>CM061226.1:114239589-114908606 GCA_030844895.1 Ambrosia x helenae | reverse complement strand
CCAGAAGCTCCGTAAAATGTGGATACGGATGATTGAGGTACGGACTGCTTGAAAGACGAAGACGATGAAGATGAAGAGAAAGGACTTGAGCTGATTGGTCCTCTGGAAGAGGAAGCTGCCATTGACCGATTCAACTCAGTAGATTCAATAATCTGACACGGTTAGGGTATGTCAGAGGTCATCCACATGCTGCCAGATTATTATTATTATTATTATTATTATTGTTATTTATTATTATTATTATTGGAAGTAAATCGAAGTATCGAGCATTGTTTGTTTGTTGTTGCAGTCGGTGAGTGATTGAAAGGTATTGTAGAGAGAGAAAGTCACAGTATATGTATTTGGTTTAAAGCTGTTGTAGAGAGAGAATGAGTTGAATGTATAGGTTTAGAGAGAGAAACTGTGTGGTGTAGAGTGTGTGTATGTGTGTGTGTTTCTTCTGGTTTACGACAAAACACGATCTGCAAATGGTAGAGAGAGAGTGACCGGGAAAGAATAAGAAGGATAGTGGGAGGGAGGTAAGTGAACAATTTAAAAATAGAAGTAATTGTCTTTATTTAATTTTAGCTAAGACTGAATCTATATTACATTACACATGTAATTAATGTTTCAACTTTTAATGTGACATTATTATTATTATTATTATTATTATTATTATTATTATTATTATTTTGTTTAATAAGATATCATTCTATTTTTGTTATAGTTTTTAATATATGTTTTGGTTATATAGCTAGTCAAATTTTTGTGTGATGAAGTGGAAATTTGGTGTATATATATAAAAAAATATAATGTTTATAATATTATAAATGAAAGCTATAAACGTGAAATTACGAGTTAGAAAGTTACGTACGTTTCGATACGGTTAGTAAAAGGTGTTTGAAATTGGTTTTTATTGAAACCATACAAATGAATACAGTATCGATATGAATGATGTTCGGATGATATCAGTTTGGTAAAATATTATTTGTATTACAAAAAGTAAAATTTAATTACGATGGTTCAGTTACATAAAGTTGTCTCGTGTGACCCAAAAAGTATAGTTGTGATATGCAAAATAGGACTCGAGTAAGTGTTTTATATCGATCAAAACCATACAAAGAAAGACCGATATTAGTTTACATAATACCGATGTTCTTTGGTTGGCATTGATTCGCTACAATGTCATTATAACATTATATATTTATTTATATGTTTTAATATAAATCTATTATCTACAACATTTACAAAAACTTAATTGTATTCAGTTTATAATAACATTTATATTATATTTGACGGACCTACATACATGCGAATAGGGTTGTAAACGAACTAAACGAATACGACATGCCCTTGTTCGTGTTCGTTTATTAAGGAAATAGCATGTTCACAAACTGTTCATGAACACTTGTGGAACGAGATTTTTCATTCGTGTTTGTTTGTTAAGGAAATAACGTGTTCACGAACTGTTAATGAACAATTATCGAACGAGGCTTCTGTTCGTGTTCGTTGGTTAAGGAAACGAACGTATTCGTGTTCATTTGTCTTTATTTGTTAAATTTAGTTATCGGGCAAAATCGAACACAAAAAAAAACAAAACAAATGAACGTAAAGGAACAGAAACATGCATTAATAAACAAAACCGAGCACAAACTAACACATATTAAATTCCAAAATTTTCATCACAAACATTGTCCAGCTAAAATATACTAATCTAATAACCCAAATATAATTGACATAATCTTGATCACATAATGTCTCATAAAAACATAAAGTTACCGTATTAAACTTGAAACCCTCATTTAATCAACCTAAACTAACAGTTATATAAAATAGTTAAAGTAATATTAATATGTGATACACTAATATATATTAAATAATATAACACTAAGAAATTTGAAGTACTTAAATTAGAAATAAAAAAATTAAAAACCTAATGAACGATCGAATACAAACAAACATAAACGAGCACGTTAACGAACGTTCACGAACATAAATGAACGAACGTGACCTCTGTTCATGTTTGTCTATGTTCGTTTATTTAATAAACAACCGAACAAAAACGAACTTCCCACTGAACATTTTCACGAACTGTTCGCTAAACGTTTGGTTTGTTTACAGCCCTCCATGCGAAGGAGGCGTGCGCCCCTTGATAATTTGTAGGCAAAAGTCTTCCCCTTAAAAATTAATTTTGAATCCGCCACCGAATAATGGACTACAGATTCATCAACAAATACGTAAATTTGAACCAATCAATAATTGAAAAGCACGTTATATATTTTATAGGTTATTTGACACTATTTTGTTTTTTAAATTAACATGCTCCCTTATAACGGCAAAAATGTTATATTTAAACTCAAGCATGATTATGATTAGAATCCAAGGCTCGAATAATTAAAACACATTATTTTATTTCTATGTATATTAAATATTTCGATTGAAAAAGAAAACTATTTTTGAAATATGCTTGCATCACAATTTATCCGACTTCAATGTATCATTTTTTTTTATATTTATTGCTCAACACGGTAATCCAAGTTTATAGATTTATACGATAACTTGCTTCAATCAATTAGAGAGGGCGGGGCATTACCAGTACAGGTGTTATATCACGAGTGTGTTAAGAGTGAGAGTTTTTGTTTTTTATGGCTTAGGTGGTTCAAAGTAGAGTTATCTCCAAAACTGTGTTTCAGTGAAATAATATGACAGTAAATGATTGATGTAAATAAGTTAAATTGAAAATATTTCAATTGAACGTCTTGCCCACCCTTATTGTTTGAAATATTTAGAAGAATAGCATTTAATTAACACAGTAATGGTATAAAAATAAACGATGAAAATTATATATTATATTCATTAATCAATCGTTATTTTAAGGACCACATAACATTCAATGCATAGCCAACTTAAAGTATGAAAACATGATAACCGCATAATATTATGTAGCGTTTATATTGATAAAAAATTTTAGAAAAAAAAAAAAAAAAAAAGTTGGGTAGTCCATTACATGTTTTTTTTATGTATCAGATTTAAAACAAAAAATGGATACAAAAGTTATTTGGTTTCATCAGTATTCTACTTAAATCTCATTTTTCCACGAATGACAACAAATGACTAAAAATTGCTAAGTGTTAATATCTAATCTAATAAATATATAAAGTACCCAAAATAATGTAGTGATTATTAGATTATTGTTATTTTTTTTAATGATGACTTTCATATAAGTGACATAATGTCAGACTGCTCAACGTCTGTCACAGACTACGTTGTTTTAATCGGGTTCGCGCTGGTGTATCAGACTTGGTTTCAGCGTTCCCCCGAAACCATACTGCCTTCACACGAATTTTCTCGCTGGAGTAACAGCCGGGTGAAAACCGAGGCGCGGCTCAGTATCGAATGCTTCTCGACACGTTTGTCCCCATTATTGCCTGGATGCCATAGAAAGTAATGAGGAGACTAAGAAATAAATTTGGGTCATAACGAACACCAAGTATTTCCCCAATCATTCCACCAATAGCTTTTTTTTAAAGGTTTAGATCAATGGAAATCCTTATACAACCCTAACCTATTAGTCTCAAGTTCAAATCTCTACCCACGCATCGGTGTCCTCCTTGCCTAAGCTCAAACTGTCACGGGGAATTTTTTTATGGTGTGCATGGATCGAACCTATGACCTCCCCCTAGGATTAAAACCCCAAAGGGAAAACCCACCCTACCTCAAACCAGCTAAGCTGGAAATCATTGGCTATTCCACCAATAACTCATTGGCTTAGATTATTGTTATTGTTATTGTTAAATACATTAATAAATTAATTAAGTTACCATAAAGAAATAAAGATAATATAAAAGATAGAAGTCACGAACTTTTAATTGATTTGTTTTTATAGTAATTTTTATGGTAAAGAGGGGAAAACAAAAATAAAAAAGGAGACTTTGCGTGTAGTGGATGACGTGGAGGGGTTTGGAAAATTTAAATTTTGAGTTTTTTGGATGCTTGAAAGTGACGGCGCCATGAAAATGTATCAAGTTTAATTTAATTTTTTTTAAATAACCGTGAGATGAGCGGGAATGACAGTGACCGCATCCTCATGACTCCACGTGGGACATCCACACCAGATACATCAGATAGAGGACCGCATATAAATGTTTTTGACCTAAAATGAATATGGTTCTTTTAGAATCCAAAATATTTTTATTTTTTTTCTTGTATATATAAAAGTTTGTAAAAGATGCATAGTTAAAAATTCTTGGAGAGCGGTTCTTGAGAGTATACCTACGAAGACGGCTCTCAATAGACGAAACATAAAATTGGGTCAAATTCTTGTCCGATATGTGATGATTATCCAGAGACCGTAGAACACTTATTCTTAACATGTGATATGGCGCAATCAATATGGCATCTAATATCGCAATGGTGTAAGGTGGATAACATTTACGCGTTCGAGTTCAGAGATCTCATGTTATTACACGAATACTACTGTGGAGGATCAAAATATTTGAAGAAGGCGTTTTATGCGGTATGTTTAACATCTATATGGTGCATTTGGAAATACCGCACGAGGTGACTTTAAACCAAAAACAAGATCGCTACAGTCATTTATGGTGAAATCAAACCGAGGAGTTATCTGTGGGTAAAGGCAAGATCGAAAAGTTGTCAATTGGATTGAAATAAATGGCAAAGTTTCAATGTTTCAAATATTAGGTGATATGTATAGTTTGGTCAGTAGTTTTTTTTTTCTTTTATCATTGTCTTCGTGGTTATCTAGGTGTGTTGTATATCAGTTGTACTTGGGTATTTGCTAGTACCCCGTTAGCTTGGGTGATCAACAAAATTTCTGTTGGCCGTTAAAAAAAATATTTATTTATTATATAATATAACTTAGATTTGATTTCCTTAAGAATCTTTGTAAGTTGAGAGAACTTGAAAAATCCTATGAGCGAGTCAAATTGTAACACATATTAATTTGGTGTTTTAATAATAAATGGTGTGACAACTGCCAGATTTAAGGTACTATCCATACAGTAATATAATTATTAAATAAATACCAAAAATTGTGTGTTAGATTTAATTGGTGATGATTAGAGTTTTTAAAAATGTATTAGCAAAGTCCAAACATTTTATAAAATTTATGGTGAATTTTAGAAATTTCCGTATCGCGGAGCGATAAATTACCCGTATTGAACATTGGTGACAACCCGATTAACTTTAAAAAGTCTAGTTTTGACCCGTAATGCTTGGTTTGGCATGGAATAATATTTTCATGATGAAAATATTATTAAAACCAATAAAGAGTATGTTTGATAGTTTTTCAATCGCTATGATCTAATTATTGTGCGTTTTAAAGTTTAACGCGAGTACGAGACCCGGTACACTACGGAACCCCCTAATATAATCAAATTAGTTAAAATAAATATTTTTAGATGGGGAATATTATTATTGGTCAAATGGGTAAAAACCTTAGTTATTTAACATATTGGGTTTTTATAAAAATACAAGGTATGCGTTTTATGTTATAAAGTTTATAAAAAAAATATAAACACACACCCCACCCTCATATAATACTAGTAAAAGACCCGCGCGATGCTGCGGCGTCTACAAATTTCAACACAATACTCGTAATCGTTAGTTAATCATCTCACGATATATTGTATAGTATTTTGGTTAGTATTGTCATTCGTATAGAATGTTTTTAAAGATTATAATGGTTATTTTTTGCTAAACCTGAGCATGAAACTGGTCCGTATCAGCGGGTCGTTTCTGGGCAGGAATCATGGTTTTTGTGTACCTCTAATTCCAAGCACAACATTCTACCGTTTCTTTCTTTGCAAAATATATCTTAGCAACCGTACAAGCATCACATCCATAACACTAAAAAAAATGAATCATTCTACTTCAGTGATACATACACAGGCACTAATGACGTGCATACATCTAGTGAAAGACTCCATTGCATCCGAATTCCTTGAGTCATGTAAGCCCGAATGTAAATAGTGCTAAGTTTGACATATTTACATACAAATCAATCGTACATTTAGTGACCAAATCATAATAAGATATGAGTCTCTTAACTGGTCAAAACTTAACAAAAATGCAACTACCGTTTTAAGTCATGTGTCCCCAACTTATCAAGTATGTGAAGCCAATACATTCACCTATAAACAAAACACATGAAATGGGTTAGAGGTCACCACAAATGGGTTCAAACTCATTTTTTTTTGTTTGCTAAATTCATATTATTATACAAAAAAATGTTAATAACAATAAAGTTTGATAATCAAATTTATTTAACATATGGATTATTTATAAATAGAAAAAAATATAACAAAGGTTTGTGCATCTGACCTATATTAGAAAGGTGCATACCAGGAAAATCAACCAGAGAATTTGTAACAAAATTCAGACATTCTAATAATACTCGAAGGAAATGGCTTTAGAGAAAAATAGTGAGCGAAGGAAACAATTTGGGAGGTGGGTGGGGGCAATTGAAGGTATGGTAACTGGTAAGCAACTATTGGTTTCTCTAACCGATGCAAAACCATAACTTCAATTGATTGAAATCCCCATTAGTTAAATGTTGTCGTTCATTTTCAATGGATCTTTGGTTGCATTAGTGATATATACAATGAGCATTATAACTTATACATAAGGGCACAAATGGAAGAAAGTGATCAAAGATTACACATTTGTGAAGAGTCCTTTCAACTCCCATCTTAAAGTTGGTGTAAAATTACCTTTGAGGCCATCTCTCCTCCTTAATAAGGTAACATAGATTATTATCAATTATTATTAACCATTAATATTTAATGTAAATCATTTACATTGAAACATCTACACAACACACACTCAAGATCATTCTTACACACTCATTTACACACATAAGGAAAACTCTCCATACTCCCCCTCTATTTCTCTCCCTCCCAAACCGTAACATCCTCATCATCATCATAGAATCCTTTTTTTTTTTTTTTTTTTTTTTTTTTTTTTGTAATCTTTCACAAAAACAACTATGGATTGTTGAGTTATGATGTGTTTTTGATGATTTGGAGCTAAAACCTTCAAAAAACAAGAGTTTGGATCCCTGGCCCTGAGGCAGTACGGTTTCTGAAACGAGTGCAGAATGTGGTCCACGGTGACTCGCAGAGCCCTAAGAACCAAGGGTTTGTGTTTAGCAGGATAGACTTTGCGATTCAAAAGGGGATAGCGGCGCAGCTTGTTGCCCGCTTACCCACCATCTAAATGTAACTTGTTTTTTCTAATCAGTTAATGTTTTAGAAACTGTATCTCTAAGATGATATATAGTGATTAACTTTGATAGAGATTTTTAGAGTATTTAAGCATCAAACTCCACCATTTTGAAGTGTTCTTCAAAGGTGAGATTCTTGAACTAATACTTACACCAAATCTTTTATATTTTATGTTTTAGGGAGGTTTTTTCATCAAATAATAACGTGTTTTAGAAAAGAAAGAATGGGAATGAGAAAATGGTTAAAAGGGTGGTGCATGTATGTGTGTATGTATGTCGTGTATACATGTATGTGTGTAGGATAGTTTTCTTGTTGATTGGGTGATTAAAAATACACAGATCTTCAAGATTTTGTAACATGCAAGTGGGTTTTCAAAAGAGTTTAGGATCTGATGTAAAATGAAATTTTTATGATTTAGATGATCTAGATATATAAACGGTATGTGGTTGTATCTGTTAAGACACGAACACGAAACCTATAAACACGACACAAACCTGTGTATAACAGGTTAACACGATAAGACACGATAAGGAACACCTAGTAAAGCTGGTTAACATGTCAAGACAAGACACGATAAGACATGACAAGACATGATAAGAAACACGATAAGCCACGATAAGACTTGTTAAGACACGAACACGATACGACACGAACACGAAACATGTAAACACGAACACGGCATGAAAATAAACAGGTCTTAACGTGTCGACCTGTTATAGATACGAAACCTGTTAAAATCGTGTAGGTTCATGTCAGGTTATCGTGTTCGTGTCTGAATTGACAGCCCTAGTTGAAATGTGGCTTAATTAATCAATATGTTCATGTTTCGTGCATGTTTGTTGATGGGTTTTTGGATTATTTTGTACTTATGATAGATCTCATCATAATAATGATTTGAGGGTTTTGATGAGTCTAAAATAGAGTATTTAAACTTAATAATGATCTACACGCTTGGGAGACATTGCATATACGATCAAGTCGCGTTTTTCGGCTTAAAACGCCAAAATACAAGCTTTTGAAACGAATTTTTCAAAACAGATTTTAATCAGGTTTATATGACTTATTTTGAAGTAAAATGATGTGTGATTAAGTGTTCATGAAATTCCTAATGTAAAAACCTAAACGTCTTTGCAAAAGATGCGCGAAAACGTTTGTTTTCGACAAGTTTTATGCACTAAAAACACTTATTTCCAGGTATGATGTAAAACAGCTTGTTTAGTGTAAAAATGTGTATAAAAGTCATCATTTAGGATGTATAATAAGTTTTCCATGTTAACGGATGCTTACAGTGCAAAATTATGTGATAAAAGTCACCGAAATGTGATTTTTGAGGCGCGTAAAGGCTAGATTATGTGACTGTTTTAGAGCAACGAATTTAGTCTTGTTTTGTGGTTTATATGCAGGTCCTAGGATGGAAATTAAGTTCATATAATGTACATAGGTTGATATGTGACATTGAGAACTTGTATGCGATGAAAATTGCTAGAACATGTCTTACTAGGCGATAGGACGATGTGTTAGCATAGGTGGATAAATTGAATGAATTGTGTGAATCTATGTGATATGTGACTCGTAAGTTGATTACTTGGATTATTTCCCTAAAGTTTATGCGTTCTTTATGTAACGTGAGGTTTACTAAGAATGGCCATGTTTTTAGTAGAAAACGACTTTTTATGGAAAACGAGTCTTAAATGTAGTAACCGTGTGAATTTATGTGCTACGTGTGTATATTTGATTATGATGGATTGATAAGGTTTACTAAGTCGGGTTATGTAGAATTTGACTTGAAATGATATATGTGTGAACATATAAGTGTAAACCTAAGAGTCGAGTAATTAGACGCGATATGCATGGACGTGCGATCTAAAACTTAACCATTCGTCAAGGTCACCAATGAGTCCATGGGGTAAGGGTTCATGAAAATTCAAATCTTTTTTATTAAACTAAGTCGATGGAATTTTGGTGAATAACTTGGACAGACTTTGAATGTTTGCTAAAATAGCCCTTTGAATAATAGGGTATTGTTAGAAACAGATTGTGGCTTGGACTAGGAATTGCTTGTTGCTACGCTTGAGGTGAGTTTCACGGACCCTTTTCTTTTAAATGTTTTTGAACGTTTTACAATCGGGGGATTAACATGCTTGTATGATGGGTAGATTAGAACTATATAGAACATATGATGACATTTGGTAGGTGCACGACGTGTGCATCTAGGACGCCGTCTATCCCTCCGGGAGGATACTTCCCTGCATTTCTTAATCATTAGCTCTTGGTTTAGAGCGTAGATTATTTTAGTAGATCTATTGGGTTGACGCCCCTCCCCAGGACAGTCGTGTTGCGCCTTATGGGAGAGCATATTCTATTAAAAGTTCCTCAGGGAGGCCAGGTTTAGGAAGAAAAGTTGTGGTTTGATTAAGAGCCTTAGGTTGCGATTATGCGTGTATGACCTAGCTAGTCTACTTGGTTCTCAGCTTAGTCGTACTCAATCATACGTTTTTAAACAAGGAAATATGTGTATTTGCCTTAAAACTTGTGAACTCGCCAACATTTTTTTTTTTTTTTGATATTTTAAGCATTTTTCAAGTACTGATGCATAAGGGTCAAGAGTGTTGGTTTAGCACGCACTACTTATGGACATGATGAGGGGACCATAAAACTTTTTAAGACCATGTTTTGTTTTGTAAAACAATATTTACTTTTATTTTCGCTTCATCTTAGTTGAACATGTTTTTAAACTTCTTTGACCTTGGAACTTAAATGTGTTTAACTAAAGGGTGTTTGTAAGATGTCCATTAGTATCATTTGTGTGATTTGCTAAAGTTTTGTGGTAACAACTTACTTAACCTCATGACTTGTTTTCTGCGCTGTCGGTAGGGCTGTTCAAATCGCTCGTCGCTCGTGGATCAATCGTCGCTCGCTCGGAAAATGCTCGCTCAATCTTACGCTCGGTTGTAAATGAGCGATCGGCTCAGTTCGGTTTGTAAATGAGCCAAGCACGAGCAAAGGTATGCTCGACTCGGTTCGGCTCGAATAATTTTTTATTTATTTATTATATATTTAATTATAAAATATACACACAATTTATAGATAAAATTATGGCTTTATATATAACATTCTATTGGATTTGACTCAGCATATGCAAATAAAATATAACTAACGCACTTAACTCAATAAAAACTTTAACAATAGATTTAATAGTAAAACATAAGTCATGAGGTGACAGTCTCGACTTCTTTATGTTATTAGTCGTCCATCGCTAATTTCCGCTTGATATCACCAGACGTCACAATGCAACAACTGTTCTCTGACATATGCACATCGCCTCACCAGCCTCATTCTAAGCCTCATCCTCGGACACTAGTTGTTACCGACAATGAAAACATCGAAGGAACATCCTAATTTTATGATCGTCCAAATTACTCTTCGCTCGATTCTCGCTCGGCGCTCGCTCAGAAAATTTGCGCTTGAAGAATGCTCGTTCGGTTTTCGGCTCGATTGTAAACGAGCCGCTCCGCTCGATTCGGTTTGTAAACAAGCCGAGCATGAGCAAAGCTACGCTCAGATCGGCTCGGCTCGTGAACAGCCCTAGCTGTCGGGGTGTGACAAAGGGTATTTGTATAAAAAAATTAATCATTTTCTTTTTCCCAAGTTTGACAACTTCTAGATCCTTTTTCTCTTTTTTTTATATTATGTTCCTTCTTTCTCTCTCTCTCTCTTTTTTTTTTAAAACCAAACAATTTTTTTCTCTCTATCTCCCTCTCTATATAAACATCCTCATGAAGATGAAGACATAGTGGTGGCTGATATGGCGAAGGCTGCCGGTGGAGGCTGTAAAGAGTTTTATGGTGGTGGTGGTTGTTTTGGTGTAGAATATGGTGGTGGTTGTTGTTTCGTTGAATGAGACGGTGGTTTATGGTGGTGGTTGTGGGTGGGTTAAGGGAGTTTGGGTCTTTGCGGTTGTTGGGTGGATGAAGACGGAGGGTCTGCTAGTGGTTTTGGTGGTGAAGGCGGTTGTTGAAGGTGGGAGAAGGGTGGTGGTTCTTGGTGGGGGTGGGGTTGAGGTCGGCGATGTTGTTTGTTTGTGGGATATGGTGGTGTCGTCGTGGATGTTGATGGTGTTTGGGTGTAGGGGAGTTGTTGTTAGTGTTTGTGGGGGTGAAGGAGTTGATTCTATTGGTTGGTGTGGGTTTTTAGGCGACAATGGTGAAGGGTTTCCATGTAGGCATGCCTTGTGTAGTCATCTCCCTACCCACGCCAGCTGTTGTTTGCAGGTCATTCAATCTAGAACTGCTAGTGAAGGATCAACCATGTTGAATACAATCGTCTTATCATCCCTACCCGGAGGGTAAGACTATTTGTTTCTTCAATATTCTAACTCCCATATACCATTAAGTTTGTATTAATGTTATGTCCCTATAAATAGAGGCTTATTGTACTTGGTATAACTCATTGATAAAGAGCTCTCTCATTTTCCATCCTATCTTTCTCTCTATAATCTTTGTTCTTTGCTAAGAATAACCATTGAGAATACGGGAAGTGGTAGCATCTCGCGATAAATTTTAACAACTCATATTCCTGATTAAAATATAGCTCAAAAGAGAAACATGCAAGATGTGAAGCGAAATGTATTACGGGGGAAATTGTGGACAATGTTGGAAAATTCGTGCATCATGACACATGTAAGTGATGTAACACAAATAAAAACACTCTCGTTTTGTAATATGATTAAGCTTGTTCTTTATTTGATTTCGCATGTATGTTGGTGATGATCGAACTCTAGCATCTAGGACGATTTGCGGTAGTTTGATGTTATTTGAATCTCTAATCTAATTCACATCCATTCGAATTATAATGTACCAACATGGATAGCTTTCATGTTATTGTTACAAAACCAAATACATTAACTTTCTTTGTATTTTTTACATTTATTTCGAGTAAAAGTTACTATAATTCCCTATATACGTTGTCTTCATCATGTCATGTACAAAGAACAAAAGAAAAGAAAGACTGATATTGAAGTGAAGAGGTTAACAAAACAACGATAATAAATACACGACAATACTAAATGTATGTAAAGCTATATACAGTGCTTATCTAGGTTTAGATTACCAAATAAAATTCATATTTTATTTATATAAAGAAATGTTAAAAATGTCCATAAGTTTAACTGTATCTAATATTGGTATATCTTATTAACGTAGTTTAAAGCAACTATAACCCTCATTACTCTTAATTTTTTTTATAAATTTTTTAACTCCTAAAGCTTATAACTGTTTTATAATCTTCATCCTTTTTTTACAACTTATAAACTATAATAATTGGTTAGATATACTATGGTAAGCATATGTAGTGGTTGCATTACAGGTGATGGCGCAACAGGTAACCGAGCCCACGTTGGGTCAAAATATGACATAGGTGGGATAGTTTGAACATCTGCCTGGATCTCACGCAAACATAAACAGGCATTCAACCAAATTGGCTCGGCTTCTTCTTTGTTAAACAAAAATGCAAATGTCGGAGTTCATTATTTGTTTTTGACGTAATTATCAACTTATGTTTAAATCAAAACATTAATAGAGATTACCTATGTAAGAGTCCGTTAGCATATATAAGCCCGTACAAGAGTTAATAAATTGTGTAATATGCATACTTAGTCCTTTGGCTAATTAGGAAAAGTTTTATTTTTAGAATTTTGGCAAGAATAATTTGTATGTTTGACCCTCATGGTAAATTAGTTGTAAAGTCTAATCAAATTAAGTTAAGCAAACCAACTAGATTTTTGATCAAGCCGAGCTCGAGTTTAAGATTCCATATTTATTTTAAATTAGAGTCAACCCAAAGAACCTCGGTATGAAGTGCAAGTCAAGCTCGAGCTAGCCAAGCTCGACTCAACCTTTAAGTACTGTGTTCCCGTCGCATCGCACGGGCATCCCACTTATAACTAAATGAACTATTGGCACTATTTCAAACGACAAACTCATACATCCCTAAACTTACTTATAAGTTCACATTAGACCATTAAGCTTGGTGGCCCAATAGTAGAAGCAAAGTTTTTAAAAAGCAACTAAGTTGAGGATGTCATATGTTCAAGACCTACAAGAAGTAGAAATTTGCCGTTAAAAAAAAATTCACATTATTTGCCACAATAAGACTTATACGTTTATCGCTTAGCAGACATACAATTCAATACATTGGTACAATTGGGCCATAGGCTCTTTGATAATAAAATATAGAGTTAGTTTGCCATTTTCGTCCATGTGGTTTTGAAGAAATTGTTAGATCAGTCCAAAATCAAAACTGTGTGTTATATCTGTCCCCAACGTTTTTTTAAAATGTGTTAGATTAGTCCAAAATCCTAACACATTAAATTTGATTGTTAACTTTGGACTAATCTAGCAATTTCTCAAACCACAAGGACGAAAATGACAATTCCATATTTGTATTTTCTTTTTCGTATTTTTAATTAAATAATACTTTTTATACATTTTTATCATTACATTCCTCTCATTCACTCAGAACTACTTTCAAAAATATTAAAAAATAAATGGAAAGAAACAATGTTCCCTCAAATATACAGATGAACAAAGAAACAACATGTTGCTACAACCTCCACCATCGGAGATCACCGGCTCTCCCCTATCTCCTTTCTCTCATCCGTTCTCTCTTGGTTTTGGTGATGTTTCAGCTCCCCCCCCCCCCTCTCTCTCCCTCTCCCTCTCCACCTCCCCCTCTATCTCTCTACAATTTGTGTCAATAGCTGAGGTGGTGGTGGGGGCTGATGGAGGTTAGTGAGGGTGGAAAATTTTTAATAAAAGGAGAATATAACACAGGTGTAATGATAAAAAAAATTGAAAAATCAAATAAAATGGAAAATACTATTTTACACCTTCGATCAGAGTGTTTAGTTTTTGTGATTTGAAAATGAGAGAAAATATTGTGATTTTTAGTGTAATTTGATGGATAGAGATGGGGTGTGGGATGTGAATGATCTTATATATGTATATGTTGTATAATATAATAATTCTTTTGTTTAGTTTTTTAAAAGAGGTACAAAAATATGAAAAAGAAAATACAAATGTGGAATTGTTCGTTCATCTCCATTTATTTTTTAATATTTTTGAAAGTCATTGTGAGTGAACGAGAGAGAAAATGTAATGATAAAAAGGTATAAAAAGTTATTTAATTAAAAATCTGAAAAATAAAATACAAATGTGGAATTGCCATTTTTGTCCCCGTGGTTTGAGAAATTGCTAGACCAGTCCAAAGTTAACAATCAAATCTAACATCGTTAGGATTCTGGACTAAACTAGCACATTTTAAGAAACGTTGGGAACGAATACAATACACAATTTTGATTTTGGACTGATTAAGCAATTTATTCAAAACCACGGGGATGAAAATGGCAATTAACTCTAAAATATATTGAATAGTTTCTTTTAACATGTATTTGCGTATTAATCGAGTTTTAAAAAAAAATTATGAGGTTGTGGGTTTAAATCGTTACAAACGCAAAATAAAAATGGAAGTAAGGGTCTTAAAAAAAGTTAAAAAGTTCATTGTTAAAAAAGAAAGAAAGTTCAAGTCCGAGCAATGAAGATAATGTTGGATATTTTAGTGTAATTGGATTGACTTGTTTGACCAATATGTTCATAATAATACATCATATAGGTATGGTGGTGCGGAGTGCACGCCTATTTGAATTTATTATGAACTTAGGGTCGAAACCCCTAAGGAACGAGGGTACGGGGGCAGCGCCTCTAAGAGCAGGGTCCAAGGGGCGACAGCCCCTGGCGGGGTCCAAGGGGCAGAGCCCCTGGCTGGGGTCGCTTGGAAAAAAATTATTTCCATTAAAATTACTGTGGTAAAAATGTCTCCAAAAATTAATTTTCAGAAATAGAGGGACTATTTTGGTAAGTTTGAAAACCTTGGAAAAACTGCCTAAAAGGCAGTTAATGGCCCAATTTGTTTCAGAACGTATTCTTCTTCTTGGTCATAATCTCTCTGGTTCTTCATAATCTCAATCACAACGTATAGAAAATTCTCAATCTCTGATTGTATCCGATTGAATATTCGATAGAAACCGTCGAATTGATTCAATCTGAAAGCGATCATGTGCCTTCAGAGATTTCTTTTTTTTGAAAGTTTAATTTCTTTTAAATCCTGTAGTCTGTGGGACTTGAACCCAAGACCTTCCACAACCTAGGTGTTTTAAAGGCTTTGCCTTTGCCAATGGACCACCACCCCATTGGTGCCTTCAGAGATTTCTGTTATCCGTTTTTGTTCGTTTGTTACGGTTATTCCCCAACAGATAAGAACTAGATCCTTGTGGTCGCAAGTTCGAGTTCGAGTCAACACGAGTTTTATCCTCCAGTGTTACCTTAAAGAACATATTTCTTGTGGGAGCACAACGGTTGTCATCCCGTCTAGTACGGTAGAACAGACGTGGTAGGTTCTTGTGGAACGCCAAGCCCCATACCGATGCCAGCGCGAACCTGATTAAGAAAACATAGTCTGACCGGATGTAAGATGACGGACCTACCAAAAAACAGGTGTGACCTAATTATACCGTAAAAAGATGAATGAAAGTCACGGACACAAAGAAAAAAAGACAAGTCACTCCTCGATGGTTACTTTTTAGCTCAAAACATTTATTTGTAGACTATCCGTACTTCTATAACTCTACTGATAATTAATTCAGATTATTATTATCTTGTCGGGAGCATGTTGTATTAGAATTAACCAGCATATACGTATTTACAATTTAGTTGCCGTACAAATATAAATAAATAAATTAAAATTCAACTTTTTCACAAAATTTTTGTTGCTCTGTATTTTATATATAAGAGCTAATACTATATACATAATCATTAGCGTTTTTTGTGTTGTTTGTTACATGCTCATATAACTTGTGAATCATACAAGACGTTGATGGGGGATAAAGAGAAAATTGTTTTCTTACAAAAACAGTTAAAAAAATTCTATTCGTTTTTGCAAAAACAATGTTGGATAATATATTTATTACTAATCCGTGGCATCCTGGTCGGGCCTTCGGTGTGTGCCCTTTGCAAGTCAGCGAATGAATTGATGGAACACCTATTTACATCATGTATGGTAGCTTCAGTCGTTTATCATAGTATAAGCTCTTGGTGCAACATCCAAAATTTATGTAAGGTTCGATTGTTAAGAAAAGGACTGTTCAACTCATAATCATGGTTGCGTGTTGGAGCTTTGGAAAGCGAGAAATAATTGGGTTTCTAACAACATCCTGAGCAAAATTGACAAAATTTGTGGCGATATTAAATCTTATAGTTATTTACGGGTCAAGAATAGGATTATCTTTGGATTGGACTAGAGGGATAGCTTTTGATGTATAATTTGTTGTTTCGCCCTTGGCTAGCCGCTTTGTGGACTTGTTTTTATGAAAGTTGTCATTCAAAAAATAAAAAATGGAACATAATTCTTAGAGCAAGAGCACCCACAATGGGAGCACAGCGGACTGGTCCGGACGAGTTTGGAGGAGTATTGTCCACCGGACGGGTCCGGACGAGTTGTGGGTGGGGCCCTTTTTTATAATTTGGTATTGGGTTGTATGGTGTGAAAAGTAGGGATAAGCCCGATACCAAACCGTACCGGTCTCGGGGTTGAGGGAAACACCATGCCGCTTACAGGGATCAATATAGAGGAGATGGAGGTAGGACCGATTTTCGTCAAAACTGATACCGATACCGAAAACATACGGTACAGTATCGGTATTTTAAGGTAAAATATCGCTACCAAACAAAAAGATACTGGTCCCGGTACTGATTTTGACCAAAACTTAGTACCGAAATGCTCATATCTAGATGGAGGTCCGTTCAAATAAAGAAGTTTTTGAGGTGTTTCTGCCTAAATTATGATTTCATTTCAAATATTATCAGCAAATATGAACATTGTTATTTCAGAATTAGCAGGAGACCAAACATGTGAACCCTAAAAATGAAACAAACTTCCAGCAAAATATGACATCTTAAATTACCAGTACCACCATTGCATCCTACAAAACAGACCCCACCACAGCAACAACAAACGTTCCTAAAGTAGAAAAATATCAACAGGGGTTGCCGCCTCAGCTTTTATGATCTACACAGAACACATGAGAAAGTAAAATCAGCTACAGGTCACTCTTGTGAAAAATGAATCAACGATGCATTAGATAAAGGCGATTTCGACCCGTTTGAGGTTAAACAAGTTGATTTGGGTCATACTTAGCCTCAAACGGGTCAAAATTTATAGAGTCGGGCTACAATGAAAACAGGTTGAACAGATCGAGTGGGTGAGATGAAACTGGAAAGTCTCACCCAAAGTGTTTACATGCTAAAACCTATCCGGTTTGTTTTATTTAAAAAATTAGATTCTCATTGTAATATTAAGGCTTATTATTATAATTAAATTTAAAATCAACTGTATGTGAAATTCAGTAAAAGAAATCAACTGTATGCTAAAACCTGTTTCAACCCATAATCATCTTGATCCGTTACCCAAACCATTTAGACCCGCCCGTTTTGTACTTCAGACAAAAGTAACTTTACTAACCTTCTAGATAATGCAGTTACATCTTCATTCAACCATGGAGTTTGCAGAAAACTCATCACCGCAATCTTTGATATCAATCGTCTCCATTTCAAATTCGTTGCGCCCACAGTACTCATTCCACTCAAACCACATTTTTGCAATGGACTCCTTTCTGAAACATGTGGTATGATCTTTCTCTTCAGGAGAAGCTGCAGCGATTAATCTGTAAGTATACACCTTCCTCACCTGCCCGGGTCGAAAAGCCCGACCTATTGCTTGACGGGTCACAGACGGGTTTAAATGCACATCCAAGATAATGATTCTAGAAGCTCCAACTAATGATATACCCTCCCCACAAGCCTTTATTGACCCGAAAAACACTTTGGCATCTGCAGAGTTGTTGAATGTATCCATTGCCACCTCACGCTCATCATTGTCATGCTCTCCGGATATCATAAAAATTTGCTTCCCCTCAACCCAGCCTTTGACTTTCTTGGTCAACTCTAGCAAGAAATTTAAGGGGAGAAGATAATTACCAAAAACAAGAAGTTTTTCCCCACTGGATTCACAAAGTCGCAGTAGATTGAGAAAAAACTTAGATTTCACCCTTCTCTCTCATCCAGGTTCTCCAAAAGTGCGTTAATTTTGGGTTTATAGTCATCATTTTTGTCATTAGTTGCTGATTTTACAAGAGACTTGAGTTCTGGGTGGACATAAAGGGCACTACCATCAGCACTAACTTTGAACTTTCTCCCATCTTTTTCAAATCTCGAACTTCCCTTTTTTGCCTCGGGCTAAGATTTAAAAAGACAGAAAAATCCACAAGGCCCGGAAGCTCCTCCAAGAAATCCCCTTTGTAGTAGTGAAGAACATTTTTCGTCATCTCCCGTAGATCTTCAATAACTGTGACCTTTCTTTTAAAATTCTCATCTTTAAGTAATGTATGTTCAACCAGCTCACAAAAGTCGTTGTCACTGTTCTTCTTGTAGAGCTTTCTTCGGGTTTCTATTGATACTCTACTCAAAATACGTCTTTTTATTGTTTTAGAATCATCAATTTTCAAAAACCTCGGTCGAACAAGGTTCAAGATATTGAAGACCTCACTCACGTGATTTTGGTAGAGCGTTCCGGAAAGAACCACTTTTCGTGGAGTTTGAACCTTTTCAACAGATGTAAAAACATCAGTGTCCTTGTTTCTTGGAGTGTGCCTTCATCTAATATCACAAGTGATGGGAATGTCAACAGTATTTCCTGACAGGTGGCGGAAAACGAGCTTCTGTCATTGTCACACACTATTGTGGAGAACTGTTTGTAGCCAAGAAACAGTATGGACCTCGTGTTGGCCATTGTTTGAGCACTTCAAGTTGTTGAGTTCGGTTATCAGCTTTTTGGGAATAAACAGTCAAAGAGGGGTATGTCTTCAACTTGCCACCTTTTGAATTCTTTCTTCCAAGTGGCTAGAATACCTCTTGGTAGAACCACAAGAGGTCTTGCATCTGGATATTTTGCCATAAAACTTTGGATAAAACTAATGAGCATGAACGTTTTCCCGGATCCTGGAGCATGGGCCAGGATGCAGCCACCTGGATTGTCAGAAACTAAGTTACTGAGGAGGAAATTAAAGCCTTCAATTTGATGGGGCTTCATTTGCTTTTTATGCCTAGGATGAGCAGATACTTCTACCACAGAGAAATCTTGTCCTGGAGTTTTCACTCCATCAAGAACAGCACCAGATGTCTCTCCTGATTTATCAGATCGGCCTTCATTATAATAAGTCCTCGTACTCTTTGAGCTCTGAATTCGAACAAAATACAACATTATAATCTCATACGCTATATGTGAACATAGGTATGTGCCATATATTTAGGAATGGAAAATTATCCAATAAATCAAATAAATTTTATAGATAGATAAATAAATATAGATAGATTGCATATGCTGAACCATAGTAAATGTCTAAATGAAGAAACAGGATGTACCTTTGGGCGCTGAAACTCAATAATGGTATCAATACTCCGTTCAACTACCCCACAGACACGGCACACGTAACCGATATCATCTTTCAATATATATGAATGGTCACATTCTTCATCTACCTTTGCATGTTCGGTGACTGAATGGTCCATATCATCCTGACAGAGATAATTAGATAAAAGAAAATTACACCTCTTGAACTTAGAGCAGAAGTAACTCTGAGTCTTTGACCATGGTCAATGAAAACTTTCTAGTGCCACAAATTTACACGAAAATCAAACCAAGTACAAAATCAGTTTTGATGCAAAGCAAATCAACCATTAAGGAACTTCAAAGGGTCTTGCTACAAAATATTTTTTTTTAAAGCTAAAAGGCTTGGCACATTTCACATCTCAAGGATCTATGTGAAGTAACAGTGTGCTGACATCTGAATGCCATGAGGTTGAGGAAGGGCGGTCATAACTTCATAAAAACAGATAATACAGTTTGGGTAAAAAAATGTTTGTGTTTATGTACAGGTCAAAACGGGTCAAGCTGGACGGACCTGTCAGCACACATGTCCACTTTTTCTCGAATTTTGTAAATAACATGCGTAGTAAAATGTAGGTACAATAAGTATATTACTAAAGACAAAGAAATTAACAATAATGTTATTTTTGCAAGTAAAATGATTTGGTAAGCGTCTGAACTCTGAATACACGTTACGTGATTATTAACTTGTTTAATGTGTTCAACTCATTTGAACAATTCATTTCAGATGGCTTTTTATAGTTTACATATTTGACTCATTACCATAAAAATATACCCCTATTGACAGGGTTTTTTTTTTTTTTTTTAATTTTTGGTAGTAAATGCCACATCTAATACATGTATCAATGAACTAAACCTTTGTTCAAACATTTTTCTCATTCTTTTGTTTGTGCATGATGTATCCTCATAGATTGTCTTTGAATTTAATAACATGGCATGTGAGCATGCACATAAGTAATATCAAATAAAGAATATGTGTACCTTCGAGGACTCTAATCCAAAGTTCATTTCTTGCCATATGTCAGCTAAGCCATCAATGTTGGCATCAGAATGTGAATCATTTCCTTCCATATCTGAATCAGAATCGCCACCGACATATTCACCTTTATCATGCTTCCTTTCAACATCTGCATCTCCATTGACATTCTTGTCTTCTATATTTGTTGAGCCAACTATATTTGTTTGTTTTTCTTCTGCAACTTTTTCTCTTCCTTTCCCTTTCCCTCTTCCCCTCCCTCGTCCACCACCGCTTCCACCACCTCCACCTCCACCTCCACCACCACCTCCTCCTACTCCTCTCCCACCTGAAGATTGACCTTGGAAAATTTCTCCCTCCTGCATGATGATGAAACCGAAACATCATATAAAAATGCAATAATATTAAATCAAATCAGAACCCTATGCCACCTGTTTGACTATCTCGGTCAAGCTAAATAAGAAACAAAAATGATTTTGCAAATCAGTACATAAAGATGGTGGTAATTTCAGCCAGCTCACCAAAAAAATAGGTTGCATTAGGCTATAAATTTTATCTCCAAAAGGTTGAATGAGAAAATTAAAAACTAGGCAAAAGGTGAAACACATTAAATGGGTCAAACACCTCCGATCAAAATCACTTCATTCAAAAGGTTTCAGTTACTATTTCAATAGTACACTTAGTTAATTATATTTGATATAACAATTATTAATAAAAACAGAATACTCAAACAAAATGGGAAGTGGGTCGACCCGACCTGGCCTGTTTTGACATCTTACCAGTGCACCCTGGCCACTTCTACAGGCAAGCATGTCATACATCTTTATCAGTAATAGTTCGCAATTGCATCACAATTACTTGAAAGGTTATACCAGATCTTCATTGAAATTAACCAAAAAGTTGTGACAACTTACCAAAAATTGTTTCAATGAAAACTGCCCTTCAGGCTTATTTAAGACCACGTCTCGATATGGTTGAAAAGGCCTCCCAATTGCAGGTTCGTCATCATCTGATTCGATAGTTACAACAGTACCTGGTGCATTTGTATCATGAACATTGCCAGCATCATGCATAACAATATCCCTCACAGGATTTGTGGTGGCAACCTCATTTTTCACAGGATTTGTCTCCATTAAATCAGCCGCAAGTGAGGGAAACCTTCTAAAAGAAGGCATCAACATCTGTTTTCTTAACAAAATAAGATCTTCTATATCCTTTGTAACAGACCCGTATTTAGCTGAATCAAGCTCTTGCATCCAGTCTCTAATGGCAAATGGATTAGTGTGGTCAACAGTTCTCTTAGCCTTCTTTGCATTAAATGCGTACGCAGTGTACACTGGGCTTGGAAATGTACTTTCTTCAGTGTTGATTAGCTGTCCCGTTAATGTTCCTGAAATAAACATACGAAAAAGTGATAACTTTCTACCCTTCTAACACGTTTAAGTGGCAGATTTTGGCAAATGTTGTCGCTTGGCTATGATTACAAGCCATAATTATAAAGTAGATAATCAACAAAGACATGCTAAATTCTTAAAGAACATTAATCCCAACTAATCAACTATAGCCAACAATGCACATTATAAATCAGTCTTCGAATATTTGAATATTAAATGCTTGATAATTACAACATACAGATCGTTTAAAGCAAGATGCTCTATGTAAAATTATGAGTCTAGCAACAACTCCACGTTTTAAAAAGCGAGAAGCGCACAAAAGCAACAAAGTCTAAAGCGAGGGGCGAAGCGTCAAGCGCAAAACCACAGCGATTTCCATACCCGAGGCACAAAAGGTTATATATATTTTATATCTTTCCTATAGATTTCTAGCATACCCAATATTTAGAGACAAGTAAGATCCATATATGTATGGAAAGCATATACATCTACAACCTGTAAAGCGTGTTGCACAACAATGTACTACACAAAAATATGGTAAATACATGAGGCGCAGCTTATGTACACAGCTCGCCTTATGTCACACAAGGCGCAGCTCTTTGCGCCTTAGGTCGCCTCACGCTTAAGCGCGCCTTATGCTACCAAAAGCGCAGACGCGCGCTTTTTTAAACCAAGAGCGACATAACCATTGCAAGTTGCAACATCTGAATTCATATCTACAGCTATCTGTAGCTGATATATGACAGCCATTATAGTTCATTCACTTCGACGCCCTAAATAGCATTAAACCGCTCAAAACTCCCATTTCTGAAACCCTAACAGCGTTCTAGGGTTTTAACATTTCTACATAATTACTATAAATCACAACACTGCTTTGATCAAGTGATGATCCAATAAACAAAACCAAACAAACAAACCTAATCCATGCATAATAATATTATGCGTGGCTACAGATATATAGTGTGAGAGAAAAGGTACCAGAGGGTGTAGAGCTTGTGGTGTAAGGAGTGTTCATCCTGTCTTCGATGTCCATTGACTGTAAAGGATTATTATTATTATTATTATTATTATTATTATTATTATTATTATTATTATTATTATTATTATTATTATTATTATTATTATATGATCGAAAACACAAATTAGAAAACAAAACCTAGCGAAATCCTAACATAATTGAGCATATAAATGACTTACATTGTGAATTAGGTTAAGAGTAACGTCGTCACTTTAGCGATTATTATTGAACAACACAAGGATTAGTGGTAGAAAGGGGAGTGTGTGTATTGGGGTTTTTTATGCCAACAACGTTAGAAGAGAATAATATTGTTGGAAAAGGTTATCATATTTCTTTTCTTTTTTTTTCCCTTTTTGTTTGGGTTGATAATAATTGTTTTGACAAAGGGGAAGTGGGGATCTAGGTGACGCGTGGATGGACGGGTGAGGGTTATAAAAATAAGTAGTTCAGTTGAATCGAGTTAGGGTAAGCTCGGGCTTGGCTCGGATTTGAAACCGAGCTAAAAATCTATGCTCAGGCTCGGCTTGGTTTGGCCCGTATTTAAAAAGAAAAACTGAAAATAGTTTTGAAAATTCAATAGTCTAAAATATGTATACTATCTTATAATACATTTTACAATGACCTCTTAAAATTTAAGTTTTACAAACATAATTCCTTAGAGTACAACACATAATACATATGTTAACTACTTTTTGAGGGCAAATATGTCTTTTATACAATATAAGTTCGTTCATCAGCATACGAATAACCCCCCAAATATGCGATAGATGTCCAATTACACTTCTAAATACTGATCTTTTTGAAATCTATGCACTATTAAGTTTGATAACTTGAGTACTTAGACAATTATAATGTTATGGTTTATTGAAATAACTTGATTAGTTGTAAATTCAATCGCAACCACATAAATCGCTATGCTATCATTAACAAATATTAAATACGTAACGTGTTCCTCTTTTTTTTTTTAACATTTTTATAGTATGTTATATGTATATAAACATAATATATATTAAAAATTAGAATTATCCGAGCCAAACCGATCCATACACCGAGCGAGCTTTTTCCAAGCTAAATCCGAGCGATTTTTGAGCGAGCTCCGAGCCACGAGCTTTTTGGACAATCCTAAACACAAGTAAATGTATAAAGGGGTAACTTTTTCATTAAACATTATTTTAAAATTTAATGGGTAAAATATCTGTTGAATGATTCAGATATGCTCTTATGGTGAAAGCCCTGCGTCAGTAAGAGCTCAGCCAGTAAAATGTCTCACTGGGTAAGAGATACTGAACCAGTAAATACTACGACAATAAGAGTACACATATATGTGGCGGGTTGAGGAGGTAGTGTGTCAGTGGTTGAGTAAGAATTATGAACACAAATAAAGAGACAAATGATGAAATTTTCATTCAACATCATTGATAAGAGGCTTGTTGCCTAATCCAGATGTAGCCTCTTAATGCTTACTAATCCAAAGGTAGCGTCAATTTAACAGTTATAATTGAAGATCACGATGATTAGCGAGAGAAGTGGGTAATGGGGGTTTTGATTCCAACAACTTTAGAAGTAGGGTTGTTCTTTGGGTTTTTAGTCGGGTTTCAGGTTTTTCAGGTCGGTTTGTTCGGTTTTGGGTTTGGAAAAAGTAACTCGATAACCGAACCATTTAAAGTTCAGGTTGGTTCGAGTTTGTCTTATTCGGTTCGGGTTATTCGGTTTCGGGTTTAGATATGACATGGATTTTTTTTTTATTTTTTTTTTTTTACAAAACTCATCATGTTGTTTTAAAAATATTATGAAAATTCAAACATAATGTTCAAAAGTCATAAAGCTTAATGGTTTAGATACCAAAGACTCTAAACCAAAACACAATAACAAAAAAAAACACTATTTTTTCAGGTTTTTTTCGAGTTTTGGATTTCAAGTTTGTCGGGTTGTTTGGGTTTTTGGCTGGGAAAAAGTGACCCGATAACCGAACTATTTAAGGTTCGGGTTGGTCGGGATATTCGGCTTCAGGTGGCTTCGGATTCGGGTTTTGGGTTTCAGTCTTTCAGATATAAATGACAAACATTATTAGAAGAGAATAATATTATTGGAGAAGGTTCGTTTTATTGATGGTAACTATTTGACTAAACTAGAGGGTTTCTCGCGTAATATGATAGAGAACACACTCTATTCTAACATAGAGTAGAATCTAACATTGAAAAGGTTAGTTAACAACAAAAGACGAATGCCTAGTTTCAATACAATAAGGTTTATCAACTCAAGTCATCTGAATCTGTTATTGGTGAGTGAGTAGGTGGGATAGGTGCACCTCTCTTTCCATCAAAAAGTAACGAGGCTAATCTAAAAGTTAACATATTACCTTGTTACAAGTAATATTTTGTTTTTTTTAATTAAGAGAATATATAGCAATCCTATACTTAACATGTTTAAAGAATATGGGAAAGTAAATAACAACTGCTGCAAAAAGCTGCCAACTCAATTTGTCTCCTATTACAATACCAAAACACCAAAATCAAAGATCAAAGGTTTAACAAATCCTCTGTTCTAGTGGGATCAATTGAGGAATGGCGCCGCGCCGGTTTACTATTCCGGCGTCTGTTCAAGGGAGAATTACCAAGGTATTTGTCACGAATCTTCCTGAGAAGTGTAGCGGGAATGATCTGTCGGAATTTCTTTGTCTGTTTGGAGATATTTTTGATCTCTACATCGCTAGAAAACGAGATAAGGCAGGCAATCGGTTTGGTTTTGTGTTGTTCTTGGATGTCAAAGATAGAAGTGATTTGATTCGTAAGAGTTGTAGCACTCGTATTGGAGATTGCTGGTTAAAGGCTAATGTGGCTAAGTATACGTTAGAGGAGGGGGAGATTTGGCAGGATTACAAGACAGGGACGAAGGATGATGCAACAAGGGAGACGATGGAGGGTGATGAGGGTCAGTTTGGGATTCACAGAGATGGAAAGGCTTTTATGTTTAACGCATGGAGCAGGTCATTTAAGGATACCTTTCTGGGTAGACATGGGAATGGACAAGAATTCAAGACGGTGGTTGTGGATGATCAAACTTAGGTGTATAGTGAGTTGCACGGGAGAGCTTTGATTGATAGAATGATTGACTTGGATGCTCTCAAGAGTATTCATGTTATTCTTAATGATCTGTGTCCTGGGTTGGGTCGAGTTCAGTACATGGGGGGCCTTTCAGTGTTGATATCCTTTGATGACAAAACAACGGCGTGTAAGGTTTTGGATGCGGCAAGGCAGGTTATCGGACGATTCTCATATCTGGATGTATGGGAAGGTCAATCTTTTGGGTTCGAGAGGTAGGCTTGGTTGAAGATTGTGGGTATTCCGTTACAACTGATGTCGTCTGAGATTATAGAGGCTGTGGGAAGAGTTTTTGGCAAGACAGTTCATAGGCCGAGTAGGTCGAAAGATGATTTTGATTTGCCTTTTGATTGTGTGGGGGTGTTAGTAGGGGAGTGTAAGAAGGTGGCAGAAGAAGTGACATTGATTTGGAGGCAGTAGAAATTCAGTGTTTGAGTTTCGGAGGAGCATGGTGACTGGGTGCCGGAATTCTACACGGTGGAAAATCCGGCCAATTCGAATGATGAAGACAGTGATGATGATAGTTCGATGGAAGGTGATGGTCAGGGTGATGAAGATGACATCGAAGAGGAAATTCCGGTGGGAGTGGTGGCTCTGGTCGGTGATGATTCAGGTAATGTAACGGTTTTGGTAAACACAGATTCTTTGGAAACTTTTAATATAAACAATTATGAGGCAATTAATGTGGAGGTTGTTAATGAAACTTCCATTGATGGGATTTTTATTCCTGGTAACAACTTTGACTTTGAAAAAACTGATGAGGTTTCTTATGGTTTAGAAGATTCTATCCCCCACGTGAACAAAAGAAAGAAGAGACAAGGGATTTCGGGCCGGCCCAATCCAAGTTATTCTAGTAGCTTGGAAAAAATAAAGTGGGTAAAAAGCCCAAGGGAGGTGTTGTGTATGGGTTTAATAATTTAATGGGCTTACATGGAGAGGTGGATGATACGAGTGGTGATATTCAGACTCGGTCTACATCACTTTCTGATGTAGAAGACGATTCATCCTCTAACCAGAATTCCGAACAACATAATGAAAATGGACATTTCGAGGTACCGATTTCGGCTGAAAAGGAAGCTAACGAAGGGTCTGAACAGAATCAGGAAACAAATTCGTATAAAGAGGAAGAAGAAATTGGTGAGATAATCAGATTGGGGGTACTATTGGGTGCTCAATTAGAGAATCAAAGAAGTGTGGTAAAGGAGTCTATCTCTCGTAAAGGAGTACATGTAGTTAATCAATGAATTTCCTTTGTTTGAATATTAGAGGTATTAGGGGTTGTGGAAAAAATCGTTGGGTTAGAGGGTTGCGTAAGAATTTTGGGATTGAATTTCTGGTGTTACAAGAGACTAAGGTGGGTGATTTGACTAGGAATGAGTTAGTTTATTATTGGGGTGATGGGGTTTTTGAGTATGAGCTTGTAGATGCTTCAAGAAGATCGGGGGGTTTGGTGAGTGTGTGGAATCCAATTTCTTTTAAAAAACAAGCGGTTATTAAGAGACAAAAATTCATAAGGATTTCCGGTACTGTGGTGGCTGATGGGTCTTTGTTGAATGTCATTAATGTTTATGGTCCTCAAAGGGCGGGGGCTAAGAAGAGGCTGTGGGATGAGATTACTGAGACGGTTAGGGGTTGTTGTGGTAGTTGTATTTTATTGGGAGATTTTAATGATGTTAGGTTCCCGGAAGAGCGAAGAAATTCATTCTTTAACCATGGGGTAGCTAGGGACTTTAATATGTTTATTGATGAATTGGGGTTTCAGGAGTACGTTATGGTGGGGAATAAGTTCATGTGTTTAACGGGAAGAGGGGTGGATATTAAAATGAGCAAAATTGATCGCATTTTGGTTTGTCAATCGTTTTTTAGCAAGTGGCCTACAACATGTCTAAAGGCTCTACCAAGAGAAACATTTGATCATTGCCCGCTTTTATTAACTTTGGTGGATTCGGATTTTGGGCCTAAACCGTTTAGATAGTTCAACTCTTGGTTACTTAGAGATGGGTGTGAAGAAGTTGTCAGGGAGGCTCTAGACACGTGCGATTCTCAGGGTCTGGCAGATGTGGTATTAGTTGTAAAGTTTAAAGGGTTTAGACAGACTCTAAAGTCTTGGTGGGAGGGTATTTTGAAGAAGGAAGTGGATGGTTTTGCTATGATGAAAGAAGAAAGCGAAAACCTTGAGAAAGATATGGAAATTAGAGACTTGGAGGAGGAAGAAGTTTGGGTTTGGGAGGAGTGTAGAAGGGGGTTGGAATAGTTGAACATATGTAAAACGAAGAATATGAAATAGAAGTCTAGGGTGAGATGGGCTATGGAAGGAGATGATAACACTGCTTTCTTTCATGGTGTGATTAATGGGAGAAAGGCAGTGAATGTTATTCCTGGTTTGTTGATTGATGGTAAGTGGATTTCAAAACCTTCCTTAGTGAAACGAGAGGTATTGAGACATTTTAGAAACCATTTTCCTGATACTATAAAGCGAAGACCAGGATTGATATGTAATAACATTAAGCAGTTGGATTCCGAAAGTGCAGAGGGTTTAATTGGCAGATTCACGAAGGAGGAAGTGAAGGAGGCGGTTTATGAGTGTGGGTTGGATAGGGCGCCGGGTCCAGATGGTTTTAATTTCCGGTTTATCAAGTTTTTATGGGGTTTGCTTGAGGAAGATTTTGGGAGAGTATTGGATCAATTTTTTGATTCAGGTATTATTAGCAGGGGATGTAGCCCTTCTTTTATTACTTTAATCTCTAAGTCTAAGACTCCGGTGGGGTTGAAGGATTATAGATCCATTAATTTGATACGGATTGTGAGTAAGGTTATATCGAAGGTTTTAGCAACAAGAATCAAAAGAGTTTTGGGTAAGGTGATTTTAGACACCCAGTCGGCGTTCCTTAAAGGTCGGTTCATTTTAGATGGTCCACTTCTAATCAACAAAACGAATGGATGGATAAAGAAGACAAAAAAAGAGGGCTTTTATGCTAAAGATTGATTTTGAAAAAGCCTACGACAATGTGAATTGGGAATTTTTTGTTATCTATATTGGATCAGATGGGTTTTCTGGGGAAATGGTGTACTTGAGTGAAATGTGTTCTACAGTCAGCGAGGTCGGCGGTTCTTGTTAATGGAGCCCTTACTTTTGAATTTCAATGCAAAAAAGGGGTTCGTTAAGGAGATCCTCTATCGCCATTCTTATATTTAATAGTTATGGAAGCTCTTCATTGTTTACTTTCGAAAGCAGTGGAGCTGGGAGAGTTCAAAGGAGTTAGGTTTGATAATAATGTTGAATCGCTTTCTCATTTATTTTATGCAGATGATGCTTTGATTGTGGGAGAGTGGACCAAAGACAATATAGAGAAGGTGGCAAGGGTTCTTCGGGTTTTTCATATATGCTCGGGCTCAAAATTAACATTCATAGATCCCATTTGTTTAGTATAGGGGTTCTTGAAGGGGAAGTGGAGGGTATGGCGGATATTCTTGGGTGTAGAGTGGGATCGATGCCTTTTGATTATTTGGGGATTCGTGTTGGTGCAAACATGAAAAGAGTTTGTAATTGGACACCAGTTATAGATGCAGTTCAAGGTAGACTTGCTTCTTGGAAGGCCAACTCTTTGTCTATGGGGGGAAGACTAACACTCATAAAATCCATGCTTTCCAGTCACCCCATCTATTATTTGACAATCTATAAGGCCCGGTTAAAGTGGTGGAGGTGCTTGAAAGTTTAATGAAAAGATTCTTTTGGGCAGGTTCAAGCGAGGAAAAAAAGGTGCACTGGGTGGCATGGGAGGTGATTTGTTCATCAAACAAAGATGGAGGGTTGGGAGTGTCTAAATTGATTGACGTTAATATGGCGTTGCTAGCAAAATGGGCATGACAGTTCAATATGGAGAGAGATTCTTTATGGCGTAAACTGATTAAGGTGATTCATGGGGGGCGGGGTTATTAGGAGTTTCTGCCGATTAAGAGATCGTTACCTGCATGTTGGAAGGCTATTGTTACGTTCCTTGAGACGCTTACTATTCAGGGTAAAAGATTGGGTCAGTTTTTGCGTTGCAGGATCGGATCAGGAGATAAGGTTAGATTATGGACTGATTTATGGTTGGGTTTGACTCCTTTAAAGACGAGGTGGCCGGGGCTATATAGGTTGGATAACAATAAAATGTGCAGCGTGAACGATAAAGTTAAAACAACACTAGATGGGGTCAGTTTTGAAGGACGCTGGAACAGACATCCAGCTATAGTCGGTGAGTTTTCAGAGCTGCAGGATCTCACTGGATGCTGCTTTCGTTCAGACTTGTAGGTTCGCAGGATAGGTGGTATTGGGATGATGGCATGTATGAAGTTTTCTCAGTTGCTAACTTTAAGAAACTGATGAGACAGAGACGAGATGTTGGTCGAGATCACAAGATGAAATGGGAAATCTGGGTTCCGATTAAAGTGAATCTTCTTAGTTGGAGAGCGGAATTTAATAGAATCCCAACAAAGGTAGCCTTGGTTCAGAGGAGAATTGGAATCCCGGACACAAATTGCTCCATGTGTAATGCAAGTATTGAAGATTTTGTTCACTTCTTTGTGGGATGTAACTTCGCTTATGAAGTTTGGTGCAGGATTTGTCATTGGTTCGGCTTAACACCATTTTTTGCTTATGAATTCGAAGATCTTTTGCTGTCGTATAAGAGTGTACATGGCGGTAAATGGAGAAAAAAGATTGTGCGTGGCATTGTTATGATCACAGTATGGGTCATATGGAAGACTCGAAATGGTAGGATTTTTCAAGGCGCATCGAGATATTCAAGAGAGGTGGTAGCCGAAACTAAATCTAAGGCATTTTTGTGGCTTAAGAAATCATAAATTGGGTTGGTGGTGTAGTGGTTTGAGGTGTACTTCTCTAATGAAAGGTTACATGTTAGAACCTGGGTGGAGGCATTTTATTAGTATTTTGTCCTTTTTTCGTTTCAACAGCAAATTTGATTAGTTAAATATAATTGGTTTCGTAAAAAAAATTCACAAATTGGGTTGGTGGCGTAGTGATTTGAGCATTGAGGTGCACTTCTCTAATGAGATGTCACACGTTCGAGACCGGGCGGGGCATTTTGCTTCTTTTCATTTCCACGACATTATTTAATGTTATATACAATTGGTTTCATATAAAATCACAAATTGGGTCGGTGATGTAGTGGTTTATGGTGCACTTTGCTAATGAGAGGTCACAAGTTTGAGACTAGGTGTTGGCATTTTTTATTATTTTTCCACAATAGTATTTCATGTTAAATATAATTGGGTTGGGAATAACCACAAGTTGGGTTAGTGGTGTAGTAGTTTGAGTTGCATTTTATAAAGGGATGTCACAAGTTCGAGACTAGTTTGAGTTAACCGTCTTTCCAGATTTTTTTTTTTTGTGGTCGCTTACATTGTCACACTGGTACCCTAATAAAACAAAACAATAATGACAACGAACGCGCGACAACGCGTGCGGAAACCTTGCTAGTTGTGAATTAATTAAATGGTAGCATCGTTATAGCATAATGCCTTACTTTCTTCGTAACATATTAAGTTGGATGTTAGCGAATTTGAGTGTGATTTCCATTTGATAATGTATATAACCTCATTAAATTTTATAAGATTTTGAGATTATAAGTGAAACAATTTGTAATGTTTTTTATTTAATGAAAAATCAAAGTTGAATAAAAAACAATTTTTTAATAATAATTTGCACGTTGGTTATTTGTATAAAAGTTAGAAAAATATCCCCATTGTTTAGACTATAAGGAGTGGTGTGGGAAAGAGGGGGATGAAGCGCCATGTGACACTTGTGGGACCCTTGTGGGGGGGGGGGGGGGGAAATAATTGTGGGGAGTGGAAGGGGAGGAAGAGGGGGGGGGGAAGGAAATAATATTATATTGTGTTAATAGTTAAAGTTAAAAAAAAAAAAAAAGCTTGGCCCAATCATCACAAGCCACGTGGCAACCACCCCTCCCCCACGCCAGTGAAGGCCTTCCCGCCCCCCCCCCCCACTCCCGCCCCTCTCCACGCCAACGTGCGGCGGTGTTCAGGCCCTTCCCGCCCCCTCTCCCGCCCCCACTCCGTCTAGTCTTAGAAAGGAGTACTTTTGAAGCTCTAGAATATGTTTTAACTCAGAATAATGGAGCCACAAGGCCGTAACAATCAAATTACACGAACAAGTCAGAGTCCTATATCATCCTTTCGACTAGAAATAGCTACAATTACAGTTATACAAACTAAACTAACCAAGGAATAACTCAATACTACCATGCTAGCAGCTAGTACACAACTTAATTATATATCTTCTACTCTTTTTATCGACTGTTTAGATTCGCATGGTGTGTAAACATGGTAGTACCTGAATGCTCTTCAATGACCTCAACTTCAGCTGGATTTTGGCTAGCCTGAGCAGGTGTCGTAATGGGCCTGTTGTCAACGACTGGAGCGAGTGGTGCGCCGTTTGCTAAAGTTGAGCCCAACCCGTTGCTTCCTTCCTCTGTGACGTTCTCTTGATCATGTAGTTGCAATGCGTACTCCAAGTTCCACAAAACATCTCCCATGGTTGGCCGGTCAACCCCGTATTCAGATAAACATTTTTCGGCTGCCTCTACAAATTTGTTCATTGACTCGGGATTGATGTGGCCAACCAAATTCGGGTCTATTATTTTGTCTAATAGACCCTTTCGTTTCCATTGCATGGCCCATTCGGCTAAGTTCACTTGTTCTCTTGGTAGGGCCGGGTCGATTGCGGGCCTGGCACACAACACTTCCAATAACACCACCCGAAAGAGTACACGTCAGATTTATCTGTCAGTTGTTGCTTACGAAAATATTCAGGGTCTAAGTACCCAAAACTTCCTTTAACCGCGGTACTCACATGGGCTTCCCCCATCCCTACGTCTTTCGAAAGCCCGAAATCCGCCATTTTTGCAATGAAATTTTCGTCTAGTAAAATATTGGTGGACTTCACGTCACGGTGGATGATGGCTGTCGCCGCCCCTGTATGGAGGTAATGAAGCCCACGTGCCGCCCCGATGCAAATCTCTAGTCTTTGCTTCCATGAGATCGCTGGCAAGCCTTTCCCGTACAAGTGGTCCCTCATAGGTCCGTGTTCCATATACTCGTACACTAGGATCATCTCAGCATTCTCGTCACAGTACCCAATCAACGACACCAAGTGACGGTGGCGTAGTTTAGACAACATTTGCAACTCGGTTTGAAACTCGTGTATGCCTTGTTCAGACTGCGGGTTTCCTCGTTTCACGCCACTTTCGTACCATCGTCAAGTACTCCAAGATACACATTCCCGAAACCACCAACACCAATAATCGAATTCGAGTCCCAATTTTTCGTAGCTTCTTGCAACTCGGCAAATGAAAGATATCGACCTAAACCCATCGTTGACGAATAAAACGCACTCTTTTTCGAGCCCAACGAGGTTTTACTCGATGACGTAAAACTCGAATCACCGGAATGAAGTGGCAACAACCATGAAGAGAAACTATTCTTCTTTTGCCAATCTTGAGGTCTCTTCTGCCACTTCACAGCCATTGCACCCAACCCCGCAAACGCTCCAAACATCATTGCGAACCCAACCGCCGCCACTGTCCCCCGGCTAGGACCCGTGGCCGGCTTCCCATCTGCACCAAACACGCCATCCAAACTATTAACCGAATTATTAACCCTCAATATCTCAACCCCATTCAAGATCGCGTTCTTGGTCCCCATTGGTTCATTCAACGGACCAATCTGGACCAAGAACGGCTTCGTCACCAACGAAGCCTCCACAAACAAATCCTTATAATACGCAACCGATAACCCACCCGTCACAGTCGACAAATCAAGCGCAGACAACACGATTTTCCCACCAACATACACATTAAAATACAACTCATTCAACGACTTACTCACAATATCACAAAAATGCAACCTAACAAGGTATGGATACGAATGATCCAAATCAAACTGCCATGTCACATTAAAATTAGCATTACTCGTCTCCGAATTCCCCATCTCGACCGCGGATGCATACACCGTAGGGGGCGCAATCAAAGGCGAACCCCCTTCTAAATACGTAACAACCTTAGGCGCAATAGACACACTCTTTGCCAAGGATTGAACCTTTAAATGTCCGCTATCGTTATCCCAATACCGCCCTAACGTATCATTACCCGGCCCGATTTCACCTCCCCCCACATTAAGTCTATACATTTTTTGAAACGAAAACTTCGTCATCCCATAGACCTTTTTCCCTACGGGAAAAAGGGCATCAACATGTTCGGATATTATCATATCCGGAGCCGAAGTTACTTCGATCGCGTTAACAAACGCGGGCGAATCCTTTTCGCCGAAAAAACACTATGTTGAAATTTTGCAAGGTAACGTTCATAAGGTACTCTTGCATTTCTATTCCTTTAGGGGTGTATTCATGCAAAAGAACCAACGTATTGCATGCAACGACCGTAAACTTGGTTTCATCTAACTTAAACTCATTGTTTTTGACAGGATTAAAGTGTAACCTTATCCAATGCCAACCAGGCTTCGTAACATGGAATGAATATGTGGCTTTTGCGTTAAAAACTTTAGCGGTTTTGTAAATAGGAAGAGGGACATTGGCGGATTGATCATGGACGTTGATTTCCTTGCCATGGTATTGGAGATATTGGGACGAGGAGGAGTCCGAGGCGAATGTGCGTCGATCGGGGAGGGTGGTTTGGGAGGAGGAGCCGCAGTCGATGAGGTAGTTGTCGGGGGGTTTGAATATGTCGGGTTTGGTCGGGGCGGCGGAGAAGGTGGAGATGATGGAGAGGAGAAGAAGAGGGAGGAGAATGGCCATGATGGTTATCCCATTTGGGTTCGGATTTGGATGGGAGGCGAGGTTTTGTTGTCGGAGAAGACAAAGGGAGGGATATTCATGTTTTTGTTGTTACACATTTGTTTGGTTTTTCCTCCCTTTTTGTTGTGTCCATCACAATTTTAGTATATATAATGGTTTTGGATTTGGAGTAGAAGAGGATTTGTAGTTTTATGGATTTGTTTTAGATCTTGAAAAATATTGTTGTTTCTATTCTTGGTAAAAGATGATTTTAGTAAAAAGAAATGTTACAAAAATATATGACTTAATTAAAAAGGGATCCTATTGAACTCTTTCTCTTCTCTCATCATCACCATCATCATCATACTCAGTTAATCCCATCTATAGCAAAGCTAAGGTAGGATCTGAGGAGGGTAAGATGTACACAGCCTTACCTCTACCCCTAATAATAGAGAGGCTGCTTCCCAAACCATTGTATTTCAGAATGTAACATCTTAAAACTTTAGATGTGATATATTGATAAAGTACTTCGTTTTATAAATAATAATGATGTTAAATTGTTGTTTATGATAAGTTCACATGTTTAACACTTCAACTTAATTTTTATTATAAAAAACTAGACTAAAATGTCAAAAATTATCAAATTTAAGGTTAAAGATGTAAATATAACTTAATGCGTCTAAAGCTTGTGAGACTATTATGGTCAATTTCAACCCACGTTTAATCCACGTATATTTGATGTTTTAGACCGTGTAATGTTAGCTCAGTGGTGAAGTTTGCCATTTTCGTAAGAATTGAGTCCGGGCCCCACCGATACGAAAAAAATTGGTCTCGTGATTTTCGGCATCCACTATTTTTCAAGCTTCGCTACCGGTGGGGAAGCACATTGCTAATGTCGACCGAAAGAGTTAATTGGCTTCATAATAAGTATATCAACCAAATTAATGTTCAATGGAAAGAACGAAAGGATCAAACACCACATGAGAGCGAGAGTAAGGGGCTGTTTGGTTGATTAAGTGCTGAATCAATAAGAGGTCTGAATGGTTAAGAGGTCTGAATGGTTAAGTGCTGAATCATTAAGTTGGACCTCTTAATGGTTAGTTTTCTTGTCCCACATTGGTAGGAGAGCCTCGTTAAGGTTCAGCCCAGTTCAGTGCTTAATGGTTCAGCAACATCTCAAATCTTAATGATTCAGACTTAACCATTCCATTCAGAAGCTGAAACAAACACGCTGAATGCTGAATCATTCAGCGCTGAATGGTTAAGAGCCTCATTAAGAGGCTACCAAACAGCCCCTAAGTCGAAAAAGACCTTGTAGCCCAATGGTACTAAGGTGTGTGAATAACGTGTTCCGGATTGGTTGGATTTAAAACCCGCAAAATAAAAAAAATAAAAAAATCTAGACTTTCCAACTTTGAATTGGGCCTGAAAATGGGCCTAAAGATATTATTATCCATAAAAAGAGTTTTATTTATTATTATTATTTATAAACATTTTGGGTAAAGCAAGCAACAGAGTTAGTTCTCTTGAACAACAAGCAAACAGATCGACCGGCCATAATTTTCCGATGTCAACCGAGGGAGAAGATGCAGTTCGTCGACGGGCAGCCGTCACCGACTACCGTAAAAAGATGCTTCAGCACAAAGAGCTCGACTCCAGAGTTCGAACCGGTCTAATTTTCCCCTATTTTTATATCTTTATTTACTTTTATTATGTAATTTAGTTTTATCAGGTCTTATTTGTTCATTCATGCCCTCTGTTATTGCCTAATTACATATCTGATTCATGTGTCAAATTAATTGGTTGCGTGTATATATATAATATTATTTAATATTTAATTTAGGGTTTGAACCTTCAACTCTTGAAGTATGCTTATTTACATGGGGATCGATAATCGATGTATCACCGATATTAACTGCTTAGATTTCAATCAAGATTAGTAGGTGCTCTTATTATTAACAAATATTTCATGATAGAGATTGTTTGGTACTGGTATGATCATCTAACTATGTGACTAGGCATTGTGAATGGTTGTGTCCCAAGTAGTACCTGGCCTTGAGAAGTAGGGCCAAACAGTGTCATGAAAGCTTCTTTGCTAGACTATCGGTATAAACTTTGGTAACCTGTGCGAGCGTAGTTGGTAGTAGTGTATATCTCCTATAAGAATTATTACCTTCACTTTGCAGCCTGATGCCCTGATTACTGCTGATGTTGCTGGTTTATTTTATAAAGCACTCATCATTGTATTTCTCATATGATATTCATAATGTTACCTCGATTTCGTTCTTGTTTGGAAAGGCCAAAAGGATAACTTTGCTTCATCAATCATCACATCTCCCATCATTTTTGTATAATGCTCTACGTTATGCTTTAAAGATATGATTTTTACCATAGCTACTGCTCTACGCAAGCTCAAATGTTATTCACAAAGAAATATATCGTCTTATTTACCTTCATAACCACTTCCAATTTGTTTTTAGTTCCCACTGCAATGCTCCATGATGGAATCGTTTTAATACACGGTTTTTCCCCTCAAGTACTAACTTTTACCTGGCTTTAAATACATTCTGTATCCTTTATTTTTTTTCCTTTTTCGTTCTTGTGTCTTGTCCTGTGGGGTTTCTTGCTTTTCTTTTTTTTCCTAGGTTATTTGCTGCAGATCTTGAAAAAGAAAGCAGTATGTGTATTATATTACTACTATAAGCAAGTCAGGTTGTAGGTTATCATTTTCTTGGTCTACAAGGTCTTAGGTTGAGCCAAACAGTTCCATTCTGTTTGTATCTGGTTGCTTTTGTTACTTGGATTATTTGTTTACTTGATATTGACATTTTCATCAATGACATTTTTTTTTTCTTTTTGTGATTGACTTTATCAAAATCTATGTTTGCAGTGAGAGAGACATTGCGGAGCACAAAGAAGGATTATGCGAAAACTGAAGATGATTTGAAGTCCCTTCAAAGTGTTGGACAGATCATTGGCGAAGTGCTAAGACCTTTGGACAATGAAAGATGTAACTAGCACTTTTAATTTTCTTCTTTCTTATGATTTGATTGAACACTATATTTTACTTTTCACTTTCTTATTCTACATCTAAATATCTAATAGGCAAGATAATATGTAGTGTGTGAAACAAAAAAATAACAACCAATATGGAGTTACTTTGCAGTTTTTTAATCAATGATACATGATGATAATTCATACTATTTTGGAACTAAAATACAGTTGTGAATTAATATATATCATATATAATATATAATATTGCAGTGATAGTTAAAGCCAGTAGTGGTCCAAGGTATGTGGTTGGATGCCGCAGTAAAGTGGACAAGGAAAAACTAACTGCTGGAACCAGAGTGGTTCTTGACATGACAACTCTGACAATTATGCGAGCACTCCCACGTGAAGTTAGTATATGCGCTAGATTTTAAAAGAATTTTTTTAATAATTTAATCAGTTTATCAGCCGTTGTACATTTTATTGCTTTTACTAACACTTTTTGTAACAATTTAAAGGTTGACCCAGTTGTTTATAACATGCTTCATGAAGACCCTGGGAATGTTAGCTACTCTGCAGTTGGTGGGCTATCAGATCAGATTCGTGAGCTCAGGGAATCCATAGAGTTGCCTTTGATGAATCCAGAGCTCTTTTTAAGGGTCGGCATTAAACCGCCCAAGGTACAAATTGATAGCTATAAAAAATTAAGTTGTTTCATAATATCTTATGAAATCAATATGGAAGTTACAAATGTATAATCTAGACATATATGTATTTTCTTCCTATAATTAGGGTGTTCTTCTTTACGGACCTCCTGGTACTGGCAAGACATTACTAGCTAGAGCAATTGCTAGCAATATAGATGCCAATTTCCTAAAGGTATTTTTTGTATTTATATATAAACTATTATTGATCTCAATTTAAGTGTTAACTGTGTATGTATGCAACTTCTGTTCAAAACTTAATACAGGTTGTGTCAAGTGCCATTATTGACAAGTACATCGGTGAGAGTGCAAGATTAATCAGGGAAATGTTCAGTTATGCTCGCGACCACCAAGTACTGCCTAAAGCCCTAAATCTCTTCATTGCCATTTTTTTAGTATTGCACAGTTTTTCTCAGTTATCATGATTTTTTATTTTTAACAAGTGTTATGATATGATTGTTGGTTGGTTATCTCAGCCCTGCATCATATTTATGGATGAGATTGATGCCATTGGTGGGCGTCGTTTCAGTGAGGGAACCAGTGCTGACCGTGAAATTCAAAGAACACTTATGGAGTTGTTGAATCAGCTTGATGGATTTGATCAGCTTGGAAAGGTTTGAACTTTGAAGTACATCTCAATTGTTTGCTCCATATTTCTTGAAATGGGTATTTTTTTAGTTGAACTGGTTGGAAGTTAGATCACCTTGAAACACGTTTTTAATACAGTTCTAAATATGATTACAAAAATTAGTCCCCATGGAGGCCGTCAAATGCATCAAACACATCTATCCATGAATCCCTTGCTCCGATCATTTCGATAATAATATGATTTAGGAAGTTATCTTAAAATGACACATTGAGCGCCTCTGACCCAAACATAACCTGAGTCGACCTACACACAAGTAAATATTTCTTAAACTGCTAGTCTGCCACCTCTAGATAATGGTCTATGTTTTATTGATTTACCAAAAAACTTATCATTTAAAATTCTAACATCGAGGTTAATTCATACAGAAAGACATAATGATCCAATGAATGTTTTCCAGGTAAAAATGATAATGGCTACAAACAGACCCGATGTTCTGGACCCAGCTCTTCTTCGTCCAGGTCGACTGGATAGGAAAATAGAGATCCCACTGCCAAATGAGCAGTCAAGAATGGAAATTCTTAAAATCCATGCTGCAGGGATTGCTAAACATGGTGAAATCGATTACGAGGCAGTTGTCAAGCTTGCCGAGGTGATAAAAAAACCACTTAAATTTTGGCTAGCACCTCGTATCGTTTACTTGATGAAATTCTGACCAATTGTATTTGGTTCAGGGGTTTAATGGAGCTGATCTTCGCAATGTGTGCACTGAAGCTGGTATGTCTGCAATCCGTGCAGAACGAGATTATGTCATCCATGAAGATTTCATGAAGGTAACTGATTTTTTAAATCAGTTTAGAATTGGAATTCGAACATCAAGGCTATTTAAACATTCTTTAAAATATCTTATTTGAGTAAATGAAAATGTATTGTACATGTACACAGGCTGTGAGGAAACTGATGAGGCGAAGAAGCTGGAGTCGAGTGCTCATTACAATGCGGATTTTGGGAAAGATTAATAAGAGGGTGAAACATAAAGGAGTTGGAGTTTGTACTTGGCCATTACACTATACAGGGACAGATGTATGCCTGTTCTTGGTGTTTGGTTTTGGAATTACCTTATTATGATTTGCTGCTAATGTTATGTAAGAGAGTTGTTTTATTCAAAATGTATGTCAAGCAATCATAGTTGTGTTGAGAGATCCCCAGAACACAGAAGGATTGTGGTGTTTTAACTGTTTAAATTTCGAACTTGGGATATTTTCTCGTTTAAGCTATTCGTTGAATCACGTTTAAAAACGCTCTCTCGTTTGATGATAAAATCACATGAAATGACAAATGATCGTTAAAACACAAATTTTCCGTACCAAATGATTTTCGGTACTAATGCTTTTTTAGGATTGGTACTTTTGGTTTTGGTTCAATAGGTCCCTGTATTTTAACGATTTTTACTTTCAAATACTAGCACAAAATGTTTGAATAATCTTGGTTCTGATGAAGAGGTGACACCATGTAAAGTCTTTGAAAGGTACTCAATGGGTTTGTAAAGCCTTTGATTATTAGTCATATATTTATCTTTTTATTAAATAAATTGGTTTCACTAATAGACAACTTGGGAACAGCTTATTCCAAGGAAGGACATTGCCATTCAGAGCTTGTAATGTTACGGACTATAAGGTAGCAACATACAAGGAGGCTACGAACGAGGCCTGTCATCTATTACACTCATTGAGGGTGTGGCGGTTTCATCTTTGATAATCCTGAAAAACAAGTAGACCTCTAGACCAGCGATTATTCATACACTACCAGACACCAGTGACGCATGTAGCGTAATTATTTCGAATACATGTTTCGCAAAAAAATAAAATCTTGTAGAAATAAGTTGAGTTATATTTCTGATCAGATCTGCACAGGTTTCATAGCACAAACGGTTAAAAACGCATATCTCCCCAGAAACATGTTGAAAGTTAGTGCCATTCTAAACAATCCAAGGCTTGTTGGAGAAGTTGTTTGTCCCCAGCTGCCACTACATTAAAACCTGGAAACATATGACAATCGAAAAATCCAAATAAAACAATATCAGTCGAACTTTGCTACATCTAGTTTGGGTAATAATAATAATTAAAAAAAAAATCAAAATGTCTATTGTGTAGTTAGTTTTTAATGAAACTTGTCTTGTGACCATCCTATATAAATGCGTTAATTTGAGTGATTTTCGTTTGTTTATGCGTTCATTAGTCTACTAAAATAATGTGACGGCTTGTTGCTAACTAAAAACTGGCTCAAATGGGCCAGCGCCACTTTCTGCCACCAGCTCGTGCCAGTTATAATGCTGACACCACAACCGTAATAAAAATAGAGGGTGAATAAACACATTTTGATGCTTTCTTTTTCTTTCTAAACAAAACCGTTTAACCCATTTTGGTTAGAGCTCGTTCTGACCCGAACCAAATTGATACCTTATCAAATGGCTCAGTTTGACTTTGACCCACACCCTTATCAACTCGCCCATGTTGCCAGGCTTAATTTTTACCAAATTAGAAAAAGTAAATTTAATTGAGAGAGACAATTGAGTTGGTAAGGATAGTATTACTCGTTGCTTGTGAGTTGGAAGAAGCCTCCCAGCTAAGGTGGTTCCCTTTCCAATCGGTTATCGCTCCACCAGCCCCTTCTATCACTGGTATCAGTGAAAGGAAGTCATATGGCTGAAAAACATCATCAAAGTTAAATGTCAATCACACGGTACCAGTATATCTTTTTAACTTGGTTTGGTATGTAGAAGTACCAAACAAATTTAAGAAACCATATACAATAACGAATTTAGGGGTTAGTGAGGCGTGTGTATGAGTCATCTCTTTTATTCCGTAGTTCGTTTATAGAATTTAGAATTTTCTAAGATGATTTTACATAATGATGTGAAGATCTCACCTTGAGACCAGACTCGACCACAAGATCCACGTGCCCAGAGGCCAGAAGAGCGTATGCGTAACAGTCGCATCCATATAATGGCACTTTAACCTGTGAATCGTAAAGATTAAAATGAAGTTTGACGTCATACATCAGTTTTTTTTTTTTTTTTTTTTTTTTTTGTCTCAAAACAAAGAGTAAGTGATGCGTGAGAATGCAATTAACAAACACAGTTTTAGTATCTGGTAAATGATATCAGTTGATATTAATAGAAGCAATGTCAACAGACCTTGTCTCTAACTCTAGCAAAGGCTACCTCGGCATCTCCACTAAATAGATGTGGACTAGTTGTATACCTAAGTAAAAAAGGAAAAAATATAAGAAAAACAAACATACACAAGATATTGGAATTCCATATACAATTAAAAAATTTCAATATTAAACTAAAAAGACAGTTTAAGAGATTCATACATATATGCTTGTGAAAGCTTTGGACAGCTGCGAGTTGATATTTCTTCTCCATTCAGTCTAGTAGTTCTTCCAGTTATACCTACCCATCTTTCTCGTAGAATAGGCTGATCAATTACGCCAAGAATCTGATATCAACCAAGAAAATATCAATAACATTCACAGGCTTCAATAGAACATTCAGATGTTTATACTTTATACCCCATCAAAAGTTGCAGAATTATTTCCACATTTTCAAAATGATAATCGTTCATACCGGTTTACCTCTTTCCAGTAATGCAATGAGGGTGCCAAACAAGGGTTTGCCTGATTAAAGCAAACGCAACCACCTTGAATCAGTCTTCGAATTTCATATGAGATATAGCAGAAGCCAGAAAGTTACCTGTGATAAAACTCTTTGTCCCATCTATTGGATCTAAAACCCATACATAATCTGCAGATTTCTCTTTACATTGCCAACCATTCTCCTCTCCAAAACTGCATATGTTTAGACAGTTTCCTTTAATTTCGAAAAGCATGATCATACGACTAACTAAACATCAAATAGACAAATACTCTGCACCTTGTGTTGTTTCTACAGAGTCTTTAGTTACAAAGGAGGATAAATAAATAAAAATTCCAACTAAAAGCTGACCATTGGCCAAAGGCATTATAGCCTAGCGGCATCTTGGTGGTGGGATAAGACTCAAGGACTATAAGGTCCTGGGTTCGAATCTCACAAAAAGGGGGTTTTCTCATAATTATGAGTTTCCTCCTGAATTGGTGACTTGGTAGTGGAATATGATCGCGTGGTATCACTGGTGGCACGATGATACTCCAGTGGTCCGTGAGTGATTCCAATTGGCCGTTCAAAAAAAAAAAAAAAAAAAAAAAAGCTGACCATTGAGATTCTGCCATTGCCTATTCTCTATGGAAGATGTTACATCGAATACATCGAAAAATAAACCACAGCCATTCAACTATGCTTAGGCATGATCAGAATGCTTTAATAAAATATGGTGCCAGCTAAAGCCAAATAAACTTCTAATCACTTAACATAAAGTGAAAAAGCAAGATTGAACATGTACTTTTATTATTTTTAACTGAGTGACACTCCTTGCTAGGCTTTCCGCAGTTAAGAAAAACATATAAACCGTATGATACCTTCAATGTTCATTCAATTTAATGAGACACATAGTAAGATTCTTGCTTTGAATCCATTATTCCACATTGCATCAGAAGCAATGCTATCAAACCATTGATAACATAAGCATCATTCCTTCAATGTCCATCAAACAACGAGAAACAAACCCGAAATTCAAACTCAAATGCTGCAACTTACATTGCATGAGTAGGCAGATTCTCTTGTAATATAGAAATCATTGCTTCCTCAGCAGCTCTATCAGCTATTGTCACCGGACCTTGAACAATAACCATAACCAAAAAATAAACACACTCAGAAACTAAAAAATATAACAATTTCCAGCCCTAAAATTCTTCGACTTTCCAATAGACAGTCAATTAATTCCAACACTTTCGCCCTAAAATGTACAACAGTTTTAAAGCCATGAAATAAAACAACCACCTTACCAAGACAGTCACTTAATCCCATATATAGCTGTAGAAGCTATTGGTAGGGTCCGGAAGGGTGAGATGTAGGAACACCTTACCTCTATCCTATTACATAGAGAGGCTGCTTCATGTGACTATGTGAGACCCAGGCTCCAAAGACACATCAAGATATAAGAGTCATAAACTTGGTTTCAAAAAGCGATGGGAGCACAACAAACTTTACCAAGTTAATCCCACCTATAGCGCAAAAGTAGTGGGCTTTTCGTACCCGAGGCGCAAGGTGATTATAACATATCCTTTTGATATCTCATATATATCCCTTAGGTTTTTAGCTTCCTTTACCCAAAATATAGATATAAATAAGGTTTTTATATCATTTTACATTCATGTACAAGCCCAAAAACCCAAGGTACAACACTTTTTTGTATAAAAACATCCCAGGTATACAGGGCACGTGCCTCGGATCTAAAAAACACCCAAAAAAAAAGAGCCTAATAACTGCGCCTTTTGGCACTTCTTGGAATAAGTCTAAGCACTAACTGAAAAGGCGCTGGACCCTGCACCTCGCACGCTTTTTAAAACCAAGGTAAAAAATACTTACATATGCACACAACTAAACAAAAATAGCAGAAAAACATCCTGTGCTAAAAATATTTATTGTTAGACTGTCCGTTGTGAGCCGCGAGCGAGCCCCGGCGCAGGAAAGGTTTCAGTCTGGTGCTCACCTCCAGCCACAACAGCCCTGGCGCGAGGACACGGGAAGAGCCCCGACACGAGCACACGCGATGGTGCTCGCGTGCGTTAACGAGAGAATGTGAGCACAGGTCTTAGCCACAACAGGGTCAAGTGAGCACAGGCGATGGGGTTACTTGAGAGTCAAGTCAGTGGCTCGCGTCTGCTTGCTTGCGGCCCACAACGGATGGTCTTAGCAATAAAATATGAAACTAGGGAAAACATACAACAGGGACAGAAAACATTATACACACATTGGCAAGTACAAAAGCTAAGGCTCCTAAGATAACAAAGTACAACAAACTAGCACCCACTAAAAGCCGTTAACCTTAATCCTACGTCTCCGCGAAAAATAAAACAGGTAAATCAAAATAGAATAAAAAAAAGGAAACTAACTTAAATCTTCTTTATCAATAATATCAAATCGCTTGCGAAAATACTTGCGTATGACGTCACCAGCAGCATCAGCTAATTTATCAGCAATAATAGCAAAGCGATCGAGTTCAGAGTCGCTAACATCGACGGTTGTAACGGCACCGAGTCCGTTCGATGGTCTGGATGTAGACATGGAGATGAAACGGTGACGTTTAGGTAAAGTTAGGGTTGATGATGATAATGGTGATGAGGAATAGGAATTGGAGGAGAGAATGTTGTTTGGAGAGAGAGAAGAGCGAGAGTTAATGTTTAGAGAGAGAAAGTGAGATTGAGACAGCATTCTTTTCTTATTTGTGGCGGGAAGGGGGGGGGGGGGGGGGGGGGGGTTCACGGGAAGGAGGAGGTGTTGCAGGCGGGGAGTGATGGTGATGATGACGGAGATTGGTTGCTGTGTGTAGGGTTGAGCAAATGTCGGTTCGGTTCGGTTTTTACATATAACCGAAACCGATAACCGAAGTTCGGTTTTAGAAAAAATCATAACCGAAACCGATCGGTTACGTCGGTTCGGTTAATTTGGTTAATATGTCGGTTATCGGTTCGGTTTCGGTTATGTTCAGTTAATATCCAAACATAAAACTTGTGCAAAATTATAAACTTAAAATAGTTAGTAAAGTGTTTAGATATTTTTCAAGAATACAAATATATATGAAAACGCAAAAAAAATATATGAAATACCGAGGAAACAAATTAAAAAAAATGCTTCAAATATGGATATACATGAAAAATATATGAGTTACATAAAAGATATATTTCAAATACATAGACATACATGAAAGATACACTAAATATACCGGAAATACATGAAAATATGTTCCAAATACATGGATATGTGTATGAAAAATACGTAAGTATATAACTATCGGTTCGGTTTCGGTTATTTCGGTTACGGAAGAAGGGAATACCGAAACCGTAACCGAATGGTTCGGTTTTGGCCATATGTTAACCGTAACCGATTGGTTAATTCGGTTTCGGTTAATTTCGGTTCGGTTATCGGTTCGGTTTCGGTTATCGGTTTTCGTATGCTCACCCCTAGCTGTGTGTATTGGGTTGGGGCCGTTCTTTTTAGAGGGTGTTTGGGATTGATTTCGGAGATGCAAAAGTGCTTTTGGTCAAAAGTGCTTATTGGCTTATGACTTTTTAAAAAAAAAGTTTTAGAAAAAGTGTTTGGATTAGCTTTTGGGATGACAAACCTCAAAAAGTCAATAAATTGTTGTTTTTTAAGTGTTTCGCTTAACTTATTGTGAACTAGATTATATCCCGGGAGCGTCCCGGGTTGAGAAATTTAATATGACACGTCAATTTTACATATGAAATAGACTGATGTATAACTTTAATATTAAAACAATGTACAATTCCGATGCTAACACCTAACCTAAAACAATGTAGAACTCCAATATAACTCTAATATTAACACCTATTTTTTTTTTTTTTTTGAACGGCCAACAAATTGGAATCACTCACGGAACACTGGAGTATCATCGTACCACCAGTGTTGCCACGCGATCATATTCCACCACCAAGTCACCAATTCAGGAGGAAACTCATAATTATGAGAAAACCCCCTTTGTGAGATTCGAACCCAGGACTTTATGGTCCCTAAATCTTATCTCACCATCAAGATACCACTAGGCTATAATGCCTTGGCTTATTAACACCTATTAATACAAGAGATTAGAATGCAATATATAGACCTACAATTTAATATAAAATAGCAATCAAGGGAGAATTAATTAGCAACTATTAAATGGTGATTGACTTGCAATCATTTGTCAATCATGTTGATTGACTAATTAAATGAGATGGGAATATTTCTTCAATCATTGCTAGCTTGATTAGTGGTGTTTGATATGATACGTACTCCCCCTCATTTTCATTGTTTTGAACTATTGTATGTTCTCTTACATGCTCTATGATTATTTATCTGCTTAATAGTAACAAGTCACCTTATGTAAGAGTCAATCATCTAGCCTATTTTGATCCAGCTAATTAAACAGTTTATCATGGTGTTGCTACAAATTAGTTATGTATAGTATTGTACAAAAAAATTTAAATCATAGTTCATAACAAATCTTTCAATGTTACAAAAGCAAGTAAAAAGCAAGAAAGAAAAGAAAAAAAGATTACCACTTTCGTAATTTTTGTTTTCCGAGAGTAACACGTTCTCAGTTGCCATTGGGGTTGGTGGCCCAATGGTAGAAGCAAAGCTTCTAGGAACACTTAAGGGGGAGGTCATGAGTTCAAGTCCCATAAGGAGTAGAAATTTGCCGTTAAAAAAAAAAACACGTTCTCAGTCTTCATCATGTCCAATATTTAAATTCTAAGGTTCTTTTGACAAGTGACAACATATTCAAAACATATGTAAAATAGTGTATAAAACACATCTTCAATGCAAAGATAAAAAAAAAAAAAAAAAAAAGAAAAAAAGAGGAAAAAACGTACATATTGTTGGCTCAAGAGCAATAACACACAAGAAACACAGAAACAATAGACTCAAAAGTTTGGCTCTATTATTCAATGAGAAAGTGCATACATAACTAGAAATACAAGTACCATATTTATAATAAAGGAAACTAACGTCTAGCCAGAAAATCAGGACATGACTAACAAGTACTAACGTAAACTTATTCAAACTTATCAATACTGAAAACTAGGAAAGTCACCAAGAGACCAGGAGCCAAACATAACAACCATGCACACCCATGCACGTGCATGAACTTCTAGTTTGAATCATCCTTCAACACCCCCCTTGATTCAAACTCCTTCACACCAAGCTGATGTCTGAGCACAACATACTTTTCTCTACTCAAAGCTTTAGTCAAGATGTCAGCCACTTGCTCATGTGTATTACAAAACTCAAGAGCAACTTGTTCACTAGCAACCATTTCTCTAACAAAGTGATGCTTCAATTCAATATGCTTGGAATTGTTGTTTCAGATAGGATTCCTACTTAACTTGATTGCTGATTGATTATCACAAAACAGTACAGTTGCATGCTTCTGCTCCAATTCCAGCTCCTCCAAAATTCTTCTAAGCCATATTGCTTGACAAGTAGCAGCTGTTGCAGCAATATACTCTGCTTCTGTACTTGAAAGAGCCACAGTCGACTGTTTTTTAGAGCTCCATGTGACAGCTCCACTTCCAAGAACAAAAACATTAGCAGAAATACTTTTACGATCATCAATGCTGCTGGCCCAATCACTATCAGTGAATCCAGTTAACTTCACCTCATTTCCCTTTTGATACCATATTCCAAACTTCAAGGTTCCAGCAACATATTTCAGGATTCTTTTGGCAGCACTCCAATGAATTTTAGAAGGTACCTGCATAAATCTTGAAACAATCCCTACTGAATAAGCTAAATCTGGTCTTGAATGGGTCAAGTAGATCAGACCACCAACTAGACTTCTGTATGCAACTTCATAAGCCTTATCAGCCTGATCATCCACCTTCAATTTTTCATTTGCTTGCATAGGAACCTTCTCTTCATTACATCCAACCATCCCAAACTTTGCTAACAAACTCTTAGCATACTTTTCTTGGGACAGAAAAATACCAAACTTGGTTTGTTGAATTTCTAAGCCAAGAAAATACTTCAATAACCCCATGTCTGACATTTCAAATTCTTCCATCATGCTTCTTTTAAAATCTGCCATTAATCTTGATGAAGAGCTTGTATAGATTATATCATCTACATATATACATACATAGATGATATGATTGGATTCTTCTTTCTTCACATACAAGGTTGGTTCACTATGACTTCTTTTATAACCATGCTTGATAAAATGATGATCAATTTTTGAGTACCAAGCCCTTGGGGCCTGTTTAAGGCCATACAAAGCCTTCTTCAGTTTGTACACCTTGTACTCACTTCCAATAACTTCATAGCCTTCAGGTTGTTGAACATAAATCTCTTCACTAAGATCACCATTCAGAAAATCTGACTTTACATCTAGTTGATGCAAGGTCCAACCCAACTGAGCTGCAACTGCAAGAATTACTCTGATTGTTTCAAATCTAGCAACAGGAGCAAATGTCTCCTTGTAATCAATTCCCTGCTGTTGCGAGTACCCTTTAACAACCAATCTTGCTTTGTGTCTAAGAACTTCTCCATTCTGACCAACTTTTGTTTTAAAGATCCACTTTAATCCAACTAGATTCTTGTTCAAAGGAAGATCCACAAGTTCCCATGTATCATTTTTCTCAATTGCTTGCAATTCTTCTTTCATGGCCACTCTCCATTCTGATTTCTTAACAGCTTCTTGATAACTCATGGGATCAGCAATATTTAAAGCAAATTGGCAAGCTGTAAGATCATCAAGTATAGTATTAGTATCATAGTCAACTCTTACTTTCTTAGCAGCATCATATACTTCACTTAAGGCCTTGAGCTTTGGTGATGGTGATAAGGACTGATCAGTTGAACTTTGGGCAGATGAACCTTGACCATGAGACCCTCCATTTCCATCTTGTGAACTGTCATTGTTGTGACTGCTCCCAGCAGATGAAACAGCTGGTGAGTGGTCACTATCACTTTCTGCAACATCCCCAATATGACCCATATCAGGAAATGGGTCAATATAAGCATCTTCATACCTTTTCTTGTCTTTATTATCTTCCCATATCCATTGAGTATCTTCATGAATCCTCACATCCCTTCTAGTGAACACCCTTTTTGTCTTCGGATTGTACAATCTATATCCATCAGTATTATTTATGTAACCAATAAATATAGATGCTTCTGCCTTGTCATCTAACTTCCTCCTGCCTTGGTTTGGAGTGATACCATAGGCAAGACTTCCAAATACTTTCAAATGATCAACTCTAGGCTTCTCATGGTACCAAGCTTCATAAGGTGACTTTGTGACAACCAGATTGATTAGATACACTGCTGTGGCCACCCCTTCTGCCCAAAAATAATTTGGCATCTGTTTTTCTTTTATCATACTTCTAGTTAGTCCCATTACAGTCCTATTTTTTCTTTCCACCACACCATTATGTTGAGGTGTGTATGGTGGGGTGAGTTCATGGTTAATACCATGACTTTCACAAAACATATTGAACTCTTTTGAACAAAACTCCCCACCCCTATCAGTTTTGAAGGTTTTTATTAAACATTCAGCGTCTTTTTCAATAAGAGCTTTAAAAACTTTAAACTTGTTGAGCACTTCTGACTTTTCTTTTATAAAATAGACCCAACACATTCTTGTGAAGTCATCAACAAATAACAGATAATAGAAACTACCACCTAGGCTAGCCACTTGCATTGGTCCACAAACATCTGCATAGACCAGTTCTAACTTCCTTGTGGCTCTCCACAATTTTGAGACAAAAGGAGCCTTGGCTTGTTTTCCAAAGATTCATCCCTTGCATTTATCTAAGACATGTATCCTGGGCAAACCAATGACCATCCTTTTATCATGCAGACTCTTTAATGTATGCAAGTTGTAATGACCATACCTCAAGTGCCACAATCTGGATACTTCATCTTGTGCAGCAGTGTGATCCACATGTGATGAGGACTGTTCAGGTTCAGCATGATTTGCATCCATTAAGAACATATTGTTCTGAGCTACCATGATGGACATCAACACAACACCTGTTCTTTTGTTCTTAATAACACATTTCCCATCATCAAACAATAAAGAATAGCCTTTCCTCATCAGTTGTCCTACACTAAGTAGGTTATATTCCAAATTGGGAGCATAATACACATCATCAAGTAACCTATGCCCCCCAGTTCTTAAATCAATTTTCACAGTTCCTTTTCCTTCAACAGCTAAATTCTTTTTATCTCCCAATTTCACATTTAACTTAAAGGTTTCATCTAAGTCAACAAAACAGTTTTTGATACCTGTCATGTGATTAGAGCATCCTGAATCCAGAAACCAAAGAGAACTTGAAGCTTTATCACCATTATCATATGCCATGAGAGCAAAGTCTTCTGATTGCATCATTGCCATAAAGAGGTGTTGATCCTCTCCTGCATTCACATCTTCCTGGGCATCATTATCAGCAACATTCACATGGCCTTCATCAGAGTACCAACAGTCTCTCTTCACATGCCTAAATCTGTGGCATTGATAACATTGTGGTCCCCTCCTTTCAGAGAACCTTCCTCTTCCTCTTCCTCTGTTGAATCCTCTTCCTCTTCCTCTTGAATTGCTTGGAGGACTTCTATTGTTTTCATGAAATACTTGCAAAGCATGCTCATCACTTCTTTCAATTTTATCCTGACTTCTACTGTTAATCCTCTCCTCTTGAGATTGCAATGAACCCATCAACTTCACAGGTGTGAGAGTTGATAGATCAAGTGAAACCTCAATAGAGGGAACAACATAATCAAACTTTGGTGTCAGGCTTCTCAATATCTTCTCAACAACAGTCTTGTCAGCAACAGTTTCCCCATACGACCTTTGTTGACTCACTATACCCATAACTCTTGAGAAGTAATCACCAATGGATTCAGTTTCTTTCATATTGAGATTTTCAAAATCTCTTCTCAGACCTTGCAACTTTACACCCTTCACTTGAGAGTCTCCTTGAAACTCTAACTTCAAGATTTCCCAAGTTTCTTTAGCTGATGATGCAGTTGCAATCCTTGAGAACAACTGATCATGAACTGCCTGCTGAATCACAGCCATAGCATGTGCATCTTTCTTCTTGTTTGTCCTCAATCTTGTTGCATCAGTATCAGCCTCATTCACACCATTCTCAACCAGATCCCAGAGATCTTGAGATCTCAGAATTGTTTTCACTCTAATGCTCCAGAACTCATAGCCATCTCCCTTGAAGACAGGGATAGGACTAGGAGCCATTGGAAGAGCATTCACTTGTTCAGCCATTTATATTTGATGTTGAGACTCTCACACTCAGATTACGAATAGAGCTTGACCAGGCTCTGATACCACTGTTGGTTCAAGAGCAATAACACACAAGAAACACAGAAACAATAGACTCAAAAGTTTGGCTCTATTATTCAATGAGAAAGTGCATACATAACTGGTAATACAAGTACCATATTTATAATAAAGGAAACTAACGTCTAGCCAGAAAATCAGGACATGACTAACAACTACAAACGTAAACTTATTCAAACTTATCAATACTGAAAACTAGGAAAGTCACCAAGAGACCGGGAGCCAAACATAACAACCATGCACACCCATGCACGTGTATGAACTTCTATTTTGAATCATCCTTCAACACATATTGTTACGTTTTTCCAGACTTTATTACTTTAGTTTCCTGATATGTATCGGATGTTTTCTCTTCTTTCTTCTTGTACGCCCTCCTGCATTAGCAATTGCACTGACCCATTTTGGTCTTCCGGTTGACAACATACGATATCCCCACATGACTCCAAGTAGAGTTCCACACCCCAGTCCCAGCATCACCGGTTTCATGTAAATCCACTCTCTTGCCTTGGCTTCAACTTGTGGCCGGGAACTTAGATGTTTACATTTTATGTGTCTAGGTAGCGGAGGCCCACACAGTCCTAGATTCCCATAATACGAATCTTCTGTAAACGTATTAAATTGACTCCCTTCTGGAATACGCCCCACGAGATGGTTTTGTGATAGATTTAAGAATGCTATAAAATTCAATTTTGCAAGGCTTTGAGGGATCTCTCCTACAAGTTGGTTCCTAGATAGGTCCAATGCTTCCATATTGGAGATATTTCCTAGAACATGTGGGATTCCACCATTGAGGTTGTTATTGGATAAGTTGAGTAGCTGCAATGATTTAAGGTTAACAATGGCGTTCGGAATGTCCCCTTCAAATCTATTACTTGATAGATCAATAACTGTGAGAAGCGTGATAATCCTTGTAGATGAGAATAGTGAACCTCTTAAAGGAATAATCAAGTAATAATCTGAGCCACTGATATTCACAAATCCTTTTTTGGGTCCTTCTCCACGTCCTTGATAGCATTGAAAGTTTCAAAATACGATCCAGGAAGACGACCTACAAAGCCATTGTTGGATATGTCGAAAATACTCATACTAGGAAATAAGAATCCTGTTGTAGGAGTTTCAATGGTACCATGTAAATTGTTTGATCTGAGGATAAGAATCTGTAGCTTTGGAAGGTCCCCTAACCAACGAGGGAATGTGCCACTTAACTGGTTGTTTCCGAGATCAAGTACTTCCAAGGATTTGCATTTGACCAATGAACTTGGCACCTCTCCTTCTAACTTATTTCCATTCAAGACAAGCCCATCTACAAGTCCACAATCCCCGTACACATTTGGAATGGTACCATGGAATTTGTTAGTCCCCAAGTTTATCATTTCAAGCGAGGAGGTGATATTTCCGAAGCACTGTGGAAGCACACCACGAAAGCTGTTATTCGACAAATCCAAATACAATAAATTGGTCATGTCACAAATCGATGGAGGAAATGGTCCTTGAATTAGGTTGGACTGCAGATACAAAGATTTCAATCCATGTGACTTTAATTCAGACAACCCTGTTATGGAGTTATATGAGAGGTCCAAGTAAATCAAGTTATTTCCTCCAATCTCACCTGCCCAATCAGGAATGTGACCCGATAAATAGTTGCTAGATAGATCTAAAAATCGAAGATTTTTCATGGCGCGTAAGAAATATGGAAACACGGTTAGATTGCAAGAGGCCAAGCTTAACATAACAAAATCAGGGTTGACATAGTGAGCATTATTCCTTGTGACAACAGATAAGCCGCTGTATGAAAGATCAATTGCTTTTAGATTTGGTAGTCTAGATAACAATATATCCAGTTCCGACACACCTGTCATATTGTTAGATGAAATGTCAATAAAACTGAGCCCATATTATTCTTGTTGACTGATTGTTTATATAAAAAATACAAAATTATGAAGGAGATTGTTTAAAATATCAAAACATCATGGGCGCGATAACTAATTTTCGTGACACCCGCTGTGGAGAAAATAGGACCGTTGGCAACGGTCATGTGACCGTTTGGGGTGTAAGAAAAATCCCAATTATTATATATCAATCATTTTTAACCAAAATCAATACCACCAACAATCAAACAATACCTCAAACAATTAAACAACTGAAAAACAATTATCAAATGGAAGGCCCTTTGTTTCCACTCGATTGGTCGGGTTCTACAATGGAATTTTTGCAAAGGTTTGAGAAGCCGCGCACCTTGAAGATACGGGACGCTCAAAGAAAAAAATGGTGCATGCGATTGGTGGGGGGCAAATGAAGTTTTGGTGCAAGGGGAGACAATATAGACGTACGTAGGTTCTATCTTGTTGATGACATCTACCTTGCTTGGTCAATTTTTGTGAAAGCTTATTCTTTTCCGACAATCGACAAAGAAATATTGTTTAAGAAGCTAAAAGAATTTGCGAGAAAAAAATGTTAAACGAGCGTTTGGTGTATCGAAAAGTAAATGGCACATAATAGATCGTCCGGTGTGTTTGGCTCATCAAAGCGAAAATAAGGAGTGTTGTGTACGCGTGTATCATATTGCACAACATGATCATAAGGGAAGAGGCCGATGCGTAATATCTCCGGATTACGTTATGGACCCTCTGACATCAGCAAACCTTAGCGATGATATTCTTTTGAAGTTGAGGAATGAAACTTTCAACTTCAATTTGATCTAACAGAACACGTTGGTAGTTTAGATATCGAGTTCAAGGAATCGCAACCACCGGTCACTTAATTTTATTACTTCATTTTTATTATAAGCTGTACTCTCTCCGTCCCTATTTAAATGTCCATCTTTCCATTTTTTATTATCACAAATTAAGTGTCCATTTCCAAAAATAGAAATGTAATTTTCAATTTGCACATAAAAGACAAAACACAATCATTACTTTTTGATAGGGGTGCAAACGAGCCGAGCGGCTCGTGAGCTACTCGAGATCGACTCGGTAAAAAGCTCGAACGAGCCGAGTCTTATCGAGCTCAAGCCCGAGCTCAAGCCTGAAATAAAGCTCATTTGGTTATCGAGCTCGAGCTCGAGCCTCGAATGTAAAGCTCAGTTGGGCTCGTCGAGCCTTATCGAGCTTTGCTTATTTATGTCAATTATTACTATATAGCCCAATTGTATTGCAACCCATGCGTTAACTAAATTACTTTGGGCCTTGGACTTCTTAATTATCCAAAACGAGCTCATTAATGGTCCAAAACGAGTCCTTAATAGTCAAAACGAGCTCCTTAATGGTCCAAAACGAGCTCGAGTCAAGCTTGGGCTCGTTTAAACTCTTGCCACATACATTTTGATCGAGCTTTTGAGCCGAGCTCGAGTTTTTAAATATACTATCGAGCCGAGCTCGAGCCCAAAATACGAGGCTCGAATCGAGCTCGAGCTTCTGAAAATTTTCACGAGCCTGGCTCGATAATGCAAGGCTCGAGCTCGGCTCGGCTCGTTTGCACCCTACTTTTTGAGGATGTTATTGTCATTTCACCACATACAAACAAAAGATTTTTAAAATGTGTGTTTTTGGACCCACGACATTTAAATAGGGACAGAGGGAGTTTTTTTTTTATTTTGAGAAAATTGCTCGAATGGTCCCTGTGGTTTGCACTTTTTTCACCTATAGTCCTCAAGTTTTCAAAATTACAGACATAGTCCCGAAACAGTGCGAAACAGTGAATTTTTTAACTCGGATAGTCCCTGGAGGATAACTGAGGTTAAATAATCCAGTTAAGTAGGTGTGAAATTACAAAACTACCCTTACTATATAAAAAAACCCTTAATCCCTACACCACCACCACCACCACCAACTTACCACCCTATCACCATGGCCGGACCAGACCAGAAGTCCAGAACCAGACCAGGTCTGGTCTGCCCGACCCGAACCGAACCACAACCACCACAGCCACCATCATCATCGGCCAAACACCACCAACAACCACCCGAACCAAAGCCAACCACCGCCAATCGGACCAAAACACCACTAAGCTCCACCTTCACCCAATAACCGTAAACCACCAAAGCCGTACACATCATCTTCCCACCGAACCCAGACCAAACCCCCAACAGAACATCATCGGCCATCATCATCATCACAACTACCACAACCCACAGATTGTTAATCGAAGAGGAGAAAAGATTGGGTTTTACCTCCTTGACCAGATCTGACCCGGTTGGTATAGCTACCACCGTGAACCGTCGTCGTCGTCCTCTTCCTCCTCCCAAGCTCTCTCTCTACTTTCCTTCTGCATCTCTCTCTCTCTCTTCGTCGTTCCTCTCTCTCTCTCTCACTTAATAATAATAATAATAATTGGTGAAAGGGTGAAGGTGAGGGGGTTGGTTGTGGTGTTCGGCTGCCGGAGGCGGTGGCAGGAGCAATCCCGGCTCCTCCTCATCTCTCGAGCTCTCTCTAAGAAGCAGCAGTAGAAGTGTGTGTAGCGATGCTTTTATAGGTAGGGTTGGGTGTTGGAATCGGGTGGGATGGGTGGAGATGGGGGTCGGTGGTGGTGGAGGGTGGAGATGGGTGGTGGTGGTTTGTGGAGGTGATGAGGTGAAGAAGATGAAGTGGGGAAGATGAAGTGTGGGACCCACTAGTGTTATATTATTTTTTATTAAAGTAAGGGTAGTTTTGTAATTTCACACCCACTTAACTGGATTATTTAACCTCAGTTATCTGCAGGGACTATCCGAGTTAAAAAAATGCACTGTTTCGCACTGTTTCGGGACTATGTCTGTAATTTTGAAAACTTGAGGACTATAGATGAAAAAAGTGCAAACCACAGGGACCATTCGAGCAATTTTCTCTTTTATTTTTAATTAATGTATTTTATTTGCAATTTAAAGTAAAAAAAATGTTGATGAAATGTGATAAAATGAGATGGCACATAAAGATTGGATGGTACCTTGCAGCATGCTACAATTGAGGTCAAGACTGATGACGTCTCCCGGGAATTTATTGCAAGTGATCCCATCCCAATCGCAGCAATCTATACTCGTGTTCCAGTTCATCCTAAGATCATACCTATAACGACTGTTACAATATTTATCTGTTTTGTACTCCACATAAGATGGGTTAATGGAGGAAATGTTTTGTTTAAATACAAGTAAGGCATCTCTTTGCTCATCAGGGCATTTGTGGTTGCTACCGAAAGAAGAAGCAAAACTGATGAAGAAAAGAAAAAAGGAGTAACCCAACTTTGAATTACCCATTCTCTCTTTCTACTTGCTAGCTGCATATTATAATTATAATATAATATATATTACCCTGCTATGTGTGTGTGGTGTGGTGGCTATTAACAAGTTCCTCTTTTGTCATCTGGTTAATATTAGGCTACACACCAACCAGGAAGGTGACATGGAGCCCACTCACATCACCATCACCACACCTTGATTTTTTAGGGGTTAGAGGGGAGTTAACATGGCTGCCAAATCAAATGTCGTTTCATGCCATCACTCCATGACCACAGTCCACACCCTTAAGATTAATCTTTTGGGGACCAATTCTGGTTTTGAACGTATGAATTGGGTTATGCAGAATTTTCAAACTTTAATGGACAAAACCACACGCTTTCGGTGGAACCAGGAATAATATGGAACGTATGACTAGTCGGATGGGGGAAAGAGAGGGATGAAGCGTCATGTGGCACTTGTGTGACCCTTGGGGGGGGGAGTGACATGTGGCACTTGCTTTTTCATTTTTTTTTGTTTTTTATTTTCTTTTTTAATAAATAAAAAAACACAATTTTATAAAAACATAAATATAAATTCATTTAATAAACTACAAAGTAAATAAAAAAAATACACGAACTAACAAAAAATACATGAAAATTAAAAAACATAAAGGCACTTTAAAAAAATACATGAAAATTAAAAAAACATAAAGGCACTTTAAAAAAATACATGAACCGAAAATGGTTTTAGTTATCGCTATCGTTATCGTCATATGGGTAATCTCTTGGTATACTCCAAATATAATCAATTAGATCCGCTCGAATGTTATGATGTGTTTGGCTATTCTTGATTTCAGAGTTGTTGAAGTTTCTTTCTTCATCAGTAATGTTTTCTTGACTTTGTTGCGTTTCCTCACCAAAGTACTCGCATATTGCACGTCCTTCGTCCTCCAAAATCATGTTATGTAAAATAATGCATGCGTACATCACATTTCTTATTTGGGGTTTTTCATACAATCTACATAGCATGGATAAAATGCGCCATCTTTTTTGTGGTTTGTCGTTCACGAAATATATACTTTCTACGCTTGGGTGGTTCGGAGGTCCCTTCGTCTTCCGCTATAGCTTGAACGACTTTCTGAACGCTCGCCGTTAACAACTCTGCGGCACCTTCGCCCAAGTCATCCAAAGCGAGTTGATCAAACATATTATCTGAACTCGAAGAGTCGTCCGACATCTTGCAATTTTTTTTAAAAAATATGATAGTTTGGAGAGGATTTTATGAAAAAAAAAAGAGAGTGTGTTTATGTAGAAGAGGGTCTATATATATATATATATATATATATATATATATATATAGGATCCGGATCATATGAGAACTACCTTGAGTTATGAGAACTAGGGAACTATTCTTGACCACACATTACCATATTATCAATATAATAATATAAGGGTAAGATAGTAAATTACCTACCCCTACCCCACCCCCACCCCACCCCACCCCACCCAAATCACCTTTTATATATTAAAAAGATTTACTGATTTTTTTTTTTAAAATCACACTCTCTCTCTCTCCTCTCTCTCTCTTCACCCTATTTCTCTGCTCTCTCTCGTCTCTCTCTATCTCTTTCTTCTCTCTCTCGTCTCTCCCTCTCTCTTTCTTCCTTCTCTCTCTCCACCGGTGGGTTTGCAGAGGGGTTGATGATGGTGGTTTGCAGAGGGGTTGCAGATCGTGGGTTGCAGATCTACGACGACGTGGTGGGGTTAGGTGGTTTTGCAGGGGTGGTTTGACAGATCTCGAAGGGAGAGAGAGAGCAGAGAGAGAGGGTGACCGGTGGGTTGTTGAAGAGGGTTTTATAATGGTGGGTTTTTGCAGGTGGTGGCAGAGGGTTCGATGGTTGTGACAGGTGGTTCGATGGGGTGGGGATGGTTCGATGGTTGCAGGTGGGTTTTGCAGGTGTAGCAGAGGGTTCGATGGTGCTGAACGTGGGGGGTAGGGGGCGGATGGGGGTGGATGATGAAGACATACCAGTGGGAGAGAGGGGTTTTGAACGATGGTATGTGGTGGTGGTGATGATGATGAAGACGACGGTAGATCTGAACGATGGTATGGTGGTGGCGATGATGATGAAGACGACGGTGGAAGAGGGGTTTTGCAGAGGGGTTTTGTTTCGACGGTGGGGGTTTTGCAGAGGGTTTTTGAAGACGATGGTGGTTCGGTAATGACGATGAAGACGGCGGTGGGAGACGGTGGTGATGGCAGGCTGAAGACGGTGGTTCGACTGGTGATGGTGATGAAGATAACAATAGGTATTATTATTATTATTATTATTATTATTATTATTATTATTTTTATTTGTTATTACTATTATTATTGTTGTTATTATTTATTATTTTTACAATGGTGTAATAAGGGGTGTTTTACTATCATTAGAAGGTGTTTTTTAGCATGGAAGATCCAAAATACTGTGTGTATTTTTTAAGGAGACGATGACGATGTGAAGGTGATGATTACGAGGGTTTCTTTTTTTATAAAATGTAAAGTAAACATTAGTGTAATTTTTTTATGTTTTTATAGATGTTTGTTTTTTTTACACTGATGTAATACGAATAATGTAAGAAAACACCAATGTAAATACGAATTATGCAATATATTTTTGTTTGTTGATGTTGTGGTTTTTTTTTAACAATGGTGTAAATAATTACACCAGTGTAAATCTCACAAAATGATAGAGGTTTTTGATTATATAGATGTGAATAAACACTGGTGTAAATAATTACACCAGTGTAAATCATACAAAATCATGGATGTTTGGTTTATATAGATGTTAGTAAAACACTGGTGTAATTTGCACCAGTGTAAATCATCCTTATCATATGTTTTGTTTGGTTTTTACACTAACATATTTTTGTAGAAGTTTGTGTATGGCAGATTTACACTGGTGTAAATAATTACACCAGTGTAAATCACGGTAGATCATCTCATCAGATTTTATTTAAAAATATGATTTTTTAATAATTAAATAAAAAATTAAAATAGTATTATAATTTTTATTTTCTCTTTCATGGTGTTTTTACCTAAATACCCTTTATTGTACTTTTTTATATTAAAATATAATAATCATCTTTTAATTGGCATGTAAAGACAAAAAAGACACCAAGATTAAATCTTAACCATAGGATCATAAGATCAATGGTCCACAAGAGTTCTCTAGTTCTCACAACTCAATGTGGTTCTCACACGATCCTAACCCTATATATATATATATATATATATATATATAATAAAAATTAATTTTTTTTAAACTGTTACCTAACAGTCATATTTGAAATTTCTTTCCTTTTTTTTTTCAAACGGTCCAATAATAGGAATGGCCAATCAAAATCAGCCATGTGGCACTAACCCCCCCCCCCCCCCCCCACGCCAAGCAATCTGCCCCCGCCCTCCCCCCCGCCCCTTCCCCGCCACGCCATGCGTGGCGGCGGTGCCCCCCCCCCCCCCCCCCGGGCACTCTAAAACTTTAATGGACAACACAACACGCTTTCGGTGGAACCAGGCGTAAGGAGAGTTAGGTTGAAATGGAGACTGTGCTAAAAAAACATGTTTTGACTGATTATTATATCTTGAAAATCAGCTATATGGAATTGTCCCTGAATTCAAATTTAAATCGAGACCATCACTTATTTTAGGCTTATTAATTTGGTTACAGATTCGCTATGCTCACCCCCTAGTTAGGTTCATATTTGCCAGTATCCTATAAACAGTTATTACTAAAAGCCTTGAACATTCAATTTTGGCCTAAACATCTCTCTTTCATTGTTTACGAGCGTCTCTCAAATCATCTTTTAGGGTTTGAGTTCTGTGAACATCTTGTTCCAGATCTCTTTTGTGTTAATCCTTTTGTTTATAGGTGATAGTGGTCTGTATGTCCAGAGAGTTTGTGTAGAGAGTTGAGTTTGTATTGTTTTGTTCTTGATACAGTTTTGGGTGTAATCTTTTAGTTTGGGATTAATAAAAGTATTTTATGTTTTGATACACTAAGGGGCTGTTTGGCAAGTGCTGAACCAGTAAATGCTGAACCAGTAAGAGGTCTGAATAGGTAAAAGGCTTTAAACCAGTAGGTGTTGAACCAGTAAACTATTGTTTGGTTAAACATCTGAATAAATATGTAAAATGACTATTTTACCCTCACCCTACCCCACCCACCGTGGTACCTACCTTATTTTGGGATTAATAAAAGTATTTTATGTTTTGATACACTAAGGGGCTGTTTGGCAAGTGTTGAACCAGTAAATGCTGAACCAGTAAGAGGTCTGAATAGGTAAAAGGCTTTAAACCAGTAGGTGTTGAACCAGTAAACTATTGTTTGGTTAAACATCTGAATAAATATGTAAAATGACTATTTTACCCTCACCCTACCCCACCCACCGTGGTACCTACCTTATTTTTTTTTCCTTTATTAACGACACTTTTTTGATCTTTTTCCAACCCCACCCACCCCATTTCTTTGTCTCTCTAAAAAATATGTCCAATCCAACACATCTGTGAATCTTTTCTTTTCTCTTTCTATTTCTTTTTTCACAAAAGACACACTGGAGAGAGAGAGGGAGGGAGGGAGGGAGGGAGGGAGGGAGAGAGAGAAGGGTGGCTCAGGGTCAGATGACGTGGGGGAGGTGGGTCGGAGGTCGGAGGAGCAGAGGAGCATGTTATGTGGGAAGAGGAGGAGAAGGTTAGAGGGCAAATAAGGGACAACAATGTTTAATTTTTCATTCAGCAACCATTCAGTCTTAATGGGTTCCATTAAGAGGTTGGTTTTTTTCAACCAAACACCCTCACCTCTGAACGATTCAGAGGTTGCCTCTTAATGGAACTATTAAGAGGTCAACCAAACAGCCCCTAAAAATCATTATATTTCTCTCTTCTTTTCTATTTAATAATACTTATTATATACTTTTATCATTACTTTTTCTCTCTCCTCTACTCATAACCATTTTTAAAAATATTAAAAAATTATGGAGGATGAACAGTGTCTCCTCCAAATTTACTAGTGAACAGTGTCTTCTCCAAATATTTTCTTTCTCCCCTACTCACAACCACCTATACCCACTCTATATAATATAGATCACACTCACACTATTATGGAGGAGCTGATGTGAATGCTCTTAACCTATTTTTGCCAAAGGGCCCCAATGTAAGCCGATTACCTTCTAGCAAACGGGTTAGTTTACGTTGACACAAACAAATGTTTGACGGTATAATTTGATTCGCGTTAATTTAACTTTTGACCCGCCGCGCGTTTTAACGCCGCTGCAACGTGCGGCGGGTCAAAATACTAGTTTACTATATTAACTGATAAAAAAATAAACTGTATTAAGAAATTGGTCAAGGGGAGTTACGAAATTGGTCAATCATTGTCATTCATGTATTGACTTTCCTTATTATTATTTCCTTGATATTTGGTGCACCTTTATTTTATTAGATTCCTACCATGTATAGGTTTTTCCCATTCTAGTATTTATATGGGTCCTTTCTTGTACGAAGAAACATATATATAAAAAACATCCAAAAGAAACCTCTGTTGAGACCATGAAATTCTAAATGGTATCAGAGCTTCTTCAAGCCTAAAAAAAAATATATACATAACTCCATTGAAGGCAGCCATGGTTGACAAAAACCAGAAAAATAAAGATGAAGATAGCTGACTATAGTAGGTCGGTTTGGGTTTTCCTTATCAAACTTAAACATGAGGCTAGCATTTGTTTGATTAACTTTCACAAAATGGTAGAAGTACAATTTGGAAAATCTATCAAAAAGAATTAGGTGTGACAATGGAGGAGAATTTACATCTAATCTCATGACAAACTTCTATGCTAAAAATGGGATTTTATTGGAAAACACTTGCCCCCACACACCCCAACAAAACGGGGTGGTTGAACGCAAACATAGACATTTACTTGAAACGGCTCGAGCATTATGGTTTGAAGCTAATTTACCAAAACGTTTTTGGGGGAGTGCGTTCTAACAGCAGCGTACATTATCAATTGTTTACCTTCCTCGGTCATTGGAAACAAAACTCCGTATGAGTTGGTTTTCAATAAAAAAAACCGGAATATGACTATATGAGGGTATTTGGTTGTCTCGCATATTTTTTTAGCAATGAAACAAATGGAGATAAGTTTGAAATGAGGGGGAGGCCAGGGTTTTTTTTTTTTTTTTTTGGGATATCCACCGGGATCAAAAGGGTATAAAATTTATGATATAACAAGTGCCTAAATAATCAACTCTAGGCATGTAAACTTTCATGAGGAGAGCTTCCCTTTTGCCACCGTTAATGAACATATTGGTAAAGAAATCAAATATGATCATCTGGATCACCCTTGTGGGCCGGTTCAAGAGTTGCACGAAGAAATAAGGGGCACCACCTTTTCTTATGACAACGATGATTCAAGATTTGGCCCAACAAGCCATGACTCCACTCCTGAAAATTTTGACCAAGGTCCATTAAATGAGGAAAGGGTAGAGTTGGACGAAGACTTGGCCCAAATTGAGGTAAGTGACACTAACCAAGTTCATGAAAATAATGACCCCATTGTGTCAACAAACCAAGATCATTCTGAACAAATGGAGACTAGAACCAAAAGAATCAAGTCACAACCAAAACCAGTGGCGAAGCTTGGTTCTCGAATCGGAGGGGGCCGGACTTAATTTTTTTCGATCGGTAGTGGCCGGAAGATCAAATCGGCGGGGGGGCGGACTCAACCCTTACTCAATTTACCTACGAAAATCACAAATTTCTACCACTGCACCAAAAAACAGGGGGGGGGGGCACCCCCTGGCCCTTCAAAACCTCCGCCCCTGACCAAAACATCTCAATGATTTTGTTGTCAAGCTTCCCCCATCGGTCGACCATGCACTACCGACTTCCAACCAAGGAACCTCAACGGTACACCCTATTGCTAACTTTATTTCATATGAAAACTTTTCTGATTCTCACAAGGCTTTTTTAGCGGCCATCAGTTCTCATGATGAGCCTAAACACTTCAAACAAGCTATGCAGGATGAAAGGTGGAAAGAAGCAATGAAACGTGAAATACGAGCTCTTGAAGAAAACGGGACATGGACTCTTGAAACATTGCCCAAAGGGAAACATGCGATAGACTCCAAATGGGTCTATAAAATAAAATACAAACCTAATGGGGATGTGGAGAGATACAAGGCACGGCTTGTTGCGAAGGGATTTACACAGATGGAAGGCGTGGACTTTCACGATACGTTCGCGCCGGTTGCAAAACTAGTGACTGTTAGGACTCTCTTAGCGGTTGTTGTCAAAAGAAATTGGATCATTCATCAACTCGATGTCAATAATGCCTTTTTGCATGGTGATTTGACCGAAGAGATATACATGAAGATTCCTCAGGGTTTCTCCAAAACTAATGAAACTCGAGTCTGTCTTCTTAGAAAGTCATTATATGGGCTCAAACAAGCTTCTCGCAACTGGTATCACAAGTTTCCCACCGTCCTCCTTACTCTCGGTTTCACTCAATCTAGATCGGATCATTCCTTATTCATTTATCGAGAGGGGATCATTTTTGTGGTTGCACTTATATACGTTGACGATGTAATCATTGTGGGAAATGATTCTGTTACCAAATTGACCGTCCTCCTTACTCCTGTCAAGGCATCATTCTTACTCGAGAAGGCGGGACCAAATTGACCGCCTATTGTGACGCTGATTGGCTTGGTTGCCCTTTCACTAGGCGATCAAGAACAGGTTATCTTCTTCTTTTGGGTGGTTCTCCCATATCATGGAAAACTAAAAAGCAGACTGTCGTCTCTCGTTCCTCAGCAGAAGCGGAATATAGAGCTATGGCTACTACCGTCAGTGAGATCCTATGGATGCGATGGCTGCTCAAAGAACTTGACATTGCTCCTACCGGTCCTACTCTATTTTGTGACAACCAAGCGGCTCAGCAAATTGCAAATAATCCGGTCTACCATGAACGAACCAAGCATGTCGAAATGGATTGCTACTTTGTTCGGGAACAAGTAGAGTCTCAAGAGGTTGTGCCTATGCACATTGACACGAAAACCCAAATTGCCGACTTGTTTACAAAGACATTAGGAGCCCAACAACTCCGCTTCTTACTTGACAAGATGGGCATTCGAGATCTACATGCTCCATCTTGAGGGGGAGTTAAGAAATTGGTCAATCATTGTCATTCATGTATTGACTTTCCTTATTATTATTTCCTTGATATTTGGTGCACCTTTATTTTATTAGGCTCCTACCATGTATAGGTTTTTCCCATTCTAGTATTTATATGGGTCCTTTCTTGTACGAAGAAACATATATATAAAAAAACATCCAAAAGAAACCTCTGTTGAGACCATGAAATTCTAAACTGTATAATACTATTACCCTCAAAAGAATACAGTAGATATATAAATGAATACAACAATTGGCTAATGTAACTGACAAATGAAGATCAGCAGCATACGCACGTTACTTGAGTGAAGCAGCAGCCTCAGTACGCAAACTGTTATCTCTGCGGTAGTCACCCTTTGCTCCCTGAAATCAGACCACGTATAACCGTTTATAAAATGTACCTAAGTACCTTATAATCTATTCACTACTTGTTCTTATCTAAAATCATACAGCAAGTGACTCAAACACAATGTGACAACTTACTTGAAATATTGTTCCAAGTTTCTTCATTCCAATCGCACGTTGCTTCACCATCTCTTTTGAAACAGTAGGATCTTTGAGCACCTAGAAAACGGTCAGCTTGGTAATGGGTCAAAACATATTGGGTCAGGTTGGTTCAAATTAGCATTTTTGTGCCTATCGTTTTTTGTAAATAATTATTGTGGGCATGGTTACGTTTTTAGTAGATTAGGATTTGCTATTCAGAAAAAAGTGGCGGCGCAGCTTGTTGCCCGCCTGCCCGTTATCTTGATGTAATTTTCTTTGTCCTGGAATGAAAGTATCTTAGTTTGGTTAAAAAAAAATTATTGTGCAAAATTTGATTACAACTTTATAATATTTCAATAATATTGTCTTTTTGAATAAAACTATACTTTAGATTGCTTTTGACATGTTTAACCGAATTAAGCGGTTTCCTTTATAGCATAAGTCTTTTATTTTACCTGTTTGACCCGCTAGAGATGAAAACATAACACAAATCGAGCCATTCATAAGTAAATGGGTCGAAACTGTCACCTAAAATATTTTCTTTACTAGAGGATACACGAACTTACTGCTTGGCAAACACGAGATAAGGTTGCCTCAATATCTACAACATTGATCTGCCACAAGGAATTAATCATCTGATCTTTTTTCTCCTCAATAGCCTTATTTAACTGCTCTTCCTTGGCTTCTGAATTATTCAACTTCTTCAGCTCCTCCTGTATTTGTATTAAAGCCACTGCGCCTATACAGATAAAACGACACAAATAAACTTATTACAGTAAAACTTTTATTTTTCTGATAATGTGACCTTCATCCGGTTATATAAAGTATAAACTTATAGAACCTGAAGCGGCTGAGACTTGTGATTTCATCTGGTGTCCTTTATCCCGAACCCATTCAGCTAGAAACGGGACCTTCATATAACGTTTATCTTTTCCGAGCTCTCTTGCAGCTTGCCTTGTGTAAATATAGCCAATAGTATGCAACATGGCCTCACCAAAAGCTGAAGAGTTAATACCAAAGTCAACTCTTGACTTAAAAACCACATTATAGGACAACCAAGAATGACGTACCGGCTTGTGAGAGCCGGCTAGCTTCTGATGTTGCCCAATATAAAAATTCAGATGCTTGACCTCCAACAAATGGCCGAAGGCGATTCTTTAGATTTGTTATGAGTTGTATTTCCCTGTCCTTTTGAAATTCCTATACAATGTAACAGCGGTGACCTTTGAGAAATTTGTGCGTGCGAAATTAATAAATAGGTGAACATATGGTTGTTATTGCACATAATTAATCTTTTGATTGTGCTGATTTGAGAAGTTGAGTATGAATGCATACCCTCATTCTCTCTTGGACTTTCATCTTGCGAATTTCGGGGACCTGTCCCTCTTCTTCAAGTTCTACTGATTGAACGGACGCCATATAAAGTTGTCCAATATACTCCTCAAATAAATCACTACCAAACAGCATGCCAAAAACAGCTGCAGGATCTACCATTAAATCTCTGAAAGAAATTACCCAAAAAAAAAAAAAAAAAAAAACTGTTTTAAACTGTTATTAGTTAATTACACCATGAAACCAAACAACAGAAAGAGCGCCTAGAAAATAGGATTGTAGACATGGACCAAACCCCTCCATTTTGTATTATGACTTGGTGTATGATCCCTTCACTTCACCTCATACAAATATCAGATGTTATTTCTAATGGTCGCAATATAGTATATGCACAGGGGCGAAGCTTGGATTTTGAATCCGGGGGGGGGGGGGGGGGGGGCTCAATTTTTTTAGATCAGTAGTGGCAAATCGGCAGGGCCCGGACTCAATTTACTTACAAAAATCGCAAATTTATACCACTGCGCCAAAAAAACCGGGGGGGGGGGGGGGGACCTCTGGCCCAAGCAATGCTTCGCCTCTAAGTATATGCTATTGGCCTATTGCTATCCCCAGGTGTCAGAGAACTTCTATATTATGGTTTCATAAGTATATGCATATGCCACCATCGATTTGACCTCCCATGATTTCGCTTCCTCATAACACACCAAATCCTAGGAACTCCATCGTATATTTATACCAGAGGTGCGGTGGTCCTAGGTACCACTTTAACATACCTCAGGTTCATAATAGATACAATGATAATAGTACTTCCTGGTGCAAAAAGACGATGCATCACACTTACTTCTCTACACCTGATTTTCCATATTTGTCATACGCTTCACGCTTCTCAGGGTCACTTAAAACCTGATAAGCCTCTCCAAGAACCTTCATGCACGAAAAACGTATAAATAAATCATATATTCATAAACTGCCATACTTCAAATTATAGAATCCAAAAGATAATCAAGTCAGTCAACAGCACCTGAAAATTACGAGCGGCTTTTGGATCCCCATGATTTTTATCAGGGTGAACTTCCCTTGCCTTAAAAAACATCAGAAAGCATTACTATTCTGTTGCATAATTTCCTAGTCACATATCTTTTTATAACAGTTGGCAATTTCTTCGAAGAAAGAATACGTAAACATACTTTGACATAGTAGGCCTTTTTAATATCAGACGCTGATGCATAAGTACTGACTCCCAAGATGTCGTAATATTCTGTTTCTTTCGCCATAGTTTAGCATTCACAGCTCTTGTGTGACTGGTTACAGTACAAAAATAACCTCATTACCGCAAAGAAGAATCAAGAATTCTAATGACAAAAAAAAAAAAAAAAAAAAAAAAAAAGAATCAAGAATTGTCAATGATATTATTTTCACTCCTTGAGTCACATTGACAAATTTGGTATTAGAATTTACCTTTTCTTGTCGATTTACGCTTTGTATAATCCTGAACGCGGCCTAAATAATAAAAATCCTTCTGTAAACATGTTTCGAAATCCATAAGAGATCTTTGATAAATTTAATTTCATCAAATTTAAAATGCAGCTATTGTTTTCCAACATATAAAATGGAACTTACAAAATCATGCCTGGAAATATTGAAAAGCTTGTGAATCCATGGCATTGTTCTATTATTATGCGCCTTGTTAACAAGATTTGTTTTTCTGTTAATAGATGTAGGTGTAAACAACATGATGGACCCTTCAACTTTTTCTATGCTATAGTTTTTGTCCATTAACTTTTAAGGTTGTATTAACTTTTCTAAATTAGAAATTTCATAAATGCGTTTACTATTTAATTTTTTATTATTTTTTTTTTTTTTTGAAGCGGAGGACGGATGTCCTTCCTCTCTTCATGACGCTATGGTATCTACAAGTCTCGCTCTCTTCCACCTAAGTGTTTGTCTACATACCCGTGGATACCATTGTGGGTGCTCTTACGCATGCCAAGAACTAAGACGAGGATTAAGTTGAATGATCAAGAACGAATTTAATCTATAAGGAACTAAGGTGAATAGGTGATTTGTCAATAGAATGTAACGAATTTCGTGTAATTTTTGTGACCTCGTCAGTATTTTATGTTGAATTACCCTAAAACTAAACCAAAACAACCTATATGTAGAGAATTATTCAATACAAAATCAGTTTTAATTTAAAATATTAACTATAAAGAGTTACATAAATATTAATACATCTTATTTTTTATTTTATTTTTTTGATCGGCTAAGGACATCACCTCGGTATCCCGTTTCGAATCCCCTTTCCGCATCGTCCCTGAGGGCATAAGCCATTTCAATGTCAAGGGGTGTATTTTTGCAGGTCCTAGGATTCGAACCGTGTACCTATCCCGGACGAAAACCTCCCTAAGAAGTAAACCCTTCCATCTCTCCCCAGCTCAGCTGGGGGTCATTGGCATTAATACATCTTATTACCAAGATATATAAGAGAGTTAAGTCTATGTAAATCTCATGACTTTCTTTACTTACAATTAAATCAAAATTTCATGTGACTTGTTATATTTTTGCATGTAAAAATTCAACCATCTAAACATCTTCCATATTGCTTGGTCATTTGGTTGTACAAATCAAAAATCAAAATGTTTAAAAAGGTTAAATGTAAAAAAAAAAAAAAAACAAAGAGTTCTTGCATCATAAAAACTTGACAATATCTCATTATGATTGATTACAACTATGACAATTTTCATTTCCACCATGTATTTACACTACAAAGGCCTTCATGAAGGCAAAGTCAATATCACATTGCATGTCAAACCCTCAGAAGTCAACTTGAGCTCTTTTTCCCAAATTCCAACCATAACATCATCATCAAAACCATCTGTCCCAAATCTGCATCAAAACATTAACTCAATGATCAATGAACATTACAAGAAAATAAATACAGAATTAAAAGTCTCATAGTAGGTTAAAAGGGGGTAATTAGGTAATTTTCTTTTACCGTTTGATAAGCAGTTTTGTTGCAACGTGTGTGTGTGTAGCGAATCATCCAAAACAGATTACTAAACTCTGGACACATAATTTGTTTATCCAAACATTTTAACAAAAATATTGTTCTTGTGACTATAGATCACAAGTTTATGATGACAGTTGAGAAATCTATCCATTTTGTTGCAAGAAAATATAAAACGAAGTAAAAAGATGGTAAGGTAACAAACCACTGCTGATTCTTCCTGAATTCAGTTAACACCGGATATATATTCTCAAACGCGGTGTAAGTCTCATCTCTAACCTGTAATTACATAATAAGCAAGAATTAAAATTGTATTTCTGAAAAAACGACGTAGGAAATAAAACACTGAAATAGGAGTAGTCATACCTTCGCTCCTGTTAAGACGATTTTCCCTGAAACAAAAATCAGCAGAACGATTTTCGGTTGTTTCATCCTGTAAATCAATCCCGGAACAGCTCTGGCTCATACTATATGAGCCACAAAAGAACGTTGGTCAAAGCATATGGAAACAATAAATTTGCACATGGTACTTTTTAGTACGGATGACCGGATGTGCGCGCATACACTTTTTGTTCATTTTTTAAAAAGAATTATTAATAATCAATGCACTATATAAAATGATGCATTAATTATAAAAATTAAAAACATAATAAGTAGATGATTTAAGAAATTTTATGTATTTTGTACCTCTAGTTTATTCCACTAATGTTTTCATTGGGCGGGTACTATTTGATAATGGGATCTGTTTATAGTGAACTTACGCTTGAAAAAGCACCATGAGAGTACGCAAGGCCTTCAAGTCTAATAGGGAATTTGACATCACACGAGCCGACAATGTTTTGTATTTTGAAGTCCTGCAATCCAAGAAAGGATATTATATATAAAATAAAAGACGTACAAATAACACTCGGATGCCAAGAGGGATAATAAGAAAATTACAAGATTACCTTGAATTTTGCCGGGAAACCAAGTTTTTGAATAATCCGAGCATACTGAAGAAATAACAATATGCATAAGATGATTACAAAGTGAAACTACAAAAGTATACTATTGCTAATGCATTCTAAATTCAATGCCATGTTCTAACTCTTAACATGGCGTAAAATTACAAGCTATAGTAGTTCTCTCTTGCAACTAGCCAACACAATATTGTTTCTAAAAATAATCCAATATTCGTATAATCCCAAGACCAAGAAATGTATGCCAAAACCCACCAGAATATGTTTGTGTTTTAACATCCCACGGGACAAATGTTTTTACTCTTCAAGTACCTTTCGTGCAGCCAGTTTTGATTGTTGTTCACTCTTTGCTCCTGTACACACCTGGAGCAATCATCAATTATATTTTTTAGTACTCAACTAATAAGCTTTAACTCTTTGTTAGTCAACATACGATATGAAAACAAATAAGCAAAACTAAATTTAGATAACGTTTTGAACCGAAGTAGATGCAAAGTTTCCTTTTTGGTAGTCATAGCAGAGTTTCAAAACTTAAGTGATTAACACCAAATCTTGATGCCATTTATTCCAATCTGATGCAGGGATATCTACGAGATTATTTTATCATTTATTTAAATTTGAATTTCCTAATATTTTGTTATTTAGTTTCCTTTTGCATTGTGATTCCTATTATATAAATAGGATCTCTAAGTTCATTGTCAGGTAGTTTTTGAGTTTTGATGATAATGAAGAACCTTTAAGGTTTTGTTAAGCTTTTGAATCCTTTGAGTATTTTGAGCCATTTGACTGCATGTGCGAAACTGCATCACAATCCTTTGTTTACCATTAATATATTAGATATTTGACATGGAGGCCGTTGGCTGGTGAATGTATTTGCTTACAAACTGGTCATTTTGGGTTATTTTTACCTCGAATGGACCAAATGGATACGATAAATAGGAAAAAAAACAAAAAGAACCAGTTAAAAAGAAACAGGTTGAAAGTCGCTTGAAGTGTATTTATATGCATTCAATCTCCTAAATCAAATTTACTTAATAATACGTTATAGGCGGGAAAGAAACTTACCATCTTCCCAGAAGCAAATATCAGGGCAGTTGTTTTAGGATCTCTTATCCTCATGATCACAGCAGCAAAACGCTGAACAACATTAACAATGGCACCATAAGTGAACTGTTTTTAAGATCAAGACCTTAGCTGCCAACATAAACACAACTATTTCTGTTTTTGGATGCCGCACAACAATCGGAATATTATGAAAAAAGTTCTTATCCACTATTTTTAGAGACTTGACTGATAAAAGTTGCATTTATTTAGGATAAAAGAAAAGAATACCTTGGGATTATATTCTGCATTACGTGCTTGTAGAGCAATTGCTTTAAGGTCTAGTTTGCAATCCAGATTGACTGTAGATACAATGTTCCTATATGTACAGACAACGACCTGATCGTTAGCAATATGATAGCTCAAGAAGAATATTTTTTTTTTTTTTATCATTTTGGTTATCGTATAGCATCTGTTGGTTTAAAAAATCGCTAGAAAAAAAAAACATACAAAATGGCAAAAGTAAACATTAAACTCTGTATAATAGAATGTTATAAAGACGAACGCATAGCCGCATAAAAGACAAAAACTTGAACTTTTTTTTTTACTTGAAGATAGAAAGTTCATCATTAATATAGATTTTCTCTCTGCTTCTAGATAAAAAAACTTACTCGAAACGCATTTTATCTAGTTTGTTAGCAACTCATGTTCATTCATAAACAAATTCTTAATATAATTATATGTATTGAATATGTCATTATACGATTGATCACTCGTTAGAGTAGCCAAAGCTAGTTAACTCCTCAAGAACCAACCCTTTTTCGTAAACACAACAAATACACACTAATTCAGCTTCCTTAACTAACAACTGTCATTACAAACAATTAACTAACAAACAGCACATAAACCAACATCGATTGTTACACAAACTTCAAAGACAACCATAATTCCACTAATTAGCCATTATCAATCACAATAAAGAATCTTTCCCAACAAGTTTTTCTAAACACATTCACACACACAACTCACATACTCAATCACCCAATCACAAACCACTTACTGAAGAGTAGGAACAATCCCAGAAGGATGCTTAGACAGATCAACCGGTTGACTCCCACCCTCCAACACTTGATCAGCCATTTATCCCTTAGCCACAAAAACAAACCCACATAAGTAACATGATTATTATCAACTTGATAACTCACTAGAGTATTATTTCATCATTTTAATATTTTATCACCTTATCCATCATAGATCTATAAATTACAGCATAAGTTTTATAAATTTTAAAAATTAGTTCAAGATTTTCAAAACCCACATATAAATCACCCTCAATTCAATAGATCCGATATAAAAATATAAACTTGCAAGTCAAAACATCTCAATTAAAAAAATCACAATTAGGGTTTCTTGAATCTTGAAACAAAAAGATGAGATCAATAGGGACAGAATTAGTGAAATTAAACAAAAGGGGTTGTCAAAAAGGGGTTAAAAATTTATAAAAATATAAACTTGGAAGCTAAAAACACCTTAATTAAAGAAATTAAGAATTAGGGTTTGTTGAATCCTGAAACGAATAGGTGAGGTGAATTAGGAAGATAGGGAAGGAATTAGTGAAATTAAACAAAAGGGGTTGGAAAAAAGGCGGTGAAAATTTAAAAAGATGGATCTTTTATATGAAGGAATGATGATTTTATAGCTTTCTATAGAGAGGGATTTGGGAACAAAGAGGGAGAGAGTTGGGTGAATAAGAGGAGGTGCTGAAGATGTGGTGAAGGATAATGGGTTATGGGTTATGTGGTGTTTTATATGGTGACGAAAATGCCCTTCAGATGTGGAAGTGTGTGGGGGTATAATGGTAATTTGGATGGGGAAGTGTGTGATGACGGGTTGTGATGGGGTTGTTGGTGAAGGACGAGTTGGAGTGTTACACGTGGGTGGGATGGTACGGTGATGTTTGAAGTGGGTTTGGGATATTATTGGGCTATCTTTGTGAAGAAGTTGGTTATTGGGCTAACATTGGGCAATGTGATGTGGGCGTGAACGAAGAGGGAGCCCACACTCACGTGAACACCACATTGAACTTGTGTCTTGTGTGAGTGTTGTATGACCGTGAATCCGTGAGACTGGTGGGTGTGGGGACGTGAGAGAGGGAGACGGGGGTGGGGGCGGTGGTTGAGACGGGGGACAGGGGCGAGAGACGGGGATAGTGGCGAAAGGTGATTGGTGTTGAATGGTGATTGGTGCGTCCCTGGCGTTATGGGGGAGACAGGGGAGATGAGGGATGGGGGTGGGGGCGGTGGTTGGGACGAGGGAGACGGCAAAGGTTGTGGGACGGGGGGTTGCCCCGTATGTGCACCCACCGGCCTGACCATCCTCAAGCTTGTGAGATGAATATCAAGTAACTCAATTAGAGCATTCACAAATCACAATACCTTCCATGTCCTCTTGTTCACTCACAACCAATTACAACCATGTATTACACTAAAAATTATTATAGTTTATCTTTCTTTCACTCACAACCACTTTCAACAAATATTAAAATATATATGTAGAAAAACTGTTTTCCCAAAAATATTCCCAAATATCCTCAAATATACTGATATACAGCAGGTTTCTCATTTTCTCTACTCACAATCCCATAGAAAAATGTCTCTCGTATAATATTACATGCAGTAAAACGGTGACATGTATGCATGTCAATTTTTTTAAATCTTATTATAATATTTCATTTAACATTTAATTTTGTTTTTCTCATATAACTTGTAGTCATAAACCTATAAGTAAAAACAAAATTCATAGTTTGTTTTTTAGAGCATTCTGATACAAATTTTAGCAAGCAAATACTGACCTGAAGACCAAAGAACAATATATTTTAAACTCATCAACCCACACGATTCACACTCATTACTCTAGATACATTTGTTAAACTTGGAGGAAACTAAAACTTTGATTGATTGTTGGATTAGTTAAAAACAGAAAACAAAGTTTTATATAGACTACATATTCTAATCCTACTAGAACTATAATACTAAATGATAATTATCAAAACAATAGGAAACATTCATTAACTATTATTCTAAATCAATTATTAAACAATTGTTGATCCCCAAATTAGGAACCCTAGAATACTTTTAAACTAGAAAACTTAGACTTTTAAGTTTTCCCAAACACTTATTTTATTGCCTTAAACATAGGGTGATACTTGGATACACTCGAGCCACACTAATTCTATATCAAGAGATTCGATACTATTGTTAAGGTGAGTTTACATAGCCCCCTTTTACTATTTTACAATTTTTGGGGTGAAACATGTTACATTTTCAAATGCAATTCAACATAAGTGTCTATGTGTTATTCTATGTTGCATTATGTCTTAAACAATACTTTGGTAAGCACAATTAGACTAGCACATTCATTAACATTGATCAAGCCGACGATATATAATGATAGATCTATTGGATTGACAACCGCACCCGGATACTTGTACCTCCAGTATGGGTAGCGTGGGTGATTGTTATCGATCACATAACACAAACGAGTGAACCATATGCGTATGGGATGGACCACAATAATCATGTCACAAGGTTTGATTATGCAAACGATTTACCAGGTAGTGTTGTTTTCACATATGGACTAGATTTGCCATGACACTAGAATTGTACAAGCTTTTATACTCATGATACAATATTCAAACCTATGTAATTCTCACCAACTTTTGTTGACCCAAAATATTTTCAAACTTAACATGTTTCACGTTATAGCTTTACTTGGAGATTAGAGTTAATGCTTGAAGATTTATATTTAGTGTTTCTTCTTTGATGTACAAATTCCTTTTAGAACAATTGTATGTAATTCATTTAATCAATTATTGAAACTTATTATTTACCATGAGCTACTGAACAATCATCAATACATGACATCCCGATGTTTCCGCCATCGGTTGGGGTGTTACAGATTGGTATCAGAGCCTTGGTTATAGGGAATTAGGTTATTAGAAAAATAATCTAGTCTGTAACCTTAGGATTTTAACCAGTACTTGCAACTCTACTTGTTTATATTCTCTATCTCATCCTACTTCTTATCCCTACTTTAGCCCTACAAGATGATCACTCTCCATCACTGGATTTACCCTTAGACTAATAGGACAAAATTCTCAGGTCCTAACCTGAACTGCCTTGTTAATCTCGTCGAAGCTCTATATTCTAATAATGAACACGTGCAATCTGGAAAGGTGAACGCCTGTATTCTGAGTTTTATGTCTAGGACTGGCATTGCGCATATATCCCAATCAGACGAGGGACCCGGATGCCTACCTGGGAATTCTCGGGATGAGTGTTCACTTATAGGCTAAAGCATGTCTTCACTATGTTATTAGAATCTAGGAGCTTTGATAAGTCAACGTTTTTGTTTATTCGTTTTAATTAATGAATAAATGATTACACTCCTTAGTATATCTCCTTACCTTGATTCATCCTATGTCTCATTGAAACCTTCATTGTGTCTCTTACAGATAATACCTCCTCACGACAACGATAACAACAACAACCAGGACAACGACAATGTCCAACTCGTCGCGATCATTACCCAGCAGATGGCTCAACAAATAGCGACGTTACTTCCCAATTTAGTGACTCAAATCGTTCAACTCCGTTTGCACCCTTAAGCACTTCAACACTTGCAACCCTCCCAAGTTCAGCGGAGACGAAGGAGCCATTGGTCTCCTTCAGTGGTTCAAAGGTATCGAAAATACCTTCATCAATAGCGAGTGCCCTAACAACCTCAAAGTTCGTTATGCTATGAGTGTCCTCCATAAGCGGGTACTCACATGATGGAACGAAGAGAAACGGACTCGTGGAGCTGAAGTCGCACTGGCTTTGACTTGGGAGCAAGCTAAAGACATCATGAAGGTGGAATTCTGCCCTCGTAATGAAATCAAGAAGTTGGAAGATGAGTTTCATGCTCTTGCCCAAGACAGTGGGGAGAACCTGGCCTACAACACTCATTTCCAAGAGCTTAGTCTACTGCTACCACATAAGGTCACCCCCTGCCTGTTGCAATCGAAAAGTACATTGGTGGCTTACCCATGCAGATTCAGGACACGATGTGGGGAATGAACCCTGCTACTCTCGAGGAAGCAAAGCGTTTGGCAGCCATCCTAACAGATAACCACGTGAAGGCAGGAACTCTGACTCGGAAAGTGGAGAAGAAAACTGTTGTGAAAGATACTCCCCAACCTGCTATCGAAATTAAAACTGAGTCCTCAACCAATGGAAGACACAAGGCCAGAAATTTCACAATGGGTGCCACTGCCCCTCCCAACAAGAAACAGTATACCGGAACCATCCTATGTGTAACACCTGTCAGTATCACCACCAAACCCATGTGCCTTGTCGTCTATGTACCAACTGCCAAAAGTATGGGCATTTTGCAAATGTTTGTCGATTCCCTGCTACCCCTAATGCTCCTATCGCCGCTCAGAATGCCCAGGCACCTAATGCCTCACCTGGTAGGCCTACACGAGGACAGTGTTTCGAGTCTAGTGACCCCAATCATTTCCGTAACCAATGCCCTAACCTAAACCGAGATCAAGACCCTCCAGCTGCTTAACGACAAGCTCCATATTAGAATGTTATTTACTTTTGAATTCTATGTATTGACGCATTTTGATTCAAGTAATAAATCCTAGTACTGAAAATTTTGCATCTTATATGAGAGTTTGGTTATCTAGTATATTCATGACACTTGGATACATGCCTGGTTGAATGTGAACTAATTGCTATATTGACATCTAAACCTATACAATTACAACTCACATACTATACTTGTTACACTTATAAACTTGCTTACATAAACATATTATCAATTTGCAATTTATGTGTGAAACAATTGTTACACTTAATCAACAACTGGTAGAGGATGAAGTACTTGCTCAACAATTAGTAAAGTACCAAATAACCTGCTCAACGATTGGTAGAGGTCATCATGCCTGCTCAACAGTCGGTAGAGGTTCTAATAACCTACTCAACGACTGGTAGAGGCTATCGCACCTGCTCAACAATCGGTAGAGGTTCCTACTCACTGACTGGTAGAGGTCTTTTTCCTGCTCAACAGTTGGACTCATTTTTGGATACATTGTATATTAAAAGATTTAATCACAAGGTTATTTTGCATTGTGTGTTTTACATGTGTGTTTAGAGTCATAGAATGACACAAAACCCTAATGTAAGGTAAATTAGTGATTGCGGTCCGGAACGTAATCATGAATTTACAGGTACGTTAAGGTAATGTGAAATTCTATCAAGGTTTTCGGTAGGTACCCAATTATAAACCTTAGTTATTTGGTAGTCCATTTAATCTTAATGTTCATCTTTTACACTCCTGTCTTCCATTCTTGAAACTTACGCGCTCTACTAGACCCTTATCTCATACCAATATCATTCAGCAATTGTGGTTGGGGGAATGATCGGGGTGGAGCAGTTGTGGTGGTCGTGGTGAGCAGTTGTGGTGGTCGTGGACAGTGATGGTAGTGGTAATAGTTGGGGGAAGATGGTGATGGTAGGTGGGGCTGGGAGACACAGAGATGGAAATAGAAAGAGAGGGAGAGTTAATGTCTTTTATTTTTTAAAGAGGGGTAATATAGTAATTTCACATCAGCTTAACTGAAAAACTTAACCTCCATTCAAGTCAGGGACCATTGATGAAACAAAATACAAACCACAGATCCCATACGTGTAATTTCAAAAGGCTGAGAAGCAGAGTTTAAATTTGAGCAAACCACTGGAAACATCCATACAGTTTACTCAAACAAACATATATGAAGAAAAAAAAACAAATAAATGAACCTTAAGAGTAAATTTTGATCATATGAAAACTAATTAAAGGGTGAATTTAGGATCTTGTACCGGTTTGAGTTTCATATATAACTAGTAAAATTCTTCTGTCTATTACGATGGGTATTTGGTTGGTATCAGTTCGATTTATGGGTGGGGTAGGTGGTGGGACCCACTTAAGTTTTTAAATAATAATTAGATTACTTTTAATTTTTAATTTTTGTATTTTTTTAATGGTAAGGGTAGTTTTGTCATTTCACACATACTTAACTGGATAATTTAGTCTCCATCCACTCCATGGACTATCCAAGTTAAACGATGTCAAATCACAAATGGTGATGCTATGATTGTCATTTTGAAAGTTGGAGACTATAGATGAAATTTGGGCAAACCACATAGACTATTAAAACAATTTTCTATAATAATAATAATAATAATAATAATAATAATAATAATAATAATAATAATAATAATAATAATAATAATAATAATAATACATTGTTAAAAATAAGCATCAACTTCTAAATGAAAAAAATTTTATAACGTTCTAGTTAATCAAATTAGAACAAAAAACATTTTCTCTGTTATTAGACTTGCATTTTTGTTAATTAATTTTATTGGTCTTAATTTTACATTCTTAGTTTTTTCAAATTGTTTTAAAAACGGTTGTTAAACTATACTGGGTAGGGCTCGAAAATAGTTTAATCTGTAGCACCGGATGATAATACTAGATTGCCTAGTTAATCCTATGATTTTATAATAATATAATTCCAACTCAAAAAACAAACTAAAAATACATGATTTCAATAATCCAAAAAAAAAAAAAAACCCAAAAGTCCTCTCGATTTGAACTTTGAACACAACATTGAATGGACATGCAGATTCGATGAGAAGTCTGGAACTGTTTGCGACAAACAATCAATGTTTGCTAGTGTTTTTTCACCTTTGTACCAAAATATGAAAGGTAAATCTTGGAATTATCATGATTTTATGTAAAATTTGAAAATCAAAATTGTATATTAACAAAATAGGTACAATGGTTTGAACTGGTACTTCTGGATTTACCACCGGCACATAATATATACCGTTTGTTAGTTTAACTGGTCTTTATCATATCGGGCTCGAGGCCAGTGACCAGTATTATCAACCGTACGAACCTGTATTTAAAACATTGTTTCAAGTTATTATTAATATTTTTCGGTTAATAAGCATGCCACTTTTTTTAAACAGCTAATTTTGTCTCGTATTTTTTACACCATCTTTTTTTTTTCTCGCTTGAACTCCTAACATTTTTACGAACACCAAACCGGTAAAAGAGGAATAAGCATGCCACATGGTAGAGCATCTTTATTAGTTACATATTCTACGCTAAGTCGGTGGTTTGTGGTCGCCGAAAGTACAGAGCATGGCCCACCATAGATCTCACTGTCGCTCGGTTCTTTATATACTTGTATACCTTTGACTAATTTGTAGTTACAAGACAAACTTACTGTATTTTTGTTTTCAGTTAATGTATTTTTTTAATAATCTAAATACTCTATTAATGTACATATACATTTGGTAAATAATTAAACCATCATTTTAACATGTAATTTATATATTGTCATTGCAACATTCGCTCGCTCATACCAACCAACTCTGTTTTGCTTACCAGATGTTCACTTTTTAATTTTTTGTTGCTTGAATGGTTAACCATACGTAGATGGTTCTAACTAAAACACGCTTAATTATGAAGTTCTCCTCTTATTTACAATCATTGTTTCACATTGATCGATTGTATTTGATGCAATACATTCCCTATGATTAAGGATGTCCTTTGTGACAAATATGTGAGGTTTAAATTTTCACAAACATGCAGGGACGAAGTATTGTTGGGGCCAGGGGTGGCCCTGGCCCTCCTGTTTTTTGGTGCGGTAGTGGAAATTTACGATTGTCATAGGTAAATTGAGTCCGGGTTAAGTCCGGCCCCCGCCGATTTTTCACTACCAATCCAAAAAAATTAGTTCGACCCCCGCCGATTCTGAAACCAAGCTTCGCCACTGCAAACATGGTGTAGAAGATCTCATCCTTGTTTGAGCCAAGTCAGATCAAGCAACTTTTGTGCACTTGTACATGTCGACATCATCTTGCTTTTTTAGTTAAAATTCATAAATATATATCTTTTACTAGCTTATACACCGGGAGCGTCCCGGGTTGAGAAATCTAAGTAAAGTGAATAAAAATAGAAGTATCTAAATTATAAAAATGGCATCTATATAGCAATTACCTGTTGGAGAGCGTCCCGGATTGAAATATCTAATATGACATAATAAAATATCTAATATGACAACATAATTAATGACTTGCCAATATATGATTAATGAATATTATTATTATAATCAAATCTTTGCCATAAGTTATCATATTCTAATATAAAAAAGGGTAATTGGGTCGGGTACACCTAATCCCAGGCCCGACCCAAACCCACAATTTTTTAAACTAATTCCAAACCTGACACAATACCTGTCAGGTTACAAAAAATAGTCGTTTTTTTCTCCGTTTTTATATAGCACTATGGTACTCGTTGGAAAGATAATAAAACGCTCGTTAATTTGGTGTAATTTTTTTCTTTAAAAAATCTCGTATATAAAAGATATTAACGTTTGAAAGTTATGAGAGAAAACATGAGAGAGAAAATTTTAAATTTATTTTTAAATTCTTTTTTTTCCTAAAGTAACTCAATTTAATTTAGGGTTTTATGTTTATCTTTTTTTTTAATTAAAAAAGGAAATAGTTTAAAAACACTAAAATCTTTCAATTATGATGCCACGTGGCACTCTCAATGGGAGGTTGAGGCCTCCATTACACGTCACGTCAGCATATACGTTTTCTTTTATATATATAGATAGATATAGATAGATTTAGTTTTGAATTTTTTTTTTATAATTCTCTAAATTGCTGTAGCTTACATGTCTTGGTTATGTTAGTGGCTGACTGGCTGGTTTAATGTATTTGATTTTCGGTGTTGGTGGTATTATCTTTGTTTTTTTAACGTTTACTTTCTAAGCGTTCTTACATTCACAAACAAAAATTAGTTGTAACGTCAGAAAATTAAACACTTCTAGCACGCAACTAAACTTAGATAGTTAGATGTAACGTTTTACATACCATAGAATGTCATCATTGCTAATTTTTAAATGTTTGGGGTACCAAAGAACTCGTGATGAAATAAATTAATAAAGCAAGGGGGTTACTACATGCTTGCAATGGAATATGTTACCGTTCTCCAAACATTTGTTACTACACTTAAACTCACTCACTTGGTTTATAATTTTCTACAAGAAACTCTCTCTGCTCTTTTCCTATGCAAATGTCGATGACAAACACCGTCGTAATTTCTATGCCAGTTTAATGTATAGTTTTATAATGAAAGCTAAAATCGTAACAACTTTAAACACTACAAAATTCTCCACCGTTTCATGTACCCTATCCGAATCGTTAAAAAATAGTCCCCTTAGGCCCAAGTTCAAGTGTTAAATGAGTTATATAAAAAAATATATACATATATATAGGAATTTTTTTTTAAATTATGCCCTCAAGATTTATGGACCATGTTCGATTGGCCTCATCAGACCACCCCAAAGACGGCCCTGACTTAAAGAAACCGAAAATAAAAATTCACGGTGTTATAGAAAATAGAAATTAACATTTGAATGATGAGTCCATGAAGACCGGGTATATTAGGTGACAAAGAACCAACATAAAGTCCTTCTTAAGGATCCACAAGTGAGCAAGTTATAGACGATAAGTTAGTGCCTACAGATTCAACTCCGTTTTATCTAAACTATTAGAGTATTAAAACCTTTTTTTTAACTAATTTTAGTCTGTAAAAGTAAACTTTTTTTCTGAAAGCGTATGTGTAGATATTATTATTCCTTTTAGTTGGCCCCCATTTTTTTTATGAAGGCGTTGGCTTCTTACAGACAAAATGGACCATCCGTTATTATATATATGTGTGGCCAAAAAATACATGGTAAGTACTTTCGAATAAAGTAGAAACACTAGAAAGAAGCAGCTTAGTTCCATATAAAAAATGGATGCCCACCCCTTTCAAAATCATCGCAGCCTTATTTATTTTATATAACATAAATGATAAATGATACGTGCACATAAAAATATTTTTGTAATATTTTATGTAAACCAATGTAAATATAAATGAAGAGATATGTACCTGCGCGTGTGTACGGCCTCACATCTACTCAACACGTCAGCAGGAACGCTGACTAAACCTTCTAAAAGCCGGTACGCGTCACCTCGTCCATGTCACCTGCAATCCGACAATGAAAGGGACATGTGGCCAATCAAAGGCCATTATCCCTTGCCCCATGATCATCTGCAGGTACGAGGACAGAAAAATGACATAATGGACAAACACAGGACACGTGGACCAATTGCAGGATGTCAGCGCCAACAGCAAACGTGGCCTACGATCGTACAACACAGCTGTCATTCTCAATTCAGCCAATCACAGAGCATCTCGAAGGCCTATAAATACCCGGAGAAGGGATTCATTCAATACTCGGCAGAGAAATCCTTAGAGAATTCACCTATAGTTGAGAAAGATAGATTATAGTCAAAACGTTGTAATAATCTGTGTCTGAGTCCTTGTAACTATCCAGCAATCATCAATAAGAATTATCTCGTTATTGTGCTCTTATATAGATTGTTATATCGGTGTTTCTTCATGTCAACCTTTTGAAAAATTCAACTCAATGTTTTATTGATTCAATTGTTTACAATATATACACAAGGGTACAAACATAATAAAGGAAATACAGTAATAGGCTAATAAAATACAATGAATGAGAGTTAATTGAGATTAAATCAAGGTTCTTGTTTCCATAATTAATTATTGCTTTTACCCCCCGTCAATCGAACAGGTGGGGGACCGACACGTAGTAATGTGCGAAACTTTTCAAAAAGAGGTCTGGAGAGACTTTTCGTGAAGATATCAGCCACCTGGAGATTGGAAGGAACAAATTTTGTATAGAGACGGCCGGATGAAACCAATTCCCGAACAAAGTGATAATCAATATCTATATGCTTAGCCCGCTTGTGAGAGACCGGATTTTGACTAAGAAAGATGGCACTCTTGTTGTCACAAAGAAGAGTGGGACGATCAACAGGAAGAGCATGAAGTTCATGAAGTAGGTGAGTGAGCCAAATTATCTCAGCTGCAGTATTTGCCATAACACGATACTCAGACTCGCAACTGGACCGAGCAACGGTGGGTTGCTTTTTAGCACTCCAAGACACTAGATTGCCCCCCAAGTAGATGGAATAACCGTAAGTCGAACGGCGTGTTTCTATACAACGAGCCTAGTCAGCATCCGGATAACCAAGCAAAACAGGATTTGACTGTTTTAAGAAATGTAATCCGAAGGCTAGAGTACCTTTCACATACCGTAGTATCCGCTTAACTAACTGAAAATGAGAGGTAGTGGGGGACTGCAGATATTGACTAGCTTGGTTTACATCATAAGATAAATCGGGCCTTGTAATAGTTAAGTACTGAAGTGCTCCTTCTAAAGACCTGTAAAGAGTTGGGTCATGAAATAATTCCCCTTTGGATGTGAAAAGTTTCTACGGTGGACAAAGGGGTGGCGACTGGTTTGGCATCAAGTAAACCGGCACGAGTCAAGATATCATAAGCATACTTGGATTGAGTGAGAAAAATGTTGTTGTCTTGGCGAGTAGCTTCCAAACCCAAGAAGTATCCTAATGAACCCAAATCTTTAATAGAGAATTCCTTATGCAGTTTGGCCACAAAACCGTGGATGAAGGCGGTATCGTTCCCAGTGAGAATTATATCATCCACGTAAATAAGAAGATAGATTAACACCTGTCCCTGCTTAAAAACAAATAAAGACGTATCTGCTTGGCTGCAAAGAAAACCACAATTAGTAAGGAAAGTGCTAAGTCGTTGAAACCACGCTCTGGGGGCCTGCTTGAGGCCGTAAAGGGTCTTCTTTAAGCAACAAACATGATTGGGAAAGTGGTCATTAGTGAAGCCAGGCGGCTGTTCCATATAAACAGTGTCAGTTAAGTGTCCATTTAAAAAAGCATTTCGAACATCAAGTTGCCGAAGAGGCCAGTCATACATTGTAGCAAGAGCGATGACAACACGAACTGTCGAGGCCTTGACAACAGGACTGAAGGTGTGTGAGAAATCAAGTCCCGGAACCTGAGTAAAACCTTGAGCAACTAACCTTGCTTTGTAACGATCCACAGTCCCATCCGATTTATATTTGGTCATGAATACCCATTTGGAGTCTACAATATTTGTGTTTGAAGGTCGACGAACCAAAACCCAAGTATTGTTGGCTCGCAAAGCATCAATCTCTTCTTGCAGTGCCTTAACCCATTTTGGATGTTTGGAAGCGGTTTTGAAACCACGAGGATCAGCGGAAACAAGAAGGGCAGTTTGTCGTGTGATGTGACACATACGGGTCGTATAAGGTTATACGACCCATATATGGGGTGTCTAATTTGTCTTGTTGTGGCCCCTTTATGTCTTACGATGGGTTGCATATGACCCATATATACATATATGGTCTATATATGGGGTGTCAAATTTGTCTTATTATGGCCCATATATGGCCTTACGATGGGTTGCATACGGCCCATATATACCTATATGGGTCGTATAGACAGTTAAAAAACTAAATTATTTGATTCGATGTAAGATTTCTTGATCCACGTGTGAATCATATTGATCTGATGTAAGATTCCTCAATCTGCTTGCGGATTATTTGATTCGACATAATTCTTTGATTCGTGCGCCAATTATTTGACGAGACGTAATATTTATTTCCATCGGTTAGAACAAGTTGACGGTAGGTTACGGGATGTTTAATTTATTGAGGATTGATCACACGAACTGTGGCATGCATTCCCGCATGTCTTGCTGATCGATTCCACATACAAGACAAACCAATACAAACTACCTCTCATACAAATTATTGGTGTCACTCCGACATACCTCTCATTTTGCCTTGCTCATGCGTTTATAACCAACGAACAAAAAACACCTTTTTGTGGGTGTTAGATAGGTTGAAAGGTATGTTAGACGATGGTATGGAGCCCCACGTCATAGTCAAAGATAGGGACCTCGCTCTAATGAACGAGTGTGCACGAGTTTCCTAAATGCAAGTCATTCATTATGTATGTGGCATATATTAGAGAATATCAATAAACATTGCAAAGCAAGTTTCAAGGAAGAAGAATGGGAAAAAATTATAAATAAATGGTCCATGCTAATTAACTCCACCGCCATTGAGTACTACTACTATTGTTGCTGCTGCACTGCTACTGCTGTTACTGCTACTACTGCTACTCCTACTGCTACTTCTACTGCTACTACTACTACTGCTACTACTGTTGTTGTTCCTGCTACTACTGCTGTTGCTGCTACCGCCTTGGGTAGTTGTCCCCCAGGCAGCGTGCCAGCCTGCTGCGTGACCCTTTGCACCAGATTCTACATCGGTGTATAGGTTGTACCATTGCTGGCGGTAGAGATAGCAGGGAGATTGTCACTCAGTAGGACCTATTCTATCTCCACAATTTTATTGTGGATGGATGGGCGAACTTGGCTTACAAGTTCGCCACATACTTTGCTGAGTACATCTCTCGCCGACCTGCCTCACACATTCTCTGCGGGGCTTATGTTACGAGGTTGACGAGGCTTTTTCAAGTGTGGAGGCTAGACCTAGATGACAGGATGTTAGTTACTCTTCACCTAGATCTTATAGGCAGGAGGAAGGCAGAGAAAATGGGGATTGTCGTTAAGCTTGAGGATGGGGGTGGTGTGGGTGGATTGGAGAGAGGAGGGTCAGGGGCGCGAGGGCGAAGGGGAGGCAAAGGTGAGGGTACGACTGAGGGTGAGGGCGGGGGTGATGGTAGAGGTCGGGTTAGGGATGATGATGATGAGGAGGATGGGTATGAGGGGGCAGGGTCGTCTCATCGTGCATATTATCGGCGTAGTGTGAGACAACGTATAGAGCCTGCAGTTGGGTTCGAGGAGAGGCTGGTACGCGTGGAGGCTGTGGTAGGGGATATGTCGTCTCATATTCGTTGATTGATGGAGACCTTTTTGTTACAGATGGCTGCTACTGGTGTTCCCGTCCCTCTGTGACAAGATGTTCCACCACCACCACAGTAGCAGTAATAACTTGTATTTTTCCTTTTTTTTGTTTAGTATTCTGATGTAAGAAAAGTTTGCTATATATTGTTTAGTATTTTGATATAAAACCTTTTGATGTATTTTGTTTTATGGTTTGTTATATTAACATACTTATTATCTTATTCGTCTAAGTCTTGCTTATGTTAACGTATATTAATTCGACATGTAGAAAGAAAGACAACAAATATATAAACACGAGATGTCGAATGCATTGAAATATAACGATTAGTCAAAATGTAAATATGAACCAAACTCTAACCAGTACAACATTGTTCTGCAAAACTATAACCGCCATATCAACCAAACGTTACATGTGGAAAGAAAGATACCGACCCTATAAACATGTGATGTCGAATGCATTAAAATACAACGATTAATCAAAATGTAAATATCAGCCAAACGTTAACCACAACATTGTTTTACAAGCTTTAACCATAGTATAAACCGAACATTAACACATTAAAATTAAATATATATATATATATATATATATATATGTATTTTCAAAGGTTTTCTCAACTCAAGAGGGTTTTCATTTTATCTTTCCCCTACATGTGACTAAAGAGGGTTTTCATTTCCCCCACATGGGTCAATTATAAAATGAAAACCCGCTTGAGTTGAGAAAACATTCGAAAACCCATGTAAAAAATATATTTTTTTTCTTTGAAAAAAATAACCAATGTAAAATACATGTTTGTAAACGTTTTGGATCAAAAAAAATAAAAAAAAGCGCCGATGGGATTTTTTTTAAAAAAATAAACAAAGTTGCTAAAAACATGTGACATCCGTCACTTTTTATTCTATTTTTATATATAATAATAAGAAAAAAAAAAATAAAAAAAATTCAGATTTTAATATAGATATATATTAGTCTTTTTTTTTACCAAACACAACTAAATCATCACCCATTATCAACCATAAACCAACCCAAGCCCAAACCCCTTTTACATCATATACTTTTGGAGCCCATGGAAATCGGCCCAAGTCCCATAACCCATCAGGCCCAAGTCTCTCCCTACCTTTAAGTTGTAAAAACAAAAGAAAATAAATTGCTGCTTACGGGACTCGAACCCGGGCAGACCACAACACAACACCACGCCACAACCAACCGGGCTACACCATCACTTATGATTTATCCCAACCCTCATTATATTTAAACCCTCTTTAAAAGCTGTTTCCCTTCTCCTCTTGGAATCTGCTGCTGCTGCGCGAGTTGAACAAAAAAAAAAAAAGGGAATCTGCTGCTGCTCACGGGACTCGAACCCGGCAGAAGCCACAACATACACGCGTCTACACCACTATGCTACAGCTTGATATTTGATTGAATCCCAACCCTAATAATATATAACCTATCCTAAACCTTATCCTGTCTTCTTCCTTTCTTTTTTTTGGCTGCTGCGCGACGCAAGAAAGAAGACCAGGAGGGTCAGCAGCTAACTTTGGGGCAATTAATCACCTTTCAACACTTTCCTTTTGACCAGATAACATCATTAGCGCGTATATTAAGTGCCTCAATTGTGTAAACAGCCCCTAATCAAGCTTAAATTCTTGTTTTCTTTTGACCGAGTTCAATGCATCATTAAGACTTTCCATTCACATTAACCGAGCCCTCTCACTATAAATTAGACACTTCACAACAAGCTTTACTCGCCAATTACTCTTCCTACATCTCTAATTTCTGATTTAAACACTCTTGAAAGTTTCTTTTCCTCGCGAGTTGACTTTTTGTTTGACTGAGCATTGTACACAAATTCATGATTGTAAGTCCCTTTTGTTTTGTGGGTTTTGATTTTCGAAAATCAACAAGCAATAGCCCCATCATTTCAGGGGCTATTGGTTGCTAATTGTTCTTGATTGGTAAGCTAGGGTTCTTATGATTATTTGGGGAAGATGACTCACAAATGCTATAATATAAAAACAAATTGAAATGAGATAAAACACAATAAACTGATCCAGACCAGTTGGTGGGAAGGGTGTGTCCAAAACACTGAACCGGGTTTGTACCCAAGTTCGAACCCCACCACACACATTTCTTTTTTTTGAAACTTTCTTTTCTTTATATATTATTGCTTTATCTTTCAAATTAATTTTAAAATACTAAATCTATTTTATAAATTCTACAAAATTTACTTTATGCTATTCCACTGATAAAGTTCATCATCCAATTTTTAGTTTTACAAAAATAATTTATTTAATGTATATTATTAATAATACAAGTTTATTCATTTATATTTATTAAATTCTATAAAAATATCAAAACGACTTTGTTAAATTCCACAAAAATTATCCTAAACTTGTGCAACAATAAACATATCAGAAATAATTTTTATTTCTGAAAAAACCGTTTGTTTTATATTTTTAATTAATTTTTGTTAGTTTTAATCATAAATAATTCATAATAAATTCATTTTTCAATATTTTTGTACCAAAATTTTACATAAATTATTTCTAACTATTTGGAACTGAAATACAATTTTTAATTCAGAAATTCTTTGATTTTAATATTTTTAGATATTAAAGGCATATTTTGACAATTTGATATAATTAGATTAAATATTCTATTTTCAATAAAATAATTTTATAAAAATTATTTTCATACTTAAAACCTTATGTTGTGATTATATTCAACTTAAAATTTTACAAAAAGACTTTTGTTTATTTATTCATTAAATTTCTTACATTTAATAAACAAATCGTTATTAATCAAATAAGCATTTATCCCCAATTCGAAGCCCTAGAAATACATATATCTTAGAGTTATTTCCCTTACACATTATCGAATACTTTAGGTTGATCATTTGGGAGTAATCTCAATTCATATTTCGTTGTCCAAGTCCAATTTCAAGTTATTACGTGAACTGTGAGTATTCCTATCCCCTTTTTGCTTTTATTCATTTTTGGGGTGTTACATGTACACTATTACAATTTCAAATACAAGTTTACATTTTTACAATACAATTCTAGTACTATGTGCATTGCTTACAACGTGCTTTATGCTTAGACAATACATGTGGATTACATTTGTACTTAGTGAAATCATTAACATGGTACAAGCCGACCTTAACATTGGATAGCGCTATTTGGATTGACAACCCGCCTAGATTGATTCTCCCCCTTTTTCATCGGAGAATCCGTGGCCAGTGTTAAGTTATCATCCATTTATTGGTTGAGTACACTACAGTTCATACAGTACATTATACAGTCACAGGGTTGATTTCGCTCATTTGTTTGATACATGGTTTACATATCCACACTGTAGCTTGCACTTGAATTGTATAACTTTTTAACCTACTATATATATCAAATCTAGGAATGCTCACCAACATTTCGTATGTTGACCAAATCTATTTGTACATGTTTCAGGTGCAGTTTGATCTAGTGCTTTAGCAAGGAACATTTAGTGCTTTGTTTTAATTCAGTTATTTCAATATTTACATTTCAGTTAGACAATGTAATTTCCATTTCCATGTAAGACAATTTTGGATTATTCAATAATATTTACATTTTAGTACCATGTGCTTTTGAACAATCGTCACTACGTGACACCTCGATGATTCCGCCATCGGTTGGGGTGTTACAAAACATAGGTAAATAGCTGAAAATATATGTTTTTTAGCAACTTTGTTTATTTTTTTTTAAAAAAATCCCATGGGCGCTTTTGTTATTTTTTTTTTTGCCCAAAATGCTTAAAAACATGTATTTTACATTGGTTATTTTTTTTTTTTAAAAAAAATAATGATTTTTTACATAGGTTTTCGAAAGTTTTCTCAACACAAGAGGGTTTTTATTTTATCTTTCCATATACCTGACTAAAGTAACCAACCCATTTACTATGAAATATGAATGCATTTTGGGTGGTTGTGGCCAGCGGGTGGGGTTGGGGGTGGAGGACAGTCGGACACCTATCTACCATGAAAACTATGCCTCTGTTGTACATTTTAGGTGTGTTCAACTTTTATTTTTAACAACACCAATCAAGAAAGAAGATCATGTAGATAGTATCACTTTACTTTCATTTTATATGAGATGAAATAATTTCTTTAAATTTACTTTATTTTTCTTATTTATAAATATCAGATGATGATTAATAATTTTGAGATTTTAACTATGAAAAAAATAATTAATCAATTTGTATTATAAAAAAAATATTCCTAAATTAAAATTTTGGCAAGCGAGGGCACAAAAAAAAAACTTGGTTATTTTTCTAAGAGTGAAGAAAGTGGGGTGGGGGTTTGGGCGTGGTGTGGGAACCCAACCCACCCAAAGAACACCGCCCCCATGGCGGATGAGTTTGGGCGTGACCCCAGTGGCGTGAGAAATGAGACGGCGTGGGGGCTTGAGGTGGAGGAAGCTGGAGGCAATTTTGGGGTTTGAGCTGGCGAGCCCACTAATACCATGTGCCAATTCATGCCCTCAACCCAAGCTTCTTCCACTCCGCGTAGTCTAATATGAAAGACTATGGAAATCTTCATGGTTAAGAACTCATACATAAGTTTGTATACCGTTTTTATTTTTGACTATATATTATCTTAGCATTTTCATTCAATTAATATCTCTATCTCTACTACCTTATTAAGGAGGAGTGATAGGTAAGAAAGTAATTTTACACAATTTTTAAGATGGGAGTTGAAGAGTCCCTTCACAAATTTCCAATATTTGGTCATTTTGTTCCCTTTATGCCCTTATGTACAACCTATAATGCTCATTGTATATATGTATAATGCATACTTCATATCCATTTCAACATGTAACCCCAACACCTAATTAAACCCCAATTCAATTTCAATAAAACCCAAGCTTCTCATTAAATCCTTCTACACATCTATTTAATAATAACAAGCAATGTTTGTGATGGTTCTATTAGGCTTTGTTGGAGCTTATAAACATTGTAGTAATTGGACATTTTTGTCTTTTTTTTGTTTGTTGAATTATGTCTAACCTCATATAATATATGTATTTTTTGCTAATAATTCTATCTTCTTCTCTCTGTATATTACAACTAACTAAAAGAAAACTTAATATCCTGATTTATATATATCAAATACTTTTAATTTAAAATTACCATTTTGGTAAAAAAAAATTATTTTTTAACTTGGGTTACCTTTACGTACTTAGTCAGGTTTAAAAACCGCCGCAACGCGCGGGGTAATTTTACTATAAAAAGATGTAGAAATTGTTATTTATAATATTATATCAAGCAAGCATATACTTTAACCAACTCTATCTGTCTCATTCTATGTTCGAACATATGAACCACTAGATTCAAAACTCAATAATAAACGTGTTTGATAATTGAATGACGCATTATACTGTTACCAAAAGAAATCTCAATCAACAATGACCGTTCATTTATCTTATTTTTGTATCAAATGTATTCTTATAATAAAGAAATTACAATATACGTGTATTATTGAATCAACGGTAGGAGCTTCGAACAACCACATATGGAATATGTGACTACAAGTCTTAAAAAAACATTGTTAGCCTCCTCCTAAGACTTTATAATTTAACCAAATCCCGACATGCGAATCAATGTGTAATATGATGTTACTTTCGTAAAAAAGCGACGGTTCTCTATTTGCATACCTAAGTGATGGTCGGAGAATTTAGAGCCATTAGCATGGGATAGTAATAGTATTGTTCATTGTCATGTAGGGTACGGGTGATATGTTGTAGCGTTTTATAAGTAATGATTGTGTGTAGATCTTTTGCAAGGATTTGGTCCACTTTAGGCATAACTCCAGACATGTTGAGACCGATCAAGTTTGGTCATGGTGTTTGTGTTTGTGTTCATATAACGTTAAATGTGAAGGCGATTGGATCTGGGTGTCCCGCCATCCTCTTCCTTGTTTTTTTCGCTTAGTATTGTAAATTTATGCGTATTTTGTTTGTTCGAAAATGCTCTACGTATTGAGTTTGGCTTCCTTTAAATTGGGTCTCGTGATTTTTAACACCGCTATATGTTCGTTCAAGCTCCGCCACTGTCCAGGTGTACATGTTTAAGTGTGGTCATGCCCCCACATATAGACCCGACTATCTTAGATCCAACATATATTTTGTTGTCACAAACACACATAATATTAAAAACTAATTATTAGAAATAACATTTTTTTTATTGAACGATAAATGCTCGTGCATATATTGCTGCTTATGAACTCGATCTACCAACACAGTTTTCATGACCCCCCCCCCCCCCCCCCCCATACAAAAAGACGATTTTACCCTCCAAATCATGTCAACATTCAATGAATATATTATTGTCACAACACCTTCAGTACGGAATCATGTCTGAAGCAGCCAAAATAGGCAAGTTATTGCTAGCATAAACACAACTCACCGAGTTATTCACAAACTCATCAACCAACTCAGTGCCACCCCAACCGAAATCAACGGGTTGACTCACAAACGCCTCGATCTGGTTAAGCGAGTCCAACCGGCGGCTCAACTCGGTCACCTGAGCCCTCAACACCAAATTCTCAGCCTCCACATTAGTATAATGCTGCATGGTGACACTAATAGTAGCCATAACCTGGTTATTCTCCTCCCTGAGTTGACTCAGCTGAGTCATCAACTCGTTCAGGTGCTTTTGCTTCCTTAATCTTGATCTCCTTGCTGATTCCCTATTCGAAACCATTCTGTTTCTCTTCCTTTGATCCATTAATCGTTGAAGATCTTCTTCAGAACCACCTGATGATGTTGTCATAGCTTTACCACTAAAAGAAGCCATTAAAACAATAATAATAAAAAAAATTGAAGATTTGAGGGAAAATCAGTAGAAAATAAGCAAAGCCCAGATAGCAATTAAGCTTTAATTTGATTATTATTAAGATAGATTTGAGTTTTTTTTATAAACTTCGATCTAATCAAGTCTTATTTGTGATTATTGTAGAAAACAGAGCAAAAACAGAGTAAAAAACAGAGCAAAAACAGAGTAAAAACAGAGCAAAAACAGAGTAAAAACAGAGCAAAAACAGAGCAGAAGTTAGAGAGAGAGATTGAAGAAACAGAGAATGACCCACATGGTAAAAAAGATTGAATTTGATTATTATTTAAACAGATAAAAGTTTGTGTATGGATTTGGATCTAAGAAGGGAGAGTTTGTAATTATAGTAGAAACAGAGTATGAATCATGTGATGTAATAGAACCAGTAGAGAAAGACGACTGAAAACGAGTGAACTAAATGGGTTCTACGCCAATATGAGGAATTATTGATCATAAACTCAGGCTGTAAATGTTTATTTAGAATCTGAGACATGTATTTCAAACATTAAGAATAAGAGGTTGAACATTAATGTTAGTTTGATCTAAAACACACACAGAAACAAAAAAGAAAAATAAAGAATATGAATAAAAACAGAGCAATGAATAAGCAGAAGAAGAAATGGAAGAGAGGAAGGGCTATGGAGGAATTGTTTGGTTGGATTTATAGAATTTTGTGCATGACAACTTGTGTAAAAAGGTACTTTTGTGTAGATATTTTTTTTTTGTGTAAAATTTAATGTTTTTTTTTTTTTAAACTACCAACTAAAGTATTGCCGTGTATTCCGTACGCAGCCCCCATGGGCTAAAGTAGCCTACAAGACGTATCTTGTAGCGGCCCAATCCGCACGCACGGAGCCCTCTAGCCCACCCGTCTCCTATTCCAGTGAAAACCCGGCCCGCATACCCGCTCAAAGGCACGACGGTAGCGAACCGGTAAAACCTGAAGGGATCAGGAGTCGAACCCATAACCACAAGAATCAAGTGTCTCTCCCTCACTTCCCAATACCACTCCACCACAAGGGTGGGTGGTAAAAAAAATTTAAAGTTTTATAAAATAAAAGTAAGAAAACAAATATTTATGAATTCATTAAATCTTTATATATTATTAGTAAAAGTTTCCATAGCAGGAGAATTCTTAACCACCCATCGTTTAGCGGAGTGGTATGCAACTATGCGGAAATAAAATTAAGAGCTTGAGGCCATTTGGTCTAAAGTTTGAATCCGAACCAAGGAGATTTTACTATAGTGGAACTTCGGATGGCGGGTTTTTCCCGGAATCAGTGACTTTGTGAACTTGAGCTGCCCGCCTGCCCAGTGGGCAATCATTTGTCTAGTGCTACCCCACTGGCAGTTTAAGTGATATTTAGTTGGTCGTTAAAAAAAGGAGAATTCAATATTGGCTTCGGGTCATTTCGGTCGACCTTGGTTTTAGCGTTCTTACAAAGAACATTTATCCTCCTATCTTCTTTATAGTATTTTCTCTTCTCAAAAACGGCCCACTACGGATGCGTTTGGTTTAAATGTACCAAACCATCACATATGATTTGTAATTATTATGTGTAACAAATAAAAAATTCTATGATATTGGTATATGAAACTTACAAAATTTACCATGTGATTAAACATGTTATTGGTTACTCGATGCTTATATGGTTTAAGTTATTTAACATGTATGTGGTGACTAGGTTCTTAGTAATTTAAGTAACAATAGTATCGTCTAGTTGTCCAGAAATACAACAATCCATTGAATCAGTGTAGTTAGGCAACAAGTTGGGATCTTAAACCGGTATGAATATTATAGGTCCTATGGCGATGAAATCACAAGAACCAACTGTGATTCAAGTATCATAATTATTTCGAAATCAGGCAGAAATCGAAATGGTATTAACGTGAAAAAATAATACCACACAAAATGCTGGAAGAAACCCCAAGTTGGATTTTTGGTTCATGGGCTAGTTATGGAGATATTGCAACATAAGGTTCAATTGGTGTAGCAGTTAGTAGGTTCTCAAGGTGTTAAAAGAGTTTCGGATCGGTCGGATATCGAAACGCTTTCACAAATGTTGACTAGGTAGGGTAGATGCCATCGGTAAAATAATATCCACGTTTATATAAGTGGCCATTTAAAGTAAATGGACACTTCAGCGCCGTTTCGTTTCATTGGGTAAGGAAAACAGGAGAATGTTGGAGAACATGGATGTAGTGAGTGAACCCGGGTGAACAAAAAAACCATGCCAAAACCACATATCTTGCGAAGCAACCGCTTCTAGCATGACCGTAGGATATTGGTGATTGCCTCTCATGTCCTCGTAACTCCCTAGGACATGCTCGCCAAACTAAATGAGTGAAATCAATGCTACCGATTATGTCGGGAAGGTGATGTCTTTTTTATGAGATTCGTACAAACATGCAATGTTATGACTTGTTGGTCTTCGTAAAAACCCAGCCCCGAATAACTTAATGACGACATTGCAAAAAAAAATGTGAACATTCACGCGACGTCCTTGAAGACATACATGAATACTCATCATATTCATCAGGACGATTACCGGTTGCGAGCTATTTCACTGCTGAATATACTTTTTGTATGGGCATAAAACTCTTTCTAAACCGGCCGTCTACGCCCTCTTTGAACCATTCGAAGTTTGCTTCACCATCAGCTACAGTTTTTAAAAATAGACGTTTCGATATACGATACCTTAGTTTAAACATAACCTCGGTGTATTTTGGTCTGTTGACAAAATAATCATCCATTAAACGAATATTGTCTCCCTTGCGATCACTTGGCACCCATATTTTTTAGATGTTGCTTTGTCTTCTTCTTTGGCTCGCTTGGCAAGATCCTTGAAAAATTCAAGGCTACTATCAGTTGAGTTTAAAATCGGGTGCACTTTGAGTGGGGAAAGCAAATTTGATCTTCTTCAATGTTACTATTTTTCTTAAAAATATGGACGAAAAATAAATGAAATAAAATGTATTTTTAAAAGTATACGAAGGTCAAGTGAAGGTCATGGTATTTTTTAAACGACATTATAGGATTTTTTTAACGATAACAAAAAAGGGTAAAAAAAATGACCATCACACATAAATTTTAACAACTTTATTTGACTGTTGCATTTAAAAAATATGATTCACGCCCGTTAGTTACAACCAACAATACGGTCCACAAGGCTGCCCTAATATTTTGTAAAACTAGGCAAGCGCCTACGACCCCCAAAGTTCTAGGGCCCCTAATTTTGCTAACCTTTGATCTTAAATCATAGTTGAACGATGACGATGTTTCAAACAAGTTCTACCAATCGTGAGACATCTCCGAAGATGAAAGACCAATGAGCTATCTATTTCCATGAAAAAATAAGTCTCAAATCAAATCGAATAGATTTCACTATATACATATATGGTTACATAACTATATATCTTAACTAGTTTTCACTTTTCAGTTCGTGGTTTTAACTAGTAAATCGTAATGAACTTAAAAGTCAAATTAGACGCCATCAAATTTAGCTTCATGTTTTTTTGCACCAATTAAGGAAAAATAATATAAAGGAGGCATCGCTCTTACCGGCCAATTTTTTTTTAGTTTATTGTTGTCAGTTTGAAGCATGGGTAAATGAGATGAACTTATAAAAAATAATCTAAGAAGGCTCCGACTTTTTAATTCGCTTAGGCTAGTGGGTGTGGAGACACCAAAAAGGTAATGTCTCCATGCCACGTAGGATGTCACCTCAACATTTTGATGTCTCAAATTTATAAACCATCCAATAAAACTATAAAAGAAAAAAAATACCTAGTGGTTCAAATAATAAAATAAAATAAAATAAATAAAAGGAAAAGACCTGATTCGTCCATCCTTGGTGTCCCGGTGAAGACAGGGGAGACGGGAGAAGGTGGGACGGTGTAGCAATTTGGGGACGGAAGCAAAAGGTGGGACGGGGGTGGTGCCCTGTTTGTACACCCATCAGTCTTAGGGGTTGTTTGGTTGATTAAGTGTTGAATCATTAAGATGGTCTGAATGGTTAAGAGGCTCTGAATGGTTAAGAGCTGAATCATTCAACATCCCTTATTAGCTTAATGGTTCAGCACTTAATCATTCTATTCAGATGTTGAAACAAACAGTCTGAATGCCGAATGATTCAGACCTGAATGGTTAAGAGGCTAACAAACAACCCCTTAGGGCTTCTAAAAATGTTGCACCGGCTCTAACGTCGGTCAATGAGACCCCTGCCAGTACATACGACGACGGTGTTAACGTACTGGTAACGATATACCCATGGACCTTCCTAGTTATGCACCGTCCCCTATGACCAAAACGTAAGTAACTCACAGCCCGTAATCACTCCCTCATACGGACACTTTACTTTTCCGTGTTAACAACATCTAGGGGTGTCAATCGTGTCGGGTTGATGGGTTGGCGGGTTTACGGGTTGGCGGGTTGATGGGTTGAAATGTGCAACCCGAACCCGACCCATATTATTATTCGTGTCAAATATTTCAACCCTAACCCGACCCACATAAAAAACGGGTCAACCCGAAGATGACCCGTTTAACCTATATTTTTAAATGAGTCATACATGTTCATGAGTTCTAAGCGGGTTATTGGGTTGTAAGCGGGTTTTCAATAAAATGTTCAATGGTGAGTATATAAGTGTGACAAATAAATAATATAGTGTGCCAAAAATAATACAATTATAACTAACCATGTAAATAAAAATGAAAAAAGAAAAACAAAAATATAATAGATTATTTTTATAATTACTTAAACGGGTTAACGGGTCAACCCATTTTATATAGGGCTGTTCAAAATGCTCGGCGCTCGTCGATCGCTCGCCGCTCGTTCGGAATTTGCTCGGAAATTGCTCGCTCGATTTTCTGCTCGGTTGTAAATGAGCTGATCGGCTCGGTTCGGTTTATAAATGAGCCAAGCACGAGCAAGGGTCCGCTCGGCTCGGTTCGGCTCGATGTAATTTTTATTATATATATAATTATATATATGCACATTAATTACAATTATATTTATATTTTATACATACTACTCTATTGGATTTGGCTCAATATATGCATATACACAATTATATTTATACTTATTGGGCCAGTCAACCCAATGAGAACTTAACACTAAGTTTGATTGTAAAACCCTAAGTCGTGAAAAAACACGCTTGACTTCCTATTCCCATTAGTTGTCCATGATCAATCATCTCCCGCTATTAACCTACGCCACAACACGACAATCGTTCTTTGTAGTAAGCTCATCACCTCACAGGCCTTAACTAGAGCCTCATTCTCAAACGGTCGAACCTTATTCATCACTAGGTAGCGATAATATTAAAAGAAACAACCTAAATTTATGGTTGTTCGAAAACACTCACCGCTTGTCGCTCGCTCGAAAAAATGTGCGCTCGAACAATGCTCGCTCAGTTTCCGGATCGATTGTAAATGAGCCGATCGGCTCGGTTCGGTTTGTAAATGAGCCAAGCACGAGCAAAGGTCCGCTCGGTTCGCCTCGGCTCGTGAACAGCCCTAATTTTATATATGCGTCAACCCTAACCCGACCCATTTTTAATACGGGTCGACCCGAACCCAACCCGTTTTTTAAACGGGTCGTGTTACTTGACCCAAATCTGTTTTTTTCCGTGTCGGGTTCGGGTCGGTTTTCGGGTCGTGTCAATAGTTGCCGCCCCTAGTCAACATCCCAATCCCAATCCCACCGACGGCAATAAATAACATTCTTTCACCGATCATTGCCACGTGGACCCCATACCCCTATCAACGGGTCCCACTTCCCTACTTTATTCCCAACAATAAAAAAGTAAAAAAGAAAACCCCTCATTCTCTCTCTCTCTCTACTGTCCCCTTCTCTTTCTCTCTCTATCTCTCTCTCTCATCGCCGTCGTTCTGTTAGGCGATATTTTATAAATAAAAATCTTAATAATAATAATAATAATAATAATTGGCAATGAATATTATTATCTGATTCCTCAAAGTGGAGCTCTTTTATCAAAATCTCTCAAGATTTTGGTTCTTCATTTCTTTAGATCTGACTAATACTGCTTTCTTGTTAGGTAAACTAACTCTTACTACTTTATTATTATTTTCTTTTTTGAGGTTAGGTTAATTATGTTTTTAATTTTGGGGGTTTTTATGACAATGCAGCTGCTTTTTCTTGATTAATTGTTGAGAACAGATAGTGTGATTGTGGAGCAATGTCTGGACCTCTTGATCGATTCGCTAGGCCTTGTAAGTGTGTGATTTTTTTTGCTTAATTTGTTGAATTGTGAATTGGGTGTGTTTTAATTGATTTGGGTTTGGTTTGGTTTGGTTTGGTTCTTTGAGTGAAAAGTTAGGGTTTTTGGTTCATTTGTTGAATTGTGAATCGGGTTTGGTTCTTTGGGTGGAAAATTAGGGTTTTGGTTAAGTATTGTATGGTTTTTGATGATTATTTGTTTGTGTTATAGTCTTTGTGTTTTGAAAATAATATGCAAGATTGTGGTCAATGTGTGTTTTTGGATGGTTGTGGTTTTCAAATTTTCCTGCTTTTTTTTGTTTTTATTTAGATGATGGTGTAGCAGTGTGTGCAGTGTTCAGGGTTTTGTCATTAGTTTTCAAGTCTTTTTTTTTTCTTTCTTTTTTTATTTATTGGATTTTTAATTGAATTGGACTAGAGTTATGATTTTTTGTGAAGAATCTTGGGTACAAAAATGGTTTGAAACTTGTTATAGTAGGCGATGGTCGAAGTGTTGATTAATGACTTGAATGGGTGTTTTTTGAATGGATTTTGTTTTATGTGAATGACATAATAAGATGTTGCTTTGAATTGATTCTTTTACTGTTGGTTTGAAAGTTAAGAAAATTCTTTGCTCTTAATACAAGTATGCTTCATTATTCTTTACATTGTACCTTATGATGGTCAATTTAATGTGACATTGATGAAATGTTGAGCTTCTTCTGCATGAACTTATAAGCAACCGTTGCTTTATCTTAAATGGTATCAAAAAATGAAAAATACATTCTTACACGTTAGCTACATCATAGGCTTTGAGGGGTCATCAGGAAACGATGAAAAATCTGACAGAAGAGAACGAAGGTCTGATTTTGAAAATTCTGAGGATGAAAGGAGGACAAGAATAGGTTCTTTTAAAAAGAAGGCACTAAATGCATCTACCAAAATCAAACATTCTCTCAAGAAAAAGAGCAGTAGGAGAAAGAGTGATGGTCGAGTCAGCTCGGTTTCTATTGAGGATATTCGAGATGTAGAGGAACTACGGGCTGTTGATGCTTTCAGACAAGCTCTCGTTCTGGATGAACTGCTGCCAGAAAAACTTGATGATTATCATATGATGTTGAGGTATTCTATCTAGTATCTCCTTGCTTTTTTTATTAGCAAAAATGTTTCATAATGAATATTGGTACTATATGATTCTTGATTTTTATTTCTACTGACAAGCTCAAGATTGATGTTCTATATATGTTTATAGGTTTCTGAAAGCAAGAAAATTTGATATTGAGAAAGCAAAGCATATGTGGGCTGACATGATCCAGTGGAGAAAGGAATTCGGTGCTGACACAATCATTGAGGTCATTAGTTATAAGCGTGATTCAGTGGTGTTGACTGTTATCAATGTCTTGCGTCTAGTATCTAATTTGGTATTCTCTTCCACTGAAATCCTTTTAGGACTTTGAATTTAAAGAGTTGGATGATGTACTGAAGTATTACCCACAAGGTAATCACGGAGTAGACAAAATGGGAAGACCTGTCTACATTGAAAGACTAGGGAAAGTTGATCCTAACAAACTCATGCAAGTTACAAGCATGGATCGTTACGTAAAGTATCATGTGCGTGAGTTTGAAAAAAGCTTTGCTTATAAATTTCCTGCTTGTTCGATCGCTGCAAAAAGACACATAGACTCAAGCACAACAATATTGGATGTTCAAGGCGTGGTATGTTCCCTGTTATGCAAATATGTAGTTATGAATATGCATGTATGGTGTGGATTAATCATTAATCAATATTTTTTAATGTTCCAGGGATTAAAAAACTTCACCAAAAGTGCTCGGGAGCTAGTAATGCGGCTCCAGAAAATTGATGGTGACAACTATCCTGAAGTAAGATCAATCTCGTAATCATACAATTATGTTCTGCTTTATATAATCTATATTACAGCTCTTAACTAACTATTTGGTACCACAAAAAAATCTGCAGACACTCAATCAAATGTTTATCATCAATGCGGGTCCTGGTTTTCGATTGCTTTGGAATACTGTAAAGTCATTTCTGGATCCCAAAACAACTTCAAAGATCCATGTACGTCGATGTTGTATCCTACTGTTTAAAATAATTGCATTTTTACTGTATAAGTTTGTTGGGAAATATCTTTCTGTTAATTATTGTTCTGTTTGAATCTCTTCTCAGGTTCTTGGAAACAAGTACCAGAATAAATTGCTTGAGATTATTGATGCCAGGTAGCTCATATTTTACGTTGGCTAATAGCATATAACAGAACTACCTCTTTTAAAATATCTTTTTAATTTTAATGAATATGATACTTATTGAAAATAAAGGCATGTGTATGTGTACGTACGATCATATTATTTAGGATATCACAATTTATTTTCAAAAAACTGTGCAGCGAATTACCAGATTTCCTTGGTGGTGCATGTACCTGTGCAGATCAAGGGGGTTGTCTTCTGTCTGATAAAGGACCATGGAAGAATCCTGAAATCATGAAGGTTCTTATGAGCTTTAAGCACTGCTTTTATTTTTTTGCTATCTTGTATAGTTGTATACTTGATCAATAAGGTTAAATCTTCATGTGCTGTCTTTTTATTCAGCTGGCTCTCAATAGTGAAGCACGGCGTGCTAGACAGGTGGTTAAAGTTTTAAACAGCGAGGGAAAAATTGTTGCTTATGCAAAGCCTCAATTGCCTATGGTTAGCCGCTTTGAACTGTTTATCTTTGCTTGGAGCTGAACTAATTTTCCCCAAAACGGTTGAAAATTTTATTTTTGTTCTCCTCAAACAGCTAAGAAGCAGTGATACATCCACTGCTGAATCAGGATCAGAAGCTGAAGATATTGCATCCCCAAAAGCAATATTGAATTATTCCCATCTTAGGTTGACTCCTGTTCGTGAAGAAGTGAGTGTTTAATTTATTTCTTTATGTGATTATTGTTCATACTTGCTGAAAGTACAACTAAAATCTTGCCAAGAGTTATTTTGGATGGAAATTTCCAATGAAAATGGGAACATCTCTTTATTTGGCAATTTATGAGTTTAACTTGCAATATCCTTCCATTGTTAACTTTATGGAAATTGACATTGTTTATTTATTTACAAGTACTTTTTTAGTTTTTTTATATATAAATGTCTAACTGTCAAACCACTTCTCTACATTGTCGCAAGTGAAAGTTTGCTATTTTCATTGAATGGATGTTGTAGAGTTAATTTATTACCAAATAAATGCATATATTAAAACAATGAAGTGATAGAAATGAGTTGGTTGGGTAGGAAATATTTTCATCTTCTTACCCTTTAGTAAGCATCATTCTTTTATCTTGCATACGACAATAATGTTACAAATAGCTGTTTTATGATGTCTAAAAACTACTTAATGAAAAAGCGCTATTTGATTTAGATATCAGTTGGTTCCAAATTTAAAGTAGGGATTTTTTTTTTCTTTTTGGTATATTATAATTCTGACAATCAGTAATGTTTTTTTTTTCTTTTTCTTTTTTTTTTTTCGTGCTGGTGTATAGGCTAAGGTGACTGGAGCTACAAGTTATGCAAGTCAATTTTCTGGATATGATGAGTATGTTCCCATGGTTGACAAGGCTGTTGATTCAGTATTGAAGAAGCAAGCATCAATGCCAAAGCCATCGATCCCGAAAGGTTAGTTTCGTCATTTTGTTTGTAGATATATTTTTCAGTTTACAGTCTTATTGCTACAAGAGATAACAAAGTACTTGTGAATTATTGGTACAGGGATACCTCTAGAATCTGCTGCTGATGTGGCACCACAAAGACTCAATGCACGAATCATGGTGTTTCTTATGGCTTTCTTCATGACCCTTGTCACGCTCTTCCGTTCGACCATGACCCATGTGACTAAAAAACTTCATGATGTGCATGTCACGTCAGAGGATGTCCGTGAACAACCTGACCCTCTATCCACAACAGTGCCTTCAATTGTGGAGACGGAAGTTGTTTCTTCTGTTTTGAAAAGATTAGGTGAACTTGAAAATAAAGTGGACACGCTTAAAGCAAAACCATCTGAGATGCCTTATGAGAAAGAGGAATTGCTAAATGCCGCCGTTTGTCGTGTTGATGCCTTGGAAGCCGAACTCATTGCTACGAAAAAGGTAAAAACTCATGCCAGTCTCCTTCCCGCTCCTGACATGGCATCCTTGTTGGCAAATAGTTGTCTGACATGGCTATGTTACGTGCAGGCGCTTCATGAAGCTCTGATGAGGCAAGAAGAATTGCTTGCTTACATAGACAGTCAAGAGGAGAAAAAGATGAGGGTAAAGTTTGTTTCAGTTTGAGATATGTTTCAGAATTAAAATGATTAGATATAAAAATTTACAGGTTGTTTTAACTTTTATGTATATGCAGAAGAAGAAATTTTGCTGGTGAAGTGCACTGACAGGATGATAAGTTCAGCTGTTTGTTTCTTTTCTAATAGTGTTTGTGTGTATTGTGCTATATGGTTTTAACATTGTGCTAATCCTGAGTTTACTTTGAAATTTGTTTGTTTTATGAGTTTGTGTTTGGTTTTGAATATGGTTTGCATGCATGAACATTTAAATTTAATGATATCTTAGTGATGTGTTCTTTTGTTTGATCTCATACACCTCTTTTCCACCTGTCACCTTCTTATTGCATATACAAATAAAATGCAATGCACTGTACAAGCTAGCTGCCATTAATTAATATAATGAGATGCAAAACTGTTTTGAATGGAGGTTTTTATTCACAAAGCAAAAATGTTTGCAGCTGAAGAGAGCAGGGCAGAGCATTTAGCGCGGGGCTGGCCGTATAAAATCATCGTCGCAGGCTGCAACCATTCTCTTAACCTTTCTTCCTTCTACATTATCTTAATAACCACTAACAACCAACTTTTGTCTTGCTACTTTAGAAACCAAATATGCTTTTCTTTTTCTTCTTCTTTTCAAGGTAAGCTGCAAACTCTTGTTGTTGAGCAATTGTGTCCCCAAGTGACTGCATAACAATACATCAAATTTTATTATTATTATTATTATTATTGTTATTTTAGAATATGCTTCCACTCATTAAACAAATGAACTCAACCCGGATTGACCCATTTCGGTTTATGCTAAAACAACCTATTTGACCCGTTACCTAACCTGCCAGATCCTCACATTGTGGATCTCCAATGATAATAAAAAAAATATATAGTTTTAATAATAATTTAGTTTTTTCAATACAGTGATTTTTGACATTAAAAATACACTATGGACAACCAGCTTTTTTTCCAAATGTTGATATAAATACCTTCTTGGTAGCAGCAAGCTCAATCTCTAAATACTCGATGCGATTCAAGGCGTTATTAAGCATCTCCTCTTTCTCCGGAGGCATTTCAACCGGTCTGTCGGTGAGGATTATCACCTTCTCTTCCAAATCTCCCAACCGCTTCATCATTGAGAGATATTCGGCTGTAGAGATGCCAGACGATTGCATTTGATACGGGCCTTGCCTCTGTCTCATTGACTCTTCATAAACCGGACCAGGGTAGTTGTTGGTGTTTGTAACCCTTTTAGGCATCGCCTTTGTCATGCGGACCATTGTCATAACTCCCATCATAAAGGTCATCATACCCGTAAAGATGTGGTTGCCGAGCCCATCGCTTGCTGCCTCAGTGACATGGTAATAATCTGTATCATATAAAAACAAAGTTACAAGTCTTTCACCTACTTAAAATAATAACATTAACTTTTTTAATAAATCGGTTTACTGCATTTAAATACGTTTTAGACAATGAGTGTACCTTGTGGACCAGGAACCTTCTGCACTTGTTTAGCGTAACTTGATTCAACGGTCTTTCTAGACACTTGCGTGTGGATTCTGGGTTCGTTTGTGGTTGGGGTACTTTTGCTTGTGGTAGCGCGTGTTTCCTATTAATGCGCACACGTCAAAAATATGTGTGTATGTAATGTAAGGAAGATTTAAAGAAACAAGTATAAGGAAGATAACTTACTTCTTCGTAAACAGGCGCGAGTTGTGAGTGCTTGATTTGCTCCTTTTGCCTTCCAGAAGATTCCGCATCCGCCTTGAAAGAACTACTCATGTTAACAATCTACTATACACAATGTGTGTATATATATACAACACACAGAAGCACTTTAATGATGGTAAAAACTTCTAACCTTGTGAGCAGACTGATCCTCAGAAACGGTTCTCTTATCTGCGATATCTGATCTTGAAGAACATTTGTGTTCACCGTTACGGACCATCTAACAAAAACCAAATTAGCATTACATATGTTGATCACATATAATGTAAGATTCAGAAAGGGAAAATGTGACAGAATGGATGGGTCATGTAACGGGTCAAAAGATGTATATTATAATACGGGTCAAGATGGGTTGGTTGAGCTAACCTTCATGATATCTGGATCTTGCCATGGGCCCTTATCGGAGCGCATGCAACCACCTTTACTAGAACATGTGCAGGTACCGCCCAAGAACTCCGGGAGTTCACTGCCGCGGATAAAAATATGGAAATGCATAAGGATAAAGATAATTAAAAAAAAAAAAAAAAAAAAAAAAAAAAAACGTACCTGGCTTCAATGATTTCAAGGAGCTTGCTTTGGAATTTGTTGCCCAAAACCTAGTCAGCGAGATTACGTTAATAAAACTAAGAACTTATTAGCTGCTAAACAGATGGTGTGAAGTGTGAACTTACATTAATCTTAGATGTAGTCTTTGGGTCAAGGAAGGTTTTAACTGTGTTCCACAAAAGCCTAAAGCCAGAGCCTGCATTGATGATGTACATGCGGCAGAGCGTCTACAAACAACATTCACATAGATAACTAACAGAAGATATATGGATAACAGTAATTCAGATGACAGAAGAGAAATAAATACCTCAGGATAGTTATTACCATCAATGCTCTGGAGAGATTGAATAAGGTCCCTAGCAGATTTATTCATGCTTTTTAATCCCTGGTTCAAAACACCTTAAACAGTTAATTAACATGTGTGGTTTAACTGTTTAAGCGGTTTCTGTGAATTGTAACGATAAATAAACTTACCACGCCTTGAACGTCAAGAATTGTGGTGCTTTGATCTATGTGCGTTTTAGCAGCTATCGAGCATGCTGGAAACTTATCAATAAAGGTTCTTTCAAACTCCATCACATGGTACCTGACATAACGTTCAAGACTCGTCGCTTGCATGAGCTTGGTAGCGTCCACCAGACCTAGCCTCTCGATATAAACAGGTCTTCCATCCTTATCGACCCCATGGTGCCCTTGCGGATAATATTGCAGGACATCATCCCTTTCCTTAAAATCAAAATCCTAAAAAAAAAAAAAAAAAAAAAAAAAAAAACTCAACTATAAATATAAAGTACATGCGTCGAATTTCAATCTTTTTACTAATATGCCGAATAATACCTCCATGATGGTTTCGGTACCATACTCTTTCCTCCAATGGATCATATCAGACCACATTTTCTTGGTTTTTTCTAAATCATAATTTCTAGCCTTTAAAAACCTGTACTGATAGTTTATTAGTATCAACTACTAAAAAAGATTTTAAAATGTACAGAAACGTTTAGCGAACCTTAATAGCATGTGGTAATCATCATGTTTAGACGGTAGCAAGTCTTCTAGGATCAAAACTTGACGAAAAGCTTCAACCGCCTTTAAATCCTCTGCATCATGCTCATCCTCAACAACAGACATCACTTTACTATTCCTGCTCTTCTTGCTCAAAGACGTCCTAAACTTGTTTGACGCATTGATCGCCCTTTGTTTAAAAAGAGTTACGCCTACCCTTCTTTTCCTCCTCAGCGTTCTCCAACTCTATTTTTTCGGAACCTGCATAATAACTTTGATCATACACCTATTTTATCACCATTCCAACAACAAATTCATGATTTATTTTACGCTTTTACGCCCCTTGACTTAAATAAATCCTCATTCATCAAAAACTCGAAAGCATAAAATGAATAAAATCAGAAAAGTGTAAACATACTGGGTCGAATGGGGCGTTCAGGTCCGGACTCACTCATGATTACAATAACCAATATTTGTTAGCAGTGCCGAATCTTAACGCCCTTCCAAATGCCTGCAAATTTGCGCAAACATAATCACAAAATATATATTCAAACTAATCATATATTCCATCAATATCATAAAAGTCACATTAAAACATGATAACTTAATGTCCTCAACAAATTAATAATAAAAATATCCATTCACATTTCATAAAACACCTCATTTACGTCAAATTCATCGCGGCGAATAACATTGCAGATTCATTTACATTTCATAATTCAAAATCTTAGAGAAAAACCGAGATGACGAAAATACCAGCGACAAAAAAAATGGCAGGATGTATAGGAGGGAAGAACGAGAGAATGTTCTTCTATAACCTCCTCATTGTCATCATCTCATTCTCCAGACTATATTTTTGGAAACCATGAAATCAAGTCTAGAGAGAGAGGGAGGGAGGGAGAGAGAGAGATGGGAAATGGCAGCCAGCCACAATGTTTTATTGTTATTATGGTTAACATTCAGAAAATGTCGTTACAATTATTTTGTAATAATTACACATACATACATACATACATACAAACATGTATATACAGTATATGTTGTATGTTCTTTATATTCATATCTATATGGATTTACATTTGCAATAGATTTTATTTCCAAGATTCTATTTATATGTTTTGCTGACCATAAACTCTTAGGGGGTGTTTGGGATTGATTATTCAAAACAGATTATGCGTTTTGGAAAAACAGGGGTGGAGCTGCTTATAGATTATTGCGTTTTGGTAGCCTAAAAAACTAATTATCTGCGTTTTCAAAACGTAATCCAAACACTAAAAACTGATTATCTGCGTTTACAAAACGCAATAATCTAAAAATCAGATTCAAAACGCAATCCCAAACACTTAGTATATATAGGTGAATTTTTTATGCGCTATGTATGTATAAGTGTTTATGAGGTTCTCATAGTTTCGTAGTTAAAGTTTGTTATGTATTGAAGTATTGAACTATTGATGATGGTTTTGTATGTATAAATATAATGTATGGATGTCCAAAATAAATGTCTTTTTTTTTTTTTTTTTGGGGGGGGGGGGTATCGTGAGTCGTGATACACCCACAATCACGCTAGTGATGGCGTGATATACATCGCTGCGTGCAAGTGGGTGTTTCACAGTAGTGATGGGATGGGTGGTTTGTTTGAGAGTGTAAAAGGGATGAGGTGAAATGTTGTGAGATTTCATTTGTTGATTTTTGTGCTTAGTGGGAATAATTTTAGTGATTGTTGTGTAATAGGTGATAGAAATGTGATGACCACCCTATACAATTGTATAAAGTGAAATTTTCTTATTAAGAGTATAAATTTAGACACTTGATCTTACTTTTTCGATTGTTAAAATCAAAATGGTGCATGACATGATTGAAAATAATAAGTACAAATGGCAAAAAAAAAAAAAAAAAAAAAGAATAAAGTAATAATCATAACCATAATAATAAATCAACTTTCACTAATTTTTTTTAACGATCAACAAAAATTTTATTCCACCAAATTAGCGGGAAACTAGCATACACCTTACATAGTTACCACCATATATACAAACACTTTCACTGTTAACTTTATTGTTTAAATCTAGTTCCATAAATTTAAATAATAATGGTTCGTCGAAAATACTACAATGGTGCATCTAAACTCACATTAGTTTAAGAAATGTATATACATTTACTCTGAAAATCATGTGTCGCATCCAACATTCTCCATACGTTTTACACAAAAAATTAATTAACAGAGAAACCAGACATTTATATAAGAGTTAAATGCCAATTTAGTCCCTAAAGATTGTCAAAAATTGTCACTTTCATCTAATTTTTTTTTGTCAATTTAGTCCATGTCGTTTCATTTTTTTGTCATTTTAGTCCCTGTGGACTAACAAGATTTGGATGAAAGTGACAATTTTTGACAAAACCCCAGGGACTAAAATGACAAAAAATGAAAACATAGGGACTAAATTGACAAAAAAAAAATTTTTTGTATGAAACTGACAATTTTTGACAAACCTCAAGAATTAAATTAGCGATTAACTCTTTATATAATAACAATTACAAATGTGAACAATATTAAACTTTTATCGGTCCATTAGTTTATACTTTATAGGATAACAATATTAGTGTTTTTTTTTTCTTTAATTAGTTTGCGTATTGTTTCTTTAATGTAATTATTATATGACACTTAAACTCTACTAATTCTTTTTTATTTCTTATAAACGATTTATATATGTTTACACCCGTGTACTTCAATAGATTTATGTTTATAATCCCAAACTTCATAAGATTTATAAGTTTGTTCCTTTTTTCCTTATTATTTGTTTAGCTTGTTATAATTAAAACTAACGTTTAACTTTAGACATGTTTACTTTATCGTCGTGCTTGCTTATTTTTGCCGTCGTCTATATTAAAGCCTACATGGTCTATATTAACCATTCAATGTACCATGTAACAAAATTGTTTTTTTTTTTTTTTGGCTTATTATAGTTAAAGATAACTTTTAGTTTTAGACATATTTACTTAGCCATGTTGATTGCATATATTTAAAGTCGTTTAAGTTAAAGCTTACATGGTCTATATCATGTAACAAATACATCCTCGTCAGCACCTTCTTATGATCTTGTAGCGAAACACGGACTCTAATACTAGTTATACACACACACACACGCATATAGTGTCGCATTATATTATTTCATGGTTGAAAAGCTTTCCATAACAGCACATAAAAACATGCATATTATCTTTCTCTTTATAAAGCGCCAACTTGCGTCATCAAGAAGCTAGAATCTATGATTAAAATTTTTTTGTGGGGAAGTGGAGAGGGTAGAAACAAGACTCATTGAATGGGATGGGACCTTGTTACTAGATCTAAGCAGCATGGTGGTCTCGGTTTGTCCAAGTTAGAATGGTCGAATAAAGCGTTATTGTTGAAATGGTTATGGAGGTATCGTAACGAAGAAGAAGCCATGTGGAGAAAGGTTATTGATGATATCCATGGGACTAGGAGGAAGTGGGAGGTGGTTAATTGTAACCGAAGATTCATAGGCACTTGGTCGAAGATTGTCTCGTTTGGATATAAAACAAGGTTCAAAATGTCGATTTTAATTCTTTGGTAAAAGGTGTTGTGGGTAACGGTTCGACTATCAGATTCTGGATTGACAACTGGGTAGATAATATTCCGTTAAAAGATCGTTTCCCGTCTTTATTTCGGCTTGAAAGAAATAAGTGGTGCAAAGTTTGTGATCGTGTGATAAGTGTTAGAGGCTCAAATGTTTTGAATTGGGAGTGGAGAACATATCCGAACAGTGATCAGGAGGTGCGTGACCTTCTTGAATGTCATAGGGTGGTGGCTAATTGCAATTTATCGGCTTCAAAGGATTATTGGAAATGGGAGCAAGGATCGGATGGCTCTTTCTCTGCTGCGTCCATTAAGAGGTGGCTGGTAGAGGACCAAGATAATGTTGAGGCTCCGGTGTTTGATTGGTGCACGTGGATTCCAAGGAAATGTAATATTTTTATGCTTCGGGCTCTCTTGAATCGTATTCCTACTAAGTTAGCGCTCCGAAAAAGAAACATTGATGTTGGAGATGCTTTGTGTGTTTTTTGTGGTGATCAAGAGGAGTCTCAAGATCATCTCTTCACGGGTTGTGGTTTTGCTATGGGGGTGTGGTTGGGTATTGCCAATTGGTGTGGTATTCCTCCGATTTACTTATTTGATACCAAAGACACGTTGGAGGTTCGTAAGTTTTTTAGCTCTACATCGATCAAGTGGAAAGTTATGCACGGGATTGTCATCATTGCTTGCTGGAGGATTTGGAAAGCCAAAAATGATAGAGTCTTCAAAGATAAAAGGCATATGGTGACGGAGGTTGTGGCGGACATAAAAGCGTTGGGTTATCTTTGGTTTAGAAATAGAGTTAAAAAGGTTTCGGTAGATTGGTCCATGTGGTGTAACTTTGATTTTGTATAAGTTGTATTGTGGCCATTTGTCGTTTCTCCCCTAATTGGGGTTGATTCACCGGTCGTTTGTGAATAAAATTTGCCTTAAAAAAAAACATAAAAACATGCGTCCTCTAATGTGGATTGATGGTAATTAAAACGACCAAATATTATAGATAGAAAATTCTGATATGCATTAAACGGTCAATGATTTAACATAAATAAATAAGAAGCATAAAATAAAATCTAGTTAGGCCATGGGGTATACTCTAACCATCTTTAACTCCACCTAGATACCACATCCTCCATTTTGTCTCTTTTCACACTAGCTCATTTCAAGGAAATGGTTTAACGCCCCTAACTCTACCTCATCCACTTTCTCTCTTTTAAGTCATGTTAACATGTTAACTTAGTGACAATTTAATGCTCCTTAACATGAGAAGGGAGTGGTGTACAATGAAAGTTAAAATGCCACGTCACCGTTAACACTCTTGATGTGAAGGTACACCCCATGACGACATGAACTATCACTGATAACATGGATCTTGTTTATTTGATTGAATTATGGGGAACTTCTTCATGTGCAGCCATTAAATAGTCGGTGGCTTTAAATTATAACAATAAATAATTAAATATTTAAAACTATTTTACTTTTTTTGACGGCCAACTAAACAACGCCGGGTACTTCATACGCGGCCCTCAGTGGCAAAGACAGGGGGCATAGCCCGGCCCACCCCAGACGCACGAAGCCCCTAGCCCGCCCGACAGCCCGCTTCCAGGGAAAACCCGACCCACATATCCGCCCGAAGGCACGACAGTAGTGAACCGGTAAAACCTGGCGAGATCAGGACTCGAACTCATGACCATAGGCCATGAGTCATCCATCATTTCTCATTATGTCCTTCGTGGGAATCGAACCTGAGACCTCCAAAAGAGATTCCTGGTCCATTCACCAACTGAGCTACCCGTGAAAGACTTAAAACTATTTTACTTAGTACGTAGTTGACAATTTTACATATATAATATATTAATTTGATAATTAAATAATTCTTTTAACTTTCTAATGGTTGTTATTTAAACTCAATGCATTTGCGATAAGTAGTAATGGAGCTTGAATAAATATATAGGGTCTAGAAATTAGAAATCACGTGACCCTTAAATTATGGGCTCGATACATATAAAATTTTCAGACATAAAATATGCATAAATTTGCAATACTGAGCAAGAAAACAGGGGCACCTCTGGCCCACTAAAGCTTCGCCCTTGGCGATGAGTGTTTTCGTATATGTTGCTTTATTTTTGAGATTTGTTTATACAAAATTTGAGGAATGTAAATTAAGGGCCATAGATCATTCTTTAAGGAATTAAAGTTGATTTGGGTAAAAGAAATTTGTATATGGGTTCATTAGGATAAAGAAATTACTTTTCAAAACATGATGATTTACACTAAATCCGAATTGGTCAACCTACTCACCGCAGTCAACACACACCATTGCCGCTTCCACTATCATCACTGCTCACTTCCGCCGTTGACACCACCACATGTTGTTTTCGATGTTGCTATTGTCACCATCACCATCTGTGTCTTCAATACCATCGACACCATTACCTAAGCCACCACCTTCACCCTTCGCCCCTATCAAACACTATTAGGGTCTGTTTGGTATGGGGTAATGGAATGGATGGGGGAATGGAATGGACGAGGTAATGGAATGGACAAGGTAATGGAATGGATCATTACCATTCCATGTTTTGTTTGGTTGTCATGTGGGAATGAAACAAAACATTACTTTGTGTTGTTGGATAGACAAGAAAAAACGAATGAATAAAATCGATGGTTAGTGGCGGTGGTGGGTGGTGGTCAGTGGCGGTGATGGTGGGTGGTGATATGTGGCGGTAGCGGCGGTGGTGGGCGGCGGCGGTTGTGGTCGGTGGTGGTGGCGGCGACGGTGGAAGGTGGAGGTGGATGGTCGTAATGGTGGGTGGGTGACGATGGTGAGTAGTGGCGGTGGTGGATGGCGGTGGTGGTGGTGGTGGTGATGGTAGGTGGTGGTGTGTGGCAGTAGCGTGGTGGTGGATGGCGACGGCGGTGATAGGTGGTGGCGACGACGGTGGTGGGGTGGCGGCAACGGTGGCGATGGGTGGAGGTGGATGGCGGTGATGGTGGGTGGGTGACAATGGTGAGTAGTGGCGGAGGTGGGTGGAGGAGACGGCGGTGATGGGTGGCGGCGGTAGTCGTGGGTAAAGGAAATTGTGGTGAGTGACGGTGGTAGGTGGTGGAGGTGGCGGTGGGTTGATGACGGTGGTCGGTGGCGGTGGGTGGTTTTGTATGGCGGCGGTGGTGGGTGGGTGACGGTGGTGGGTGGTGGCGGTGGTGGGAGGGTGAAGGTAGTGGGTGGTGGCGGTGGTGGTGGTTGGTGGCGGTGGTGAGTGGCGGCGGTGGTGGGTGTTGACGGTGGTGGTGGGTGGTGGCGGTGGTAGGTAGGTGAAGGTAGTGGTTGGTAGCGGTGGTGGTGGGTGGTGACGGCGGTGGTGGGTGGTGGTGGCGGCGGGTGGTGACGGCGGTGGTGGGTGGCGGTGGCGGCGGTGGGTGATGGCGATAGTGGTGGTGGGTGGTGGCGATAGTGGTGGTGGGTGGTGATGGTGAGTTATGCTTTTGTTAGTAAAGGGTGAATGGGGATGGAATGAAAAAAAAACATGGGGGGTGGATGGAATGGTTTTGAGGGAATGGAATGCCTTGTGGAATGGGTGATTCCATTCCTTTAGCCAACCAAACACATTATTTTTCATTACCTTGTAATGGTCCATTCCATTCTCCCTTTCATTCCATCATACCAAACGCTACCTTATAGATGAACTGGTTTAATACTATCCCCCCCCCCCCCGCAAATGACTTAAATAAAAATTATTACAACTAGACTCGGTCTTGGGTATTCTATTCCTTAAGTGTGCCATGTGTCATCCCATGTGGCATTAAGATATTTTAGGAAAAAAAATAATTTAAAAACAAAATTGGATTTTTCACCCGGGGTAGACTAAACGTACCCCCATGTCTTACTTGTCATACCCCCTCCCTAAAAAATTAGTATCAAAACTTGTCATATCCACCCTCTGAAAAAGAATTATTTTTAAACACGAACAAACAATACAAACTCGATCCGGAATCATTTACTTTGTCTTTTTGGTTTTTCTATGTTGATTCAATTTATTACGATGTCAATGATTTTAGCGTTCTAGCGTTTCTGTTGGTGATCAATCACTTGATCATCAACATGGTGCTGTTGATTTATTATGAGCTAAAGAGGATGCTTTACATTGATACTCGTACGATCGTCTCACATTGTTTACGGATCACAACGTAAGTTTATTGCATATAAGTCTGATACTTATATGCACTACCACCTATTTTACAAAAAAAAAATTTACATTCAACTACCACTTGTTAAAAAAATAAAAAAATAATAATTTACAATGCAGATCGATGGGGGCAACAAAGGAGATCTAACCTTTAATCAATAAAAAAATGAGGCTACATCTAACCTCAATCAATTTAAAAAAAATATAGTAAAAAAAAAAGCTGAGATGATTTAGAAACTTATTTTATTTGAACGGTAAAGATAACACGAATAAACTGATTTCGGCCTAATTAATGACAATATATATACAAAATAAAAATGAAATCTCAGGGTCTCATCAACACAACATAATAAAGGATAAAAAATGATATAAAACAAACAAAAAGGTTTGAGTTGTATTAAAGTGAAACTTAAAGGGAGGGGTACGTTTAGTAAAAGTATTAGAAAGGTGGGTACGTTTAGCAGCCCCCTTTTCACCCTCATGTTTCCTCCCATAATTTTTAAACGTTAATATCTTTAATATACAAGATTTTTTAAAGAAAAAAATTACACCAAATTAACGAGCGTTTTATTATATTTCCAACGAGTACCATAGTGCTATATAAAAAACAGATAAATTTTTTTGTGGGGTTTTGTTCATACAGGAAAAAAAACACAAAGTGTTCAGGTAAATCATTAATCATGTATAGACAAATCACTAATTATGTTTAAATCATTAATCAGGGTATGTTTGGCAAAATTAGCTGGTGGCTGGTGGCTGGTAGTTATAGTTTTTTAAATATATTTTGGTGTTTGGCAGAGTAGTTGAGGTTTTTTAATAAAATGTATAAAATGACAAAAAATGGACATAACTAAAAGCTTGTATACATGTTTTTTAAATATTTATTTTGGTAAAATGGGTATTTGTTTCATTTTCTCATTAAAAACTTATAGCTAGTAGGAGTTTTTTCTTAAACGCTGGTATTAGTAGCATTTCGATATAGAGTTTTTCTCCTAACATAAAAACTTCAAGCTCATTTAACCAAACAAGGTTTTTTATTGCTAAACATACCCTTAGAATTGGAAATGTTAATGGTTTTGAGTTTTGATTTTTAGACATTATGTCTCCTAGACAACCATCTGGTGCTCAAACAATTTGCTATCAAGAATGCTAAGAGAGTTTTACAAATCATTATTTAGCAATTAGTCTTTTAAGGTGTGTAAGTCTTATACAATATTTTTGTTATGTGTATTGCTATAACGTTAATTCGTTAATCATCGTCCAAAAAGCTACTTTATAATATGTTAGGGGCTTAAGAACTTTTTTTGGGTTAAGCCGAGGCATTCAAATCCTCAAGACCAGCCCAACTCTATATACAACCTATTTTCTATCCGTATTATTTTTGTCATCAGCATACTCTAGTGTCTTCCCAAGGTATGCAATATATGTAAACCGAACCCTAAACTCGATCAACGCTACAAGAGTGACGTCCATTGTCCTGGACACTTAATCTTCTTTATTTTCACTCTTAGCAACTACTCACTCATGTTTTTTTTGGAAATAACTTTTTTTTTTTAATTCTTAAAGCGATAAAATTTAATTGATACGATTTAAAAGTCATTTGTCTACGATGTTTTCAGATTCGGACCAGACCGGTTCAGATCAAGGGTTAAACCGGACATGCAGTGACCCGTGGCCGAATCGGCGAACCGGTGGTCAGAGTGGGTAAAAGAGGGGCCGGACCGAGAATTTTATAATTTGTTTGGATTTTTTTTAAATGTTTTGCCGGTTCATTAGACCCGTAGACCAATGACCCGATGGAGGGTCCATTCGATATCCGAACCAATTCCGAAAACATTGCTTGTGTGGCGTAAGAATTCCGGATCGAAATAAACGACCCGTGTTGTTATGAATTGACTACAGACTACTACCTACCCTCCTGAAGTAGACCTAACAATTCATTATCAGAAATATTATATGTTTCTCCCGCCAATTTTCCACATATTTTCCCGCCAAAAACACTGCCCTACTCCTCTGTTGACTGTCGTCATCCACACTCCACAGATCTGTATTCAGAAATTAAGTTGTAAGTTATTTCTTTTCTATTTACACAACAACATAATAATAATATAATAATAATATAAGTTATTTCTTTTCTAGAACACGAGTACACTTCAAACCAAACACACACGCGAGTCGGCAGCAAAACCAAACGTGTCCCTTTTTTTTAAAATAAACCCTTCTTCCCCAAATCAATCACAGAAACCCTAAATTACTAAAACTACAAATACATCTGCAACGATCTGATCTCAGCATCTTACTCTCAATTCCTGCTGTCTTCTCCTTCAATCAATCGAATATTATCCAAACCTCTCCTGATCCATCACTAATTTCGGTAAAATCCTTCACATCAAATCTCTTCTACTTGATTCTATTTATTATAATAATAATTATAATATTTACTACTCGGAGTTGTAACTGTACGGCCAGGCTTTCCAAAGCCCCTTATCACTAATTTTATATTACTAATAATAATAATTATAATAATAATAATAATATTTATAATTTGGTAAATATTAATAATAATATTAATGATAATAATAATAATTATAATTATTATAATGGTGTAGGTGTTTTGTAGTGGTGCCAGAGAGGGGGAGCAATTGCAAGTTGCTTCCCTCTCCTTTGGTTTTTCGGTGGGCTTGTTTGCGGTCTCCTACTCATCTTGAGACGGGGGTTCTTTGTTTTTGTTTTTGTTTTCTTCGGGGATATTTTTCGACTTTCTATGGGTCCGACGAAGGGGAAGCGTACTGCCTTGAAAGGCACTGATGGAGATGTTGTTGCCAGCTCCAACGGGGTGTGGTTGTGCCCCTTTAAGGAGTTCCATGGTTGTAAAGATGGTAAGCCTGGTTCTGACGGTTACAACAGGCTAATCTCACACCTTCAGCAATTCCATTTCAAGGATGACGAGCGTAGGGATTTCTATAAGGAAGTGCTTTGCACAGACTTTGATTTGTTTTCCAGGGTTGGGGAAACCTTGCGAACTTTTGGGTGTTGGTTATGCGGGAGATGTATGAGGACACACGCCCTTAGTAGAGGGTGCCACCATCCTGATGGTGTTTTCACATTCTCTGGGGGTTTTGGATCAATTGGGGATTACATTGTGGGGATTCCGATGCAGGGACCCTGGAATGGAGCCTGAACAAAGAGCAACTGATAGTGTGGTGTGTGACGCCGCCCTCCTGGATCGGGTTTTCTCTCTCCCGGTTAGGACTGTTAAAAGCATCCCTCCTAGTTGTCGTATGGCTTTTGCGCATTCTTTAACAAGTGCCATTCGTAAGGTTGTGGCCTCTCCGGGTTCTGTTGAAAACTGGGTCAAGCTTTTGCTTTTCCCTCGCTGTACCCTTAGGGTTGTTACTCCGTCTTCTAGGCAGGAGAGAAGGTCTGGGAACCGTAAGTCTTTGCAATGTGACAGCATTCGACAGGCTTTATCTATGTGGAAAGATGGGTCCGGTTGTGCAGATCTGGTTGCGTTGCTTTTTTTCAGATGCAGGGGGGAGGGTCCTCCCGGCGAGGGCAACGTTAGCGGAGGGATCCGATGTGGTCAACCCCAACGTCAGGCAGTGCCTTAGGAAGGTTAGTGATGGTCACTTCACGGCAGCGGTTAAAGTGTTGTGTTCCAATGGGATTGCCCCCCCGGGGGAATCTACCATGCAAGCTCTTATTGACAAACACCCCATTGTGCCGACCCCCAATCTCCCCTCCTTACCCCTGACCCAACCGACCTTAACTGTGGAAGATGAGTGTGTTTATCGGTGTGTGAAATCGTTCCCGAAAGGGACATCCTGTGGGCGCGATGGCCTTCGGGCTCAACACTTGATGGACGCCCTTGGTGGTGAAGGGACAGCTACGGCATCTGGGTTACTAGCTGCCATCTCTGAATTAGTTAATCTGTGGCTGGTGGGGTTGTGCCCCAAGGTGCTCGCAGAATATATTGCTTCGGCTCCCCTCACTCCGTTGCTTAAGCCTGACAATGGGATCCGCCCTATTGCCGTAGGGGCCATATGGAGGAGACTGGTTTCTAAGGTGGCCATGAAGAAAGTGGAGAAAGAAGTTGTTAAATATTTAGGGGACTTTCAGTTTGGAGTTGGAATTCCAAATGGGGCTGAGGCTGTGCTTCATAGTGCTAACAGGTTTCTCGATTCGTTCCATGATGATGGCTCGCTTGCTATGCTTACGGTTGATTTTTCTAACGCTTTCAACGCCATTGATCGCACTGCTCTGTTACGGGAAGTTCACTGTCACTGCCCTTCCATTTTCCCGTGGGTTCAGTTCCTATATGCTCAGCCAGCTAGGTTGTATGGGGGAATGAGCGTATTGGGGCCTACGCTGGGGTTCAGCAAGGGGACCCGTTAGGGCCCTTGCTCTTTGCTCTAGCTTTACACCCCCTCGTGCTAAAGGTACAGGATAACTGCAACCTTCCCTTTCATGCTTGGTACTTAGATGACGGGACGATTATCGGGGATTCTGTTCAGGTGGCTAAAGCACTTGACATCATTAGCCTGGAGGGGCCATCTCTAGGGCTCCATCTCAATATTAGAAAAACTGAGGTTTTCTGGCCGTCGTGTGATGGGGGGAAGCTCCGGCCAGGTCTGTTTCCTAGTGACATTGGCAGACCGGAGCGAGGGGTCAAACTGCTTGGTGGGGCAGTCAGCCGCGACGCCGATTTCATAAGTGATCTATCGGCTAAAAGGGCGGCGCGGGCTGTCGACCTCATGGGGCTCCTCCCTAGACTGCGGGATCCCCAAAGTGAGCTTCTATTGCTTAGATCTTGTATGGGTGTGGCCAAGTTGCTCTTCGGTCTGCGTACCTGTCAGCCTCCCTTTGTGGAAAACGCTGTTTCCTGTTTCGACAAAGGCCTTCGGGAGGCCATAGAAGACATTGTTGTCTGTGGGGGGGCTTTTTTTGGGGACCTCCAGTGGCGGGTTGCGACTTTACCGTTTCGACTTGGTGGGTTAGGCCTTTCCTCGGCCCGGGACGTGGCTGCCTATGCTTTTGTGGCCTCCAGATCCCAGTCCTGGGGGCTGCAAGACCACATATTACGTAACAGTGGGGTTGCTCACGTTGACACGGATTATTCTGGCGCTATTGACCTTTTACAGAGATCCCTTCCCGACTTTGATATTGGCGGTTTCTTTAATAAGGACACCGCCCCCAAAAAGCCACAGAAAACTCTGGCGAATGCTCTTTATAACCGAATCGCACAAAGTTTGGAGGGGGATTTCCGTCTGTCCGTCCGTCAGAAGGCCGTCTTAGAATGCCTGCAAAAGCCTCACGCCCAGGACTTCCTTACTGTGTTACCTATCGAAGGCTTGGGGCAACGGATGTCGGCAGTAGAGTACAGAGCAGTCCTTAAATACCGGCTGATGATACCCATTTACCCCGATGATGAAAATTGCCCGGTCTGCCGCAAAGCATGCCTTGATAAGTATGGGGAACATGCGTTACATTGTAAGGAATTGCCAGGGTTTAAATATCGGCACGATTTTGTCCGGGATGCTTTGGCAGACATCCTTAGAAGAGCGGGGATCTCCGCAAGAAAAGAGGCGTCTGTTAATTTTCTCACAGACCCCGCGGAAGGGAGGTCCACCTTGCGCCCAGCAGACGTCTTAGTTTTTGGTTGGGAAGGTGGGAAACATGCGTGTGTTGATCTTACCGGGGTGTCCCCCTTGTTGGGCTTCGAGATAGTGGGTTCGTGGCCGGCCAAGCGGTCATGAGAGCTGAATCCAAGAAGGTGGAAAAACATGCTAAAGCGTGTGAGGATAATCAACATGTTTTCATTCCCTTGGCCTTCGACACGTTCGGTTCCTTGGCACCGGAGGCGGTGCGGTTTTTGGCTCGGGTTCAACGAGTAGTGCACAACAACTTTTCCACCCCCCAAGGGCGGGGTTTTGTTTTTAGCAGATTGGGATTTTCTATTCAAAAAGGGGTGGCGGCGCAGCTTGTTGCCCGCCTACCTACCATCCTTATGTAATTTACCTTTTTCTTTGTCAATGAGATTCCGTTAGTTAATTTAAAAAAAAATAAATAAATAAAAAAAAATAAAAAAAAAATTGGAAGACGGTTAATTATATACATATTTATTTTTATGTCATTGGCAGAGTGCCTAATCTATCTTTGTGATCACATGTATTTTGATTATGTAATTGCTTTGCTAATTGTTCTCTATTTTTGTGTGTAATCTGGTTTTGATGATATTTACCAATCATAAGTTGTTTATGCTGGGAGTCCGAATAATAAAACTGATCCGAACGTGCAGTGGTTTAGGAGCGGATAATTATTTGAATAATTAATGTGTTTGTGATTTAATTATGAGGTGTAATTAATAATTATCATGTCCTAGTTAATTTATTATAATTATCTAGCATCCTATACGAGTTAGGTTTGGATGACTTTAGGAGAATTATGTGAACAATCCAAGCTATAGTCTAGCGCGTTAGGTTAGCTATATATATATATATATATATATATATATATATATATATTAATATATATATATATATATACCATGTTTATTGTGGGAGTTAGCCGTAATTTTATGTTTGTTTAATTATCGATTGGGACTTGAGTGTAACACGCACAATCAGTGGCGAAGCTTGACCTGAAACTTCGGGGGGGGGGGTCGGAAATCACTAGTTTCGGGGGGTTGAAACTGTATATACCAAAATATTTCTATACGAATACTATATAATCGGAACTTTTGAGCGAAAATTTGGGGGGAGCTGCGCCCTTGCGCACAATAATGGGGCTATCTGGGCACCTTTAACGCTGGAAGCCGTATATTTATTCACCTTCATCGTCGCAAATTAATTACGGTTGTAGTGATTTTGGATATTTGTAACTTAATCTATCAATTCTCACATTGCATATTTTATTGGATGTATGGGTTGATGGATTCATATGTGGAAACTGTTTGCTGATATATGTTTCATACACTATTTGTTTCATTATTAGAGTTCATTTTCCATTAGATTAAGATCTTTAAGAATTAAGAATATATATGCTGATCAGCTGATGGATTCATTTTCCATTAGATTAAGATCATTTTCTCGAAAGTATATATTTTTTTTAATTGTGCAAGGCACAATATGGAGATTCTTCTTAACTGTTCTGTTTAAGTATTTTTTGTTCTAAAAACTAATAATTGCTATTAATTTTCCCAATTCCTTGTAGATATTGTCGCTGTTGTTAAGTAAGACCCATAATCTACTTATGGCTGGTGAAACTCTTGCGGGCACATGTAACGACACTCTCAGCATACCATCTCATCCTCAGAGGACTTATCAAGTTGTGGTAGCTGCCACACGTACTATGGGTATCGGTAAAGACGGAAAATTGCCATGGAGGTTGCTGTCTGACCTCAAGTTTTTCAAAGATGTCACCATGGCCACATCAGACTCAACAAAGAAGAATGCTGTTATCATGGGAAGAAAAACATGGGAAAGCATACCTCTAAAACATAGACCGCTCCCTGGTCGCCTTAATGTTGTTCTAACTCGCTCAGCGAGTTCTGACATTGTAACCACTGATGATGTTTTAACATGTGGGAGCATGGTTTCTGCATTGGAAGTGTTGGCGTCATCTCCATACTGTCAATATATCGAGAGGGTGTTTGTTATAGGTGGTGGTGAGATCTTAAGGTTTGTACAAACAATTTTCGTATACTTAGTATGCTTATATTGAGGTTTATTGGTATTGCGTGGCGTCTGTACTTAACTGCAAGCTTTATTGTAGGGAGTCCCTTAACAGCTCTGGATGTGATGCTATCCATATTACCGAAATCGAAACAGACATTGATTGTGACACTTTTATCCCTGCTATTGATGTATCACAATTCCAGCCGTGGTACTCATCATTCCCAGTCATGGAGAATGAAATTCGACATTGTTTCACTACATATGTTCGTGTGAGGAGTTCTGCAGTTGAAACGATCAATAAGAATAATGGCTTGTTGTCCGATAGTAAATCAGACGCGGTTAAGTTTGATGCTAGGATGTTCTCTTTCCTGCCCAAAATGATATTTGAGAAGCATGAGGAGTATCTTTACTTGAGGCTGGTGAAAGACATCATTTCGAATGGTGCTTTAAAGGGTGACCGTACTGGGACTGGTACCTTGTCACAATTTGGCTGTCAGGTACTTTCATGTTTGTTTTCTGCATATAATTCAACCAACTTATACATACTAACGGTTTTCCTTATTGTGAATAGATGCGGTTCAATCTGAGAAAGTCTTTTCCTCTCCTTACAACAAAGGCATGTGCATTTCTTTAAATCGTATTTCAATGTGTTAATTAAAATATTTTGGATGGCAGTCTCAATGGCTTGACATAAGAAACAGAAAATATTGAACTCTGTTCTGCTGTATTGACTCACTTTTATTATATTATTTGTTCTCACAGAAAGTGTTTTGGCGTGGAGTTGTAGAAGAACTTTTGTGGTTCATCAGTGGGTCAACAAGTGCCAAGGTAAATTTTTTTTTGTCTGATAGAAGGTAAAAGCTCTCATAGCTACATTAATTAAAAAGAAACATGGTACTCTAAACCTCATGCATCTAGGATTGAAGATCTATTTAGCATTTGTTACTCATTTGGACACAGATATGCCTAGGTCTCCATATCGGTTGTTTTCTGCGTATTGTCTTATGTACACAATTCTTGTTTGAACAAAGCAAACTATATCTCTGCACATTTGCAAATTATCTCTGAATAAAGTATCAATAAACATGCTGGCCTGTCCTGTCTTCATACCAAGTTGTACAATTCTTCAGCCGAGATCTGATGTGTGCACATGAAATTCATCATCTGTCATCTCATGTATGGGCATAAGTTGTATGCAGTCATATGATAATTTATCTTAGTTCTTCACATATATGGTCATCAGGTTTTACAAGATAAGGGCATTCATATATGGGATGGTAATGCATCCAGAACCTACCTGGACAGGCAAGTCCTCTCCTTTTACTAATAAGATGATTTTTTTATTTTTGTTTTTTTATAGCTTTTTGTTTTCATATTACATTTATGCTACAGCATCGGGTTGGTGGATAGAGAAGAAGGTGACCTGGGACCAGTATACGGGTTTCAGTGGAGACACTTTGGTGCAAGGTTAGCAGTTTGTTATATTACACTTTTTTCTTAGACAATTATTATTTAGAGAGAATTATGGAGCTGATTGATAGCCACCATTTATTGTATAGATTTGTATTAATTAGTGTTTCCTTATTTGTGTTGGGGTTTCATTGTACACGCCCTATATATAGGGGTCTTCTGATAATATTATGATCATCGAGTTTTGCAAACTATCATGGTATCAGAGCTACGGCCTGATCACCTTCTCTAATCAATCATCTTCTGCAAAACCTCGAGCCTTCGGCCCAGCCACTACTGCCGCCGCACATCTCTCACACACCCTCTCGTTTTTTTTTCTTTTCTTTCTTGAACCCTGCAACAGTAGCAGCCCTAGTCGGCACAGCCTTTGCTGCCGCCACTCATTCCCCATCCCTGCTATATTCTTGCTGCTGTTACACTAGCCCATCATGACTAAAACTGATGAAGTCGGGTCCTCAACCAAACCGACTAACCCATCCCTGCACCCAGCCTATTCTGTATCCAATATCCAATCTAAGATCCGCACCCTGGATGGTAAGAAAGTCTCTTACACATCCTGGGTCAAACTGTTAAAATTCCATGCCATCGCGTATAAAGTCCTAAACCATATTGATGGCTCCCCAAAACCTGAACCTACTGATCCTGAATATGAATCCTGGAAAGAACTTGATGCTCTCGTCTCCCAATGGATCTACACCACTATCTCAGACAACCTGCTCGATCTGATTCTTGATTTGAATGCCACTGCGCATGAAACCTGGTTGAAACTTGAGAAGCAATTTCTCAGCAACAAACAGGCAAAGGCCGCTGCACTCGAAATCCACTTTGTCAACCTCACTCTTTCTTCCTGTTCCTCAGTCGAAGATTATTGTCAACAACTGAAGGAACTTGCCAATCAGCTTGCTGATGTTGATCAGCCTGTTAGCGAGAAAAGGTTGGTGCTACAACTGGTACGTGGCCTTTCACCAGAATTTGATACAACTGCTCAACTCATCCACTCGCAACAAGCTGACTGGGATCTTGCAAGAACTATGCTGACTGATGAAGTGATCAGAAAAGAGGCTCGCCAACAGCAATCTACATCTGTCCTGGTTGCTCCCACAGCCCCGAACCCACCCACCAGCAACTTCGCTCAACAATCACCCTCTGCTGACCCATCTGCGGCTCAGACACAGCCATCTGGACAGCCCTCGCGTGGACGTGGACGCGGCCGAAATCAGTCCCGTGGATGCGGGGGTCGTGGGAGCGGATACCGCGGTCAGTCAAGCAATGTGAATTGGGCATTTCAGTCTCCAACCGGGCAGCCATCCTATCCTCAATGGGCATGGTGGAATACACCACCTTGCCCTTACCCCACTCAAACAAATTGGCGCCCAAATCAGCCTTTTAACCAGGTCCCTGCTGCTCATTTTACAGGTTATCCAAGTTACGCACCCACAGGATATGATGCCCTACGTCCCTCTGATCTTAGTGCAGCCCTAAATTCCATGCAGCTCAACTTCCAGGACCCCAATCTCTTCATGGATACAGAAGCTGAAAAGCACACCACAGACGACCAAGGTATGATTAAAATCCCTGACTCATTTACTGCAAATACTTAACTTTTGGTCGGCAATGGTCAATGCATACCTATTAAGGGCTGTGGCACAGGTTTTTTACCCATAAATAACTGTACCTACATTTTACCCAATATCCTGTACAGCCCACACATCATCAAAAAGCTTTTATCTGTTCGCCGATTTACACGTGATAATAGTGTATCTCTCGAATTTGACCCTTTTGGTTTTTCTGTGAAGGACCTCCGAAGTGGCCGCCTGCTTTCCCGCCACAATAGCTCTGGGGATCTATATCCAGTTACTCCACCAGCCCTTCCATCACAAGCCTGCTACCTTGCTTCTACTTCCCTACCTTGGCATGATCGACTTGGACATCCCGGTGCTCAAGTTTTAGACGTGCTTAGTAGACGTTTCAATTTTTCTTGTAATCACAATAAGACTTCCAATTTTTGTCATTCGTGTCAGTTATCTAATAGTAAACGATTGCCTTTTTATGAATCAAATTCATTTACGTTTACTCCATTTGACATTATACATTGTGATTTATGGACGTCTCCAATTCTAAGTAAAACTGGATATAAATATTACATGGTCCTCATAGATAATTTCTCTAATTTTGTTTGGGTCTATCCACTTAAATATAAATCCGAAGCTTTCCCCACCTTTACAAAATTCCATACAATGATTCACACCCAGTTCAATCGAAAAATAAAAACTTTCCAATGCGATTTGGGGGGTGAGTTTGATAATCATGCTTTCAAAAGCTTTGCTCAACAACATGGCCTTTTATTTCGTTTTTCATGCCCTCAAACTTCTTCCCAAAATGGCCGCTCTGAAAGAATGATTCGTCGACTGAACGACATCATTCGTTCCCTCCTCATACACGCCCATCTACCGCCCACCTTTTGGGTCGAGGCCCTTCACACCGCCACATATCTTCATAACATACTACCCTCCAAACGCCTAAATTACTTCACACCAACCTTTGCACTTTACCTACGACATCCAACATACGATCATCTTCGTGTGTTTGGTTGCGCCTGTTATCCCAACACCTCATCCACTCAACCACACAAACTCCACCCACGTGCCATTCGGTGCATATTCCTCAAATATCCCCCTGATTTTCGAGGTTATCGTTGTTTTGATCCCACCACAGGGAAAGTCTCCATCTCTCGTCATGTGACCTTTGACGAGACGATTTTCCCCTACTCCATACCCACTCCTACTTCTTCATACACATTCCTGGACGATAACTCTCCACCAGGTTTCTCATTTGCCCCTATGTTATCACCTCTACCCAAACCAGCTCTTCACTCCACATCTCCATTCCCTATCCATTACACTCGCCGCCCTAAACCTACTGCACCTTTTTCTGCCGCCACTTCAGCCCATTCACACGCTGCTACTGCAGCCTCCTCCCCTACGGCTGATCAATCAGCCTTGCCAGCACATACAGCTGCTACAGCAGCTTCAGGTCAGCATACTGCTGCCCAAACAGCCCATCCTCCAGGCCTTACCCAGCCCACCATGAACCCTGACCAGCCACCTACACATCCCACAAACACCCACCCAATGACGACCCGCTCTAAAGCCAAACACACTCTACTTTCAACCACTATCTCACCCGTGCCTACCTCGTACCATAAAGCCTTTGCGGACCCTAATTGGTTACGTGCCATGCAGACCGAGTTTAGTGCCTTGCAGGACAATGATACATGGGAACTAGTCCCCAGACCTGTGGATCGACCGGTCATACGTTGTATGTGGCTGTTCCGGCACAAATTTAAGTCGGATGGTTCTTTGGAACGATATAAAGCTCGGTTAGTGGTCAATGGAAAATCTCAAACAGTGGGTATTGATTGTGAGGATACTTTTAGCCCGGTTGTTAAACCGGCTACTATACGTACAGTTCTTTCAGTGGCAGTTTCTCGCTTCTGGTTTTGTGGATTGTCAGTTTCCAAACTTTGTGTGCAGGTTAAAGAAATCTTTGTATGGGCTCAAACAAGCATCGCGAGCTTGGTACACGCGGTTTGCCAACTATATCTTATCACACGGGTTTCGAAGCAGTGTGTGTGATAATTCTCTTTTCATTTATACTCATGGCACTCAAATGGCATATTTATTGTTATATGTCGATGACATAGTTATTACAGCATCATCCAATACTCTATTGCAGAACATTATTCAGGTTTTATCAAAAGAATTTGCAATGACTGATCTAGGCGAATTACATCATTTTTTGGGGATTCGGGTCACACAAAAATCCAATGGTCTTTTCCTGGATCAGTCGCAATATGCGAAGGACATAATTTCTAGAGCTTCTATGTCATCTTGCAAGCCTTGTGCCACACCAGTTGACCTGAATGCCAAACTGAGTGCTACAGATGGACCTCTATTTCATGATCCCAGTTTATATCGCAGTCTTGCCGGTGCACTGCAATACCTCACCTTCACACGACCCGATATATCATACGCTGTTCAGCAGGTCTGCTTGTTCATGCATGAGCCCCACGAGCCTCACTTTGCATTTTTGAAACGAATTATTCGATACCTACAGGGGACAATTAATTATGGTATTCGTATAGTTCGTTCCAATACTACATCTTTGGTTGCTTATTCTGATGCTGATTGGGGCGGTTGCCCTGATTCTCGATGATCCACTAGCGGATACTGTGTTTTTCTTGGGACAACCTTATTTCCTGGTCATCTAAACGTCAACCGACCATATCCAGATCTAGTGCTGAGGCGGAATACAGAGGTGTGGCAAACGCGGTTGCAGAAGCCACTTGGATTAGAAATTTACTTCTTGAATTACAGCTTCCGCTTCGTCAAGCTTCAGTGGTTTACTGCGATAACGTGTCTGCTGTTTATTTATCAGATAACCCGGTTCAACATCAGCGGACCAAGCACATAGAGATCGACATTCACTTTGTTCGGGAGAAGGTTCGAGTCGGTCACATCCGTGTTCTCCATGTGCCTTCATCTCTTCAATATGCTGACATTTTCACCAAGGGCTTGCCGTGTCAATTGTTTGAGTCCTTCAGATCCAGCTTGAGCGTTTGCTCCACTCCCGCTCAAACTGCGGGGGAGTCTTAGACAATTATTATTTAGAGAGAATTATGGAGCTGATTGATAGCCACCATTTATTGTATAGATTTGTATTAATTAGTGTTTACTTATTTGTGTTGGGGTTTCATTGTACACGCCCTATATATAGGGGTCTTCTGATAATATTATGATCATCGAGTTTTGCAAACTATCATTTTTAATGCTTCAAACATCAACGTAATAGATATTAAAAAAACCACTTTTACAGCTATACCAACATGCATGCTGACTACACTGGCCAAGGATTTGATCAATTGCTAGATGTTATTGACAAGATAAAAAACAATCCAGACGATCGGCGAATAATTCTTTCAGCATGGAACCCTTCTGATCTTAAGCAGATGGCGCTTCCACCTTGTCACATGTTTGCACAGGTGTGCATAGGCAGCATAGTACTGATCTGTTTGTTTTTTTTTTTCATAACTTATTTCTGTTATTTTTTGCAGTTTTATGTAAATCAAGGAGAGTTATCTTGTCAAATGTATCAACGATCTGCAGATATGGGTCTGGGTGTTCCATTTAACATAGCATCATACGCCTTATTGACATGCATGATCGCCCATGTTTGTGGTATGGATATTTTGAACTCATTAATAGTTTAGTACTTTAATATTCTCGATAAGTAATTACTGATTAGGGACAAATTCCAGAATATTTTATTATGCCATCTAAATTCTGTGAATTCAAGCAGGTATTTGTTGGTTAGACAATTTGTTAGTTTAACATATGAATTTTATCTTACATTTGCTTATGTGTAGATCTTGTTCCTGGTGATTTTGTTCATGTTCTTGGTGATGCGCATGTCTATAGCACTCATGTCAGACCTCTGCAGGACCAGCTTCAGAAGCTGCCTAGACCTTTTCCTGTAAGCATAATGTGTAGCATAATTTTCTTATGCTATTTACTATTTTACTGCTCTTAACTTTGATTAGAGGTGGCCTTTTGACCCATTTACATGTGAATGATTCAGTCTCAAACGGGCCAAATAAAATAATGCTAAAAAGAGAAAGACAAATGGGTCAAACAAGCTGAAAGTCACTTAAAGTCTATTTCTGATGTATACAACCTACTGTATATCTTTATTTAATGATCCGCATTATTTTGAAAAAGAATATTATTTTTCAAAAAATGGACAAAACACAAAGCTTGGAGGCCAACCTGGCAGTGCAGACAGGTGTACTAAAAGTGATATGTTTCAACCTGAACCAATTTCGACTCATTATCCACCCGCCTGACCCATGTTGCGAGCTCTAGTACTCTTGATTAATTTTTTTTCCCGGGCTTAATGCTCTGTTTATGTTTAGGAAGAAATACGTTTTTAGTTGTCACTTCACTTGCACCTTTTGATTCATTTTTCATTTTCCAATGTACAACTGCAGATTTTGAAGATCAATCCTGAGAAGAAGGATATAGATGCTTTTGTAGCTAATGATTTTAAACTCATGGGCTATGATCCTCACCAGAAAATAGAAATGAAAATGGCAGTATAGAGTACCCTTTTATCTTCTTGCTTTGGTAAGAACAAATATGAACTGTAGCTCCCTGTTTACATCAAATTGTATATCTCTGTCTTACAGTTTTGAATGGTTTTGGGTGGGTTGGGTAAAGAGTCAAAATGTGTACTTGTCAAACGGGTCAAGTCGTGTTGACTGTTGAGCTGACCTACAAACACCTTCTTTTCTTGAATTTTATATTAAAAACTATACTATTACTCTATTACAATGATAAACTATTTTTGGAATAAAATGATTTACTAGTTCTTATACTGAGTACACGTTGGATGACTTTCCACTTACTTGACCCGCCTGACCCGTTCCCATATCCACTATATCCGACAGTGTTGACACTTTTTAGTAGGGGGAAATAATTGTTCATCTCGCCCTTTTAGTTCATACTTTCTTTGATATTTCATAATTCATATCATATTATTGGTGTAATACACATTATGCACTACATCCGAGAGTGTTGACACTTTTTAGTAGGGAGAAATAACTGTTCGTCTCGCCCTTTTAGTTCATACTTTCTTTGATATTTCATAATTCATATCATATTATTGGTGTAATACACATTATGCACTACATCCGAGAGTGTTGACACTTTTTAGTAGGGAGAAATAATTGTTCATCTCGCCCTTTTAGTTCATACTTTCTTTGATATTTCATAATTCATATCATATTATTGGTGTAATACACATTCTGCACTATATCCGAGAGTGTTGACACTTTTTGGTAGGGCAAAATAATTGTTCATCCCCTTTTAGTTCATACTTCCTTTGACATTTCATAATTCATATCATATTATTTATGTAATCCACATTATGCAAACTCCACTGAAATTGGGTTACTGTCATTAGTGGCTATTATGGTTAAAAGATTCACATTTGATTTCACACTACATATGTGCAGAATCAATTCTATAGCCTTTCCGGTTTAAAAGCATCACCTTCTAGTGCTATAACCTCTTTAATATGAAAAAAAAATCATCATTTCATTTTTTTCCTTTTTCTTTTTTTTCTTCCATACCCGTCTAACGATGCACTCTTTACAAAATGAAACATGCATGCACGATTATGTTCTCTCAAAGTTGAGTTTACGTGTAACATGTATATAACTCATAAGGTTCATGCAACGCTGACTGTTTCGTATGGAATCAGATGCATTTTCTCTTGGAAAATTGTCAAGTCTTGTGACGGTTTCCGAAATATGAACAGCACCACAACAGGGAAGCATGACAAATTGGCATGGTGTAGGGTCAGTAAGCATTTTTTTTTTATGATTCAGCTACTTTCACTTTGTGTTTTCTGGATGCTTTTATATTGGCAATAGGCAAATTATTTGTAATCCAAAGATTTTTCAACTTTCTGTGCCAAGTGGGAAGCAACATATCTTTAATAATGTAGAACATTATCTATTCCTATGTTAAAAGTCCTTATAAGATAGAATAACATAATACCTTTTGTTCTTTGGGTCTGATATTTACAGATAGTTTTATATATATGTTAGTCTTTCCTATGTGATTAGATAGAAAGGGTGTTTGGTTCATAAGTTTGACTGTTTATGAATATTAAATTTCATATTTTTATATAGTTTTTTTTTAGTAAGGCATTTCATTGGGATTTAGGTGGATCCCCCACCCAAACATCGTGACAGTTAATTGTTATTCGTGTTGAATCATAGAACTTTTGCAGTGATTATAGGATTTGTGTGACCACAATTTATAATTACATTGCTTTGGTAACCTTTTAATGGTCATTAAGAGGTAACTTAAGTCTGCATGGTTAAGAGGTAGTATCTTAAAACCATTTAGAGGCTATGAGCCATTAAGATAAGAAGAAAAAAAAAACAATTGCTATCGACCGAAGATCATGAAAGCAACATAAATCTGATTTAAGAAACCATTGATCAAGGACAATAGGAATTTAAAACGCGCTACTTGTAGAAATGGGAGATTAGAAACCATCAATCAAAGACAACTTGTATTTAAAACCCAACCCGAGATGATGAAAAAGGACATCCCATTAGAAACCTGATGACGTCAGTCTAAGAAAAGGAAGACAAAACCGACTAGACAACTATTACCTCGCGACCCACGTCTCCCCCAATCCGCAGTCCATCATCAACCTAATTAGTGGCCGAAACCAAATGTAACCAAATTTTGCCTTAGCAATACATCTACATCAACTCATTGTAACAAGATTATGCTTCAAGATTATGATTGGGAGGGCATTGCACAACCTTGAATAAGAGTTGTTTTAGCGACAAATTTGTTTTTAACTTCGTTTACTCTTTAACCACAAAACACCTAATCATTTTTACTTTAATTACCATTTACTTACGCTGATCTAGTGATATGATGATTGCATTCATAAAAATGGTATGATTTTATAGTATTGCAAAGTACATATACAATTTTTTTTCCGCAATATAATTAGTTTTAAAAGGTTCAACAAATAACCATTTAATAAAATTAGACTTCTTTTATGATTGTGTATATTTTTTTTTTGCCTAACAGAACCGCAATTTGCACACCTCTATCGCGACCTATGTCTCCCCCGTTCGATGTCCATCGTCAACTAATTGGTGGCTAAAAACCAAATGTAATCATGTTTTACCTTAACAATATATCTACATCAACTCATTGCAACCTTTTTTCTTAGCGATAAATTTGGATCACTGACAGACGACTAGAGTATCATCGTGCCATCAACGGAACCACCTTATCATATCCATCTCCACTATACAATAATGCTCATACACCAATTCAGTAGGAAACCCAATAAATCCGAGGAAAATCCAGGACCAAATGGTCTTTAAACCTTATCTCACCTACAAGATGCCACTAGGTTATAATGCCGTGCACAACTCATTACAACTAGATTAGGCTTCAATATATTATGATTGGGTTGGAGCTTGCACAACCGCGAATAAGAGTTTTTTTAGCAACAAATTTGTTTTTAAGTTCGTATGCTCTTTCACAACAAGACACCTCATCATTTGTACTTTAAGTACTCATGACGTACACTACACTGATCTAGTGATATGGTGATTGCAAGATGGTATTTATATGTAAAAAATGTTAGTTGAATTTTTTAGGGTAAATTCTAATATCATTGAAGCATTTCAATTACTTAATAAACGTTATGTGAACGAAATGGCAGGTTAAGGTTCTATCAACTTCCAATACACTTTACAAATTACAATGATCATGTATATACTAATATGTATTCGTGTAAGTAGTGGCGGAACCAGACATTTTTAACTGGAGGATCGTAGTGTAACTTTTACATGCACAAGTATACATTAATCAATTTTGTACTAATTGATTTACTACAACGAGATCGATATTAAACCACTAATTATATTAAAATTTTTACCAATGGATATTTATATTTGTTTTAAGCTTCTTCTTTTTTTAGGGAAGTATATAATAAAAAAACACAACGATGTATAATAAATGAAGATAAGAAAGTAATCAAGATATAAGAAAACAATAAATTTTGATAGATAAATATTAAATAACATAATTACATCAATAGTGAAGTTAAACTTTTTTATTTGTAGGTTTGGGATATTATAGTTTTTGACTTTTTGTTGGGTTTTTTGTCTGGGCCACCAGACACTGCTTAAAAACTTAAAAAGCTCATTTAACAAAAGGGAAAATCGAACGGTCAAAACTCATCATCTTTATCCTTCTCTTCAAAGCTAGACCTAATAATAAAACACGCAGAGCCACCACTGCCGTTGTCGTCGCCCAGAGAATAACATTTCAATCATCACTCTTCTATATTTCTTCGTCTTTCTTTCAACAACCATAAATAGAGAGCCAATGTATAGAAAAATGACACCGTCAGCTACTCCTCACTATGAAATCAGGTCGGCCGCCGGAGGGTGACCCTCCTTTGGTTCCACCCCGCCTTTAATATTATTTTATATCTTTTAATAACAACAATAGCTATTTTATTAACTACTTTTTCTATACAACTAAAAACTTTTAGCCAACTTTATAAGTCATTCTCTTCAACATGCACGCTAAGTATTTAACTAACAATTTAATACATTATCTTGTTAAGGAGGATTAGATTAACATTAAAAAAAGACTGCATCCAGAATCCCTTCGACACTCCAAACGGTATTACAGAAATTCTCTTTTTTTTTTTTTTAAACCTTTTTTTACAAAAAAACAAAAAAAAAAAAGGAAAATGAAAATACCAAACACTATGAAAATATCTAAACCCATTTACACAACGGATAATTACTATGATAGACTTTGGTTGGTTGACCAAAAGTTTTTGAAAGCTAGACATGCAACTTTAGTCCCCAAAGTAGCTAGTCCTTTTTGCCACCAACTAAAACATTACATTGTTTCCGTTGGCTAAGACGGCTAGGATTTAACTTACACTCTTAAGTCTTAGACTACTGTCTAAAGCTTAGCCACCGCTTTTAGGACGACTAAAATTTAATGTCTATTTTTAAAAACTTTTGATCAACTAAGACTATTTCAGTAATTTTTCCGTTTACACCACGGGGGACAACTCCTCATCCCTCAAGTTCTTTTGTTGCCGCGCGATAAAAGCCTCCACCGTCCGCCTAAAATCCTCACAACTCATTTCATCCTTCGAATACCTCTTCACCACCGGTTCACCACCGTCACCAGTGCTCTTCAATCTCCCTATCTCCGTCACCGACCGCCTCAATTCCGGTCTATTTCCACCATCTACACATTTCCCACTTATCAAATCCTCCGATTTGCTCCTACACATCTTCATATCATCACTAACAACACCTACAACAACTGGAGCATTCACAACACTCCGATCACACCCTTTAACATACTCATAGCACAAATCACCTTCTCCAGCCTCATCTTTGGTTTCATGTGCAACAACTCGTGATCTTAAAAATAGGATTAATATTATTAGGTTCCCGATCACGAACATGAACTTATGGCTAAAGAACATGAAACTACTCACGTATAAATAATCTTCGGCTAGTTTAACGAAGGAGGGTAGTTGAGATGAAAGCCTAGAGATAATAATTAATAAAAAGAACGTCTCCATGAACCGGAACACGGTCGTGATCTTGTGGAGCTTTGTGTTTGTTTTGATATTGATTGTTTTTATTATAGATTTGTGTTTGGACTCCATATATTTATGTAAAGGGTTATGTGTTGGAGTTTAGATATGTTGTGGAGGTTTTACTAGATTGAAGATTTGGATGTTGGATTTGTTAAGGTAAAAAGGAGAGTGGTGGTCATTGGATAGTGTAGGGAGTTTGCATGTTTTGTAGTGATAGGGTTTGGAGATGGAGTGTGCTTTTATAGGCTTCAAAATAATTTGAATTATTTTCTTTATACATTTTTACTTTTCCATTTAAATAATTGGTATATTTAATGGGCACGTTTCGTCTTTAGTAGGTTAAGGTTTGCTATTCAGATATGATGGCGGCGTAGCTTGTTGCCCGCCAACATGCTAATTATATATACATACAATTAGCAACTTAACGTTGCAAGTTAACGGCACTTTAATTTCCGTCATTCCTTCTGTCTCCACGTCAGGCAATTGAACTTCCGTCATATTGTTTTCCGTATCTACTCATCAACCGTCGACGTTAATTGCAACATTTAAAGAACCGCCGAGGCAACATTACTAATACCGTTTACGGTTACTAACGGGGGCGGTTTCTGAGCGATATTAAACGGTTATATATCACACCGATTCAACGCATCTTTTTGTTGTGTATATAATACCCTAAATCACATCCGTAATAGTGTTACGAAGTCTTTGAAAACGAAGGTTCATCAATAGCGATGTTATAGCCTCAGGGTTGTTGGATTGGATTTTAGTACATGATCAAACCCGATTTCGTGATGATGGTGATTATATTGAATAATATCACAACGTCGGAGACTCACCGGAGCCATCGATGTAGCGTTACCAACGGTGAACTTTCATCATTGATAATACGGTGAAGGAACAGAGAGGAGAAAGAGATACCATTTACCAAGCCAAGGTGATGGTGGTGGGACAATCCATATCTAGAGTTTAGTGAGAGGGTGAGAGGGTGAGTGGAGAGAGAGAGAAAAGAGTGAGATAGAGAGACGGTGACATTGAAAAGAAATTGTTTTACGTTTTTTCTTTTAATTTTACAAATCATCCTCATTAGTTACTCTTTTTTTTCATACGGTTGAAACTTAAATATTGAATGGTTTTCGTCCAAGGCAAATTATTATTATTATTATTATTATTATTATTATTATTATTATTATTATTATTATTATTAAATCTGAAGTTTTTTTTTATTAAATCTGAAGTTAACTTATTCCAATGTATTGTTTGTAACCTAACAAACCGACCAATTTATATCAAACAAAATCGACAATTCCAAACGAATTCATGTCGTGTAGCGCTTCATATGTTTTCCAAATTACTATTTTAATTATATGGTATTTAACTTTTAAAGATGTCATCTGTTGTGAGTTTGAACAGTCGAATCATTCGAGAGAGAATGGAGGACAACAAAACATTTTTGATTTTCTATGAAGATGAAGAATATGTAAATTAAAATGTCATCAAATATGTCAATTACATGCATATACTAATAGTAAGTTATTTTTATTGTTTTCACCACTAAAAAGGTTTTTTTTACTACTCAACAAACTATTGTGATACTTTTCCAAGAGCTGTTATATTTCTTATTTTTCATTATTGTTATTTACTTTTATTTATATATTTTTATTATTGCAAAAATTTAGCATCATTACTTTTTCTCAACAACTATTATTATTTCTTAATTTTTTTTATAAACTTACTAATTTCCACATCTCATATAGTAAAATTATGGATATTTAGAATAGTATCCCGCAGCAACGCGCGGGTTACGTTAACTCGTTTAATGTAATTGGCAATTGTGGATTGAATATAAAAAGTTTTATTTATCAACTAACAAAAATTTAATGATTTATAAGTTAAAGAAAAAATTACTCTAATATTGCATCTACAAAGAGAAAATGTTTGGATACTAAAACATGGCCAGTTAATTATCTTAAATAAAGTACCGAAGTTGGTCTCAAGAATTTATGCTTGTGTTATACATTTTTTCTATTTTATACTTATAGATGTGAAACTTGTATGCATAATATGATTCTTTTAAGATTCTAGCATATGTTTTTTTTTTTTTTCAAAGTGAATATATTCATGTGAATATAAACAGAAAGTCGTATGTCATATATATGAAGTAAAGGAATAAATTGTACTTTATGTTTAAAGCGAATTGCAAATCATGTATTTAAGAAAGAAAAATTGCAAAAATTGTACTTTATGTTTAAAAATCATTGCATGGTTCGTCCTTTACCCTTAACTCTGTTTATTTTCATGGTTAAATTTGACCAAGTGGACCCCATGTAAGGGCAAATTAGTCTCATTACCCTTTTATTTTAAAAAAGGACAAAAACCAAAATGAAAACACCTACTTACACACACACACACACACACAATGTTCCATCTGCTTCCAACCTCCCTCCCCAAACCAGAATCTCCGGCCACCACCACTACCCTCACCTACCACCATCAGTTTTTCGGCTCCCCTCTCCTTTATAACTACAACACCACAAAACCATAGATCCCCACCCTCCATCCGATTTCCAGATCTGAAACTTGTCACTGTTTTCTCGTTGAAGGTATAGACGAAAAAGCGGTTGAAGACGAACGACGGTGAGGGGAGTTTAAGGTGAATGGAGATGAGACAGGGGTAGTTGCCGAAAGATGAGCCTTTCTCAAGCTAACAGACAGTTGCCTCTATTTCGAGAACCAACAATGGTTTGTAGTGGTTTGACCAGATCTAGGTTTGGTATGTAGAGAGAGAAAGTAGCGAGAAGCTAGAGGTAATAGGTTTGGAACTTGACAATTTGGAGTTAGAGTTACACGATCTTGATGCTAACAATGGTGGAGGTGGTATTGATAAGGGGGTGATGGCAGTGGTGGTTGGAGTTTAATGTTGGTGGTTTGAGTGACGATGGTGGTGTTGACAGTGGTAGAGGTGGTTTTGAGAAAGGGTGATTGGTGGTGGTTGTGGCCGTGGTATTGAGAGTGGTGGAGGGTGGTGCTGTTAAGACTTGAGAGTGGTAGAAGTGTTCAGGTTTTGACAAGCCCTACAATGGTTCTCCGGCTAGGAGTGGTGGCAGGTGGGGGCGATGGTTGGTGGTGGTAGGTGGAGAAGAGAAAGAGACGTAGAAGATGTGGGGGGTAGATGTGGGTTTTTAATCAGGTGGGATATCAAGCAGCTGGTGTTAAGATGAAAATGCCCTCACGTGGGGTCCACGTGATCAAACTTAACGTAAAAAATAAACTAGGTTTGTGGGAAAGGACATAACATGCAATGGTTTTAAAACATAAAGTACGATTTTTGTAATTTATTTTTGTAAAGGTCATGATTTACAATCCACTATAAACATAAAGGACGAATTCTGTAATTCACTCTTATGTTAATAATGTACCGAAGTTGGTCTCAAGAATTTATGCTTGTGTTATACATTTTTTCATTTTATACTTATAGATGTGAAACTTGTATGCATAATATGATTCTTTTAAGATTCTAGCATATATTTTTTTTTTCAAAGTGAATATATTCATGTGAATATAAACAGAAAGTCGTATGTCATATATATGAAGTAAAGGAATAAATAAGAGGATATAAAGAATATAGTGGGAAATTTTATAAGATATTACATATTTTACAGAAAAAAAATAATAATATCAAAATTGTTACATTATATTCTTTTATGTCTCGGCTTAGTAATTAAAGTTATTACTTAGTACTAGGAATTTTATTTCAGATTTATTGATCATTTGATTATAATATGTAATGAGAATATTTAATTATTTTCTATTAAACACACACAAACAATTTATATATGCACCCACTAGAATTGAACAAGAACAAAATAGAAAATCATATCTACTAAAATTAAGGACAGTTTTGTAGTGTCGAAATGAGGGTGTTTGAGGTGGGAGATTGAAAAATATTAGACTTTTATAGGCTTTAATAAAATGTAATAAAAAATAAGAAAATATTACTGGTCATTGGTTAAATTCATTTTGCTATTATTATTATTTTTTTCTCGAATAGACATTGAGTAATTGCTTGTGTGTCTATATAAGAAATTTATCACCATGTTTGATTTTTATTTGATTGCATGTATTTATTTGACTCTATTTCTAGATATATTTTTGAAGCCTCTCTATCCTCTAGAATAGGGGTAAGACTTGCCTACATCTCATCCTTCTCAGACCCTATCGGTAGCTTGACTATTTGTGGGATTATATTGGGTACGGTTGTTGTTATTAGTTAAATGAATAAATGAATTAGGATCTTAGACTGGGGTGGGGGGTTGGTTATGTGTGTGTGTTTGGAAGGTGATGTGAAACCGCTTCACGCCATCAACGCCACCTCATATCTGGTGTGTGGCAGGTTGGGTGAATATTTTCATAGGCGTGGGGTAAGAGGTGAGGGGGAGGTGAATGGTTGTGGTTGGTTCTTGGATTATGAATGGTTGGTTGATTAAAAAAAACTCTTCAGGTCACCACCACACCGTGTTTTTTTAGGGTTGGAAGGGAATTGACGTGGCTGCACACCTTGTTCTGTATATACAAATCTAACTACTAAAAAATCTAACTTCAAAAAGTTAAGATGAATTGGAACAAAACTCATATTGCACTACTAGAAAAGTGGTCATTTGCTACATAAGTTTCCTATGAAAAAGAATACGTCACAAATTTTGACGAATTTGCTACTAATTTGTGACGACAAAACTCACCATTATTTGGACAAATTTGCTATACAATATCGACCAATACTTTGAAAATTGCGTAGCAATTGCATCACAAATTTCCTACACCATATTTTCGTAAGAAATACGTTGGAAAATTGCTTAGTAAATATGGCTGGCAATTCAAACATGAACACGATAACCTGACACGAACCTACACGATTTTAACAGGTTTCGTGTCTATAACAGGTCGACACAATAAGACCTATTTATTTTCGTGTTGTGTTCATGTGTACCTGTTTCGTGTTCATGTCTTAACATGTCTTATAGTATCTTATCGTGTTTCTTATCATGTCTTGTCGTGTCTTATCCTGTATTTTCGTGTGTTTTCGTGTTAACCTGCTTTACTAGGTATTCCTTATCGTGTCTTATCGTGTTAACCTGTTATACACAGGTTCGTGTTTGTGTTTGAAAAAAATGACACGATTAGATTTCGTGTCGTGTTCGTGTTTACAGGTTTCGTGTTCGTGTCTTAACATGTTCGTGTAACCTGTTATGCCAGCCCTAGTAATAAATGTGTAGTATTTGGTTTCCGACGATGGTTTTTCTAACATCAAGGTTTTGTTGGAAATGCGTCACAAATTTGAATTTGCTAAACAATCCTTGATGCCCAAGAAACCTACTAAGACTAGAATTCGAAAACAAGATAATTATAAAAGGAGTAATGGAAATTATAAATAATTCCAACTATTGCTCTTTGACCAATAATAGTCCCAACTATGAAAATAACCACTAGTGGTTTCAACTTTCAACATATAAAATAAAACTAATATAAATCTTAGTCTTCCTACTAAAATAAAGTAAACCATTTAACATCCTCTAAGTCCGGGTGTAGTGGGTGTTATATGGGGCTTTATTTTGTAAAATAAAGCCCCAAACACCAAAACATAGGGGCTCCATATTACAAATTCATGCCCAAGCCAAATTACAAATAATTCCAACTATATAACGCCAAATGCCAAAGTGCCCAACAAATCCTCAGTTGCCACGTGTACAATATGTGTTTATCAGTTTTTTTTTGTATAAATAGCGCCCCCTGATTCAGCTGCCACGTGGACCAATAAAAAACAAGGGCTTTATAAATAAAGCCCCCACTACACATAGTGTAACTTCTAATTATTGACTTCCAACATTATATACTCATTTTCTAACATTTCGTTTTATATTGCACCAACTGAAATGATCTATAAGCAATTAATTATCTATGTTATCTTATTAAGAATGAGAGATGACTACAAAGGTAATTTTACTTAAAGTTTAAGATGGGATATGAAAGGTCTTAGTTATAATCCCTATTCTTTTACTCTTTTTTCCCATCTATGCCCCTGCTCCTTCCTTAGTTGCCCATCAGCCATGAGTTGTGAAACCCTCCGTTAAAATTGAATGTCCAAATTGAATGAAACCGTCCATTGAAATTGAATACACAAATCCTTTCACATCACCAAATTGAATACAAATATACAAATCCTTTCAAATCCCCAAATTGAATACAAAAATTGAATACACAAATCCCTTCACCAATTTAAGACGCTCCAGTCGTCCTCTTAGTTCATTCCTCTCACCAACAGAAGCTCCACTATCACCGATAACGAAATCGATAACCAACCTGTAAGTTGATGGTCATGGGTCTAAGGGTCTAGACGGTCACTGGTATTAGGTACCGGAGACATAGGTATGGTATGTATAGTACTACAGGAACTTTAGCAATGGAGTTCGGGGTTGATTTTAGTTTTTTACTTTGTCAATGTTTATTCGTTTTCTTATTAGATCGCTTTGTAAATATTGTTGACGTTGATTTCCACATGCCCTGTGTTTTAATTTGTGTCTTTCAAAGCTTCATTATGTGGTTTTCATAGGTGGATGTTTGTGGTTATGATTACTAATTTAAAGATAATTGGTTATTTTTTATGTTTTACACTGTGTTAAGTTTTGGATACACCTGCATTACATTACAAGATGATTTAAATCTGTACCTTTTGAATTGGTCTTCTCATAATGTGTTGTAATTCTGTGTGTTTGTTTGTGCCAAATAGTAATTCCGCGTGTTTGTTTTGGAAGTTGGTGCATATATCTATTAACAGTACGTGAAGCATGGTTTCTAGCTCATAATATTGCTTGGTTTTTTTATACCTGTGTATCATCAGTGTATTGTTTCTGTAACAACATAGTGAAGTATAAAGTGAAGAATATGATAGTGAATTTTGGGGAATCATTTGTTTGCTGGATACAACAAAACAAGTATAAAGTCTGTCAAATGTTGTCATTAAAATGTGTTACACTGCTTAATAAACCACATTAAAATGAACAAAACAATAAACAATATTATATACAAGCAAGCTGGAGGAACCTTGAATGCAAACAAAAATTAAAAGCCATATAGGTTACAGTGATATCACTATATATTAGATTAAAATTATAAGATGGGGTAAAAAAGGATGCTCAGTTACATTATACATTGGCTATATCATTTGAACTTTGAAAGAGAGGTATCTCGAGTTACTCACAAGTGGCATGGCTCGTGTTTATTCTTGAATATATCTGATATAATTTTGTTGTTATTCTACAAGGCACTCCTTGCAGCAGAGGAGAAAGAACTCAAAGAAACTTTACAAGAATACTTGGTAAAGGGAAAAAACTACATCTTGAGCGAAAGGTAGTGTGCTAATCTCTTTACTTACTAACTGTATGCCTTTTTTTATTCTTCTTGAAATCTTGCATTTTAAAAACAATTAATTTGTGTAATATGATTAAAAAGGTGTTTTTTGAACTAAATGATATAGCAGGGTATAGGTTGTCGGATGTAGCCTTCTAAATCCATTTGTGGCACCTTTCGATCTTTTTAACCAAGTTGAGCCGCCTCATTGCTAATAAGATTTAAATTTTTACCCATATGACCCGTTTGATGTAACATATAATCCAAGTTGATTCTCTTTAATAATGGGTTGAAATTTTTACATTTAGAAGTATTAGAACCATGCTTCTTAGTTTTTTGATCTTCTTTGTATATCAACATCAGATTGATCCCACTACTCTTGGCAGGCTTGTGGTGGAATTTCGACAAAAGGTTTTTGACATATCAATAAGACTAGGCAATGTAAATGGAGTTGTTCTTGCGTGATCCATTTAACTTTGATGCCTAAGGTGGTTTGTTTTTTGCATGCCTTCTTGTGCGGCCTTTTGAAGTATATAAATTGGGCCAAGAAAGAATGTTTTCTCTTTTTGGATTTTTCATTTTATTTATGACATCTTGTTAGTTGATGAAATAATAGTTACTTTGTTCTAATTTTGCTATTTTAATTTGAAGTCACATGACACATTTATAACATGATGAAGCAATATAGACTAAATAAAGTGACTAATATGTACAATAAGAGCTAATACAACACAGTACTTGAACATCCGTAATGTGTCATACTTGCATTTGTTATGGCCGTTGACCAATGGTGTTTGATGTAGAGGATAGGAGAAAGGGATGAGTGAAATTCATGGGACGAACGTGGAGGATGTGGTAGAGGAAAGAGAAGAGGGGAAAAATCCATGTTTGTTCATGGATGAGGATATTAGGAGAATTCGTTTAGGTAGGGGCGGGTCTTGTGTCCCTTGTTGGAGACGCTCTTATATGTTTGAACCAACTAACCATGTAATTATTGTTCGAATTTGTTAAGTCTACAAAACGCAAAATTGGAGTCATAACAATGGAGTACATCTCAGGAATCCTTGCTAAATTTCAGAACATAATTTAATCTAATATGAGTTGGGACATCCGCTGCAACGCGCATCTTAAATAATGTACACAAGTTACTCTCAAGAATATTATTTTTCATTAAGGGTTCTAGCATTTTTTTTTCTTTTCAAAATGAATATATTCGTGCGAATCTAAACAGAAAGTAACAAGTTATATAGATGTATAAAGTAAAGGGATAAATAATATGATAAAGAATAAAGTGAAAATTTTACAAGATATTAACATATATATATATATATATATATATATATATATATATATATATCTTTTAAATAATCAAATTTAATAATTTTTTTTGTCTCAAGTTAGTAATTAAAGTTATGAATATATACTAGTCCGACATGTGTTCAGTTGAGTTGAGTTTAACATGCATATAAAACATTAAAACCAATTACGTGCCTCTTTTTTCTGTTAAACACATACAATAATGGCACTCATTAAATCTAAACCATTGATTAAGATGATCTAATGCTCCAAAACACTTCTTACCCTTCTCACACAAAACACACTTTGCACATGATCTCGACCCTATATATATATCTTTTAAATAATCAAATTTAATAATTTTTTTTGTCTCAAGTTAGTAATTAAAGTTATGAATATATACTAGTCCGACATGTGTTCAGTTGAGTTGAGTTTAACATGCATATAAAACATTAAAACCAATTACGTGCCTCTTTTTTCTGTTAAACACATACAACAAATTCGCACACCCACTAGTATTGAACAAGAACAAAATTGAATTATTTTATTTATATAGTTTCAAGGGAAGAAAATTGCATTAGAAATTGACTAGTTTATTTTATTTATTCGTAAAGACGTTATTTAACTCAGCATAGATTGGTTTTGTTAATCGCATTGTTGATCACATTAGACGTACTATATTGACCTGATTTAAACATAGAAATGTACGTTAACAATTGTTGAAAAGGATTAATAATAGTTTATGATTGGAAAGCCAATACCATTGCAGTGCAGTGCAGTGGTAAAGACATTGGTGAATAATGATAGAAGACCTGAGGATCCTAGATTCGATTCTTGAATCAAACGAGTTTTACCGGTAATTCATTGTCGTACCTATGGGCAAGTGGGTTATCGGGTTTTCCCCAAAATAGGTGGTGGACGTCTCGGGTACCCTTGGAGTACCTGATTGATGAAAGGGTGTTCTGAAAGTGCTCGGGTTTGATTTCGTTGGCCGTTCAAAACATGTTTATGATCGGAAAAAAGATCTAATGTTATATTTGATTTTCAATGACAGGGGGGCGAAGACAAATGGAGCTGGAAGGCGGACTCTAGTGGGGTCTTTTCAGTAAGTTCAGCGAAGAAGCTTCTTTACGAAGCCTATCAACCGGTTAGTTCCCCCACAATTAAATGGAAATGTTGGGTTTCCTTAAAATGCAAGATTTTGGTTTGGAGAGCTCTTCGTGATCGTCTTCCTACTCGTGCGGAGCTGGCTAAGCGAGGCATTCCTTTGAGTGAGGATTCGTGCATTTTATGTAATTCGGCTCAAGAAACGGCTATGCACTTGTTCACCGGTTGCTCCTTCTCTTTAGAGATATGGAGTAGGGTCGGTTTCTGGTGTCAATTGGGAACTTTCTTTGCTTTTGATGTGCTAGATATTCTGAATTTTGCAGAATCCCAAGCGCTTCCGAAGTCGAAAAAGCATATTCTTAGAGGCATTTTCTTTTCCACTCTTTGGATTATTTGGATGGAAAGGAATGATCACATTTTCAAAGACAAGTCTAAATGTCCGGTTGAGGTGTTGGAAACAATTAAGTTGACTTCGTATTTTTGGATTCGCCATAGAGCTAGATTAAAAAATATCGATTGGAAAAAATGGTGTAATTATCCTTTGGACTTGATATAAGGTGTTGGTTTGGCCGGGGGTCCTCGCTTTGAGGACCGCCTTTGGCGTTTTTTAATGAAGTTTACTTTTAAAAAAAACATATTATACGCTTCAATTTGAAAGTTTATTTAATAAAAGCAAATTCTTTCATGTAAACCCACGTGTTATAGCAAACATGTTAAGAATATTCGGAATTTTATGTAAAAATTAGTGAAGGTGTTGCAGCGATATTGTTATGCCGAACAAAGCTTAGACGTAAATACGTTAAACCAAGCATATGCGTTACGACATGTTATCTTGTAACTCAATCGGGTTTAAATTTATATAATAATAACATTGGTTAAATATAAATTTATAAAGTAAAAGGTTTATTAAAATGAAAAGTAAACCATAAGGGTTATTTGGGTAGTTATACTAATATTCTAAGGTGATGTTTGTTTTTTCTGCAGAAAAAGTTCTGCAGTCTGCAAGAAGAAGACTGTTTGTTTGTTAACGTCTGCAGGCTGCTGAAATAAACTGAAATTTAAATAAACTAATTTTTTACAGCAGTCTGGTGGTATAGACCGTGGTGATGGTGGTGAACGGTGGTAGATGGTAGACGGTGGTGGTGGTGGACGGCGGTGGTGGTGGACGGTGGTAGTGGTGGGTGGTGGTGGACCGTGGTGGTGGTGGTGGTCATGGGCAGATCTTTGTGTGTGAAAACCGGGCCTTGGCCCGGTCTCTTATTTGTTTCGTAGTGTAAATTCTACCGAAAATTTGTATATGTATTGAGTCCGACCCGCCCAGATTGAGTCCGACCCTACCAGGTGTTTGGTTCAAGATCTGTCACTGGTGGTGGTGGACGGTGGTGTTGGTGGTGAACGGTGGCGGTGGACCGTGGTGGTTGTAGGTCGTGGTGGTAGTGGTGGTGGGTGGTGGTAGACGATAGTGGTGGTGGTTGACCGTGGTGGATGGTGGTGGTGGTGGCGGATGGTGGACCGTCGTGGTGGTGGTGGTGGTGGTAGGTGAGGAGAAGAGAAAAGGAGAAGACCTTTGAAGAACTTAGAACAAGTCTGCACCAAGAAGAGGTCAGGAAGACCTTTTTAAGTGAAAGGTCTTCCAAAAAACAAACAATCTACAGACCCCAAACGTCTACGCGTGTCTACACAGTGCAGACAAAAAAAGTCAGAAGTGCTTTTGAGCAAAAACATACAGTCACGGAGAAGAATTTTACTTTTAGTAATAGTTAAGGGAAGATAACAATAGAAGCTCATGCACATAATGTTAAGACTTGTACATATAGATTAAAAAAAAATAGGCATCCACACATTAGCTTACAAAGTTTATCGACCAATGAGAACACTAAAAAATAATAGTGAAACCTTCTTAAATACATTATTTGGTAACAATACTTGGATAATATGTGTCATACATCCAATGCGATAGTATCATCGAAGTTTTCTTAGAATATGTTAGAAAACTTACATTGTAATCGCCGCACGCTTTTCGTACATGAAGCTCGCATGTATCAGAGTGTCTTTACTTGCTGCAGCAAATTGTAACAGAAAATGAAATCATAGAAGTAAACCGGGCTTGTTTTTGACACAATTCACTTCAACAGATTCACGGTCTGTTCCCAAGGTACATCATTCTTTAGCAGTGGTGGTGCACTGCCGGACTATCCCACTTGCCCGAAAATAATCAAAGTTGGGTAGTACTGCTGTGTTTCGAGTGTATGTATATCATCAGTACTTTGCTCTCTAGCTTGCAAGTCTGCAGGTTCTTATAGAAGCTCAAAAAATATAGAATGTGAAACATCTCTGCTGCAATAATTATCTTCATCAGGTTATGCGGGCGTCACGTTGGTTCAAGATTTTTTCTCGAATCAAAACCCGTTTTTGCACTGCCCCCAACTCGCGCAGGTAGGTGCTCAAGTATAATGTGACTAAAGAATTTAATCTCTTCCATTTGGTTTCCTCTTATAAACCAACTAATTTTTCATCTCTCAACCAATGTGGGACAAACTCACATTCACATTTCAACATATTATGTATGTAGTTGCTTGTGTGGGTTGTGATATTTAATAAGTAAATAAAGTCTAAGATGTTGGGTACAAATGACTAAAATCCTAAGAAGAATGAGAAGAATTAAGAATTGATATGTAGACATCATTTTTTACTTAGTCATGTTGCTTTGGATTGTTTTGGCCAAAAAACACCAAAGACCAAACATATCAATAAAAAAGACAAAGTAACGTATTCTAGGATTAGGAAAACACCGTGCCAAGAAAGTTAAGCGATGTGTTTTTAGTTTTAAGTAGTGTGTTTTAGTTGTGTTTTAAACCTAAGTCTAAAACATTAGGAACCCCAAAACATTATGTCTACATATCAATTCTTAATCATTATCGCCCTTCTTAAGATTTTCATCTGTTGTAACCTAACTCCACCCTAAAGTAAAATTACTATATAAATTAATTCACAACTATCGGTGGAACAGTATGTGAACGCGTGCCAATTCCGTAATTTCGTTTGTGCACAACGGGCCCGTCCGTGATTTGCCTACCGAAGATACCACCATCTCCAGCCGCGATGTTCCTGGTCTCCGGCGACGACTGTTTCATCATCTCTCGACTTTGACACCTTCTGTCGCAACACCCTCATGTTTTAGAGTGACGTGTAGTAGAGACAACAAGAAATGACGATAGAGGATGTGGCAGTTGTGTGGTGGTGAAGATGGTGTGACAGCGGCGCTGGTGGCGGTGTGGTGTCTGGCGGCGGCGGCGAATGTCGTGTTGTCCGTGGAGGTGTGTCGCGGTGCTTTGGCAGCGGTGGTAGGCGGAGGAGTAACTGGGGTTAAGATTTTCAGTGGTCAAGTAACCTGGCTTGCCGGTGGATTATGTGGTGGTTGTCTGGCGGTTTATCATGATTTGTTTGTAGAAAGGAGGAGAGGTTTGTTGGTTTGGTTTGGTTTGGTTTGGTTTGGTTTGGTTTGGTTTGGCAGAAAGTGTTGGGTGCCTTCTTGAGGAATTAAAATTTAGTCAAAAGATTTGCCAATTTTATTTTTTTATAATATGTTATTATTATTTTATTGATGTTGATAATATTTATCAAGGGTTATGATCAAATACCGAAAGAAAAATAGGAAGTCGTTGAATAGTATCAAACAGACTCTGATTGAACCAATTCAAGCGGTATTAGAACCTTCTCATCGAATTCTACTATATTAGATTTTAGGTTTTTGTTTTTTGAGATTTTTAGCTTGTAGTTTTTAGAATTTACGTTATATGATTGTCCCGTGGTGGGTGATGCCGGCTTGGTTGTTGCGGTTGTTAGTGATGGTGCTGTGTGTTGTGAAAGTGTAGGCTTTGTGGTGCTGGAGTCAAAGGATGGAGATGAGTTTCATAGTTAATTTTAGGAGACTATCAAAGAAAGAGAGAGAGAGTGAAGACAAGGTCCAGTATTTTTCAGATGACATGACCTACATTTAATTCACTCATAAACTTATTTAGATTTAGATATTACAAATATAAATAAAGAATAAAAAGGTGGGAAAGAGAAGGTTGTTTTCTTATCATTTTTTACCCATTTCAAGTTTGTTCTAAAACTTAATATCATTCAAATGGGTCATGTTATTTTTCCTTTTTATTTGCATAATGTCTACACATAAAATAGGCGTATCAATTTATGTTACGTGTTATACGTTGTCGCTTTCATATGTGTTTCGTATATCCCGTGCGTGCGGGGTAATCTACTAGTTCAAAAATAAACATCAAATTATTAACATGTTCAACATTTACTTATTTCTCTATAGATTGACTTATCTAGATCTACATTGACAGACTCCAAACAGTAAACACTGTCAAGTGTCAACAAAACTGAGAAAATAAGAAATACATATTATACACTCCTGACATAAAACATACCAATATAAGTATTTTATCCATTTATCGTTTAGAAGTTAGGCGGCAAGAGGATGTCCACATGTGATGTGGACAAACGAAATGGACCATGGCCCAGTCACTCTCCTTCCTTACTAACTAAGAAATAGCCAGTTATGATAACTCTGGATATAATTTACTAGATTATACCCCGGGAGCGTTCCGGGTTGAAAAATTTAATATGATACATCAATTTTACATTTGAACTAGACTGATGTATAACTCTAATATTAATATCTAACTTAAAATAAATTAACAATGTACAACTCCAATGCTAACACCTAACCTAAAAGAATGTAGAACTTTAATGTAACTCTAATATTAACATATATCCTAAAGACTAAACAAATGTACAACTCTAACATACTAATATTGATACCTAACTTAAAACAACGTATAACTCTATTAACCTATTCAGCTCTGGTTGAAAAAAAAAGTTCATATTTACTGATTTACACATAATTAGTGACTTGTGTATACATGATTAATGATTTACCTGAACACTTTGTGTTTTTTTTCCTGTATGAACAAAACCCCACAAAAAAATTTCTCCATTTTTAATATAGCACTATGGTACTTGTTGGAAAGATAATAAAACGCTCGTTAATTTTCTTTGAAAAATCTTGTATATTAAAGATATTAACGTTTAAAATTATGGGAGGAAACATGCGGGTGAAAAATCCAATTTCGTTTTTAAATTATTTTTTTCCTGAAATATCTCAATGCCACATGGGATGACATATGGCACACTCAAGGAAGAGAATGCCTCTTTGAGTGTCATGTCATTAAAATGGTTTTGGTTTATTATATGTATAGATAACTATGTAATTTTCTAATTTTAACGCTTTATTAAGTTCGTCAATTATCATATAAAAGTATAAAACCGTAGTTTGGTATCGATATTAAGAAGTTGAAAATTTTGGAATACCACTGGCTTAAGAAAAGTATGGGTGTACAAAAAGCTCGCAGCTCGCTTAAAACTCGCTTGAAAAAAGTCTGAAAAAAGCTCGGTTCGAAAAAAACAAGCTAGCTCGGCTCGGCTCGATTGTAAACAAGCTCGAGCTCGATCTAGGCATGACTCGGCTCGTGAGCTCGGCGCTCGAATTATTTTATTTATATATATTAATTTTATTTTTAAATGTTTAAATTAAAAAATATGTGAGAGTAGGTTGAAGCGTTAACATTTTAAGTTTAATTAATCAATAAAATATGAAAAATAATAGAACTGGACAAACAACGAGAGTTAACTCGGGGTATAGTCGGGGGGTCGCTACTTGTGTTTACTGCAGGATATAATCCTTTGCTCACACCGAGGTTAGATCCGTGGCCCGTAAGATAGATAGGGAATAAAGAGGTAGTACACAAAAACAAGATGTAAGTGGTTCTGTCTCTTTGACCTACGTCCAATGTCGAAGTATAGTCTTTATTACTCGAAAGGTTACAAGTGTAAAAGAAACAATACAAGTGAGAGATACAAGTGTATGCGTGTAATTGGAGAAATGATCAACCCTATAAAAGGTGTAGAAGTCTTCTTTTTATAGAGGATGTGTGGGCCGGGTGCCGCGGCCCACAACAGGCGCAATGGGCCTGGGCTAGGAAGTTGGGACTGCCTTTTAAAAGCCATTTAGTTGGATTTGGACCAAGGGTTGGCATAAAGCAAACCGGGTGCAAGTGGTATCCTGCCATTTGTCCATGTGGCGCGCTATGGTTGGTTGTCCGGGGCGGCGCCCTACCACTGGTACACGTGACGCCTTGTGGTTGACTGCAGGGATCTCCTTTTGTTGCTGCTGCCAAAGTGTGTCAGGCGGCTTGCTGAGGTGACGTCTGACACATGGGAGGTAGTGCAACAAGTGGGAGTTTAAGGGGAGCTGCACCTTGGTGCAGCCAGCTGTCACTTTCCGCAGGTGAGGATCGCCAGGTCTCGCGCATGGGCTCACATGGGCAGGTTGTACTCCTCATGTGAGCTGGATTCCGTGGAGGCGTATAATGATCTTGGAGTTGTCATTTCGAATGTGTGACACCCGCCACTTTACCATGTCAAAATCTGTACACTTTCTAGTCAACATTTAATTTTTCATGCATAATTCATATCATTTTATAAGCATAAGTCCCCGAGAAAGTCTAGCAATGTCCGAACGAGTATAATTTCACCCATATCAACGAATCTTGGTAACACAAACTTAAACGATTACGAACCATTTTCCAAAATCATGTATAAAAGCCCATTTATTTAAGACAAAATTACATAAATCAACCTTTATGTATTACCAAAACTACAACCTATACCTTTCAGTATGAAACTCACGCAAACCAACCTTTATATACACTTTTTGTTGCAGTTACAACCTTTGACACAAACCAAGTTAGTTTGTGTCGTTAAGCCAAGGGCAAATAAGTCATTTTACCCACTCTTTTCATCTTCTTCCCTATGTTTTCACCACCACCTCTGGTTTTCACCACCACCACCTTGACCACCATATAACACCACAATCACAACCACTGTGTGAAGCACCACCACTATCCCCACCATGCTTCCTCCCTCTGTTCACCACCATTACCACCACTGTCATAACATCTGCCACCTAGCTGAGCTCCACCGCCGTATCATCATCATCCTCAGCTCACCACCACCACCGTCCTCCTCAGCTCACGTCCTCGGACCATCATCCTCCTATGTTCAAATTTTTTTTGGCGGGAATTTTTTTTTTTGAACCAGGGGACCATTTTGGTCTCCTCTGTTTTCTGTGATGAAACGAGAGGACCATTAAGCTCACCACCGTCGTCATCCTTAGCTCCAATGATTCGTTATATGATTGTTTAGCTTCTGCTGCTCCAAATCTGTTTTCTGTAATAAAACAGGGGACCATTTTCGTCGTCAACGATGATTGTTTAGCTTCGTCAATGATGGAACCAGGGGACCATTTATATGATTGTTTAGCTTCGTACGGTCAGGGACAGACACCATTTAATGAACTCAGGTAAGTTGTTTTGATGATTTGGGTTGGGTGATGAGGAACTGGTGATGGATGCTAACGGATACCGTGGTGGAGTTGGGTGGCAGAGGTTGTGACGGTGGTGCACAGAGGGAAGAGAAATGGTGGGGATGGTGGTGGTGACTGGTGGTGGGGTTAATTCTTCTGTTTGTTTGTGATTCATCTGTTAGTCATACATATATCTATATATATAATTCACCCAAATTCAATTACAGAGAAAGAGAAAGACAAAATGAAGAAGATGAAAAGTGGGGGTAAAATTACTAATTTGCCCTTGACTTAACCACACAAACTAACTGGGTTTGTGTTAAAGGTTGTAACTGCAACAAAAAATATACATAAAGGTTGGTTTGCGTGAGTTTCATACTGAAAGGTATAGGTTGTTGTTTTGGTAATACATAAAGGTTGATTTATGTAATTTTGTCTTTATTTAATAATACAATGGGAAGTGTTATAAAATTTATGTATAAAGACTAGTATTTATCTAACTAACATACCTACATATATGTGTACATGTACACGACACACACATATATACATACATATATATATATATATATAGTTACGGCATATATGTATATATACATGTACACAAATACAAGAGACTAGTAGACACATTAATAACTATATATTTCTTACATATCCTTTATGTTCCATTATAAATGAACTATCCAGTTTTGATTATAAACTTAACTATAAATGGTGAAACAAGTGATCAACACTAGGATTTATAAAGTCTCCTAACAAAAAATGATCACCACCACTTTGCTTATTGTTTTATTCTTACAAGACATTGGAACATCATCAATGAAGTGTCAAGTCCTCCCATTCTTTCTAAGACAAATTAAATATAGATTTGGTGGCTTAACCATATTTGGCAAGATCCCTTAAACATCTTAGATTCATAATGTTGGATTTTCCACATTAGTTAAGTGTCCACTCCTTCCCTTTTGTTCTTTTTTTCGGCCGCCTATACCCCTCCCCCATGTCCATAGTAATCTTTTTTTTACTAAGCCAACTCATGTTAATCACATGTTATATTAACCTCTAGAATCCTCCAATGTATTGTCACATTAGATCAAGTCTTACCCAACATCATCATGGTGCTTAGGCAACCTTAAGATGTGATTTGGACACTTGATTTTCTTGCAAGATGTGAGACAAAGTAGGATGGTTAACCAAAGGTAGTAAGATCTCTTAAGCTTCATAGATCAAGGTAAGATACACTACTATAGTTAGCACTCTCTCTTTACCTCTTGGCCACTAGTAACCGTCGTCCCCATACTCTCCCTAATTCTTTTTTTTTAATCTAAGTCAAACTCTATTTAAGCATGTGTTGATTTAATCCTAAAGTTGACTTCATGTAAGGTCACTTGTGCTAAGCATCTAACCAACATAATCATGAGATTAATATCCATCCAAAGTATGATTTAGACCTTGGATATGCTAGAAAGATTTGAGACATAAGAGATTTGTTAACCAAACAAGGAAAGATTCCATGTAACACAAGGATTTAAAGAAGTTGACTTACCCAACATAGCAAGCCCCAACCTCCCTTCCTTTCCCTTTCCCCCTCTCTCGTGACTCTCTCTCTCCCCCTCATCTCTCTCGATCTCTCTCCCTCTATAGATAGGACCCAAGGCCTCCCCTAAACACTTACACCTCCATCTCAACACCACTCTCAACACACACTCACATAACACTCTCTCAAGTTTCCAAGCTATCCTCTAAGTTCAAGGCTCTCTAAGATGTATGAACTCCTACCCACAATGTTGTTTTTACATTTAACTAGTAACTTTCAACATACTAGTGTTCACCCAATATATTAGCCTCACTAGAAACATGAACCTAATGTAGAAAGTAAGTGTGTTACCTCAAATATATATGTATGCGTGTATATATAACATGGATATAGTGGTATTTTTCTTTCAAGTATGTATGTATGCGTGGGTATATGCCTAGATGCCTAAGAGATTTGAGTTAAGATAATAGTATGTTATGTATGTGTATGTACAAGGCAAGATCTATGTGTGTGCGCTCTACCTTGTATGCGTGTGTACATATGTACCGTGTATGTGAGTGTATAGCAAACTCATGGACATAAATGTTGATGTGTATGAATGTACTCAAGTACATACATATATGGGTATGTGTGTATAAGTGTACACCTCATGGACATGGACATCTATGGTCATGTATTGAAATACACGTACATGGATACATATATGCGCATGCATATACATACACGAGTACACGCATAAGAGATGCTTGTGTGTATACTTAACTAGAATCATGTGTAGTAGTACATAATGTCACTCGTTTTCAAATAAAGAACATATGTTTTATAGTGGATAACATATGTTAGAAGCTAGAATCTATTTTCCTATAAAAACCACTATTTTCAAGAAACTTAGATGTCACCAAGAAAGACTAAACAAACATACTGCTAGTGATTGGGTGAACCACGAGTACCATAGATTATTTTTACATGAATCTAAGGTACCCATGTGTGTATATGTATGTATATAGGACGTATAGGTCGAGATACCTAGTATCGGACATGCACTCTTGCTAGACTACATGTGGACTTGAGGTGAGTTCTCACGACCCCTTTTTACTGTTTTCTATTTTGGGGAAAAACATGCATTGTTTACTAGTTTTAGAATGAATTCCTAGCCGACCGGTGTACATGAGACGATATGTTTAGAGTACTCATCAAAACCCTCGTTTATTAGTTTATCATAACCATTAGCTATGGATTTAGCCTAGAAACACTTAAATAGATCTATTGGATTGACACCTCCACTCTTGGTTAGTCGCTCTAACCGGATTTATACGATATGAGAGTGCTTGCATTTCTTTTATGATGATACATTGCCTTCATTGTGCGATGTGCGAGGCACCACTCGTCGAGGTTTGGTTATGGACTCATGATGGTTTATCATCATTGTTCTTGGCTAGACAATGATGGGTCATTCAAGGATTTCATTAAACTTTACATTTGGTTTATAAAACCCGCACCAACATTTTGTTGACAAAGTTTTTATGCATGTTTTTCAGGTAACTAAGCTATGGATGGAACTTGGGATATGATTGGGCATTCATTCACTACTATCACTTATCGTGTCATCAAAACTTTTGACCCAGTGAAGGGTTTCAAGATGTATCTTGTGAAGTCTGTTGTTGTCGAACACGTTTGGTACTTTTATAAATAAATAAATATGAATGTTTGCTCATATCTTGTGATTGAAAACCTTTCGTGGTTACACCCCGTGTTTCCGCCTAGGCGGGGTGTAACAGAATGGCAAAGCTCTCCACGGGTATATTAAAATAGCAATGTTGTGGGGTAAGGTGCGCCTGCGCGCGAGAACTAGTACCCTACCCCTTCAAGAACAAAAACACAAATTATACAAATAATACATTTAGTATGCCTTTCATTCATTAAAATATTAGAAAAATAAAAAAATATACATGTATATGTGTAATTTTATTTATATTTATTTTATAAACATTTATAAAAAAATAACGAGCTAGCTCGAACCAGCTCGAGCTTGGCTTGAACATTTACGAGCCGAGCTCGAGCTCGGCTTTTCAGCTCGACCAAAAAAAAAAAACAAATCGGGCCGAACTGACTCGTTTAAGTTCGAGCTCAAGCTCGAGCTTAGGCTGGCTCAACTTGACTCGGCTCGATTACAACCCTAAACGTAATCAAAAAACGCAATGATTGACCCCAAATTGCTAACCTAAGTATCCCTTGCCTTCGCAAGCTTAGTCCCATTTAACACACTAAGACACTCGTCCAACTCGGACTACTCCGCCTATGTCTCAGGAAACCTAGACCAAAACCAATGGACCATACCATCATTATCTCTGACTCCTGATCCTCTGTCTAACATTACACCATTTTTCCTTTTCTAATCGAAAAATATTTGGGAATTTATCTTTAAGTGCCCCTTGCTTAACCCACAAATCCACCCAAAACTGAATAATATAACTATCTCCATCTTTACCTCAACACATGTTATTGATCCCAACGCCACTAATCTTCAACTTATACGCAAACGACACAATTTTGAGTTATGGACCCAAAACATGTCCATTTGAAGGCAGAGAATCCGACCTTCTTTTAGACCCATGTATCGCATCAATTGTCGTTCTCCACAAAGTGTTACTCGCATTTCGATATCGCCAAATCCACTTTAATAACTGTAACACCCCGACCGTTGGCGGAATCATCGAGGTGTCACGTAGTGACGACTGTTCAATAGCTCATGGACTAAAAGTGTAAATATTGATACATTGATTAAATGGTTTATTACATTGAAATGAAATACAACGATTCTAAATGCCAACTAAACTGAAATACAATGAATCAAAATCTAAATATGAATCCGAAAGCTTAAAGAGTGCATCTCAAAACAACCTGAAACATGTACAAAATAATTTTGTCAATACAAAAATTGTATTGGTAAGCATACCCTGTTTTGAATACATATAGTATAAAAACGTTTCGCAATTCATGTGGCGTATACTGTTTGCAATTATGTAATAAGTAGTATCCGGGTCAAAATCAACCTTTTGAAAGTGAAATGAAATTTATATATAGTATACGCTATTGACAGTAGTAATGAAACATATAGCAATGACCAAGGTCTCTCAACAGAGTGACAAGGGGTATATACCATAGTACTATTCATTGAAATGCTAGGCCGTAACGGTTAATGATTTTGACAAGTCATAGATACACAAAGTAACACAAAGCAAACACACATGAGAATTTGCACTTAGTGAAAAGAAATAGTAATTTGAAATAATGTACATGAGTCGCATCAAAAGAGTAAAAATGAAAAAGGGGAAGATATACTCACCTTGATTGTGATGATGAACTTGCAAGAAATCAAAGAGAATTCATGGATAATGCGTGAACCTATATTTCCATTATTAAAATTTATGAGTACTAATTCGGCTATATGATTCGTGGAGTTTATTGTTTATCCGGCGACAAGGGACTAAATCTTAGCTTATGGAGCATTCGTTCCTAACCGTTTTAAGTTAAGAATACATTCTCATATATATATATATATATATATATATATATATATATATAGGAAAAAGATCATTTAGGAACCAAGGTACTAGTTAGGAACTTAGGAACCAATCTGAGCCATTCATCTTTTAATCTTGATCTAAGGGTAGGATGGTAATTGAACAATTATGTTTTATATTTTAATTAAAAAAAAAAGTTTTAAAGATGGAATGTTTATCACCATCAATGCCTTCCTAATATCACTCATAACTTCCTCCTAATATCACTCAATTGCCTTCCTCCAAAATATCAACATCACGTATGATTCATTAGACCCGGCTTCAATCGATTAAGATAAACAAGTGATGGATAATAATCATATACATGAAATCATTCAATCAGTTTCTCACGATATTGAGGATCATGATACACAATCACAACCTTTTTTGCAAAATAGTGTTGAGAATCAAGGTATTTGTGTAATGTTTTTTTAGTTTTTTAATTTTTTTTTTGTTCGCAATTAGGGTTTCAGTTTGCAGAGCAGTTTTTTTTTACGTGCAAAAATTTTTCGTACGTACAAAGTTTTGGAATTATACACCGATGTATAATTCAGATCATGTTGCGTTATAGCAGTTTTCATACGTACAAAGAGTTATACAATTATTCACTGTCGTATATTAGTTTAGTTTTTGGAAGTATACACCGATGTATAATTCAGATCATGTTGAAGCGTACAGATACACTAACATTCATCTATACACTGATGTATAATTGTTGGAATATGAATATACACTGACGTATATTTGTTGAATATTATGGTACAGTACAATGTTTTTGTAGTACTAATTGGACTATACATTGATGTATAATTGTTGGAATATGAATATACACTGACGTATAGTTGTTTAATGTTATCGTACAGTAAAATGTTTTTTGTAGCAATGATTGGACTATACACCGATGTATAATTGTTTGAATATACTAAACACTGTTCTATAGCATCAATTTTATTGGGGTCTGATGTATATTGTATGTATACACTGATGTATATGCTAAACAACCTTTTTCTTTGTTTCAGGTTACTCTTGATAAGACCAACCTATCAGTTCGTGTGAGTGCATGGAATATGAATATACACTGACGTATAGTTGTTTTAATGTTATCGTACAATATAATGTTTTTGTAGCAATGATTGGAATATACACTGATGTATAATTGTTGGAATATGAATATACACTGACGTATAGTTGTTTAATGTTTATCGTACAGTATAATGTTTTTTGTAGCAATGATTGGAATATACACTGATGTATAATTGTTGGAATATGAATATACACTGACGTATAGTTGTTTTAATGTTATCGTACAGTATAATGTTTTTGTAGCAATGATTGGAATATACACTGATGTATAATTATTGGAATATGAATATACACTGACGTATAGTTGTTTAATGTTTATCGTACAGTATAATTTTTTTGTACGCACAAATGATATTAGTTGTGGTTTTTGTCAGTTACAATGTATACTAAATAACCTATTAATACTCACATACCAAAAGACAATATTACCCCTTGATTTAATTAAAAAGTTAATTAATGTTTAACATATTTACCATCATGCCATTGAAGATGGATGAATGAGATTGGTTCCTAAAGTTCCTAACTAAGGGTTGGTTCTCAATTGAACCCTACCCTATATATATATATATATATATATATATATATATATATATATACATATATATTATAAACTTCACTTGCCTTTATCAAAAATGAAACTTCAATATTTTATAAACCCAAATTACTATATATACTAATTACTAACGGTCGGTGGAATAGCCGACTTCGTGTCTTCCGACTTTCCACCACAAACTTTCATTTTTCCGATTTTCGCCACAACACCTTTCCCCCTCCGCCTTCAACCTTTGCTCCGCCTCCTCCAACACACCATCACCGGCGGCGATGTCCCACAGCTTAGGTAACAACTTTCCCCTACAGCTTCAACCTTTGCTCCGCCTCCTCCAACACACCATCCGTCAACTCTGTCGTCATCGTCTTCGCTGTTAACGTCATCATCTTCTTAGTCCAACTTTCTCGAACGCCGTACATGTCGGTGTAAAGCTTTTCCTCCCTTTTTCACGATTGTCTTCTTCCGATGTCGGTTGTTACAGCGGTACTGTGCGGTGGTTGTAGTACGGTGGTGGTAGGGTTGTGGTAGTTGCAGTTGTAGTTGTGGTTAACGAAAACAGAGAGACAATTGGTAGAAAGTGGCCTAAGTGAGAGAAAGGTGGGTGGAGATGATGTGTATATTTGATCTGTTAGGTTGGCGTTAGTAGGAGACGAGAAGGTTCTTAAGGATTTTGTGGATTGGATAAGTGGTGATATTAAAGGACTTAGGGTTGAGATCGTTGGATTGGATATGGAAGATGGGAGAGAAGCGGTTCTTGATGAAGCTTGGGAGAAAACATGGACTCTTTTGGGGAAGCTCGATGCTTTGGTTAATTGTTATACTTATGAAGGTATATAATTTGTTTGATTTATAATTTTGGAATGGTGATAGTGATTTATTTGATATAATCGTATATTAGTCACCTAATTGATCCTTTATTTTTTTTCATAGATCAGAATGTAAACAAAGAAAATAAATTAAGGCATATAGGTTGAATTTGATTGTGCAAAACCGTTTCCGAGTATGATCAGGTATAGAAAATCGGGTACGGGTAGGGTTCAAGCGGTTTAGGCGCTTTGCTCGGTGCAACGCGTACCGGCGTACCCACGAAAGAATACGACTCTCTACGTTGTGTTATCCGATTAGCAAACCCTCGCAATACCGTTGGTGTAACTCCGCTATTCGCCGGAAAAATCTGTTGCTTTTCACGAATCGGCGTCAATTGTGTTTCTACGTCGCGCTTAGCGCGGCGCGTACCAGCGCCGTTTGTGAGATGGTACGGCAACGCCACCGCCGCGAAGCGGCGGGGATTTTTACTAGTTATTACTATAAAGTATTAGAAAAATAAATGTTGTAGATTTTAATATGAAATTTAAATGTTTCAATTATGACATTAAAAGTACTAGTAATTTGTTCATGAGAATTGACAGCAACAATAATATAATAATAAAAAAAAATAATACTTACATGCAAATGATGCATGGAGATCTAGTAAAAAAATATGACGATTGGATATATGACTAAAGTGGTCATAAGAGTGATGACTAAAGATAGAAATTAATTAAATAATATATGAAAAGTTTCAAACTTATCTTCGTATTGAAAACTAAGATATACACATATAGATAGTGTTCATCTCTTTCTAATAATTAGTAACAATCAACGGACATAAAAAAAATGTTACGATGGCATAGGTGGAGGTGCAAGTGGAGAAGATATTGGAAATGGGTATGATTGTTACCTAGATTGGTGTCATCGATTTGGCCGGACAACTTGAAGCGACGACTACGCAGCAGCACTTATGGTTGCGGAGGTTATCGGCAACATGGCGACACCGTGTAGCAGTTGTTCTATGGTACGAGAGTGGTGGGTTTTTTAGTCGGGATGGTTGTGTCAAAACCATTTGGAGGACTCTAAGTTTTATAGAACTTCTTTATATATGTAACACAAAAAACTTATTTATTTTTTTAAAAAATATCCACTCGGCGCTTTTTTGTTTTTTTTGCTCAAAACTCTTAAAAACATGTATATTACATACCCTAATTTTTTTAGATGATAAAAAGTTCGGGAAGTCGGAGTTTCCCGTTTTCTTCAATTTGAGTGAGTTTTTATTTAATCCTCCCCCTATTTATATATATATATATATATTTCATCACTTGAGATATTTAGTACAATATTTATGTAAGTATGGATATAGCCAACTTGTTATAACAAGGCTTTCATTATAGCCATTTGATCACCCATGTAGACAAGAGAAAATATATTAGGTTGGTTCTTTTTCTGTTTTTTCATATACCATGTTTAGTTTTTTAACGAGCGGCATAAGTTAGGAATTTACACATTAAATGGAAAATGTGACTCCTAAATTACACCAAATTAATCACAATCTACTCCATTTTGGGTGATATGGATCAATTTGGTAATCAAGAACTCAATGAGTGAAAGATAGGAGAAGAGAAAGAAACACAGAGAAAGGGAGATAAACTCTCAAAATCATTCACTACTCATCTCATTCAGCTCAAGACTATTTAAGTACAATTAGACATGTTTACAATTACCCCCTATACTATTATACAATAAATAAAGTGCCAAATTGAGAATTTGATGATCAAATGGGAAGAAAAGAAAGTAAATAAGTTAGTGGCCAAACTGTAAAAAAATAAAGTGTCAAATTGGGAAAGCAAAAAGTAAGAAAGCTAGTGGCCAAAGTGCAAAGAATCATAAATGCTAAAAATTTGGTGGTCAATTTGGAAGAAAAGGAAGTACATAAGCTAGTGATCAAGTTGTTTTGTGGTCAAAACGTAAAAAAATTAAGTGCCAAATTGGGAGAACATAAAGTAAAAACGTTAGTGGCCAAAGTGCAAAGATTCAAAATATTGTGGCCAAAACATAAAAAATTAAGTGCCAAATTGAGAAAACATAAAGTAAAAACGTTAGTGGCCAAAATGCAAATTATTCCACTCTCAACCGGCCAACCTCCACTCCTCCGGCGAACGGCGGCGTTATCCGCCGGTACGTCTAACGGAATATCCGGTCAGTCTTTTCATCGTTACTCTATTATTTTTATTATAAGTTCAACATAATTGATATTAGAGTTAATAGCCATTTTCGTCCCTGAGGTTTGGGCCAGTTTGCCACTTCAGTACAAAAGTTTTTTTTTTTGCAATTTCTTCCCTGAGGTTTGGATTTTTTTGCCAAATTCGTCCTTTTCACTAACCCAGTTAAAAAAGCTCGTTAATGTCAGGGGTATTTTAGTCTTTTTACTTACAATTTAAAATTTTAATTAAAATCTTACCCCACCTCACCCCACCCCACCCTATATCTATCTCTCTTTCACTCATTCTCTCTCTCTCTCTTTCTTTCTCTTTCACTCTCTCTCTCTTTAAATCTCTGCACAATGATTTTGACTTAATAATAATAATAATAATAAAAGATCACAAAACGTGACTTCAAAGGTCACGGCCCAAAGAAAAAACAAAAGATTTTTGAAGGGCTCCAATTTTTATGGAGCATTGATTAGTATAAAAGAATAAGGAAGGCAGCGATATTAGGAGGGGACTGGACAAAAAGCGGGGAACATTATTAGGAGGGGACTGGACAAAAAGCGGGGAGCATTGATTAGTATAAAAGAATAAGGAAGGCAGCGATATTGGGTTAGTTAGGGTTTTGATGATTGGAGTTACTGAGGTATGTGAAGACGATGAGATCTGGACAGACAGAGAGAGAGAAGGAAACAGAGGAAGAGAGATGAGATTGGAGTTACTAGAAGGGTGGTTTAGGTTTTATTATTATTATTGAATGTTGGATGGATCTGGGTTGGATCGAAAGGGGATGGGGGTGCGGTTGTGTTTATAGAAGCAGGAAGGGTCGGTGGTTGTTGAGGGGAAACGTCGCCGGAGCTCCGCCTTGTACACCGCCGCTGACCACCGGAGCTCCTCCCTCCCCCTCCCTCTCTCTCTCTGTATTAGTGTATATGTTTGTGGGTTTGTGTGTGACTTTTCTAGAGCAGCAGGAATGGATATTAGTTAAACAGAACTGAAAAAGGGTGAGATTCAGTGTGTGTGTGTCTCGATTGTAAAGAGAACAAGAGAGAGAATGGGAGGGGTTTAAATAGGAAAGAACAATTAGAGAGAGTGAGGGGTGTTGCAGCAATGGGTTTAATAATTAGGGTTTGAGTTAAAAGGGGAAGAAGATGACAATCATCAGATAAAATGTCTAAATTGTCCCTTATTAATGTGGTAAAATGACAACCCTACCCATGACCTTAACGAGATTTTTTAACTGAGTTAGTGAAAAGGACGAATTTGGCAAAAAAATCCAAACCTCAGGTATTGATTTGCAAAAAAAAAAACTTTTGTACTGAAGTGGCAAACTGGACCAAACCTCAGGGACGAAATTCGCTATTAACTCTTGATATTATTATGTTGACTTTGAAAAAGTAGGAGAGAGTGTGTAACATGACTCATTATTATAATATTTTTTTAAAGAAAAAGTATGAGAGAGGGTGTGACATGACCCTAGTACTTGAGAGAGAGAGATGAATTACTTGTGTCCCCAAAATACCCCTAAAGCTTCTTTTGTCAATTAAAATATTAATATAGCTAGTGGGAAGTACAATGATTTAATCTCAACCATTGATAGTATGAGATGGATGGCTATGATAGAGTTTTCATAGTTTACCAAATAACTTGGGTTTCCTTTATATCCATTCCCATAGATATAGATAGATAGATATAGATAGATATAGATTATAGATACGTTGTAAGTTTTGCAAAATAGATAATTAATTAATGTGAAGAGGTTTTTCGGAATAAAATAAAAAAGATTGGTATAGCTGATATAATTAATTCAATTAAAGTAGGGGAAATTTGGATAGAATTTAGTTGTAACTAGTAAAATGAACCCGTGCTACGCACGGGTTGCGCGGGATATGCACCACTTTTCCACCGCGCGTTGCGCGAAAGTTGTTGGCAGTGGCTGCAATGCAACTTTAAAAAAGTTGGGTGAAATCCTAAAAGCTAAAAATTTGGTGATCAATGTTTGAAATCCTAAAAGCTAAAAGTTTGGCGGTCAAATTGGAAGAAAGGAAGTACATAAGTGTTAGTGGTCAAATTGTTTAGTGGCCAAACTCTAAAAAAAATAAAGTGCCAAATTGAGAATTTGATGATCAAATGGGAAGAAAAGAAATTCTGACCACTAAAGAACAGGTTATTCTTTTTCCTCCTCATTCTATCTTTCTTCATCCAACCTCTTCACTCTATCTCTCTCATCCAACCTCCTCATTCTCTCTCTCTCTCTCATACAAGTTTTTGATCTAAGTTACACACTCTCCACTGATACCCCCTTGCCACGACCACCACCTCCTCCCTTGCTTCCACCGCCTCCCTTCACACCCACAACCATTGCCTACCGGCTCTAACGTGCGCCGCCTTTGTACAAAAAACCGCCCGAAGCTGTCACCACATCAGCTTCTGATGAGTCTCTCGCTCACACACGCAAACAACATCACTTCTCTCTGAGCAACACACCAGCGCCGCTTGAATTTCCCAGGTATTGAATTGAAGGCCCGCACGTTTATCTTTTTTCGATTCACGAATCGGTCATGATTCTTGACTTTTGTTATCTTTCTTGAACGTTTTCAAATGATTGAGTGAATTTAGTATTTCAAAACTTTAGGGATTTGATTACTTTTGATTAAAAAATTAATTAATTGGACCTGACAACTTGTGGGGGAGGGGATTGTTTGTGTTTGGTGGGTTAATTTTCATGATGGAAATAAATAGTTGACTGTCATGAAAAAAAGATCAAATTTTTGCGAAATTAAGCAACGTTTGTAGTGTGCATGTTTTATGTAATTGCAAAACATGGAGTGGTTTTTTGTTTAGATTTGCGTCATATGTGAGGGTGCAAAAATAATAGATTCTAACTTTATAGATGGACACAATAAATGCATGGAGATCTAGTAAAAAAATATGACGATTGGATATATGACTAAAGTGGTCATAAGAGTGATGACTAAAGATAGAAATTAATTAAATAATATATGAAAAGTTTCAAACTTATCTTCGTATTGAAAACTAAGATATACACATATAGATAGTGTTCATCTCTTTCTAATAATTAGTAACAATCAACGGACATAAAAAAAAATGTTACGATGGCATAGGTGGAGGTGCAAGTGGAGAAGATATTGGAAATGGGTATGATTGTTACCTAGATTGGTGTCATCGATTTGGCCGGACAACTTGAAGCGACGACTACGCAGCAGCACTTATGGTTGCGGAGGTTATCGGCAACGTCGTAGCGACACCGTGTAGCAGTTGTTCTATGGTACGAGAGTGGTGGGTTTTTCAGTCGGGATGGTTGTGTCAAAACCATTTGGAGGACTCTAAGTTTTATAGAACTTCTTTATTTGTAGGTTTCGATTTGTCCATTATTGTTCCTAGTAATTTGTTTAAATTTGGACATAAATTTTCAGTTTGTGGTTTCAAGCCAAAGAAAACGATAGGGATAAATGCATTCTTCAATGTTCATTTTCCATGTTCATAATAATTGATACCAAATGCATTATGGAAGTACTCTTTCATATTTTAGCTTAGTATGAATTTGATTTTTTTTATAATCCATTTCGAATGACGTTACAATATACGTATTTGATTAAAACGAAGATTCGAGCCGTAATTAATGCAATGATAAACATTGAATTTGATCTTTTCATTAAATACGAAAACGATTCAAAATTTCAAGGATAAAAATAGAAACACTAGAATATATGAAGGACTATTATCGACAACTTGGCAAAGATGAGGGTGTAGGTTGTCACAATAACAAAGCATCATTACATAAACCCATCTTGCTTAAACCCAAACCACCATCTTTTTTATAGCACGTAACTTTTTCCAAGCTATCTAATAGACTTTATTTACTTCTAAGCTCCCACCCCACAAAAATTTCTTAATCAAAGTTTCTAGACTACTAATCAGTGTGCTTTATATAAAGAAAAAAGTAGGAAGAGTTTCAAGAACATATTTTAAAACCGTTACCATGCCTCCGATGGATAAAACTTTCGCCTTCCATACCGATAACCACTTCCTGAAGACCTCTAAAATAAGATCCCAATTGCATATCCTGTTTGTTAGTGGTGAAATCCTCAAGATATTACTTACTCATATTTATCCTTTGACATCCTCAAGATACTAAAGGCTGAAAAAGATTCAGGATGTAACTGTATATTATCCTATGTACATCCGGAGGATGGACTAACGAATTATCTTAATATTATGTGAATGCAAGTATACTTAAACAACATCAAGCCTTATGACATTGCTCTAATGGCTCTATTGACCTATTATAAGTCAGGGGAGAAGGAGATAACGTATAGCACAAGTCCATGATGAAGAAAGGGTCCAAATGTAACCGTCCAAGATTAACTATAGACGGATATCTCAGAAGACAGTTATGTAATGACTGGAACTCATTCAAAGAGAGGTACGTTGAGCCGAAACAGTCAAGGCATAGCTGATTTGTAGGGATATTTTGTTTAATTTTTAGACTATAAATAGGGATGTGAGGACGAGCTTAGGACACTTCTTAGCCACTTGAACTCTTGCTTTCCATAAGTTTACACACACAACACTGAATTGTATTCATAGCATCTCGTCCATCTCATTTCCAAAGTTGTAACTATTTTTTTATTAATATTAATAATCAAAGGCATGAGCTTAGACTCATCCCGAGGTTTTGTGCCGACGATCATCATTGATCAAGGGGTTTACTCGTACATCGAGTGTTCTTGTCTTGTTACATTTCATTTATATTCATTCATTACATCTTTGTCTTAGACAGTTCCATCATCAGGATATAACTGTCAATCCTCACCATTTCGTTTATCATCCTGAACATAATTGTCAAAATCTATTTCTTTGATATCCTAAACGTGACATTCTTAAGATATAACTGATTTTCAAACATAATAAACATTTTTAGCACTCTACCTCACATTTCTAATTTGGAATACAAAATTGTTTTTACTTGATAATATTTGACCAAAACACTTTTCATATTAGAACACATCTTAATACCAAGATACACAAATGGAATTTCACTCGCTTTGCAACCCAACTCGTCTGCTTTCATTCTTACTTCCTCAACCGCTTTGCCCACTCCAATTAACGAGGACTTGTGTAAATTTATCCTCAACCCCGAACATAAATAAATATCCTTAAAATCCTCTTCATATTCCTGAATAAATCTTGACCATTCTCCCATAATCATAGTATCGTCTGCATACAATAAGTGAGATAAGACCGTACCCATGTTCAGTAACCTTACAACTTAGTTCAGATGTAGGATGAAATTAAACGATCCAATATACTGATTATTTATTTTTAACGACTCAAAACACGAGTTCAAGTTTGGCTCGTAAAAAACTCGAACCAGCTCATCAGACTTAAAACTAAAATTTATTAATATGTAAGTACAAACTAATATTATTAAAAATAGTGTTTGAATACTTAGTGTCAAAATACTATATTGTGTGTGCTTATTTGTAAATTAAATTGGGAACCAGGACCTAGACCGGTCTTGGTCAGGGTATTGGTCAGGGTATTGGACTAAGTTTGCATTGGACCGGAAGTAGGAACGGCGAGCCGACGGTCAAGCCGGGAAACGGCCGGTTGAACTGTTTTTTAAAGGGGTTGGACCGGTGTTGATATATTTTTTTAAATTGCATGCTATTAGCTTTTACAACATTTGCGATAATATCTCGTTTTTGTTCTTACATCCGGTCGGACAAGCAAACCGGTAAAAAAAACCCATTTAATATCCGTTCCGGTTTTAGTAACATCTCATAAAATAATTTGAAATATTTCACTCCATAAAAGTAAAAAAAAGTTGTCTGACATAGACATTAACATATTAATAAAAGGTTTTCAAACATTTTATTTTTTGGATACCTTTTTCATTTATGTTACTCTTTTGTTGTTAAGAGGCATAATAAAACTGAATAATAGATCATGAATTCATGATCAAAATAGTACACGACAACCTATATTAACAACGTTAGATTAATATCGCCATATCGGTGTGAAGGTGTTAGTGTCTATTAAATAAAATAAAAAAATGCATTTAACTTGGTTAAAAATTATAATGCGTCCTTAAATTCATTTGGGAGGGATACTGCAAAGTCGTAGATAGTGTTTTAAAACTTTATAGTACGAGGGGCTGAAAAGAATTTAAGAAACTTTGAGGGCCAAAAATGACAGTTTGTATAAATGTTGTAGAAAAATATATTCCGTTGCCGGGACTTGAACCCGGGTCTTTCGGGTGAGAGCCGAATATCCTGACCAACTAGACTACAACGGATTCGTTGTTTCAGTTTACTTTCTAGGCATGGAATAATTAGTTGGCACTAGAAATTATGAGTTTATTCTTTAAATTTATATTAGGTAATTTTTTTTTAATTTCTAATATCGGCATGACTGGGTGAGGGACGTTTTGTGAGATATCTTGAGAAGAGCTGGGATCTCTGCCAAAAAGAAGACCCCTGTAAACTTCCTCACAGACCCCACGGAAGGGAGATCCACCCTGCGACCAGCAGACCTGCTTGTCTTTGGTTGGGAGAGAAGGAAACATGCCTGTGTGGACCTCACTGGGGTATCTCCGCTGGTTGGGTTACGGGAAACAGGGTTTGTAGCTGGGCAAGCATCAAGAAAGGCGGAATCAAAGAAAGTAGATAAACATGCTAAAGCTTGTGCAGACAACCAACATGTCTTTATCCCTCTGGCTTTCGACACCTTTGGCTCCCTGGCGCCAGAAGCTATTCGTTTCTTGACCAGGGTCCAACGGGTTGTCCACAGCAATGTTTCATCCCCAGGGGGGCAAGGTTTTGTCTTTAGTAGACTAGGGTTTGCAATTCAAAAAGGGGTGGCGGCGCAGCTTGTTGCCCGTCTACCTGCTATTATGATGTAACTTCCGTATTCTGTTTTAATGAGAAACTAATAATTACAAAAAAAAAAAAAAAAAAAAAAAATTCTAATCTAATAGTGAAACATGTTGATTCATTGTTAACTTGCAAGATAATGAAGTATTTTGCGTATTCATTCTATATCAAAGAATACTCACCAAGTTATATGAACTGAATGTAAATTAAATGCGCGAAAAGTCACATTACTGTTATACTTGTGACATATCCAAACCTGAAAAACAAATAGAAACAAGGTTGGGCTAAAAATTTCAAATGATAGAATGAACAATTAAGTTAGCCCTACAATCAATCACTTTTGTAAAAAAGAAAAAAGAGAAAACAAATGTAGAAAGATGGGTACATAAAATGAGACATTAGGCACCACAAAGATTTTGTTAAAAGTTTTGGTTATAAATACATACAAACCCGCTGATGTAATGATATGAATAGATTTGACGAGTTTGCATTATAACCATCGTAAAAAAACATAATCTGAAAAGGTAAATCATTAAACAATAGCAGTGACGAATCCATGATTTTTTTTCTAGGGGTTCACTGTTTTTAAAAGCTATATTCATAGAACAGTAAATAAACATTTCTCAAGTTGTTAGAACATTCGGGTCAGGTTAGGCTGGGTAATTGTCTAATTCAGTTTCAGCAAAATAACATCACTAATTCAAATTTCAACAATTTAACATTACTAATTGTCTAATACAAGTTCATATAATCATTCAATTAGCAAAGTAACAATATCTATATTCACAATTTCAAACTAATAGGAAAATGAGAAGTTAAAAAGTCTACCTATTTTATAGTTTGAACAACAACGAATATAATAATATCTCAAAAGGGGAACAAATGTGAAGAAATTAAATTAATTCAATAGTAAAATGTGTCATTCGATTTATGTAGAAAAAAATGAGAAAAAGAACAAGTTTTGATACGTAATGAAGAAGAAATAAGAAAAGTTGTGAGTATGAGTAAAAAAAAAAGTGATTTTGGAGCCATATAAGTCAATTATGCAGATTACATACAAAACTGGGATTGCTATGACTTATGAGTGAGAGAATTCGGTGCGGTGAATACATGTTCAGGTTTTTTTTTTAACCAAACATGATTTTAGATCTGAAAAAAAAAGACAATTTGATTTGCACTAGCTGTTTAGAATAAGACGAGATTTTGAAAACATCAACTATTTAAATAATTTTGGATTAGGCTATTATGTGTGGTGTATACCTCTACCAACTTTTCCAAATTCCACATCAGCGTCACGCTATTTCCCTCTTCCCCTCCCCTAAACTAAGGAAATGGTTCCCCCTTTCATTTTTTTATTAATTTTTAAGAGGAAAAAGACCCCCCCCAAAAAAAAAACCCACAAAAACAGCTCGGGGAGTTAGGGGAATTTCCCCCCGAAGTCACCGATTTTGTTTTTTTTTTTTTTTTTTTTTTTTGGAGGGGGGGGGTTGATCCCCTTGGGGGAAAGGTGACATGACAGCTTACCGAGAGCTTCCCCGAGACCATACCAATAAGCCTTACGATGATATTGACTGAAAATAATTTCAGGGGGGGGGGCCTTGGGGGAAAGGTAGGGCTGTACACGAGCCGAGCCAGGCCCAGCTCGAGCTCGAGCTCGAACTTAAACCGAGCCAGCTCGGCTCGGCTCGTTTTTCTGGTCGAGCTGAAAAGTCGAGCTCGAGCTCGGCTCGTAAATGTTCGAGCCGAGCTCGAGCTGGCTCGAGCCAGCTCGTTATATTTTTTATTTTTTTTAGAAATATTTATTAAATAAAAAACAAAAAAATTAAACATAATCATGTATATTTTTTTTTTTTTTTTCTAAGTTATGGTTTATTTATTATGAAAAGATGGGGTAGATAGGTAGTATATGAGCGGGATTTTCAAATTTTTTATTTTAGAATTGGGTTTGGAGCCAAAATATATTAGTTTCATCTATATATTAATTACACATACACAAGCCTGAGTCGAGCCATATGTCGAGCCATCGAGTCGAGTCACGAGTCGAGCCACGAGCTGAACACTCCTGGCTTGAGCTCGGCTCGATTACAAAACGAGCCAGCTCGGTTCGGCTCGAAAACAAAACGAGCCTCTTCGAGCCGAGCTTTTTTCGAGCGAGCTTCGAGCGAGTTTCGAGCGAGCCTCGAGCCGCGAGCTTTTTGTACACCCCTAGGGAAAGGTGACATGTCAGCTTACCGAGAGCTTCCCCGAGACCATACCGATAAGCCTTATGAAATTGACTGAAAATAATTAAAGTAGAATATTAAGAACTAAAGTAAATTAAAAATATACGTGATATGTATAAACTTGAATAGTTGATTTTTTATCTACTTATTGAATATAGTTGAGATGATATAGTACATAAGGGTGTAAAATAATTAGTAACCCATCATCAAATATGCCGTAAAATGTGAAGAGATATAAATAGCATTTGTATTTAGGTACATGTTAAAGTGTGACTGACAAAAAATCAAGTTACTGATCAAATAAAAAATATTATAAGTTAATTGAATCTATTAAATAACTATTAATTAAGCCTAAGTTCTTACACATGGGAAGAAATCTAGGAGGTTAAGGAGGGGGGCGCCCTAGGCGAGACTAGGGTGCACCAATCTAATCGCGCCACATCATTTCAACCTTAAACTAGTCTAAAATAGTCTAAATATCGGAAATGCCAAGCCTAAAGTAGTTTGAAATCAAACACCCCACCACTTTGCTATACCCACCAATCACACACGTACACCCCATGAGCCCACCGCTTTACCCACCTTCACCTTCGACGAGCACATGCCGAATTTGCAAGCCTAAAGCCCAAGCCGATTATGGCGGGGCAATCTAGCCGATGACACAAAGCCGAGGGTGCCATGTTATCCCTAAAAATGTAATTTTTTGATTATTGCATGAGTGTTAAAACAATAGTCAATAAAGATGATAAGATATGATCAAAATTCAACAATAAGATTCAGTACTTTGTTTTTTTATACTCGATACAAAATAATAACACTTTTTAAACTATAATATTACATTTTAGAGTAAATTGCCAAGATGGCCCCTCAGGTTTGGTCTAGATTGCTTGTTTGGTCAGTTATCTTTTTTTTCTGCCAAAAGGACCCCTCACAGATCGAAATTGCCAAAATGGCCCATATTTAACTGAGTTTCTAACTGAGGATGGAAAGTCAGTTAAATATCAGGGGTAATTTCGTCCTTTCACTCTGTACTTCATCTTCTCCATATAAATGGCCCCTGTGCTCTTCTTCCCACTCTGTACACAAGGCACGCCTTTCTTCCTTTCTTCCTTATGGTCCCATCTCTTTACCTCTCTTTCCACTACCTAAACCACACACACACACACACATATACATCGATGTGAGAGAGAGAGACAAGCAAGGAGCAGGATTGCCTCCTGCCGCCGCCAGCGGCGGAGCTCCGGCAGACCACGGTGGCAACCACCTCCACCCTCCTGATTATTATTATAATATAGAGAGGGAGAGGGGGGGGGGGGAGAGACGCGAGGGAGAGAAAGAGACTCAAAGGAGAGAGAACCAGAGATAAAGGAAAAGGAGAAGCAGAGAAAAAAGACACCGGCCATGGCCTCTGGCCGGCCGGTCGGTTCCAATGATAGGAAAAGAAGATAGCGGCTGGTCCTATTCAGGTTAGGTATTCGGCTACCATTAGATGTATTAGAGGAAATAATAGTTCAGATCTGAACAGTTGATGAAAAGGATGATGATGTTGCTGGTTCACGATGGCAGCGACCGGCGACGGTGGTTTTGGGTGATGAAGATAGGGAGTGGTGGGGAAATACCGGTGAAGATTTGACTTTTGTAAACACTAGTTGTTATGATTTGTGGTTGAGTGTTCAGAGAATCAAATATCTCCAAGGGATCCGTTTGATTTCTTTGATTGGGAGTTGGAGTTGGAGAGGAGGAGAGAGAGGAGGTGGCGGAAAGGGGCGAAGTTGCAGGTGGTGGAGTTGTGGAAGGAGGGGTGGGTGCAGGGTTGAAGAAGATGATGAGGAAGAAGGAGTGAGATGAAATGACGAAAATGCCCCTGATACTTAACTGGCTTTCCATCCTCAGTTAGAAACTCAGTTAAATATGGGCCATTTTGGCAATTTTCGATCTGTGAGGGGTCCTTTTGGCAGAAAAAAAAGATAACTGACCAAACAAGCAATCTGGGCCAAACCTGAGGGGCCATTTTGGCAATTTACTCTACATTTTACTTGAAGATACATAATTTATCATGTAAATACTTGAAGATATATAATTTATCATGTAAAATATGAATATGCTGGTTTTTGTCACCAGGTACTTAGCATCTAGTGTACATAGGTTTAATCAATATTTGCACTATAAATAAACCCCAAACATCAATATTTTTTATCAATCAATCCAAAATGGCAAAAAGCATGAAAGCTTATTCGTCTTATTTTGTTACTATCTTTGTTTTCATCCTACTAATTCAACCAGGTTTGAAAAAGAAAAAAAAAACATTTTAAGCAAAACATATAAGTTGATATTGCACAAACTACGTCATACATTATTTTGTTTGCTCATAATATTATTTGATTTTGATGGCGTAGTTAAATATAATTGCAGGTATGGCGATAACTGCTAAAAAAGAGACAAATAAACTATGTGAGAGGAGAAGCGAGACATGGTCAGGATACTGTGGGGACTCAAAACATTGTGATCAACAATGTCGGGAATGGGAGGGGGCAGCTCGCGGAGCCTGTCATCGTCAAGGAGTGGGAATGGCATGCTTTTGCTACTTCAATTGTTGAATGTTACAAGGTCAATCGATGGATAAAGATGATGATGCATGAACTGAATTTTATTTAATAATAGTTATCAAATGTTTACTTAAAGGAACTTTTTATAAAAATAAATATATACATGAAATATTTGAATAATGTGGTTACAATGAATAAACATGTGTTTGGTTATTGTTTTCAAATGAATTATCCTTATTTGAGATTGTTTTACATTGTTATAATTCTTTATATATTGTTTATTAAATAGTTTCTTTGTTTTACATTGTTATAATTCTTTTTGATATTGTTTATTGTGTAGCTTTGTTTTGATTTAACGGTTTGGGACTATTGTATGATTTTTAAACGATTTAACAATGAACTACTACCATTTCCAGGTTAATTTAAAAATACAGTTTTCCATACAGAAACATTATCACCTACACGCTACAACTTTCATTTCACAAATTGCTTGAATACGTAAGTAATTTTAATAAAATAATTTGAAATATTAGAAACTTAACTTGAGAAGCAATCCAATAGAAGGCCCATGACACATGAGATTTACGTTCCCTTAGCCCGCAATCCACATTCACTTAAATTAAGCACTATGGTTACTTGGCCCATTTATACTTCAATTAATCCTATAAATATTTTTCTTAATATAAAAAAGATAATTTTAGATTTCGTTCATTATAATCCTTGTGACCTTAAAGCATGTCTAGAGTCCATAATTTGTGAGCTTAACCTCACACCTAGACCACAATTAAGGCCTCAACCCTCCTTTGAATGTGTCACGTGGTATGTTGAGGCGAGAGTTTTTAATTTATTTTTTTATTTTGTTTTCATCAATTCTCCTACACTTATGTAACCCTAATCTCTTTAAGAATTTAAAAACAAATTTAGATTTTTCTCTCTAATGTTTCCTCCCATCATTTAAAAACGTTAATATCTTTTATATACGAGATTTTTTAAAGAAAAAAATTACACCAAATTAACGAGCTTTTTATTATCTTTCCAACGAGTACCATAGTGTTATATAAAAAACGGAGAAAAAAACGACTATTTTTTATGGGGTTTCGTTCATATAGGAAAAAAAACACAAAGTGTTCAGGTTATTCATTAATCATGTTTTTTCTTTTAAACCAGGTTCTTATATACAATGTTGAAATTTAGCCCAATCGCCATGCTATCATTGGACTTTTACTTTTCTAAAAATGGATAGGTATACTTCATCAAGAGAAGCTAGGAGAAAGAATCACGCAACACTGCAACACATGGTGTCACCTTATAGCAAGGTTATTTTTTTATTTATTTAATTACAAGAGTAATAATTATTACTATTAGTATTATTATTATTAGAATGGTTATATTTTTCAACCTCGGGACACTTCCAGGATAAAAGCTAGTAGTTGGTATAAAAAACCGGATCTAATGAGGTGATGGATCACCAAATAAGGGTAGACAAACACAATGATACTTGTAGATGCTGTAGTGTTGCTTTTGTTGGGCGGATTGTCTAAATATGATTGGAAATGTTGGTTTTCTAATCCAAAGGAGTACGTTGCTACTACTGTGTTGTTTTACAGGTTGACCCACAACAAATGGGATGTGACGCTGTGTAAAAAATGATATAGTTGAGCGAACACTTGAAAACTTATGCTATTTTCTAAAAAAAAAACAAGAGCAAATACCATTAAAAACACTATACTTTATTTTTTATTTATAACAAAGTCACTCAACAATTTTTTACTCATAAAAGTCGATCCGTGCGTCAATGATTTGCGACCTTTGAATGTAATTTTCATATTTAAAGTTGGTTAAACTCTGGTTAAACTCATACTTGATCGAATCGGACAACACACATAGATCAAGAACAACCACTGGCAATGGTCGTATGTAGGGTTGCAAACGAACATGAACATGGCTTTGTTCGTGTTCGTTTGTTAAGGAATATACGTGTTCATGAATACCAACCGAACGGGATTTTCTGTTCGTGTTCGTTTGTAATTAAGAAAACTCTCTTGTTCATGTTCGTTTGTTAATTTTGTTCATTAACGCACACGAACACAAACGAAAATTCATGAACACAAACAAGTGTTCATGAAAGGAAACAAGCACAAATTGACATATTAACTTTCGAATAAGATCAATTTCACATATATTAAGACATTATCTAGATCTACCAAAAATATAACTTAATTATCCAAACATACTTGATACTCAACATAATATTGGTAAATGCAATAATGTAGTGTCTATAGAAACTAAGTTCGCATCTCAAACTTCAGGTGTTCAGTAATCTATCCAAAATAAACTTTAGGTCTTCATCTCAAACGAACATAGATGAAAAAGTTACCGAACGTTCACGAACATAAACGAACGAATGTGGCCTATGTTCATGTTTGTTCGTTTAACTAAACGAACAAAATTTTTTGTTCGTGTTCGTTCCTTTATTAAACGAACGAACACAAATGAACTTCCTGCCAAACAAATCAACTGTTCACTGAAAGTTCAGTTTATTTGCAGCCCTAGTCGTATGCCCTTCACCCAAGTGGTGTCGTTGGGTGCTAACCTCACTAATTTGAAGTGTGGAGTAACTTTAGGTTAAAGTATGATTAGACTAGAGCCGTTAGAAAAAAAAAAAAAAAAAAAAAAAGGAAAAAAAAAAAGATCAAGACAATGGATGAAATTACATGGAAACAAATTGTTTTAGCAATAAACGATAGGCCCAAAATACAGGATTATTGGGACAATAAAGACAAGCTCAAAATTCAACACGATAAGATCACTAATTGATTCGTATACTTGAATACTTGATACAAAATAACAATATCTTTTTAATATAGTAGTACATTTTACTTGAAGGTATTTGGTTTATCATGTAAAATAAGAATATGCTTGTTTTTGTCACGGTGTACTTAAGCATCTAGTGTTCAATGTTAATAGGTTCAACCCCAATATTTCCTATTAATCCCGTACAAATATAGCAAAAAGCATGAAAGCTTATTCATCATATTTTGTTGTTCTCCTTGTATTTATCCTACTAGTTCATTCATGTTATAAAAAATAAAAAGTAAAAACATTGTACAACAGACTTATTTGTTGCTAGTTACTCGAAATATGTCATACATATTGTTATTCGCTCAAATTGTCATACAATAAATCAACATAATGATACGTTAGCTATTGAAGTATACTAGTGGGTTTACCCGTACGTTGCGACGGGATCCAAAAAAACTTGTAATACGCTAACAGTTTTTCCACCGTGTGTTGTAGCGGGTAAAAGATTAAAATAATTTGACTTTTATGGTCAACTATGAAACTAATTAACATGACAAATTCAAATTGTTTGCATATGATACAACATTCCAAAGTCTCCAAAATGGCTGCAAAACAAGAGGTGCCGTAACTCTATTTGATTAAAGGAATACGTCAAATAACAAGCGGGAAAATAAAACTTCATGTGTCATAAGTGGAAATGGTCAAATGGACGTGTTGGGTAATGGGTTAAAACGGGTTGTCTTTAATGCGGGCAAAGTGGTTCATGTCGGCTGACTCGCCCCATACTTTTACAAATAGTCATTGTCAAAATATGATTACAAAAATTATGTTATCACAAAAATAATCTATTTTAGCTTATAAATTAAATGATTTAGGCGGCTATAAGCTTGTAAGCACTAAAGATATAACACGGGCACTTCCAACCCATTTGACCCACTTGAGTAATTTTTTTTATTTGACCCCTTTGACCTATTAGGGAAACATTATAACCCAAAATGACCCATCAAGTAAAATGTCTCAAGGATCACCATGTAAATAGCATTCAAACCTTAGTGAGTCGGTTTTTATGATAAACATTGTATCCTTGAATGTCGATATCAACTTTCGCATCCTCGACGAATCCCATAGTAATAATTGCAACTATCTGTTGATTAAAATACCTAAAAGATGATTATAAAATTTAACATAATACATAAGTAACAAACTTAATATAGACATCACATTTGAATCCTGAATATCTTTTCCACGAAGAATCATCCGGAATCCAAGAGGAATTCTTAGATAAAGAATTGATTCATAACTCTGAAAAAAAAGGTATAAATGATACATAACTCTGAAAGAAAAGGTATAAAGGTGCACAAATTTTTAAGAATTGTATTATAAAGAATATGATCTTTTGAGTTATTTTATTACTCATAAGTAACGGTTATTCATGAGTTAATTAAAAAATTAATTTCCTAAAAATCTAAGAAATATAAAACAAAATTATAACTATTTATTATAAATCGTACAACTTTACCGTAACATATTAATGTATAAATCTAAACTACAAAGTGTAGAAAAACCGGTCTAACAATTTTATGAATAGATTGGAGTTGAAATAATATGTTTTTTAACAAGAAAATGGTGTTGTAAGTACTTATAACCTCTTAAATCGCTTTATTCGGACTAATTATATTTTAATGATATTTTATACATTAATTATTTTTAAAACTCAAGAAAAAAGGAATTTAACTCCTTACAAATTACCCGTCCTGACCAAACCGTTTTGACCCGTTTTGCATTATTATTTTGTACAATTGCTATCAAAGATGGTACACAAGGGTGTAAATGGAAGAAATGGTGTAAAAATTTGAGGATTTTTAAAACTCAAGAAAAAAGGAATTTAACTCACAAATTACCCGTCCTGGCCAAACCGTTTTGACCCGTTTTAACCGTTTTTCATTATTATTTTGTACAATTGCTATCAAAGATGGTACACAATGGTATAAATGAAAGAAATGATGTAAAAAATTGGGGATTACACTTTAGACTCTTGGGATGTCATCTTAACTTTGATAATATGGACATATTTGCTCATGCATCCCCTTTATAATGAAGTATAGATAATCATAAGAAGATACCCAAAATGCACAATAATTATAAAATATACATATACATACCTACCCAAAATGGAATACTTGACATAGTTCAAATGCTTTGATATTATTATGTAATTCTTCAAGAGTTGTGCATAAAACTCCCAGCTTTCTTATGTAGTCCTTCACATCTTCATTCTTATGTATTTCTTCACTCCAAATAGCAACCATCTTGGTGATGCAAGGAGGTCATATCCAATTGTTCAAGAATTTACAGTAAGTTAGATAATGTGGATGCAACTTACAATACATTAGTGCAATATAAAAGTCGAATATTGAATAGATATAGAGATATTTCATAAAATAAAGAAGCAACACCTTTGAATACATAAACCTTGGCATTGCAAAAAAAAAAAAAAAAAAAAAAAAAACGACATCTTAATCAACAATTGGATGAACGAAATGTCTGCACGAATCATAATCAATTATTACACCGTCACAAATTCATAAACAAACAACAAAATACAACGATTATAAGCAAGAAGTACCTCCTCCACGTGTTAAAAGCAAAATCAACGAAAACAAAACAAATTAGAAAGAATTTGGGTTAACCGTAGGTGGTGGGTTAAAGAAGATGATGATGATTGAAAAGGGTGATTATATTGTTGAGCCAATTCTATAACTCCATGTCCTAATAAACTTAGTTATTAAGATAGGTTTAATGGTGGAGGTAATATTGTAGGTGTTACATTGGTCACGATTTTATTAAAATAATATTAATAAAAATTAAAAGGATACCTTTATACAACTATGAGAAATTGTAGTACCCGTACTGAGTACAAATCCAAACGAAAATAACATAAAATACAACATAAAATGATTTAAATCGAAGATTTCATCAAGAGCTTGAACCGCGTCTTCTTATATGATTTCTTCTTCGCCTTTAACGAAGACTTGAATCGCGTCCTTTTGTATGATCCTTCTTGGTTACAAGAATTAACAAAAAATAATGTTGACGGTTGTGACTAAGGCACGTGCTTAACATGGTTCCCTTAAAACAAATTTCGTGCCTCTACTCAAGATAACGCGTCTGTTTCCCAGGGTACAACAGCCGAAGCAGTCTGTACTGGCGGAGAAGGCCACACGCCCAAGGTTACACCGGATAAAATTATAGTGTTAAAACTTGTGGAACAAATAATAATAGAAATGTCGTGGAATCAAGTATAGAAAAACTTATCTCTACAGGTTCCCAACATATGAACATATGGGTCAAGTTTTCCTTCTTCTTCAAGAATTCTTTTATGGATCCTCTTCTTTATTTTTCTTGTATTTTTTTAGTCTTTCAAATGAGGCACAAAGCCTTCTATGTATACAAGACCTAAGGATGAGTGTAGAGACTAACTTAATTAGAGCCATAAACTCTAATAAAGTGAAATAAAGAACTCTACTCAAGAGTCTCCTTAATAATTTCACTAAAATCAATTAAATTCCATTCATCATATTATTAATTTTTTGTAATTTCTAACATCTTCTTGAATGAATCATTCATTGGTAACATTGATGATAAAGAAGGAAAACCATAAGGCAGTTGATGCATGTGAGGGTAGGGATGAAAAAAGAGGGTAGTATTGTAAAAGTGTTTTGATATTGTAAAGGATGAGGTGGGTGAAATGTCTACATTACCCTCCTAAGTGTCTTAATTGTCACAACTATCCCCATAATACCCTTAAATTTCTTGCTTAAATATGTTGTACATGTTGATTCTTAAGTTGTACGGAAATGCAAATTACCATCTTGTACATCACTCATCTTTTATAATAGATTATAGAATTATAGATTATAGATTATAGATATAGATTATAGATAATTTGATTGTTAATACATTGTTAAAAGTAATTGCAGATATAGTGGTGGTGATTGCTAAAAAAGAGACAAATAAAGTATGTGAGAGGAGAAACAGAGACATGGTAAGGGTACTGTGGAGATTCACTCATAGGGCGATCAGACATGCAAGTCTAGCTCACAAGCAGCTGTGGAACATCTTCCTCGATCTTTGCTGGTGTGTGATGCTGGTCAAGGTATAGAACAGTCTACCTCACTACGAAAGGTATTATGTGGATGGCGTACTAATATATCTCCTATTCGTTCTGGAAAAAGCCCTTTGTTTTATATTAGCGTTGATGTGCCCCTGCAATTGAAAAGACCTAGCACTCCATTTATAATATTAGAATCATTCCAAAAAGTACTTATTTATTTCTTCTTTTCCCTCTGGCACGGCGTTGCCCGCTAGGGATTAGTAGCAAAATAAAGTAACTGATTGAAAGGAGACCTGTTCCACGTCTTAGCTTAGACTTATACCGAAAGAGAGTAGTTCATTGATTAACTACCACTTGATCCCTAGGGAAATGAATTTTTTTAAGGTGCCAAAGAGTCCCCTCCTAATAAGTAGGGCTTTGTTGATCTTATAAGCATTACTGCATTAATCTACGTTTGCTTGCAAAACTGCTAAGGTTAAGATAGCAGATACCGTTTTATTTAAGCAGAAATGAATCAATTTCGAACAGTTTATTATCGTCGACAGGCCTCTAATCGGACCCAGATAATCAATGTATTCATCGTGCCCCTTGGGTTCGGTGAAAGAATTAACATGACCTTATAAGAATGGATAATTTTAGAAGAAAACGGTGAAAGGGGCCTTTATGATTATCAAAGTGGACCTCTCCTTTGAACGAATGCTCGGTGACCAACAAAGGGAACTGAATAAGCATTGTGATCAACAATGTCCGGAATGGGAGGGGGCGGCTCATGGAGCTTGTCATCGCCCGGGAATGGGGAAGGCGTGCTTTTGCTACTTCGATTGTTGAATGTTACAAGATCAATCAATGGTAAAGATGATGCATCACAAGTTAGGTATTTTATAATAGTGTATTTTAATAAAGGAAAGTTTTTTTTTTTTTATGATGTGTCATTCATACAAGAAGCATACCTTAAATCTTGGCAGGTGTTAATAGTTTAACAACTTCAATATGCATTGCTGCTTTGATTCTCATCACTTTCATTCTTACTAGTTCGATTTTGTTACATGGACACTCAAAATGTTTTACTTAACTGCATTGCTAGGCAATTCCTTTGCTAGAAGTTGTTTAAGCTTTTACACTTTGTTTATTTTTATACAGTGAGTTTTGTTTGTTATCGTGTTATATATAGACTCCAACCTTTTTGAACATCTTATGATATGTTAAAAGCTATATCCATGTAAATCACACTCCAGTCCAAAAGATAAAACATACCCCAAACCTTCATCAGTTGTTTAAACACTGCCAGTAATGGATTGTGATTATGAATTTGTTGTATGATCATGACAGATCAACGGATCACTTGCAAGAAAAGCTATTAAGATTTAATGGCAAGAACTGCTATTCGGATGGTTGTGTGACTCATAAGAGTCATAGACAGACACAGATAAAAAAAAAATAGAAGTAAAGTTTATCTTAAGGTATTTACATGGGATACTTGTAAGGGCAGTCGAGGTGGTCCGTGATGGCCACCCTGTGAAGGCGCGATGGCCGCAAAACACCGCCCCCTTCACCTATCACGGTCGCGAACAATAATACCGCGATGGCCATCACGCTAGTTGGCTTCCCATCCCCCCCCCCCCTTTTTCTTTTTTTTTTAAGTTTTTAAATATTTATAAAATTATGTTTTAAATTATGTAAAAAAAAATTGTTTTAAAAAGATTATTAAAAAAAACATACCTGCTTTTATTCATGTTCCTTGCATCTTGACATCGATTTTAATTTTTAAGTAACATAAGATGTGATGAGAGATGAAGATCGTGGCGATTAGAATCACAGATCTACAAGACTAAATTTTATGTAAATTGTAAAAAGAGAACGATTGAGAGGGTATCCATAGAGAAGAGAAAACATAGCAGGAGCAAAATGACTGCAAGTTAGACAGATCTAGGGTTAGGGTTAATGAATATGTTGAGGTTTGGGCTAGACTTTAGTTGTCCAGAAAACAATTACTTAGACTAAACCATTACTTGAGCTGGACTTCAAATTGAGATGATTGAAACTACGGCATTTACTTAAAATAAATATATAGAGGTACCTACAATTAAATGTTTCTTGCACCATACTTTAGTTTTAAAGATTAATTATGAAGTTACCATTCAGACCCTCATGTTTGCTTTATTTCCATTTTTGTTTAAAACTTCATCCTTTCTTATTTAACTCACATTATAACAAAGTTAGATAACTTAGTTACTTTACTACATACCAGAATACAAGAAAATATACTTTTTAAATTAAAATTTCAGGTTTGGGGTGTTACAGCGCAGCAGCCCACAGCCACAAAACAATACCACCCCAAATCCTAGTTACCCGACTCCAACTCCACCACCTTCCTACAATCCCGCGCAACAATTTGAAACATACCAACCTAGATCTAATCCTCGAGGTCGTGGTCGCCGACAAAGCAACTATCGCGGAGGGCGCGACCGTGGGTGATACTCATCATACCCGCATTCCCAGCACAAACATACCCCAACTATAGCCCACAACCACCTATTGGATACCCAAACCAACCTTACGGTCCCTCCCCTTGGTGGCCCACACCTCCGCCTTGTCCACATCCAGCCCAATCACCTTGGACTACAACCTGGGACAAGCCTAATGCGCCTCCTCAAACTCCACAACAGCCCACAAACACACATGTCCCACCCGGATTTGGCCTCTTTGTTCCACAACAAACCGGTTATCAATACCCTCCAAATCCTAACCAACCCATCGATCCTCTACAGCCTACCGAACTCAGTGCCGCGCTCTCCACTTTGACTTTGAATCAGCCCGACTCACAATGGAATATGGACACAAGGGCCTCCTCGCATATCACTTCGGACCAAGGTAAAATTCAATTCCCAAATTCGAATTGAATTAATGCTAATATTCTCGTGGGTAAAGGTCAATCTTTACTGATTTTGGGTTTGGGAAAAGGCTTACACAAAACACCTAATAACACCTTTCACCTAAACTATAAAATTTATGCTCCATGTTGTTAATAACCTTATTTCCATATGTAAATTTACCCGTAATAACCTTGTTTCTGTTGAATTTGACCCATATGGCTTTACTTTAAAGGACCTCAAGACTGGACAACCCCTTTCGCACTATGATAGCACCGACGATCTTTACCCATTCACTCCACCAACTCAAGCTCTTGTTGCGTCTTCATCAAATAAGTGGCATGATCGTCTTGAACATCTTGGACCACAAGTTTTAAAAAAAATCTAGTCGTTTTAACATTCAATGTAATGAACTTTCATTTGATTTTTGTCACTCTTGTCATTTATCAAATAGAAAAAGACAACTGTTTTTAATTCTACTTTTAATTTCGAGGAATGGGAATTTGAGGGACACGAGGGCCATGTCGATTTGATGTCTGCCATTCGGTTTGTAGACAGTTGTAAAGACTTGGGTTAAGATTGTTAGGAACATCACTCAAAAAACCCATGACTTTGTATTTAAAGCCCAAGTCAACCCAATTTTAAAAACTTGGGTTAAGATTGCTAGGATTAGTAATTGATGTTCTTGATTTAAATATTCCTAAAATGAAGAAATATTTAAATGATAAAGATGAGAATCAGAATCAAAATTGGGTGCATGTATGATCCCAATTGCATGCAATATCGATGTATGTAAGCATTTGGATGATAGATGACATGTAGCAAAATGGCAAATGGTTTAGGTATTTCTAGACTTGACATCCCATGATAGATTGTTCTACTGCCTAAACAGAACTTTTGTTTGAAATGTTTGTTGCTATTAGTTGAATCAATGTGAGGTATTTTGTTTATTTTCCAAACCCTATTTTTTTCGGATTAAATTGAAGGTGTGTACTTTTAGTCTTCTTTTCATGATTTGTGGGAGTTATCTAATTCAAAGAATGAAAGCAAAAGGTAGCAAGATGAAGATGTTGAAGTATATGTGTGGACACACAAGATTGGGCCCGATAAGAAATAAAGTTTTTTTGGAAACAAAAGAGTTGATATGTATCTCAAATAGGATAAGGGGCGGGCGATTCACATGCGTTGGTCATGTGAAGAGGAGGTTGATGACGACGCTAGTAAGTACTATGGAAATCCTCAATGTGGAAGGGAGGAGCAGGGGTAGACTCAAACTAATATGAGAGTTCTTAGAGATGTAGGAAAAAAATGTTATCTCTTTGATTTTTTATTTGTTAGTGCAATAGTATTTGTCTCTACTGATCTATTAGTAATAGCTTGATATTACTATTTTTAGTACCTTTTGTTTTTGTTATGGTTCCTTAACTCGCGATTTATCTTATCTAGTTACTATACTTTACATCCTTAACATTATGGGGAATTTGATCGAGTTACCCTTGATACAAATTCACGCACAATGTGTTATGTGTCAGTGTGTCACTATATTATAAAGGTTTTGAGAATTTGAGTTGCTACAAAATCTATGTAAACCTTTGTTTTGGTCATTGATGGGAAGACCAATCTTAAACACATCATGGCTAAGTGAAGAGTTGTTGCACATATATAAATTTTATCAGGCTGTTGGTTTGATTAAAGGAATATGAACGTAATACTCTCATTAACATCCGGGTATATGAGGCTCTTCTATTAGTTCAACTTTCTATGCAATGTCATAGTTTCTTAGGCTTCTCTATGAATTAACACTAGTAAATCAAGTTTTTTTTTTAATATTCAAACGGAACCTTTTATTCACATCACCAAATTGTATATATTACACCCAAGACCCAATAAGCTAGAGACTATTAGTAAATCAAGTAGTTGAAGTTGAAGTGAAAAGAGAAAAATGAATATAACAAGACTTTTTTTCCGTGTCTTAACTATAGCGGGATGTAGCGGTGCCTAGATGCCAGTTTTTTAACAAAAAACTAAGTTACTCACAATTTTACATCATTGTCTACGTCAAAACTCAAACTTATAAACTTATGAGAAAAATATCATTTTACACACCTTCACCTATTAAAAGAAATTAAAAAGATCGTCTAAATACTTAACAAAAACTATTATTTATCTCTATATTAAAAATGGATAGTTTAATAGTGTCTCTGACTTCCGGTGCTAATATGCACCGCCCTACTTTGCTAATGTGTGCGACCCCTATTTTGCTAATGTACATCTATGTCTAAGAAAAAAAATCTTCTTTTACATAAAACCACTTTTATTTGATGTCGGGAACTTTTTTTTCTTTATAGGGATGAACATTTGGTACTAAGTACTCTTACCGAACTGGTACTTACGGTACCAATATAGTGATCCTTTTCTTTATCATAGAGAGCCAAACTGATATTATTTTAATCGGTACGGGTGTCGTGTTCGTTTTATATATATTTTTCTCTATGTGACACTATAAACTCATTGAAAATGAAGTTATATAACAACAAAACATTTATTAGGTAACACTAGTCGTTTTAATAAGTACGGAGTTTAAAACCGCATCATACGACAACTTATAAGTGTAAAATAATCGTGTTCAGCTGCAACGCACAACTAAGTTCAGCTCTAGTTTAGTTAAAAGAGCTTGGGAGTACTCTTGGAGTGTGAACACTCTTTTAATAATTAACTCTCAACAATAATTCACAACGATGGTGACACATCGAGGAATACACCAGGGGACATTTCTTATTTTATTTGATTTTTTTTTGTACGTAGACTACAACATCAAAGAGAAAACCTATTGAGTAAATTTCATTTATTAATTAGTTGATTTGTCATCGTTTTATTGAATTTAGGATTAACTAGATGATGCTTTTTCTTCCTAAAATAATATCTAAATTGAAGAACATTTTTCATCATTTAAACATGTAAAGCGTGCGAGGATAACCAACATGCTTTTGTCCCTCTGGCTTTTGACACTTTTGGCTCATTGGCACCGGAAGCGATCAGGTTTCTGACGAGAGTTCAGCGGGTGGTCCACAGCAACTTCTCGACTCCCCAGGGGCAAGGATTTGTATTCTCTAGATTAGGGTTCTCTATTCAGAAGGGGGTGGCGGCGCAGCTTGTTGCCCGACTACCTTCTATTCTTATGTAATTTGCCCCTTTTGTTGAAATAAAAACTTTAGATTAAAAAAAAAACATGTATTTTTGTTAGGAAAAGAGAATACTTTGTTAGGAGTCCTCAAACCAGGTATGATATTAGTAAAAGTTATTGATGGCAATGATCTTTAAAGGATTTTAAATATTATAGTTTGCATATATAGCAACAAATTATCCATCTATTAATAATCGAACGAAATCAACATCTATTAACTTTAGGTTTCTCATAACTTCGGACATTAAGCAAAAATCAAAAGACGTGAGAAGATGATGTTGGTTTAGGCTTTTAGCACAATACTTGAATCAAGACATTCTTTATGTGATTAGCATCATGTGTTTCTTGATCATAAACTGTACATATTATTGAAATTTTGGTTAATTTAGTCTGATCCAATACGACAAACACACACACAAAAAAAAAAAAAAAAAAAATGGATTCGAAGAAAAAATGAATATATCAATAATGGTGTTTTTTAGTCCCACAACATGTTCCCATCATTTCAATTAAAAAGATCTAGTGATGTGCAACCAAACGTTAACCTACTATAATCCAAACATGATAATATACCCAAACAAAATGATACATGAGCTTCATAACATCAACGAAAATCTTTTGTCTTTGTATTTTCTTGTTTGGAACATAAGATCTATAATGGAGTAAATCGATTATAAGTCTTGCATCTTTATGGTTACACCACTTGGCCTATATAATATTTTTGGGGACGTGCTATGTCGGAATTTGTTACAACGTTTTTCAAGATTTCGTTTTTGGTTCAGTCTAGTTCAATTTGAAACAAAACACAGTTTTTTTTTTTTATTTAACTAATCCGACCTTTTTCATTAAGCCAAAGACAAACCATTGTAAATGTGACAAAAACACAGTTTAGTAAAAAAAAAGTTGATTTTTTTTTTTTTTTGATTTCTAACTAATGTGTTTTTGTCACATTTACAATGTGTATGTATAATGTTGTTAATAATGTGGCGAGTTTTCAATAATACACAGAAAAACTCCCATAACGGTGGGAAAATATAAACAGTTTGATTGTTGGTGGAGCCTTAAATTGTGTGGACACAATTACAGTCCACAGCCCACACTGGCGCACTAGAAAGAAACCAATAGCTACAGTAGCATTGATTACATTATGACCAATGTGTATGCACATTTGTTGTGAACCTCAATTTCTTTTAGATATTTGGAAACAGAATAGAATTTGTGACGCTACATCCAACACTTGTAGCCCAGTTGGTTGAGGACCTAAAGTTTTCTATGGGAGGCTTGGGTTCAATTCTCACTAGCTATATTTGAAGGACATTGGTGGAGGGGAAATGAGGGATGACCCGGCCATTGGCTTGGGTTCGAGTCCTGATCCCGACCGGTTTTACCGATTATTTCATTGTCGTGCCTTCGGGCGGGTGAGTAGTCGAGTTTTCCCGAGAATTGGTGGCCCGGGTACTCTCGAGTACCTGATTCGCCAAAAGGGTGCCCGAGAGTGCTCGGAAATTGATTCGTTGGCCGTTAAAAAAAAAAAAAGAATTTGTGACACTACGGGAGTTATTTTATTTTATTTTTTTTAATTTTTTTTTACTTAGGGGCAATGAAGTGGGTACAAAACAGGTCTTATACTCGGTTACAAAACGGTGTCTGTGTTTGGCAGGCCTAATATTCATCGGGTATATGTTGAGTAAATACGCATTGGACATCTGGCATACCATTGGGTTTAGACTTTAGAGTATATATCTTGGGTATATTTAATGACTAGTGGAGAACCCGCGCGTTGCGACGGGGACATGATACGCATAAGGCGTTCAGGTGGTTTGTTGTATAGCCTAATACAAATATCAGGTTGTTGGAATGACTGCATCATTTTGAGTAAGCATTAATTACTATTATTTTAACCTATAATGTTTTACATGGTTTGCTATCTAGTGTTCATGTTATAACTATATATGCTTGATTACCATTAGCCCACGAATCCACGTAGTCCATGTCCTATGAATATGGTAAGTAACTTTACATTATTCGGTTTTAACAACCCGCTTTATTTAGGGCTGATGTGTCACTATACATAAATCTAAACAAAGAATAATTCTAAAATTTATTTAATAATAACGGTTTTTACAAGGAAAACGAATGGACCTAATTTAGTGATATATAACAGTGTCGATCTAGTAGTTCTATAATCTAACTTGTCGATTTTACTGTTTTCACACATCTTATGATTTAACTAAGAACCTATCGAATAAACAAAGAAAACAACAAACGAAAAAAAAGCCAAAAATTACTTGATAACGAATAGAATACTAATAGTGCATTAAGATCGGTAATGATGACAAATGTAACAGTGTTAACAAAACAAAAACAATAGTTAGGATAATAAGGTTTTGCCAACTTTAAGGTCTATAAAAACAAGTTGGATGCCTTACCTTCAATGTCATAGATTCTGGGTGGTCGTTCAACGTTGGTCTCGATGTTAGTTATATTGCAGAGGCCGGAAGCCGCGGAGGTCGAGTGACAGACCGTGGTTTGTGATTGCGGTGTTGAAACTCGGAGAAGAACATGGTGGTACGCTTCTACTTTGCATGGTTGACGATTTACATAATGCATAGAGTCGCTTTTAAACATAAAGCATCCAAGGTAGAGTATCTACGGGTCGAGAGGTGTGGCGAGATAGCCTAGCTTGTCTACTATTTATAACAGAAGATTAATGTCTAAGTAAAACCATTAAACATCGTCTTAAAGTTTAGGTTGTCGTTAAGAAGATGAAGAGATACAATGGTTAAGTTTTATTTAATCTAATTAAATAATTAAATGAGAAGCACATGATTAGTCCAAGAGCTTTTAAAGTGAATAAGAGGCACACAATAATATTTAATCTAAATCACTTACAATTACATATCTATAAGGAAAGACAAGTTTATTCTCAAAAGTTAGTTAACATATGCATTATGTGTTGTATTATAAGCAATTATATATGTACTTTATAATTTTTAAGAAGTCCTTTTAAAATGCTTTATAATATAGCATAAATATAAATATAGATGAGGGTGCAGAACAGAACCGGTGAAAAAAGAAGAAAAAGAAAACTTGTTGAAGTGTGTGTGTATATATATGTTTTTTTTTGTTTATGATACTGGATCATACCTAGCTTCTAGATTAGCATACACGATTAGGGTAATATCTAATCACTAATGCTTTAAGGCCATATACTTACCATGTCATATTATCTATACTACATTATTAAGGAGGAGAGATGTCTACAAATGTAATTTTACATACATTTTAAGATGGCATAGGAAAAGTCTCATGCTTAAAACCAAAATGTCATGTAATTTTTTCCCTTTCTACCCTTCATGCAAAACCTACTTGTACACATTTTTTTTATCATAACCTACAATTACCATTAATTTATAATATATATTATTATATTATAAAGCAACTAAGAAGGGTATCAAACAAAAGTAAGTAATTACCACAATTTATTAAAAAAATTGCAATTTTATATAAAAAATTTCTATATAACAAAATTATACAAAAATGTTTCCACACATACAAATATATACCTATACACATTAAAAAGATTGTTAGAATCAATAAAAGTCAAACTTTACGTAAAAAAAATTGTGGGGCCTTTTTCTTAAAAAAAATAGTGTGCGCATGAATTGGTTCACGAACCGAAACCGGACTCTAAAACCAATCTTTTAAACCAGCGAAATCGGGGCTGAACCGAACCGAAACTGGATCAGACACGAACCAGTTTGGAACCAGTTTGGTTCCTAGAAAAAAAACCACTCTGTGCACGTCTATAGAGTTCTCGGGTTGGGACGTCTTATGTGGAATATTTTCAACTAACCTAACTTCCATTTTCACTTTCCGATGTACCTGATTGTGACATCCGTCACTTTTATTTTTATATAATAATAATAATAATAATAATAATATTAATTATAAAAAAAAAAATTCTGATTATATATCTTTATATTATAAACACACCCACTTGATATCAAGACCAACCCACCTCCTTGCATTCACCCAAACCAAGCCCACCCTAAAACCAATATCATTTCCTGAAGCCCAACAGCCCAACACATGAACCCAGAAGGCCGGCCCAGGTACACAGGCCCAGGCCCAAATCCCCTCCCTCTTTGGCTGTTACAAAGAAAAGAAAAAAAAAATCTGTCCCTGCTCGGATTCGAACCCGGACCACCATCATCCACACACAACACACTTACCACCTACTCTACACCCTTTAGTTGGATTAATCCCAACCTATTAAATATTTAACACCTTTTTAACTGGCCCCTTCTTCTTTCCCTTGTTCGCAGAACAGCAGCAGCATATGAATAATTTTATTTTTTTTCTTTTTCTTTCTTTCTTTTTTTTTTTTTGACCATTCATTTGACAACATTAACGTACAATAATCAAGGCTTGACTCGTAAACGTGATTCCCGGCCTAATGTTCTTCAATTACACGATCAATGACAATCAATTAGCACCAATTGGTTGACTAACGCGTCAAACATTAAAACGTGGTCAACTTTCCAATTAGCCTTAACCATTGATCCTCAGTATAAATAGATGTGTTTCGAAGCATTACAACTCGCTCACAACTCTCTCTCAACCTCCAATTACCTCTGAATCACACTGATTATAATTATCTTGTTCGTCGTTTGACTTTTGCTTTGACCCGACAATCATACGTAAAACAACACTGTGAGTTACTTTTCTTTTGTGGGTTTTATTAGTCGGCGATCAAACAACAAAAGCCCCAACATTAATCGGGCTCAAGTTGTCTGATTTGTCCAATTGTTAAATCTAGGGTTTGTTCTTATTAATTTGGGGAAGAACACGATTTTTAACATGATATATATATTAAACGGGCTGGAACAAAACACGACCATGGTCTGGACCAAGTGGTTGTGACTGGAGCCTTGTGAACTGGACCACAGAGGTTCGAACCCCACCCCATACATTCTTTTTTTTTGAGTTTTCAAGTATAAGTTTAAATTATATATATTTCATTTAAACTTGTAAATTCATTTTTAATTATTAAAACCTTGTTATTAATTCTAAAAAAATTATTTTTAACAAATCTGATGTCAAAGTTTCATCTACAATTTTTATTTTTCTAAAATTCATTTATTTAGTATTTATAATAATTAAATCAATTTTATGCTAATATATTTATAAAAATCCATTAAAATATCAAAACAATTTTATTAATTTCTACAAAAATTACCCTATGTTTATACAATGTTAAACTTTACTGAAATAATTTTTAATTCAGAAAAAATCAATTATTTTATATTTTTAATCAATTTTTGTTAGATTTAATCATAATTAAATCATAATAAATTCAATTTTCATCATTTTTGCACCAAAATTTTATACAAATTATTTTTAATCATTTAGAACAGAAATATGATTTTTAAAACAATAATTCTTTAAGTTTAGTATTTTTGAATATTAAAGTTAAAATTTGACAATTTGTAATAAATAGATTTAATAATCTATTTTAAAGAAAATAATTTTATAAAAATTATTTTTACACTTTAAACACATTCTTGTGACCATCTTAAATTTAAATTTCATAAAAAGATTTTTTGGTTATTTATTTACTAAATTTCTCTCATTTGGCGAATATTTTTAATAATAATCAAACAAACATTTATCCCCAATTCGAAGCCCTAGAAATACATGTATCCTAGAGTTATTTCCCTTACACATTATCAATTACTTTAGGTTAATCATTTGGGAGTAATCTCAATTCATATTTCGTTGTCCAAGTTCAAATTCAAGTTATTACGTGAACTGTGAGTATTCCTATCCCCTTTTCGCTTTTATACATTTTTGGGGTGTTACATGTACACTATTACAATTTCAATTACAAGTTTACATTTTTACAATACAATTCTAGTACTATGTGCATTGCTTACAACGTGCTTTATGCTTAGACAATACATGTGGATTACATTTGTACTTAGTGAAATCATTAACATGGTACAAGCCGACCTTAACATTGGATAGCGCTATTTGGATTGACAACCCGCCTAGATTGATTCTCCCCCTTTTTCATCGGAGAATCCGTGGCCATTGTTAAGTTATCATCCATTTATTGGTTGAGTACACTACAGTTCATACAGTACATTATACAGTCACAGGGTTGATTTCGCTCATTTGTATGACACATAGTTTACATATTTGCACTGTAGCTTGCACTTGAATTGTATAACTTTTTAACCTACTATATATATCAAATCTAGGAATGCTCACCAACATTTCATATGTTGACCAAATCTATTTTGTACATGTTTCAGGTGCAGTTTGATCTAGTGCTTTAACAAGAGACATTTAGTGCTTTATTTTAATTCAGTTATTTCAATAGTTACATTTCATTTAGACAATGTATTTCCAATTCCATGTAAGACAATTCTGGTTTATTCAATAATATTTACATTTTACTACCATGAGCTTTTGAACAATCGTCACTACGTGGCACCTCGATGATTCCGCCATCGGTTGGGGTGTTACAGATTGGTATCAGAGCCATGGTTATAGGGAATTAGGTTATTAGATAAAATGGCCTACACTATAACCGAACTTAAACTTGCATGCATTTTTCTGAATTACCCTACCCCTCATTTCTCCCTACTTTCTTCCTTCTATCTTTCCCTTCTTCTCTCTCTCTATTCTTCTTATCTTTCATCATGGTGCATAGAGATGGAGTCCTATAGAGAGTGGAAAGTTTACATCATCATGGAACGGGAACAGTACCTTTTATTAAGACACTCTTAGATACAATGCCTACTCTTATTTTTGCTCCTTCAAAGTTGTTGAACTTTAATGAGTGTGATAAGGACACGTGCAATCTGGAAGGGTGGATGCCTGTACACTGGGTTTTCTGGCATAGGCAAGCATAGCGCATAAATCCATTGACGGACCTGTTATGCTTACCTGGGGATTCCTGGAGTGAGTGTCCACTTATAGGCTAAAGCATGTCTTCTTAGATCACCATTGGGTTCAATTCCTTTGAAAAGTCAACGTTCTTGTTGGGCTTTACAGCTAGACAAGGGCACTCCAAGCATCTTATGCAAATTTTACAATAATACCCTCTCGTTTCATATACAATACTTTGCATATCATGATTGCTTACAAGATCACATCTTCATAATCATCCGTACGATTATACACTTACATTTATTAATCTCATGATTTTTCATTGACTACCTCGTAGATGTCTGCTCGCCGCATGCTCCGTGATGCCAGCCAACGCCCTGTTCGTGCTTCTGGACGACGTTCTGATCGTCGCCTCGCATCTTTAGTCGCCGAGCAAATTGCTGCAGTGATCCCAAACCTTGTCAGTGAGATAACCCAGAATAGTAACAGTGCCAACACCGGGAGTACGACTCAATTTCGGTGCACTTTCAAACACTTTAACTCCTGCAACCCCACAAAATTCACTGGTGAGGAGGGTGCTACTGGCCTCCTCCAATGGTTTGAAAGCATGGAGAGTACCTTTGTGAACAGTGAATGTCCTGATGAACTCCGCGTTCGCTATGCTACTAGTGTCCTTCAAAAGGGGGCGCTAACCTGGTGGAATGGCGAAAAACGCAATCGAGGAACGGATGTAGCTTTATCATTATCCTGGGCTGAAGTTAAGGAACTCATGATCGCCAAATTTTGCCCTAGGAACGAAATCAGGAAACTGGAGGAAGAGTTCCATGGACTGAAACAAGACAGTGGTGAGAATCTTGCATATAATACCCGATATCACGAACTTAGCATACTGGTTCCACACATGGTCACCCCAGTCTCTCGAGCAATCGAAAAATATATCGAGGGATTACCTGACCTGATTCAAGACGTTGTCACTGGAGGCAAAGCCACTACGGTAGAAGAAGCCATCCAACTTGCAGCCACATTAACAGACAAACACGTAAGGAAAGGAAACTTAGTTAGGAAGGGCACCAAGACACCTACTGAGAAAACCACTAATGTTGTTGAACAACCTAAGATTGTTTTAGCAAAGGTCGCCACTACTGCTTCGAACTCTAAACGAATGGGCGATAATCAGAACCATGCTGTTGTTGATCCGGTGGCTCAACCTCCTATCAAGAAAGCCTACACGGGAATCCATCCACAATGCAACACTTGCAAGTATCATCACCCTACAAATCTTCCATGCCGTCAATGCACTAGATGTGGGAGGTTTGGACACCTTGTTACCACTTGTCGAGTAATGGTTGGGACACAGAGTAATCATCAAACAGCTGCCCAGGGACCACTACAGATTACTAACGGTCGGGCATGTTATCATTGTAGAGACCCTAATCACATGCTGCCCCAATGTCCCAAATTGAACAATGTAAACCTGGTGGCACATGGACGAGCTTTCAATATCAATATCAACGAAGCAGACGATCAGGATGACGTTAATCCCACTAGTTAAGCCATGGATGAAATCTTCCCAAGACTCGAGAAATCCAATACCCGTGTTTTCATTTTCTTGATCCTATTATCATTTTGTACCCAATTTTGTCGCACTCGTTAGCATACAACATCTAGAAATTTCCTTGCGTATTATTGTGTATTAACACAGATTGGAAATTTATTATATTGATTACGTTATTTTTTAATCATACAAGACTCTACCTTACATTTATTTGAAACGTTTGGACTTGATACTTGATCTTACAGATGCTTTTCTAAGAAAACGTCATTGGTTATTACATGAAACTAGATTTTTCCCTTAATTTGACTACGCATTGAACATCTAATTATTCATGATACACGAAAACATTTAATTATTCATGATAACACCTACACTTAATGGTTGTAGTACTTACAAACTTGCTTGCATAAACATGTTATCAATTTGCAATCTATGTGAATAATAATTGCTGCACTTAATAGAAGTCATCACACCTTTTTCAACAGTCGGGAGAGGCCCTACAACCTGCTCCACGACTGGTGGAGGTTATCGAACATACTCAGCGATTGGTAGAGGTCATTATGCCTTTCAAACAGTCGGGAGAGGCCCTACAACCTACTCCACGGCTGGTGGAGGCTATCAAACCTGCTCAACAATTGGTGGGATCATAGAAGGACACAAAACCCTAATGTAAGGTAAATTGATGATTCCGGTCCGGAACGTAATCATGAATTTACAGGTGCGTTAAGGTAGTGTGAAATTCTATTGGAGTTCTTGGGTAGGCGTTCAGTACGTTTTCAAGGTATCAAAGGTGTGGTGGGTTAGCTGCGGTACACCCTGTATACAAACACTAATGATGCGTTGAAAGTGAGACTGGAAGTCGAACCAGGAACAAACTCTGTTTGCTTGTTAGTTCATTTAGTCTTTCTGTGGTCAATCAACTCGTACATTTATTCTAGGATTCCTAAACTTGCAATTTATTGATTTACTAGATCCTTATTCTCCCTGTTATTCGAGACGAACTTAATCCAATCCTTAACTCACACCCATCAAATCTCATGTCCAAATCATTCAAATTTTCCAACCCACAGTTATCCTAAATTTTACCCTAGCATCCATAACCCTATGTTCCTAATAACTTCGGGACGAAGTTTCTAAAAGTAGGGGATGCTGTGACATCCGTCACTTTTATTTTTATATAATAATAATAATAATAATAATAATAATATTAATTATAAAAAAAAATTCTGATTATATATCTTTATATTATAAACACACCCACTTGATATCAAGACCAACCCACCTCCTTGCATTCACCCAAACCAAGCCCACCCTAAAACCAATATCATTTCCTGAAGCCCAACAGCCCAACACATGAACCCAGAAGGCCGGCCCAGGTACACAGGCCCAGGCCCAAATCCCCTCCCTCTTTGGCTGTTACAAAGAAAAGAAAAAAAAAATCTGTCCCTGCTCGGATTCGAACCCGGACCACCATCATCCACACACAACACACTTACCACCTACTCTACACCCTTTAGTTGGATTAATCCCAACCTATTAAATATTTAACACCTTTTTAACTGGCCCCTTCTTCTTTCCCTTGTTCGCAGAACAGCAGCAGCATATGTGTAACACCCCAACCGATGGCGGAAACATCGAGGTGTCACGTAGTGACGATTGTTCAATAGCTCATGGACTAAAAGTGTAAATATTGATACATTGATTAAATAATTTATTACATTGAAATGAAATACAACGTTCTAAATGTCAACTAAACTGAAATACAATGAATCCAAAATCTAAGTAAAAATTCCAAAGGCTTAAAAGTCATCTCATAAATAACCTGAAACATGTACGAAAATAGTATATGTCAATACAAAAATGTATTGGTGAGCATACCCTGTTTGAATAAATATAGTAGGAAAAGTGTTTAGCAATTCATGTGCGGTACCATTTGCAATTATGTAATAAGTAATATCCGTTCAAAACCAAACCTGAGAATAATGACTAACACATGACTAACCAACTGAATAATGAATTAACAAGACAATGACCAAGATTCTCTCAACAGAGTCTCAAGGGGGTATACCATAGTACTATTCATTGAAAAGCTAGGCCGCCCAGCGGTTAATGATTTTGACAAGCCATAGACACACCAATTAACATAAAGCAAACACACATGAGAATTGCATTGAGTATAAGAAATTGAAACTTGATTAATATATAAGTACATGAGTCACCCCAGAATAGTAAAACAGTAAAAAGGGGAAAGATATACTCACAATTTGCTAAGCAAGAACTACCAAAGTGGTTAGTTAAAGGCAAAGGAACCCCCAAATGATCCAAACCTAAACTGTAAAGTATAGTCTATGAATAAGTGGACTTAAAGTCAAGGGTTTTAATAGAGAGTTATTTATTTTGTATGAAACCATTTCCAAAAAAAATATTTCAACTAAGTGTAATTAATCTTGAAGACTTAAATTATAGAAATAATTTAATATTAAACTTAACGTTAAAACTACATCCATATAAGTGAGAGTAGATAGACAATATAAATAAAAAAATATATATAAAGAAATAAATAATATTTCGATAGTTTTGGAATTTTTTAAATTAGAGAATTTAGTAAAAGGCACTATATCCTCATCACTAGTTCATATTCTTAGGAATCATAATTTAATATTAAAAAAAATTATATTTTTATGTGCATGTGCACAGTAAAAACAAAAAAAATGTAGAGGATGAATCATGAACCCAAACAATGACCATATTTGCTAAAAGTGGATCAGAAACTCTTCGTCTCCTCCACAACTCAAACCCTTGAACCAATCCAAACATCAACTCCAAAATCTTTTTTTTATTGGTTACAGTTAGAATCATGGACCTTTTGTCCGGAATAAATGACATAATAGTTAGCATTTTATTTACCTCGAGTGGTGTTTGGTTTACAACCGAAGAGTCTCGCCGGAGCGCTGGCGAGATGGCAGAACTTAAATCACAGAGAGTTGATATCGTGAGGGGAACAAATAGGTGAGTGGTGTGTAATTAAAAACGAGAGGAACTTGGTATTTTATGATCGTGACTAGAAACCGACTCAACGGTTAAGTCAGTGATTGGCGAATGCCCCGATGTTGTTTGTAGTGGCGATGGTCGAAGTAAATATGGTCGGGACAGGGAGCCGAGAGGAGGAGGTGGTTCGGCGAGAATGTTGTTCGACAATGCTTGTCAAAATTTACACAAGCCGATCAAAAATGGTTAAGGAAAGAATTGTGGGTCTTTCTTTTATAGACTATGCAATTTAGACTATATAATCAATAGTGAAGGGTCTTGGATTTGGTTTATTGTCGTTGACCGTTTCATTAGAAAAGGAAACAAAACAATAATAACGGTGGGTAAAACTCCCATAAATTATTCAATACGTTTTGTTGTCCAAAGAATCATTTAAATTTAATAATAATTATAATTAAAGTTAATAAAAGGAAACCTACATCATTTCGGTTACAGCGTATGAATTGTGAACATTTAATAGCATAAATTTGAGATGCTTAATTTAATAATGAATTCTTATAAAACTGAAGCCAATTTAAAGCTATTTAGTGATATATTTGCTTGTTAAGACTTATATATATTATAATTAACCTCTAAAACATGTAAAATAACATTTTTTTAAACGAAAAATTATTTATAAATAAAATCTGAAAGAAAATATATAAATATATATTATTTTTAAATAAAAAAAAATCATTTCGTATATGTTTCAAAACACATTATCCTTAACATATAATAAACAAGACACTATTATAAAAGAAATAGATTTGCGAAATTTTATTATTAATAGTTTCGAATACAAGACTGTAAATGTAAATGTAAGAAATAAGGGGGACTAAAGTTGTAAAATGATAAAAGTGAAAGGGGTCGAATGTCACAATATGAATAATTTTATTTTTTTTCTTTTTCTTTCTTTCTTTTTTTTTTTTTTTTGACCATTCATTTGACAACATTAACGTACAATAATCAAGGCTTGACTCGTAAACGTGATTCCCGGCCTAATGTTCTTCAATTACACGATCAATGACAATCAATTAGCACCAATTGGTTGACTAACGCGTCAAACATTAAAACGTGGTCAACTTTCCAATTAGCCTTAACCATTGATCCTCAGTATAAATAGATGTGTTTCGAAGCATTACAACTCGCTCACAACTCTCTCTCAACCTCCAATTACCTCTGAATCACACTGATTATAATTATCTTGTTCGTCGTTTGACTTTTGCTTTGACCCGACAATCATACGTAAAACAACACTGTGAGTTACTTTTCTTTTGTGGGTTTTACTAGTCGGCGATCAAACAACAAAAGCCCCAACATTAATCGGGCTCAAGTTGTCTGATTTGTCCAATTGTTAAATCTAGGGTTTGTTCTTATTAATTTGGGGAAGAACACGATTTTTAACATGATATATATATTAAACGGGCTGGAACAAAACACGACCATGGTCTGGACCAAGTGGTTGTGACTGGAGCCTTGTGAACTGGACCACAGAGGTTCGAACCCCACCCCATACATTCTTTTTTTTTGAGTTTTCAAGTATAAGTTTAAATTATATATATTTCATTTAAACTTGTAAATTCATTTTTAATTATTAAAACCTTGTTATTAATTCTAAAAAAATTATTTTTAACAAATCTGATGTCAAAGTTTCATCTACAATTTTTATTTTTCTAAAATTCATTTATTTAGTATTTATAATAATTAAATCAATTTTATGCTAATATATTTATAAAAATCCATTAAAATATCAAAACAATTTTATTAATTTCTACAAAAATTACCCTATGTTTATACAATGTTAAACTTTACTGAAATAATTTTTAATTCAGAAAAAATCAATTATTTTATATTTTTAATCAATTTTTGTTAGATTTAATCATAATTAAATCATAATAAATTCAATTTTCATCATTTTTGCACCAAAATTTTATACAAATTATTTTTAATCATTTAGAACAGAAATATGATTTTTAAAACAATAATTCTTTAATTTTAGTATTTTTGAATATTAAAGTTAAAATTTGACAATTTGTAATAAATAGATTTAATAATCTATTTTAAAGAAAATAATTTTATAAAAATTATTTTTACACTTTAAACACATTCTTGTGACCATCTTAAATTTAAATTTCATAAAAAGATTTTTTGGTTATTTATTTACTAAATTTCTCTCATTTGGCGAATATTTTTAATAATAATCAAACAAACATTTATCCCCAATTCGAAGCCCTAGAAATACATGTATCCTAGAGTTATTTCCCTTACACATTATCAATTACTTTAGGTTAATCATTTGGGAGTAATCTCAATTCATATTTCGTTGTCCAAGTTCAAATTCAAGTTATTACGTGAACTGTGAGTATTCCTATCCCCTTTTCGCTTTTATACATTTTTGGGGTGTTACATGTACACTATTACAATTTCAATTACAAGTTTACATTTTTACAATACAATTCTAGTACTATGTGCATTGCTTACAACGTGCTTTATGCTTAGACAATACATGTGGATTACATTTGTACTTAGTGAAATCATTAACATGGTACAAGCCGACCTTAACATTGGATAGCGCTATTTGGATTGACAACCCGCCTAGATTGATTCTCCCCCTTTTTCATCGGAGAATCCGTGGCCATTGTTAAGTTATCATCCATTTATTGGTTGAGTACACTACAGTTCATACAGTACATTATACAGTCACAGGGTTGATTTCGCTCATTTGTATGACACATAGTTTACATATTTGCACTGTAGCTTGCACTTGAATTGTATAACTTTTTAACCTACTATATATATCAAATCTAGGAATGCTCACCAACATTTCATATGTTGACCAAATCTATTTTGTACATGTTTCAGGTGCAGTTTGATCTAGTGCTTTTACAAGAGACATTTAGTGCTTTATTTTAATTCAGTTATTTCAATAGTTACATTTCATTTAGACAATGTATTTCCAATTCCATGTAAGACAATTCTGGTTTATTCAATAATATTTACATTTTACTACCATGAGCTTTTGAACAATCGTCACTACGTGGCACCTCGATGATTCCGCCATCGGTTGGGGTGTTACACTGATAAAAATTTATGATACATTTAATTAGCAGTTGTATTGCGTTGCTTTTATCATGTGGACAAACTTATGGGTATGCTTCTTTGCATATGTCATGTAATTTTTTTCCCTTTCTACCATTCATGCAAAACCTACTTTTACACATTCTTTTATCATAACCTACAATTAGCATTAATCTATAATCTATATTATTATATTATAAAGCAATTGACAAGGTATCAAACAAAAGTAAGTAATTACCATATTTTATTAAAAAAATGAAATTTTATATAAAAAAAATTATATATAACAAAATTATACAAAAATGCTTCTACACATACAAATATATACATATACGCATTAAAAAGATTGTTAGAATCAATAAAAGTCAAACTTTACGTAAAAAAAAATTGTGATGCCTTTTCTTAAAAAATATAGTGTGCGCATGAATTGGTTCACGAACCAAAACTGAACCGAACCGAAACCGTACGCCAAAACCAATCTTTTAAACCAGTGAAACCGTGGCCGAACCAAAATCGGATCGGACACGAACCGGTTTGAGACCGGTTCGGTTCCTAGAAAAAAACCAATCTGTGCACGTCTATAAATTCTCGGGTTGGGACGTCTTATATGGAATATTTTCAACTAACTTAATTTTCATTTTCGCTTTTCGATGCACCTAATAAAAAGTTATGGTGCATTTAATTAGTAGTTGTATTGCATTGCTTTAATCATATGGAAAAACTTATGGAAATGCTTCTTTGCATGTTGATTACATATAAGCCGTTCCAACCTCCTCTTAATGTGGATCTTATAAAGGTCCTTATGGTTTCTTCTCATCGGCAATCTCTCCAAATTTGGCACAACATATTGAGTAGGACTATTAGTATAATAATAGTTACTAATGAGTCAAACTGTTACTTCCAGTTTTTTTACTGACATGTATGTCAAATTGCATATGGTATATGAAACGTAGCATGCTATCATGTTTCCTTGTAGCCTTTTAAAAATTACCCCACTGCGAAGCACAGGTGCTTACACACATAAACATACACCTTATATATTGATTCTTTTAATCGTTTTAAGGTTTGAATTACATTTCGGCTCTATATTGTCGACTCCGCCGCAACGCGTGGGTTCCCTGCTAGTATCTATATTAATATGTAATGTCGGTGGGTTTTTTCCCACCGACCCTCCAACTTTATTTCTTCGTTATATTCAGCCCCTCAACTTTGAGATTTTTTGTTTGTAGCCTTTTACTTGAAAAACCTATTTTTTATATAATCTAACCCCTTAACTTTGACATTTGTCGTTTTTAGCCCATTTACTTGAAAAAAACTATTATTTTACGTGTGATTTTTTATATATGTATCGATATAAATACGAGTTTGTCTACGTTTCGACTTAAACCTTTTTTTTTCCGTACCTTACTTGGAAAAAAAAAACTATTTTTTTTGGCGTGCGAATATTTTATATATGTGTCGGTAGAAACACGAATTGGTCTACGTTTTGACTTAAGCTTTTTTCCTTTTGGAAAATTAAAGAGTTTACACCTTTCTGTACTTTACTTGAAAAAAAAACCTATTTTTTTTTACGTGTGAATTTTTTATATGTATCGGTATAAATACGAGTTGGTCAACATTTCGGCTTAAACTTTTTTTTTCTTTTGAAAAACGAGTAATTTCAAATATAATACGTTTTCGTACTTATTTGATGTGCCCATTTGATCCACGTTTCGAAGTATTTACGTGTGAAAATTTTTTATATGTATCAGCATAAATACGAGTTGGTTTATGTTTGAACTTAAATTTTTTTTTCTTTTAGAACAATTCATGTTTACCCCTTTTCGTACCTTTACTTGGAAACAAACTATTTTTTTACGTGCGAATTCTTAAATATGTATCGGTATAAATACGATTTGGTCTACCGTTTCTACATAATATTTTTTTTTTCTTTTGAAAAACGAGTAATGTCAAATGTAATACGTTTTCGTACTTATAAAATGTGTGCTTCCAGTTGATCCACGTTTCGATGTAGATTTTAGCTCCGAACCAAGTTAAAAGCATTGTATTTACACGTTTTAGTAATTGTCTTTTATGCATTGTGTTTTTACGAATTGTGTGTAGCGCATTTTGTTTTATACTTCATGTGTTACTGCACGGTTTAACCTGTCGCGCGCCGCCGCAACGCGCGGCGACAAAATACTAGTTTTCATAAAAGAGATTTGGAAATATCTCATACATCCATCATAAAAATGTACTTATTGAAAATAGTTTTAATAATCATCTATGAACATGAATGATTAGAATATGTTTCTAGACATGAATGGTTAAATGTTTTTATGTCGAAAATGATTAATAACTATCATTGTTATTATTATAATTATTATCATAATAACAATCTAGCATCAAAGCCCTAACCAATCAAAAGATTTGTAGGTTATGTATTATAAGTGGATAATGCAATAAGAGGTATTATGGGAAACTTTTACATGACATAGATATGTTAAAGCATGAGTCTCTTGATATCCCATTTTAAAATTTGTGTATAATTACTATTCTAGACATGTCTCCTCCTTAATAAGGTAACGTAGATGATACAAATCCGTGTACATAAGTTCATATTTAATAGCATAACAAAAATATAAATAATATTATCAGATATTATAAGAGAAAAGTTTGTTTTCACATAACGAAACTATAAGAATGTTGTGCATAAAAAAAAAAAAAAAAAAAAAAAAAAAAAAAAATTAACTACATTGTGTAATTTGATTTTTTTTTTTTTTTTTTTTTTTAAGTTAACAACTACAAGTATTTAAAAAAAAAAAACTTTTGAGGTGGTAAATTAATTGTTGAATAAAATATAAAAATAAAATAAAAAAGTTGTGCCACGCAGCGGATACCTTCACTTCGAGCTTCCAACTGCTAGGGAGGCATGGCGTTCCACGTCATTATCTATTGGTACCTCACTTCCACGTCCATTATACATCCTCATACTAAAGTAGTTTAGTATATTTTTGTCACACTTGGAAGTTAGAATGTGTCTACAAAATGTTGTTAATAATATGATGAAAAGAAATGCAAACATTTTAAACGTTGGTGGAGCCTTAAATTGTGTGGACACAATCACAGTGTACAACCACCAAAAAGAAATCAATTGGTACAGTGGTAATGATGGGAATCGTCGGTACCAGTTTGGTTAAGTAATAAGGGTGTGCATAGGTCGGTTTAGTTTGGTTTTTACCATCAACTGTAAACATAACTGCTAGTTCGGTTATGGGATTTCTTTAACCATAACCATAACCAAACTTCGGTTATGGTTTGGTTATGTTCATTTCGGTTATTAACAAAAAATAATAATAATAATAATAATAATAAAACTAAATTTTGGCTAAAGTATAAAAATTAAAAGCCAATGGGTCTAAAAAAAAAATAAAACCTACCAAGTTGGATTTAATTTGGGCTATATAAGACCACCAAATTACACTTGCAAGGGCTCACATCATGTCTTGAATCATGTTGGGAACTTCGAACTTCTCTTTCGGACAATAGGGTCGGACGACACCCACAATGTGAGAAAAATAGTTTAAGATGTCATAAATATGATGACTAGGAGGGTGTTTAGGATTGAGTTTGGAAAGGTAAAAGTGCTTTTGGTCAGAAGTACTTATTGGCTTATGACTTTTTGAAAATGAGTTTTAAAAAAAAATGTTTGGATTAGCTTTTGCGATGAGAAACGTCAAAAAGTCAATAGATTGTTTTTTTAAGTGTTTCGCTTAACTTATTGTGAATATTTGTTGTATGGGTGGTAGATTACTATATTTGTAATTTTTTTCAAAAGCCAAAAGCCAAGATTTCTAACTTCTCAAAAAAAAGTTTTTTCACCCTTAAAAGTCAAAACAGAAAATGTTTTTGGTTTACACAAACAACTTATTGACTTATTCACTTCTTGGAAAAGCCAATAAGTCAATAAGTTGTTTTGAAACTCAATCCCAAACACCCTCTAGATACGAACTTGTGATTTTGAGCATATATTCTGGGTATAGGAGAGATTAAATGGATTTGACTGAATGATCATTATATTCACAATCTGCCAATTATATAATACAATGGGTTGACTATAAACTAGGAAAATAATAAAGAGGTACAACAATCTTTCCGAAGATATAGCCATTTACAGAAATATAATAATCACTATTACACCTCCGCAGTCGAATCGGGAGGTTGGCGAACGTTGAGACTGGAGCCCCGCCCCACCGTAGCAGCCCCTCCTGGATCCTCCTCCGATGCATGATACATGAGCTTCATAACATGAACAAAAACCTTATTTTTTGTATTTTTCTTGTTTGTAACATAAGATTTATAACCGAGTAAATCAATTATAAACCTGCCATTTTACTTTTTAGGCATGAGTTGATATTGGCCCAGACAATCAGATCAAACATAAGCACGTGATATTTGGGGAGAAGAACCTGCAACTTTTTCTATTCAACCAACCAAACTTACAAAACCAGGGACAAATAAAACCAATAAACTTGACCCCAATTTATACTAAACCAACCATACTAATCCTACTCAAATACTTTTAGCATTCATATTCTAATACTAACCAAACATCATTATCTATATTAATTAACTTTTTTTTAACGACCAACAAAATTTCATTCACACCAAAAAACAAACAAAACATAAAGAAAACTAAAGGCTACCACCCATTTTATACAAGTGGAACCCCTTCCAAATACCCCAATCCAATTGCTGCAGCCTTGCTCGAGATTTTATCCACAGCAAAGAACGGCTCTTTATCTCACCAAGCAGCATACTAACCGAAGACTGATGCTGACCGAAGACGAGATCTTTCCTAGCTCGCCAAACACACCACAAAACTGTCAGACAAATTGCGTGAATCGCTTTCTTCTTTTTGACCGAACCATCCTCGTAAACAGCAAGATCCAAAGCATCTTTGAACTGAATGCGTAGAACGATTTTAAGCATCACCATTGTGACACAAGGTTCCAAATCGTTTGAGCAAATCCACACGCTACGAACAAGTGTTCCACAGTTTCTTGGTGATTCCCACAAAACGAGAAAGAACGGATCCAACGTTCACATTCCTTCTCGCCAATGTCGGTAATCTTTCAAGAGACGCCCTCCAAGCTAGCACTTCCACCTTCTTAGGGACCCATGAGTTCTTCTTGCAGACGTATGCTGGAGTAGAATACCGCAGCCCCACTGATTAACTAAACTAGATTATTTAAAACATTCAAATAATTAATTAAATATTAACTAATTAAACTTTCCACTTTAGCCCCTTAAACTTTACTACTTATTCAATATTAATCTTCGGTTGAGTCGAGTCGTGATTTAATCGGCATTGTTCAATATTTTGTTTTTGGTCACGTCTTGTTTTGTTTGGAAACCGAAAACAACAGATGATTTTTTTTTTATTATTTTTTTCTGATTAGTATATATTTGTCACATTTAGAATATGTCTATATATAATGTCGCTAATAATATGGTAAAAATGTAAAATTTCAATAATACATGTGTAAAACCTCCAAAACAATGGAAGAATACAAACAGTTTGATTGTTGGTGGAGCCTAAATTATGTGGACACAACTACACAGTCACAGTCCCCAGCCCCCCACTCGCCAACACTTGGCCACTAGAAAGAAACCAATAGCTACAGTACATTGATTACATTATGACCATATATGCAAATTTTATTGTAACCTGATTTTTTAGATTTTTGATAGTTGGATAAATTTGGATTTGTAGTTGTTTAGCTATGTGTAGAGTTATCAGACTATGGGTATGCCTTTCAAAAAATAAAAATTAGACTATGGGTATGGAGTCGGTAAATCCATAGGTGACACCAATGTGGCCTCACTATCTTAGATGGGGAACACCACCCCTCTCCTTGATTTTTCGGTGAACTCGATGACTTCTCTCTCATCCATCCCCTGTTTCTTTCTCTCTCTTGATTTATGAAAGGGATCACCATTTAGTGACGGATTTAGAAAAAATATCAAGGGGTAACATTTTATAAAAAAAAAAATATTTTAAGGAGTAACAAAACATTTGTTTTAGAGGTAACATTTTATAAAAATACTTTAAAAAAACAATTTTTTTCCACTTCACCAGAAAAATCGAGGGGTAACAGATGTTCCCTCTGCTTCTACCATACATCTGCCACTGTCACCATCCCCCTTGATGGGAATGGAGGGAAAGGTGATGAGGTGGAGATAATATGGATTGTGGAGGATGGGTGAATAGGTTTGATGGGCAACCATACCCTTTAGCCTGGTAGTTTTTCTTTCATCTACAACCAATAGATAATAACTTATTGATGATGTTTGATACACCATATTTCTTATGAATCCAATCTCATGTTTATATGTAGCATTTCACCAAATACTTACATATTTTGAGATACATAACATGTAGCACTTGATCAAATGTGTAAATCGCCACACTATATTATCCGAAATTTTTTATATTAAATTTACTTGATCTAAAAGACCCGATTTAGAGCCAAATGCATTATAGCCTAGCGGCATCTTGGTGGTGAGATAAGACTTAGGGACCATAAGGTCCTGGGCTCGAATCTCACAAAGGGGGTTTTCTTATAATTATTATGAGTTTTCTCCTGAATTGGTGACTTAATGGTGGAACTTGATCGCGTGACAACATTGGTAGCACGATGATACTCCAGTGTTCCGTGAGTGATTCCAATTTATTAGCCGTTCAAAAAAAAAGACTCGATTTAGAATACATAACTTTTGACATGTTCTTAGTTATGAGACACATAAGATAATAACAAAACTCCAAAGATCTTTTCTCTAATTAAGTTGTTTAGTTAAATTTAGAAATCATAGATCACACATTTCCTTAACCCTTTCCTAGTTTAGAACACCACGTCGATACCCTAAATGCTTAGAAAAGTTCTATTGCAATTTCGTGAGGCAATCCACATCGATGTAATGAAAGTGAAGGGCCCACCACAATCATTGACCACCCTGAAATAATCGACTCGTTTACGAAGTAGAGTCTCACGAACTTTCATTTTATGCCTTCAATTACATCTAAAAGCGACTTGTAAATTCTATTAGGGGGCAGGGCGCTCCACTAGGTTTTTTCAACTTCACTGATTTCTACCAATCCTGCACTGCTACATCACTTCACTGATTCACTTCACTAAAACAGGTTTTTGTAGGCAGCACTCCAATAGAAATAAAATAGAGAAAAAGACAAAAGGGTGAGAGAGAAACTCACGGGTACCAACCCGTTAACTATAAACAAATTTTGATTCACGGTTCTACCAATATGGGTGGTGGAGGTGTTACCGTGCTGGTAGTGGGGTACCCGTGACCAATTCTGGTGACGCTCCGTCCCCCCTTATGATCATCCCTCACTAGTTGTCAACCGCAAATTCCATTATCAAGAAGTGCATCCACGGCTTCTTGTAGCGTTGGAATCCTGAGATGTTATTAATTCTTCTGGTATAGCTATAACCAACAAAGATCAAGGTAAATCACAGCTTATGCTAGGCACGTGACAAGCGTTATTGTGTAAAACGACACCACTTCTATGTTGTCACCTTTCCATCCATCTACATCTACACTATAATACATAAACCTGTTGTTCAATGATAAATAAAGGTACACAGATATTATTTTCTAGTTTCAAATGAACGGTGAACATTTACTCAAATATATACACATGCAGACATCATGCCTGCAACACCATACCATCTTTCTCGTGACAGACCTCACAAGCCTATTAATAAATCTACACCCTTCTCTTCCTCACTCACAACTCTTTCTACACAATCACTAATCACTCATTTGGGTACTCTAAATTTTCAATCTTTTCCTCACTTCTTAACAATTTTATGCAATAATAATAATATTAATAATAATAATCTCACTGTTACATACATCCCCTGTTCAAGATTCTTGCTAAAGCTTTCTTGAAAACTTCAATCACACCCCATTTAATAATAATAATAATAATAATAATAACAATTTATATAAAATAAATCCCAAGAGGTACCTTCAATTATGGTTAACAATTAACATCTTTATGTGATCTATACTTTACTTGTAGATTTTACCAACACATTATCATTAACATCAAATAATCATCATAATATCTTGTGGGGTTAGTGAAAGTTTGTGACTTGAAGATGGATTACTGTTGTTCAATGATAAATAAAGGTACCCTTTTGCCAATATTATGTGGGGGTGATGGAGGTTTAAGAAATGAAGGGTTTTTTAATGGAGGGTTTAAACGGCACCGTTTGGGTTAAGAATGTGCAAAAAAGGATTGGTTTTCAGAAGCAGGTTAGGAAGATTGCAAAACCTGGGGTTGCTTTCTCTGTCATCACATCAGATAGTGGTAAAGAGACCTTGGTTGAGGTTAGATTTCACCTTTTTTTTTTATTAGTTCATCTTTTTTATTATTTGTGGTTATTAATTTAATTTTGAGTTTATTGTTATGATTGGTAGAGGTAATTGTGTAAATTTATCAAGATTTTTTTACCATTTTAATGTAATCATTTTTTTTATGATTTATGTGAAGAACAAGTAATAAGTTTTAGTACATGTACAAGATTTCACCTTTTTTATTAGTTTATTGAAAGTTTATCTTTTTTATTATTTGTGATTATTAATTTAATTTTGAGTTTATTGTTATGATTGGTAGAGGTAATTGTGTAAATTTATCAAGATTTTTTACCATTTTAATGTAATTCTTTTTTTTTTTTTTTATGCTTTATGTGAAGAACAAGTAATAAGTTTTAGTACATGTACAAGATTTCACCTTTTTTTGTTAGTTTATTGAAAGTTTATCTTTGTTATTATTTGTGATTATCAATTGTATTTTGAATTTATTGTGATGACTGTTAGAGGTAATTGTGATCAGTCATTAAGATTTTTTTATTTATCATTTAAAGGATTTTATTTTTTATTTATTTGATGATGTATGTGAAGAAAGAAAAAAAAATGCCAAGTTTTAGTTTTTGGTTATGGGAAAACATGTACAAGATTTGTTGAGTTTTATTTGATATTTGAGTTTGATTTATATTTGTGTTCTTCAAATTATAGACACTGACAACACCAAAGTTTGAGAGAAGAAGGATTGATCCAAAGAATGTGGCGGCGATAATACTCGGTGGCGGTGCAGGAACTCAACTCTTCCCACTTACAAGCAAAGCGGCTACACCGGCTGTAAGCATTTTTTTATCGGTTTATGGAGTGTATAAATTTCAAGATTTTTGCTATTGTGTTCTTGATTCACATACTTGAAGAAATACTGTTGTTTATATTGATATCAAGATTCTTGTTATTATTTTTTTGAGTGTGACATACTTGACGAAATGTTGCTCTTTATATCGATTTCAAGATTCATGCTGTGAGTTTTTGATTCACATTTGGTTCTTTATATCGATTTCAAGCTTCTTCTTGTTATTTTCTTGATTCACATACTTGAAAAAATAACTGATCTTTATATTGATTTCAAGTTACTTATTATTTTCTTGAAAAAAATTTGATTCTTTATATCTTTATCAAGAATCATGTTATGATTTTCTTGAATTATGAACGACCCAACGTAACCATGTGCAGTGGCAGATCATGGTTTTTCGACAGCGTCTTTGTCTTTTTTTTTTTTTTTTTTTTTTTTTTGCTACAAATGCTTGTACTGTTTTGTGGGGGCTGAGGAGGGAAGCTTGTAATTGACCTAAAAAAATGTAGGAAATTTAGGTTTATATGCTCTTTGTGATTTTAATGATCTTTGTTGTACAGGTACCGGTAGGAGGATGCTATAGACTTATAGACATCCCAATGAGCAACTGTATAAACAGCAGTATAAACAAGATCTTTGTTCTAACTCAGTTCAATTCCGCTTCACTTAATCGTCACATTTCCCGTACTTATTTTGGCAACGGTGTCAACTTCGGAGATGGTTTCGTGGAGGTATGTTTTAGATTATATAAATTTTAAGTGTCAGAATATAATTTGGGCCTTGTGTAATTGGTAAGAGTAGGATTATTACATAAATTATTGTACTTTCCGAGAGATTTTTTAAGAAAGATGTGATTTTTATAGGTGTTGGCTGCTACTCAAACATCTGGCGAAACAGGAATGAATTGGTTCCAAGGAACTGCAGACGCCGTGAGGCAATTTACATGGGTTTTCGAGGTTCGTTTGCGAGTTTATTTCCTTTTAGTGATCGAGTACGCCCTAAAAGAACTTCAATTTTATGTATTTATTAGTGCCGTTACGCAGTGTTTCTTCATGTTGACTTTTTGGTCAATGCAGGATGCCAAGAACAAGGATATCGAGGATATACTAATCTTGTCTGGCGATCATCTTTACCGTATGGACTATCTGAACCTTCTGCAGGTACGCATGTTCATTTTCTAGCATCATGAAGTGAAAAGCGCTAGATTTTTAGCTTAATTTCGCCATATTTTTTAAATGTACAAACAGAATCACATCGATAGAGACGCTGATATCACTGTTTCTTGCGTGCCAGTTGGCGAAAGGTCTCTGAATCCAAAACTTTATATTCTTTTATCCGTTTTGTTTTCTGATTCATTTATCGATCTGAAACGTCGTGTCGTATTTTTTCAGTCGGGCATCTGATTTTGGATTGTTAAAGTTTGATCACAAGGGTAAAGTTGTCCAATTTGCTGAAAAAACCGACAGGCGAAGATTTGCATTCAATGGTGAGCATACATCATGTAAACAAGCAACACTTAGGATTTTAAAGTTGTTTTCTTGACCTTTTGTTCTGTTTTTGGCTTTTTTGCAGCGGTTTGATACGACTTTACTTGGCTTATCACAACAAGAGGCTGAAGAATCGCCATATATTGCGTCAATGGGTATTTATGTGTTCAAAAAAGATGTTTTGTTCAAGCTACTAAGATGGAGATACCCGACGTCTAATGACTTCGGATCTGAAATCCTTCCTGCTGCTGTAACAGAACATAACGTTCAAGTAAGGGAATATAATCCATGTTTGATGTTTTTTTATGATTTTTTTTTTCTTATGTAGTTTTGATAAACGTGGCAGGCGTATTTGTTTAGAGATTACTGGGAGGATATTGGAACGATCAAGTCTTTTTATGATGCGAATTTGGCTCTTACAGACGAGGTGATTCACTTGTTAAATGTTACGCTCTTTTGATGTGTATAAACTATAAAGTATAAACAGTTTGATGTTTTGATTGTCGTTTGATATCGTTTAACGTCACTTTGAAGGTACCCAAGTTTCAATTTTATGACCCGAAGACCCCGTTTTTCACTTCTCCAAGATTCTTGCCACCATCCAAGATTGAAAAATGCAAGGTAAAGTCAAACCTAAAAGTCAACTCTTTTAACTGGTTTCCAGTAACCCTCTATTTTGATGTAATTTGGCAAGTTTAAGAGAAAAAAAAAGTTTAAAAAAAAAAAGTTCAACTTTTTATGGCCCATTTTTGCAGATAAAGAATGCAATCATTTCACATGGTTGTTTCTTGAGAGAATGCAGCATCGAACACTCAATAGTGGGCGAACGCTCACGTATAGACTCAGGGGTCGAGCTCAAGGTGATAATGGGCTTCTTTATATCAACGTTTTTATATAACCATCTATCCGGATCGATCTGTTAACTGAACAAAACAAAACATTTTCTTGACTTAAAACCATGACAGGACACACTAATGTTAGGGGCAGATTATTATCAAACAGAATCCGAGATCGCGTCTTTGCTGGCTAATGGAAAGGTTCCAATCGGGATAGGGAGTAACACGAAAATCAGGTAAAAAGATGTCGAATTTCATAACCATTTGTGGTCGGTCCTTCATGTTGCCGTTGTTTGTTGCAGAAACTGCATTATAGACAAGAATGCAAAGGTTGGAAGCGATGTCGTGATCATGAATAAAGATGTAAGCCAAGTTTTATCTTTGGTTTTGATGGTTTAACAGTCCGGCTGGCGGTTTGAACTTTGATAAATCAAACTGTTGAACCGCTAAAACCGACAGTCCTACCCAGCCTTGTCGGTTTGGATTAATGTTCGTGAAAACCGGAATAACCGTGGTTTGGAATGTTGACAGGGTGTTGAAGAAGGTGACAGAGCAGATGAAGGATTCTACATAAGATCTGGGATTACAATCATATTGGAGAAAGCTACAATCAAAGATGGTGTTGTCATATGAAGTGTGAAGATGTTTGTTTTGTGTGGATGGATGCAGGGTAAAATACAAGTGATGATGCAGAGAGTACATGTCTATCCTCCATGTGACCAAGGTCAAGTGGGGTGCCCATATGTGATGTTGGTTGGACCCTTGGGTCAGTGGTTGTAACCATACATAGAGTCACAACATGTCATCCCTTTTTTGTTGTAGTAAGGTTTACTATGTAATGTATTATATATGTTAAATAAATATACTTATTACATAATGTGAACATTTATTTTTAACTAGTAACGACGGTACACACAGAGGACCCATCGATACTTTGTTAACCGATGAACTTTGATAAATTGTAAACTTGTGTTGGGAGTAGTGGCGAAGCTTGACCCGAAGGTTCGGGGGGTCGGAAGTCACAAGTTTCGGGGGTCGAAACCCTATATTTCCAAAATTTTCTATACGAATACTATATAATCGGAACTTCTGCGCGAAAATTCGGGGAGGTCAGCCGCCCCCGCCCGCCCCAACTAAGCTGCGCCCCTGGTTGGGAGATGATCTCATGTAGGTCAAAGGTAGAAACCAGTGGAAGTCGGATTCGAACTTGGTATCTTTGCTAGAGGTATTCAAAAGCATTAGATATGTTTAATATTTATAATATTACTGGTCCTTAAAGGGATATCTTTGTAGTTAAGCGGTGTGTTGTACAACCAAAAGATTGAGAGTTTAAATCCAATAAAGCATGTGTATTGATATGCTTTTGGAAATCTAGAAACTATTGTTCTATTTTATTTTGTTATTATTATGATAACCAACATGTTTTTGTCCCTTTGGCCTTTGACACTTTTGGCTCATTGGCCCCGGAAGCGATCAGATTTCTGACGAGAGTCCAGCGGGTGGTCCACAGCAACTTCTCGACTCCCCAGGGGCGAGAATTTGTTTTCTCTAGATTAGGGTTCTCTATCCAAAAAGGGGTGGCGGCGCAGCTTGTTGCCCGCCTACCTGCTATTCTTATTGTAATTTGCCTCTTTTGTTGAAATGGAAATCTGTTTATTATAAAAAAAAAAAAAAAAAAAAATTATGATTATTATTATTTTATTTGTTTGTTTATTGGATCTTGAGGTTGTTGGATCCGATAGAGGTATAGAAGGGTGTGCAGAGCGGGTTATTAGGATGAATATGTTCCAATATATGTGGACATAACGAAAGTTCCAAGGTGCAGGGTTGCCTAACCAATGAACTTGTCATTTTCTGTCTTGGTTGGGGTTTTCCTTTCTAAAAAAATTATTTTATACATTGTGTTCAAATAAAAAGTTTATGGTTTATTAAGAGTAACTATACCATAATGGATGATTTTTACGAATGTCGATATGGAAACAAGGATGCAGACGCGAGAGAGGCTCGCGGTCTGTGGCCACAAGTCGTCATTGGGTGAAGAATCTTTGTTTTGTGTGAGAGTAGAGGAGAGGAGAGGAGGCATTGGCGGATCTTCATATGGGCCCGACCGGGCTCGGCCCATGCAGCTTTTTTGTTTCCAGTGTAAACTTTATCAAAAATTTCCACAAAAAAATTATGTATGCAATCCGGCCCTACCAGGTTTTTCGTTCAAGATTCGCATTGAGAGGAGGAGAAGGGTGCAGTAGCCTGTGACTTCGAAGAAAGAAATGTAACATCATATTTTTGTTGATCATGAGCTTCAAACATATTTTTGTAACATCATATCATGTTGTTAAAGAGGTCATTTTGAGTGTTTACGAGTTAATAAACTATTAATGAAGGTCAAACTTAAGAAATTGTTGTACATTTATTCCGTTTCATCAAAGATAGGAGCAAATTGTAAAAAAGGAAAAAACACACACACACACCCTGTAAATGGTGTCTGAAACAAGATGTGGTGTTTAAGAACTCAAATGATAACTTTTAGGTGAAATGCCTTTATGAGTCACATGTTAAAAGGCGCTAAAAGTTGGCTTAAATGGTTAATGTTGAATTATTGGCTTAATTGTGGAAGAAGATTGGTTGGGTTGGGTTGAGCATCGGACAAGTCATGATTTGGGGATAAGGGACTAAAAACAAACTAGAAGTGTTAAATTACTGATAATCGAGTCCTAATTTTCGTGCAGAAGTTCCGATTATATAGTATTCGTATAGAAAATTTTGTAAATATAGGGTTTCGACCCCCCGAAACTGGTTTTCGACCCCTCGAAACTAGCGACTTCCGACCCCCCGAACCTTCGGGTCAAGCTTCGCCACTGTTGTAGATGGTGTAGGATACGATACGCCCACTTTCGTACATATGTCTGGTTGTGAGCCTGTTAAAAGGTATGTATGTTCCAATTTGTTTGTTTGTTATATGGTGTCTAATACATTTGTCTTGTACTTGTTGTTTGCTTGTGTTTGCTAGATTTTGATCATCAAGATATATGGTTCGTGATAAAGAGTAGATCAAGATGTAGAGTAGATCAAGTTGAGTCTTGAGATATTATCTGGCCTGGCCCGTTACATTACTTATATTCGTAATGGGCTTAGATGGTTGAGCCCATGTCTACTATCCAAGATCACTGTTGGCCCAAGGCCCAGTGTTGTTATATTTGAGAAGCCTTTACATCCGTTAGATGGTGATCCGTGTGAGCTCATATGATCGTGTGGCTGAGATCAGCTCTGGGTGTGTTTCTCTCCTCGATTTTGTCATCAGCCTATATAAGGCTCTTATTCGTCAACTGTAGAAGTTAATCAGTCATATTATCTTTTTAGGGTTTGAGTCTTCTTTCACTTTCATCTAGATCTTGCTAGGGTTTCTGTAATCAGATACACCTTGTATCTGTGATAGAGCTTGTAATACTCTGTTGATCTCATAGATAGGTTAGTTGGTAAAGAAGCTTAGGCTGATTATCAGATCTTGTTGTTCAGATCTGTTATTGTTCTTGATTGGTTCTTTAATCCTTGGGTTGGGATTTTATTAATAAGAGTTTCTTTCATTATCATGTGCTTATCCATGTTTTATAACATGGTATCAGAGCACTAGGTTGGATCTTGGAGTTAGATCTGAACCTTTGTGTTCTTCTTCCGCTGAGCATCTTGGATCTTGGATATTGAAGAAGAAGCTCCTGTGTTTAAAGAAATCCTTCTAGGGTTTTTGGTTCTCGGTGTTCGAGAAAGGATCTATTACTGGATTGTGGCATATTTTCTCCCACTGATCTGTAACCCTAAGTAAAGGTTACAATCAGTGGTTTATTATTTGGAGCTTGCTACTCGGTGAGATCGTTCCTCTCTTTTATTTTTTTGTCGTTGTGTCTAGGAGCATTGGGCCGGGTTAGGGGGACCGGCATTGGCTCAACAACGTGTTATTTGTGTTTTGCTGTGGTCTGTTGTTGTTCTTCTTGCTTCTTTGCAGACTGTGTTTGTTCTTTTCTTTCATTTGTTTTTTATTCAAGTTGAGCGATTAGGTTTTAGAGGACTCCCGTGTTAAGACTTGTCCTGGCACCATTTGAGTGACGAACCAGGAATCTGGATCACTGACACGGTTTCGTCCTGTGTGGGGGAGTGTGTTATTGTTGTTTGTCTGTTATTATTCTTTGGTGATTTTCTTTGTGTTAGGATTGTGTTAATATGACTGGGGATGATACTGTTGTCAACTCCTCCAGTGGAGGAGGAGGCAATGAAGTCCCTAGTGTTACTTTGGTAAGTAAATTGGATGCTAGTGATCCACTTTACTTACATCCTAGTGACTCTGCTAATCTGAATATAATAACTATAAAACTAACAGGCACTGAAAATTACACTGTTTGGTCTAATGCATTAAAACTTGCTTTACAAGTTAAGAACAAATGGGGTTTTATTGATAAAACTTGTGTTAGGTCTGAAAATGATGAAGTATTAGGTAGACAATGGGATAGATGCAATTCTGTTGTTTTAACTTGGATTCTCAATTCCATAAGTGAGGAATTATACATGGGTCATGTGTTCTCTGAACTTGCTTTTGATGTATGGGTTGAGTTAAAGGAAACTTATGATAAAATAGATGGGTCAATTGTGTTTGATTTATATCAAAAAATTAACTCATTTACTCAAAATGGAACTTCTGTGTCTGAATATTATCATAGGTTAAACATTATGTGGAAACAAATGGATCAAATCTTGCAATTACCTTCTTGTACTTGCAATGCATCAAAGGAATTCAATAATTTTAGTAACATGATAAAACTTATGCAGTTTCTAATGGGTTTAGATAATACCTATCAAACTGTTAGGACTAGTTTGTTAATCAAGGATGTCTTGCCAACTGTTAAGGAAGCCTTTGCTATCATTTCTAGAGAAGAATCTCATAGAAATGCTAGTAATACAGGCAAGAGAGGTCAGTCTCTTGCTTTGTTTTCAAAGGCTTCCCAACCACCTGAGTTTAAAAGGAATAATAAAGTATCAAATCAAAACTTAAAATGTACTCAGTGTAACAAGGTTGGACATACTGTTGATAAATGTTTTGAAATCATTGGATACCCCTCTTGGATGAGACAAAGGGGGGGGGGTCAAGGAAAGAAGGTGGTTGCCAATAACAGTGTTTCTAGTAATAATGTTTCTGATAATTCTGATGAAGTTGTTAAGTCTTTAACTCCTGATCAAATAAGCAGGCTTTTGAGTTTGTTAGGAGATAAACATGATAATCAGAAAAGCTGCAATGTTGTAGGTAATTTGTTAAATCCTTACTGTGCTAGTGTTATGTTTAAACCTGCATATTGTTTTGTTAGTGGTATAGACAAACAAGTGTTTGTGGGTTGGATAACAGATTCAGGGGCAAACCAACATATGGTTAAAGATGGTAAAAATTTAACTGAATGTTTTAATGTTACTGATTTAAATATAAGAGTAAAACATCCAAATGGTACAAATGCTTTGGTCACTAAAATTGGTAATATTAAACTAACTGAAAGAGTTGTTTTAAAAGATGTGTTTGTCATTCCTGAATATAATGTGAATTTAATTTCTGTGCATAAACTAGCTAAAGATAACAAGTTATACATTGGTTTTGATGAAAGTAATTGTTACATTTAGGACTTAATCACCAGGAAGGTCCTGGTGACTGGTAGTCAAGTGGATGGTCTGTATTACTGTGGTAGCTCTGTGATTTCTAGCAAGGTGTGTTATGACAGTTCTGTTATGTTTAATCTATGGCATGAAAGATTAGGTCATCCATCTAGTAATGCATTAAATATGTTTAAAAAGAGGTTAAACTTAGGAAACATTGATAGTAGTCACCCTTGTGAAATCTGTCAAAAGGCTAAGCAACATAGGGATCCATTCCCTTTGAGTGAGCATAAGTCTAAGACCATAGGAGACCTTGTGCATATAGATGTTTGGGGTCCATATAGGATTGCTAGTAGGGAAGGATTTAAGTACTTCCTTACAATAGTGGATGATTTCTCTAGGGCTGTGTGGGTTTGTATGATGAAGAATAAACAGGAAGTTTTTCAAAACTTAGTAGACTTTGTTGCTATTATTAAAACTCAATTTAAAACTAATGTAAAAATGTTTAGGAGTGATAATGGTAGTGAGTTTGTTAATAATCAAGTAAACAATTTTTTTAAGTCTAAAGGTATTCTTCATCAAACCACTTGTACCTACACTCCTCAACAAAATGGAGTGGTAGAGAGAAAACATAGACATTTATTAAATGTTGCAAGAGCATTGTTATTTCAAAGTAATGTTCCTTTAAGGTTTTGGTCTGATTGTATGTTAACTGCTGCTTATCTTATTAATAGGACTCCTTCTTCAGTTCTAGGTGGAAAGACTCCTTATGAGGTAGTATATAAGTTTGAACCCTTTCTAGATCAGTTGAGAATGTTTGGTTGTTTATGTTTTTGTGCAAATATAGATGAGTCTGATAAGTTAGCTAGTAGAGCAGAAAAATGTGTCTTTATTGGCTACTCTACTGAAAAAAAGGGTTATAAAGTCTTTGGTCTTGAAACTAAAAATACTTTTTATTCAAGAGATGTTAAGTTTTTTGAGAGTTTATTTCCTTTTAAAGAAAATCAAGTTTTTGATAAAATAAATGATGTTTTACAAACAGATATAACTCATCTAAATTTCTTTGATAACTTTGAACAACCAACATCTCAACTTCCCAATGATGAAAGAAAGGGTAATGAGGATGTTGATTCAGAGACACACAGGTCTCAGCAATCAGCATCCAGTTCTTCAGGACTTGAAGGCATGGCTGGGACACAGCAGCCCAGTCCTGAAGACAATAGAACTGATAGGGCTGAGTGTGATTTATCTGGAAATGACAATGTCAATAATACCCCTGAGGGAATTAGTAGTCCAGAATTGGTTCAGACCTCTATTAGGAAGCCTGCTAGGGAGTCTGTTTTACCTAAGAACTTGAATGATTATGTCCTAGATAGTAAGATTAAGTATGGAATAAACAAAGTTGTTAATTATGCTCATTTTTCACCTGAATACAAATGCTTCTTGTCATCCTTGAATAAAGAGCATGAGCCTTCATCATTCAGTGAAGCTGCCACTAATCCACTTTGGATTGCAGCAATGAATGATGAAATAGAAGCTCTTCATAGGAATGACACTTGGGAATTGGTTGATCTCCCAAAGGGAAGAAGCATTGTAGGGTGTAAATGGATATATAAAATTAAGTATAAATCCTCTGGAGAAATAGAGAGGTTTAAGGCTAGGTTAGTTGCCAAGGGATTTAGCCAGAAACAGGGGGTAGACTTTGAAGAAACATTCTCCCATGTGGTTAAACTGGTAACTGTTAGGTGTGTTATATCCATAGCAGTTCATAATAGTTGGGATTTGTTCCAACTAGATGTGAACAATGCTTTCTTATATGGGGATCTTAATGAGGATGTTTATATGTCCTTGCCTGATGGATATTATTCCAAAGAGGAAAATAAGGTGTGTAAATTAAAGAAGTCCCTGTATGGCCTAAAACAGGCACCAAGAATGTGGAATGAAAAGTTAGTAACTGTGTTGACTGAACTTGGCTTTAATCAAAGCAAATGTGATCATTCTTTATTCTTTAAAATTTCTGAGTCTGTTATTGTGTACCTGCTTGTATATGTAGATGATATAGTAGTCACTGGAAATAACAGAGATGAAATTAATAAAGTTAAGGATAGTCTTAGATCTAAATTCTTAATCAAGGACTTAGGGGAACTTGGAATTTTTGTAAACTTGCCAGTGAGTTTATATTGTGACAACTCTGCAGCTTTAGCAATTGCTGCTAATCCAGTTTTCCATGAGAAAACTAAGCATTTTGAGTTGGACTTGTATTTTTTAAGAGACCAAATTATAAAGGGGATTGTTAAGACAGAAAGCATTGCTTCTGTTAATCAAAAGGCTGATGTGTTTACAAAAGGATTGTTTCCAGCACAACATGATGTGTTATGTGAAGAATTGCATTTGTTTGACCCATTTCAACAATCAAATTGAGGAGGGGTGTTAAAAGGTATGTATGTTCCAATTTGTTTGTTTGTTATATGGTGTCTAATACATTTGTCTTGTACTTGTTGTTTGCTTGTGTTTGCTAGATTTTGATCATCAAGATATATGGTTCGTGATAAAGAGTAGATCAAGATGTAGAGTAGATCAAGTTGAGTCTTGAGATATTATCTGGCCTGGCCCGTTACATTACTTATATTCGTAATGGGCTTAGATGGTTGAGCCCATGTCTACTATCCAAGATCACTGTTGGCCCAAGGCCCAGTGTTGTTATATTTGAGAAGCCTTTACATCCGTTAGATGGTGATCCGTGTGAGCTCATATGATCGTGTGGCTGAGATCAGCTCTGGGTGTGTTTCTCTCCTCGATTTTGTCATCAGCCTATATAAGGCTCTTATTCGTCAACTGTAGAAGTTAATCAGTCATATTATCTTTTTAGGGTTTGAGTCTTCTTTCACTTTCATCTAGATCTTGCTAGGGTTTCTGTAATCAGATACACCTTGTATCTGTGATAGAGCTTGTAATACTCTGTTGATCTCATAGATAGGTTAGTTGGTAAAGAAGCTTAGGCTGATTATCAGATCTTGTTGTTCAGATCTGTTATTGTTCTTGATTGGTTCTTTAATCCTTGGGTTGGGATTTTATTAATAAGAGTTTCTTTCATTATCATGTGCTTATCCATGTTTTATAACAGAGCCATCGCCCAAACTTGACGTTATAGTATTATACACCGAGAATATAGCATGGCACATGGCACCTATTGGTATTGCTTTGCCTTGTCGTTTTGGGGTATGTGCATTCACTTGTGTACTAGAGTGTAATCTCACTTAAATTTGCTAATATGATATTCAACATGTACTTTGAAGTATATCATGCCAAATAGAAAGTTGAAAAGAACAATGAAGAAACACGAATCCAAACAATACTCAATGTATATAGAGAATAAAGAGATTTTATTATTAAGTATGGTGACTATTGCAAGGACTAACACAAGTATTAAATGGATAATAATTAATAGATCAACCAATCTTTTTAACATAAAACTTAGAGTAATAGCTATGTCAGGACCGACTTTAAGGCAATTATTTTAAGGCCTTAGCTTTAGGTTCTCATCTACACAAGGCCCCCAATTTAGAAAAAAAAAATGAAAATTATATGGGCTTTGATTCTAGCTTATTATCTTAACCAGGGCTTTGAAAGAAAATGTATATGTGATTTGGGCTTTGAATCCCGTATACCTTTAAACTTGTATGAAAAGGTCCATTCAATTTCAGATTTCCTGCACAAACATTGTTGTTTTCATTTTTAATAATTTGAATGATTCTATAAAATTTATCTTAACATAATTAATTCCAAGGCTTCTCCCATTTCTAATGTAATTTATATGTAGAACTCAAATGCTTAGACTTAATTTTATTGGTGAAATTTGATTTTAAACATCAAGTTACATATTCATATTTTAGCTTGTATATATGAATGCTTGTTGCTCCAATGTTGAAAAGTACTGGTGAGACTTGATTGTTACTTTTATGTACTGAGTAATTTAATATATTGTTTCTTATATTTTTTTTGTTAGTTATACATTATTAGGCGCTCTATAAGTTTCGTTTTAGTTTATAACAATAGAATATGGAAAAGGGGCCCGTATTTCTATTTTGCTTTAGGACACCAAAATGGTTTAGCCGGTCCTAAGCTATGTGTGTGTTTGTATGTGAAATTGGCCGACCCTCTCTCCATAAGAAGATGAGGTATTTATAGTGAGAGTGGTGCATGCCCACGGATTAATAGATTGCCAGCTCATTCGTGCGGGCCCCATAAGTGAGGCCGTTGATGAAATTTGCGTGAGCCTTCTTTGATTGGCTGAATGTCCTTATCACTCGTCCTTTCTGTGATGGCAGGAGATCATGGAGCAGGGAATTTCCGGCTCTGATTGACCGAACATCCCTTTTATTCTCTCTCTGCAGCTTTCACGTCCCAGGTGTCGCACGGGCCCCACAAAAGCTTCCTTTAATTATTCTTTTAGGGCTGACGTGTGGCTGTGGCCTTGCGAAAGCTTATCTGTTCGCGCAGGTGCGCGTCCTAGTACATATCTCTTCAATCAAGTTTTAGGACATGGATTATCGAACATTCTTTATGTAAAAAATAGTTGTTAATATGATGTGTCAAACTGAACATGATTACGTTTCAATGCAAACTATAATCTTCTAAAATTATATAAGTTTTTATAAAGGTGAAATTGATGAATCTAAAAATTCTAGTCACACATGCCTGTTACAAGAAATGGACGTTTTTAGGGGATGGAGTCAAGTAACGGTGATGTGGAAAGGTCCTTGACTCTCTCGTTGTTGATTCTTTAATAGTTAACTAAATGTGATCACAATAACAATGTTTAGGTTAAGGTTATTCATCATATCACTTTTCAAGTTTGTTTGATGAGTTAGGAAGATCATCCCCATGATGGTCCAAGGGTGTGGACTAGGAGCATCATCATCATTTTTTTTTTTTTTAATCAATTAACATTCAAGAGGGACAGGTGGAGGGACGGCACACCCGGCAATGAAATGCCGTTCAGGATGACGATGGGCCGGGGGCGGTGTTGCCGCCCCTGGCTAGCCGATGCCACACCAATGCTAAGCCCCACACCGTATGGTCTTAGAAGTTTTTATAAAACTAACTTAAATTCAAACTCAAAATTGATTCCAATGTATACGAATAATTTACTCCAAAGTTGATCAGTTTTTTTAGTTAGAATTTAAGTTATTTTTATAAAAATTTACTCTTAATCTTAAGCATTTTGCGGTCTAGTTTTGATATTTTATCAAATTGTGAGACTAGTGGTTTTGAATGGTGGCAAAATAGGTAGGTTGGGTTGGGTTGGTTGATGGGTTAGGATGGGTTTGGGTCAAGATTGGTAAATTAAAAAAATAGGTTAGGATGGGTTAGGTCAGGATGGGTTTGGGTCAAGATTGGTAAATTAAAAAAATAGGTTAGGATGGGTTAGGTCAGGATGGGTTTGGGTCTGGATGGTTTGGATTAGGATAGGTTCACATCAAAATAGATTAAATTTAAAAAAAAAATTAAAATAACAATAAAAAGTAAAAAAAAAATAGTAAAAAAATAAAAAAAGGAAAAAAACAAATTTAAAAAAAAAACTTAAAAATAAAATTTTAAGGGATCAGAAATATTTAATTTTAAACCGGACCGATTCGACCCTATCGGGGTGGTTAACAACCCGGACCATTACGACCCGGACTGTTTCGACCTGACCGGTCCCGTTAGCGACCAGGACCGTTTCGACCCGACTGGGCCCGTTAGCGACCGGAACCGTTTCGACTACACCGGGCCCGATAACGACCCAGATTGTTTCAACCTGACCCATATCGTAGCGACCCGGACTGTTTCGACCCAGCCGGGCCCGGTAGCGACCCAGACCGTTTTGACCTGACCGGGTGCGGTAACGCCCCAGACCATTTCAACCTGACCCGTCCCGTAGCGACCCAGACCGTTTCGACCCGGCCGGGCCCGGTAGCGACCCAACCAGCCCGGTAACGACCCAGACCGTTTCAACCTGACACGTCCCGTAGCGACCCGGCCGGGCCCGGTAGCGACCCTGACCGTTTCGACCCGACCGGGCCCGGTAACGACCTAGACCGTTTCAACCTGACCCGTCCCGTAGCAACCTGTCCGGACCCGGTAACGACCCAGACCGTTTCGACCCGACCGGGCCCGGTAACGACCCGGACCGTTTCGACCCGGTCGGGCCCGGTAGCGACCCGGACCGTTTCGACCCGGCCGGGCCCGGTAACGACCCAGACCGTTTCAACCTGACCCGTCCCGTAGCGACCCGGACTGTTTCGACCCGGCCGGGCCCGGTAGCGACCCGGACCGTTTCGACCCGACCGGGCCCGGTAACGACCCAGACCGTTTCAACCAAACCCGTCCCGTTGCGACTCAGAACGTTTCAACCTGGCCCGTCCCGAACGCAAATTGTTGAAAGATAAAAACTGACTTTAGTAGTTTGATTTCACTGTTTAGGTCGAAAAACAATAACACTGTTTAGGTTGAAAGATAAAAATTGACTTTATTGTAGAAAAACAATAACGAGTATGAGATTACTATCATTTGTGTTCGCCAAATATAATGTAAAAGACAAAATAGTCATAAACATTTTTTTGGTTATTACTGTGCCTTTTAATTTTTTTTTGATGACTAGCTAAACTGTGAACTACCCAGCATGTTGCGCACACACAGGCCGGGTTTGAGACAGCACCAAGGCGCCTCAACCAAGATACCACCACAAACTCTGGCCAGGAGCAAGGGGGTTGCCAAGACATGAACTTGAGACCAGAGTCGATCCAACGTTTTTAAAGGCCCTAAGCAAAATACAAGTCGGGGGCCTTTAAATTTGTATAATTCACAAAAAAAAACACCTTACACTAGATTTACAATCTCCTTTTTGGTAACTACTAGTGGGAAACCCGCGCGTTGCTGCGGGACGGTTGAGATAAATATATTTTTTTTTAACAATGCACAAGCGTAGCCGTGTTAGCCCACTAAGCTGTAGGAAAAGTGTAAAAACGTAATTGTCTTTGAATGCGAAATGATGTATATGAAATTAATCCATTTCTCTTCATTGTTTAAACTTTGAAAAGAAACTATATTTTTTTATATCCAACATATACGTTTTTATAACTTTTCATGCCACACTATGTAAATTGTCTAACCATATGTCCTTAACTTCCAACATCTAAGAGATGATGTGTACACAGGACACCCAAGTATAAAAAAAGATTTCACTATATATGAAAATGAATTTGTTTGATCATCAAAATTCAGTCATCAGCACTGTTCTCAAAGCCAAATATGAGCATAGATAATTTTTATTCCCAAATCTATATATTTCACAAATTTAGACCAAACCACCATATGGATACGTATTGTCAAGCATGAACTCAAAACCAAATATGAGCATAGAAACCAAAACAGAGTAGATAAACCAAAACACAATCATTCGATATCAGTATAAACAAGTAAACAAAGAAGTAAAGAAGTATCAACAAGACATTTATTTTAATAAACAAATCAAGTTTAACATGGAATATGAACTTGCAGATACAATCCACTTTCGGATTGTGTCGACGTTTTGCCAGATTCATTACAACATGATTACTCTTTTCAGTGTCCTCGGTCGCACTTGTCGTTCTTATTAAATAATTAAAATAAAAAACCTTATCAACAGAAAATCAAAACGTACCGTACTACTTGGTGTTGCGTGTGCGTCACTTCGTACCACCATTAACTCTCTGCAAAGATAAAGATAAAGTAATTTGTTTCAGCAATTCTCATGATGAACGACACTGTATATTTATATAAACATATGCAATTTTAAAGAAAGAAAGAAAATGTAAAATTAATATTTGTTGAATATAATTATTTGAAACTTGTGGTAATACCACATCACATGATATTATATATAACAATTTAAACGGATTTTTGCGAGCAAATATAGAAACTTAATTATCTAGAAAAATAAACTTTTATTTATCTCTACTACATTGTACAAGTATCTTAATGCATTGAAGGGTAATTTGGGAAATATTTATATGACATTTGAGGGTTGAAGCACATGACTTTTCACATCTCATCTTAACTTTACCAAGTTGGACATGTTTGCCCATTGCTCACTCTTTATAATGTAGTATAGATATAGATTAATCAATTAAGGTATTCCGTATTCATTTTATCTACTAACTCACATTAGGTATATTGCAATTTAAAGACATTTTCCCATTTAAATTTTGAACCCATTTTGTGGATCTACAATTTACTATGTATTTCTTTAGGGCTTGATTTAATGGTTTTCTCAGGATCTACTTTGGTTGAGAAAGTAGATTAACTTTATATCGTCAAATCTCTTTTGTAAGACTTCAATCCTTGATAACCAAAAAACTATCAATGACAATCGGCAATAGCAAATGAAAATCGCAAATTTTAGAGATCAATCATTCAATACTTGTTTGTTTTTTATTTGGGCCAAGACAAATGTAATACACAAAAAAAAAAACTTAAACTTTCGAGGCCCTTAATTTTTGGAGGCCCCAGGCCTTAGCCTAGGTTGCTAACACAGTAGGGCCGGCCCTGTCAAGACCTACCTGGATAGGAACACCCCAAAAATGTTAAACCTTTCCACTCAACCATGTTGGCATGTCGTTGGCAGGGTCTTTTAATTCGGTTTAATTAATATGTTTTGCATTGTTGGTATCATCTGAATTTGACTACCAAAAATTGATCCCAGTTTTAAATGCATAAGGCTCAACTTCCAAGTCTAAATAATCGAAATTATCTAAGCTTATTCTTACGGTATGGTCTACCCTTTTTTTTGTGCTCCCAAGAACCGGAAACCAAACTGTTTTTTTTTAACAGCAAATTTTTACACCAATCCGTCTTTGACGGGGCTCGAACCCTTGACCTCAAGGGGAGCAACACCTTAACTCCAATGGCTTTGCCAATTGGACCCAACCCCAACTATATGATAATTTCAATTTTGCCACACGACAAATGAAAAACTTAGAAAATCTATCGTAAAAGACAAATAACTTGTTGGGAGGTTCACATTTTAAACCAAAACATGATTACCTCTGTTATGCATTTTATTTAACGGCGGTGTATTCAAACTTATTGTCATGCCTCTTCATAGCTCATGTATATATTCATATATTAGACGAATTACATACGTCTATTGTTAGTTTGACGTTCAAGAATGACACCAAATTGTTTTAGGAGGAAACCGTTTGACTCGTAAAACCCACTTGTAAATATATATACATAATTTGACATGACTACTATTAATCTTAAAATAACTTATGACTTTCCCATTTTCCAGGCCTTAAAAAATTGAACTTGTAAGGGTCATTTAAGTTTATTCAATTAAAGTAGCACAAATCCGTTGTAGTCTAGTTGGTCAGGATATTCGGCTCTCACCCGAAAGACCCGGGTTCAAGTCCCGGCAACGGAATTTTTTCCACAACATTTCTAAACTGTCACTTTCAGCCCCTAATATTTTCTTAATTCTCGTCAGTCACTCACTCACACTAGTAACGATGATGCTATTCACACCTTCTCAGTACTCCTTTAACTTGATTCGTAAACTGAATTGAACAAATGAATATAACCAAATTACGTAACATGACTAAGAGCATTCACATCCCATCCATCAAATGTATGTGAGTGTGTCTACCAAATTATATGGGGTAAGTGGTTGTGAGTGTAGGAGAGAGAAAATATTTGGTGGAAGCACTGTTCCACCCTAAATATAAAAAACTACTGTTCACCCCTATATATATTTTAATATTTTTGTAAGTAGTTGTGAGTGAGGAGAGAGAAAATGTAATGATAAAAGTATGATTATTTTAATTAGGAGAGCAAAAATTTAGAGGTGAAGTAATGATTTTTAGTGTAATTTGATGGAGGAGATTTGGTGGATGGGTTGTGAATGCTCTAATAACATGTTTTTTTAAGGTCACGTTGAGCGCAAAATAAAAAAGGAATCAGCTGTTCATGACCTCGTCTGTCCCACGGACGGTGGCTCGACCTTGGGCTATGGACCCGCCAAATGCAACATATGTGGCTTGATCGTCCGTAGCTCTACATTTTGATGCTCTGTGCAGTCAAATTTTGCGTGTACCACGTTCGAATGTTTTTTTTTAATCAAAAGTGTACATTTATGGAACTGTTATTATATGTTTTGTTACAACTTATTAAAAGATAAGAATATATCCAGTGACTAGCACAAAAACAAGCACCTTTATAACGAAACAACAGAATCGTTACTTGATAAAAAGCACCCCCACACACTAATTAAAGCCAAAATCAAGTTACTAATTACTGATTTCTGGCAAAATACACTTCTAGATATTAACTACTCTAAAGCCTTGGTATTCCAAACAACAAAAGACTCTTTTTTCTGCAACTTAAACTGTCTAAATCCAGTCATTGCCTTACCCATTAGTGCCATTGCAGCAATGCTTGGAAACTGCTTTTTCTCAAGTTCCTCCATTTCCAGTTTCGAATCATCCGCCTGGCAAGTTCCCGCACTCTCGGGATTCTTCTGGTTTTGTTTATGACACCACCTCTGAATCCAAGAATGCGCAAGGTTTATCTCCTTACCTTCACGTTTTGTCTCAACTGAAGACGAGTCACCCGCCAAAGATTCTGGCCTTTTACCATGATGTTTATCCAACATGGGTTCGGGTTCACCTTCCATGACTCTGACTTGAGTGAAGAATCTGCTAACTCTTCCGTGTGATGGTGTTTCAGTCAATTTGAGGCGTTTGATCCATCTGCTTCCTGGATCTGAACCCGGGTTGCTGTTTGAGCATTCGTTTGAGTTTGAGTTTGACTTGGTTGTTTGGTCAAGATTCATGTGTAGTGTGTTCATGTCTAAACTTTGAGTTCTTGAAGTGCCTGGCTCAGCTTTCTCGGCTGAGCTTGATGCAGCTGGTTGAGCAGGAACCTCTAGGTTTATATCGGGTAGTTCTATCTTACGCTTTCTGTGATTATCTTTCTCTATATTCGATTCCACCATAATGTCCTGAAAAGTAAGCAAGAAGTAAGGTAATGACTACATGTAGCAATTTGGGTTGTGTTTTATCTCAACGGATCAAAACAACTAATTTAGCTAGCATGGGAATCAGGGAATGGGCTGAACAAGTTGGAAGTCGCCCAAAGTCTATTTTTAATTCATACAACCTCCTTGATTGTTTACATTCAAATATACATAATATTACTTTAGGAACTTTATTCAATCATAAGTAAACACATTAATACAAACGAAGGTAAAGATGATTGAAGGCACAGTTAGGGTACCTTATTTGGCGTCGACAAATGTGCACCTGTAACAAAAGATCAGAAATTTACTGCTGGATACTGAATGGCACAGCATCAAGAACTATGAACAATGTGCATCAACAAAAAATATTACCAGAAAGATGATTCTCCTTATAAGACTCCATGTCCATAGTGTCGGTATCAGCTGAAGACTCGTTTTTCTGAACTTCTCCAGAAGCTTCAACATTTTCCTGTGATTCATGATCAGAGGAATCCAAAAGTTGAAGCTTTACTCCTTGTTGACTTTGACCAAAATGTGGATGGCTGTAGTTAAGCTCATTGAAAACTTCACCTTTAAGTTGGGTGGATGCCCTAGATTCTCTAAAAAACTGGCTTTCTTGATACACTTTAACATCAGTCTGTTTTGTGATCAATAAACTGTGCGTTGTTCTAGAAAAACAGTGAAGACCACCTGGCATCTTAGTCATCTCCACATCATGAACAAAATGTGGGCCATTTTGGAGTGAATATTGTCCATGATGCAATGTTTGCGGATTGCTATGTTGTGGGGAACCGGTTTGACGTGGAAAGAATCCCATTCCAATATGTTTTTGCATTCTTTTGTACTGTTCTTCGATAAGCGCTTGTGAATGGTGGCTGCTTGTGGAAGGGTCAGTTTTCAAAACGGGTGTGTTATTGTGTCTTAAAAATGAGGGCATTTCTGACTTTTCAGTTTTTGGTTTGGATGGAACAGCAGCCGACATGTGGCTGAAGCTTTCGGGTTCATGAGATGCTTGGTTGTCAAGCTTGTAGCTACTTTCACCAAAGAACATGTGATATTTCACCTGCTCTGTTGGTTGAGGATGGCATGCTCTTGATGAAGATTCTAGATTAAAATCGAGGGTCAACTTTTCATCCGGAACTTGAGGTCCTAACTCCGCCACTCTTTCCTTCAACTTCCCACTTTCCTGACCACGTTTGAACAACGCAAAGGATTGACTACTTGGTTTCACTAAACTCATCGTCAAATCCACATCCTTAATCCCTTTGGAAAATCCAAAATTATCGGACGCCATTTCAACTCCACTCAGGTGGTTCTTGAAATCATGATCATGTAAATCATTACTTTCACTTCTACTAATCTGAGTAAAATGATCATGCTTACTCGTTTCAGGTCTTGCTCCTGTCCAATGTGTCAACCATGCAGATTGGACAGTCTTTCCATTATCAACAGCATGTGATTTTGCTCCACTTTCAGTCATGATAACTAAAACCAATCGCACGCTATCACTAACGTGAACTTCGAGCCTGACTACAAGGTATAAACTTCTCAGCAACGTTACTCTCAAGCAGCACAATTCAAACTGTATCTGTCTAATATATAATCATTCAAAAGAACAAAAAAAAAAAAAGTTAAAATCAAGATCCTAAAACCATAAACTGAAAGCAAGAAAACATAACTACAACTGCAACAATTTTTGTCTTCAGAAACTATCTCTATAATCTATTAGTTCTAAATTATTCAGTTCATCAAGCTCCTACAAATGTTATGTAAAATCACGCTGAATCCGATGCGTCAACCACGCAGACCGGACAGTTTTTCCCATAAACATGCGATTTTGCTCCACTTTCAGGCATAATAACTATAACCAACCGCTCGCTATCACTAACGTCAACTTCAAGCCTGACTACAAGCATACAGTTCTCACCGACGTTACTCTCAAACAGCACAATTCAGATAAGTTAACATCAAAACCCTAAAACCGTAAAACCACAAATTAAACACTAGCAAGCATAACCACAAATCAGCTTCAAATTTCAATTGCATTCAAAAACTCTCACTGCAATCCATTAGTTCTAAATTACTCAATCCATCAATTCCCTAACAGATCGAGGATAGTTCCAGTACAAACCATGTTCTATATTATATTATAACAGCAGTGAGTTATTCTAAAATATAATAATAATAATAATAATAATAATAATAATAATAATAATAATAATAATAATAATAATAATAGCACTTTGGTTTTCACTTTTTCATACAAATAAAATGCAAAATTACGCTAAATCAGTAACAATAAAGCTATCCGATCAATAGAAATAAGTAACACAATAATATTTATATAAAATTAAGGAATGAGCATACGATTATAGTTTTAGATAATGCAAAATTACGCTAAAAATCAGTAACAATAAAGCTATCCGATCTATAGAAATAAGTTAACATAATAATATTGATATAAAATTAAGGAATGAGCATAGGATTATAGTGTTAGGTTAACAAATTGAAGATGGGAACAGAAGATACCTGTGAAAATGACGGTTAGGGAGATAGATAGAGAGAATTGAGGGAAGTAGGGAGTGATGAATTTAGATTAATCGGTGGAGAAATATGTGATCTATTATAAAAAGGAAGGAGAAAAATAAGAGCCACAAGATATTATTATTATTATTATAATTATTATAATTATTATTCGGTTACAGTGGGAAGTTGTACGAAGAAGATAGACATTATAGAGATGTGTGATGTTAATAGCAAAGGAGGTCATCATGATGGTGCATATACATAGATAGATAGATAGATAGAATAGAATACATACATGTGGGTGTATGTGTATATGACGGTGGGTTACGGAGAAGAAGACGGTAAAGCCGAGCTGGTCCAATAGCGACTGGCTTCTTCTGAGCCGCTTGTTTCAAGGAATTTTGTTCCTTTTTGGATAATCTATCTATATCTATATCTATCTATATATATATATTGCAAAGGGATTAATCCTACATGTCATATTCTTATGCAATCTCTCCTTTGAGAGATGTCACATAGGATGTGATGTGGCAACTCTAAACTAATTAAAAAAAGAAATAAATATGATTTAACCTAATCTATTATAATCTTTGGGGAGGGTTATCTTGAGAACGCTAAATATTGTGAGAACCGTGAGAACAAGTAAAAAAATCAATCAAAATCAAATTTTTTTAATACAAACCTCATTATAATCAAAATACAACATTAATAAACGAATTTTCTTTCCAAATAATTCATCTTTTCTTGCAAAAACACTTTCAAATTAACTTTTTACACATGTGTAAATGAAACAGTTTACACATGTATAAACAGTCAATTTACACATGTGTAAAAACAAATTATTTTCGTATACGTTTGAATTTTTACGCGTAATTTGTGTTTTTGGGATGGAATTTAGTAATAAAGACAAGTGTAAAAAGAAATTTAGAATTTGAATGGTTTTAGATGCCGTTCTCGCGGTTCGCACGAAATATAGGTGTTCTCAAATTAACTTTCCCATATAATCTTTAACCTAATCTATTAAATACCTAATCTACTAAATCTAAATATTAAAACTTTATTATTTTATCTCTCGTGTTTCCTCCCATAACTTTTAAACGTTAATATATTTTATATACGAGATTTTTTAAAGAAAAAAATTACACCAAATTAACGAGCGTTTTATTATCTTTCCAACGAGTACCATAGTGCTATATAAAAATCGGAGAAAAAAATGACTATTTTTTGTAACCCGACAGATATTGTGTCGGGTTTGGGATTAGTTTAAAAAAAAATTGTGGGTTTGGGTCGGATCTAGGATTAGGTGATACCCAACCCGATTACCCGAAACAACATACCCAAATACCCGAACTACATACCCGGTCATATACCCATGAATTTTTTAACGCATCACATAACCCTTAGTCGACTAATGCGTTCGATATTTCAATAATTAACTTTTTTTTTCTTATATCATGTTAGTTCTTTTTCGAATGATCGATTACAACCTTCCGAATTCATTTGTAATGGCACTTGATTTATACCCCGGCGCAGATATTCGTTTTTTTTATTTGAATATGATAACTTATGGCAGAGATTTGTTTAAAATAATAATAATAATAATATATTTTATTATGTTATATTAAATATTTCAACCCAGGACGCTACCGGGATAAAAACTAGTAAAATGAATAAAACATAAACAAAATAGTATGAAGGGTTTTTGTTAAAAAAAAAAAAAAAAAAAAAAAAAAAACTAGAGGGATTTCCTCGTATTTGATGAGATCTCTTCAATTTGTTACGGTATAAGTAATTAGGTATAGGTACAATACCGGCATTTGATATAATTTTTTTTTTATTATTTTTTTTTAACTTTGTAAAATAATTTAGATTTCAAATAGCGAAAAATTACATCAAGATGGCGGGCAGGCGGGCAACAAGCTGCGCCGCCATCCCTTTCTGGACAGCAAACCCTAGCCTACTAAAAACGAACCCCTGCCCCCCGGAGTCGAGATACTGCTATGAATAACTCGTTGGACTCTGGTCAGGAAACGGATTAAATTGTGATATACCTATATATACATGTATTTTACATCAAATCATATAAAAATTAGAAGAAAAAAGCAAAAAAGATTAAATTGTGATATACCTATATATACATGTATTTTACATCAAATCATACAAAAAATATAGCGGTAGTGGTTCCAAAAATAATAACGATGGTACGATGTTTTGATGGTGTTGATTTTTTGGTACAAAATATAATAAAATTGAGATATAAAAACGATATCTAAAAGTAACTTTGTACTAATTAAAATTTTAAAGTGCTTATGTATCCGTAAATAGTAATGATGGTATGATGTTTTGATGGTGTTGATTCTTTGGTACAAAATATAATAAAATTGAGATATAAAAGTCATATCTAAGAGTAACTTTGTACTAATTAAACTACTTATGTATGTAGAGTGATTAAGAGGGGACGGGGCACAATCAGGAAGGTCCACAGGTACCCTACTACCAGCACGTTAATACTGTCGTCGTATACACTAGTAGGGGTCCCGTTGACCTTTCTGCTGGTTGTAACTAACGGGCATGAATATGATTTTTTGAATGCAACGGTCGAATAAAGTTGTTAAAATTTATGTGTTTCAAAAAATGATCATTTTTTTGTTATCGTTAAAAAAATCTTTCCTGTAATACCATTTAAAAATATCATAACCTTCACTAAGAAAACATTCAGATATTTCTAAAAATACATCATATTTCACTCTATATTTATAGGTGGTGGAAATTGAACAGTAACATGCATTGGTTTTCGTGTTTTTCTTCTTTTTTTTTTTTTACTTTTTGACTAATATATGTATGATTCCATAAAAAAATAATAAAATGGTTTGGTGGTGGAGTGGTTTGTGGTGCATTTGTGTGCTTTTGAGGTCTCAAGTTCGAAACTGGTTTGAAGCATTTTTTTTTCCAACACATTATTTATGTATAAATACATATGATTCAATAATAATTAACAAAATGGCTTGGTGGTGCAGTGGTTTGTGGTGCTTTTGTGTGCTTTGAGGTTTGAGGTTCGAAACCGGTTTGAAGCATGGGATTTTTTTTACAAACACTTATTTATTAATAAATATATATGATTTCATAATAAGTCACAACATTGCTTGATGGTGGAGTAGTTTGTGGTGCATTTTTATGGTTTGAGGTCTCAGGTTCAAAACAAGGGAATGGTAGGGTTTTTTTTAAAGGTCCAAACACTTTTTTAGTAATAATTATATATGTTTCATAATAAATAATAACATGGCTTACATGGGAAGGGCAATGAGCAACTTCTTTTTTTTTTTCCCATTCACAACATGTTATTAAGTAATAAGTACAAATATACCCATTTTTGTGTGAGGTATCGTTTTTAAATTATGGTATGAAAATTGGTAGTTATTTTGTTGATAATATCTTTTTAGTATTTTGGATACGACAATATTGTATGGCGCGCAAAGCATGCCTTGAAACACACTAGTTTATTGTAACCTTACATATGGTGATCAATGATGCATCATTCCCTTGTGATTTTTCACAAACCTTACACCATTAATGTGTGCTTCTTAAGCCCTTTCGTCCATGGTTCCAAATTTACCCGCAGTTTATTCATAATGTTTGCTTCTTTGTACTTGTTTCAATCATTTCCAATGGTAAATATGGTTGGAGCCATACAAAAGAGATGATTTATAAGGGGGTTACGATTTATACTAGAGATTTTTTTATTTAGATTTTTTTTTCATACTTTCATTACCGGACACAGAAAATTACATCAAGATAACGGGTAGGCGGGCAACAAGCTGCACATAATTAATGGTTTCGATAATAAAAAGAGATTGTCTCGTGACACATCAACTCTTTGTATACATTATTCGTTTAACCAAATCTATATATATATATATATATATATATATATATATATATGGGTTGGGTTATTCTACAAAGGCTACAAAAAATGAGAAGGGTGAGAAGCCATTAGAAAATGACATGTGTCTAAAGGATTAACAAGTGGGAGGGGTAATTTTGTCAAAAACATATGCACATGCAAGTCGCATGCCATTTCCACCTTCATTTTTAAATGCCCGTAACTTTTTTATACGTCATCCGTTTTTAAAAAAAAAATATACCATAAAATTGAGCGTCTTTTTATCTTTAATATGAGTACCGTATTGCTATACTTTTGAAAAAAAAATTCAAAACCCACTTGCATAAGACACAATGAAATGTAAAACACAATGAACACCAATTAAATATAGGGTATAAAACACAATCAAGAGTCTAGTAAAACACAATGGACGATATACTAAAGATACAATGAATAGAAGACTAAAACACAATGAATACTTTTGAAAAAAAAAAGTTGAAAACCAGTTGCATAAGACACAATGGATGACATACGAAAGACACAATGAACAAAAGACTAAAATACAATGAATACTTTTGAAAAAAAAGTTAAAAACCCAATTGTGTAAAACCCAATGGACGACATAATAAAGACACAATGAACAAAAGATTAAAACACAATGAATACTTTTATAAAAAAAAGTTGAAAACCCAGTTGCGTAAGACACAATGGAGATAATGTAAAACACAATGAGTACCAATTAAATATGCAATGAACAATAGGGTATAAAACACAATGAACAGCCTAATAAAACACAATGGACGACATTCTAAAGACACGATGAACAGAAGACTAAAACACAATGAATAATAGACTTAAACACAATGAACAGCATAATAATAAAACACAATGTACACCTAAATACAAAACTCGTTTGCGTAAAACACAATTAAAATCATACTAAAAACACAATGGACAAAGTTAAATCATGTGTAGACTAAAAAAACATAAATAACATATTTATAAAGCACACATGCATACTATAACACAATGAACGTGCAGAAGACACAACGGAGAAAAAAAACCCATTTAGCACGATTTTTTTTTTCAATTTTAATGTAGCAATGTGGTACTCATATTAAAGATAAAAAAAACGCTCGTTAATATGGTGAAATTTTTTTGAAAAAAAAATGTCGTATGAAAAAGTTATAGACGTTTTAAAATGATGGGGGGAATTGACATGTGCATTGCATGTGGAGAGAGAAAGTCAACAAATGTTGTTTTCCTTTTATGCCCTTTCTCTAATTTATTATTTATTTTTTTCAAACAAACTAATCTCAACCCTTCAAATATATGATCAATTGATCACAATCCTTCTCACCCTTCCTAGAAAAAGTATTTTGTGTATTTGATCCTAACCCATATATATATATATATATATATATATATATATATATATATATATATATATAGAGAGAGTAAAGATCAAATACATATAGTTTTTTTGTAAGAACTGTGAGAATCAAAGGGGGTAAAAAAAAATTATTTTTTTTTTTAGATTTTTTTTCCCATGTGCTTAAACATTCTTTCTAGATGAATAATACAAAAAAAAATTTAAAAAAAAAAATTTTTTTAGTGTAATTACGTCATTAAGGTAAATACATTAGTTTACACTAGAGTAATTATGTAATTACTCTACACGTAATTACTCTACACCAAATTTTTTTTTTTTTTAGTTTTCAATACTATAATACATGTTTAACAATATGGGAAAAAAATTTGAAAAAAAAAATTTTAAAAAAATACCCTCCTTTGATTCTCACAGTTCTTACCAAAAAAGCTATTTGTACCGGATCTTTCCCCTATATATATATATATATTGCAAAGGGCTTAATCCTACATGTCATACTCTTATACAATCTCTCTTTTGAGAGATGCCACATAGGATGTGATGTGGCAACTCTAAACCAATTAAAAAAGAGAAATAAATATGATTTAACCTAATCTATTATAATCTTTAACCTAATCTTATTAAATACCTAATCTACTAAATTTAAATATTAAACCTCTATTATTTTATCTCTCATGTTTCCTCCCATAACTTTTAAACGTTGATATTTTTTATATACGAGATTTTTTAAAGAAAAAATTACACCAAATTAACGAGCGTTTTATTATCTTTCCAACGAGTACCATAGTGCTACATAAAAATCGGAGAAAAAAATGACTATTTTTTGTAACCCGACAGGTATTGTGTCGGGTTTCGATTAGTTTAAAAAAAAATTGTGGGTTTGGGTCGGGTCTGGGATTAGGTGATACCCGACCCGATTACCTGAAACAACATACCCGAACTACATACCCGATTATATACCCATGAATTTTTTAACGCATCACATAACCCTTAGATTAATGCGTTCGATATTTCAATAATTAACTTTTTTTTTCTTATTTCATGTTAGTTCTTTTTAGAATGATCGATTACAAACTTCCGAATTCATTTGTAATGACACTAGATTTATACCCCGGCGCAGAGATTCGTTTTTTTTTATATACTTGAATATGATAACTTATGGCAGAGATTTGTTTAAAATAATAATAATAATATATTTTATTATGTTATATTAGATAGGGGCGGACTTAGCATAGGAGGAGGGGTTGCGCCCGCTACCCTTCAATTTTTTCCGCTGTAGTGGAAAATTTGCGTATTTTTTTACGTTTTTCGTATTACGTTACCCCGAAATACCACTAAACGTTACCCCTAAAATTTTGGTCTAAATCCGCCACTGATATTAGATATTTCAACCCGGGACCCTCCCGGAATAAAAACTAGTTATATATACTAGTTATCAAATTAATTCCGGGACCTTCCCGATAGCACTGGAACTCCCATGTCAGAGAAGGAGTTGAGTACTCAAAATGTCGATATCAACTGTATTATTAAAGGGAAGCTTGGGTGTGGGGTAAACATCCGTTTTTGGGTCGACTGGTGGATTGGCGAATGTCCACTCATGCTGTCCTTCCCAAACCTGTTTGAGCTTGAAAATTCAAAAAACGTTCCGGTAGCCTGCAGACTCCAAGGCTGGAACTGGAAACGTCAGCTGTGTGGGGTCCAGGAAGTACAACAGCTGCAGGGAGTGTCTGATCTGGTCGCTTCGGCTGCTGTGAATTCGCAGCCGGACGAATGGGTCTGGTCTGCTGCGAATGACGGTCTGTTTTCGGTGGCGGGTTGCAGGAAATTTTTGTGTAGAAACGCGACCCCTTTCTACCCGTTCGAATGGGTTAAAGGTCTGCCCAGGAAAGTGTGCATTTTTGGTTGGAGGATGATACAAAACAGGTTGCCGACTATGGGTGGTTTGATGAGGCGCAATATTTTAAACGGGCAAGCGACTTGCAGGTTATGCGAAGACGGGGAAGAGGAGGCTGATCATCTGTTCTGTTCGTGTCTGGTTGCATCAGTCGTCTGGCAGAAGGTTAGTATGTGGCTCGGGATTCAACCAATCTTTGCGTTATGCTGTAAAGACCTGCTGGAAGTACACAAGTTTGTTGACGACTCTAAGGAGAAGAAAAAACTGGTCCGATTGGTTATCTTGGCAGCCTGTTGGGTAATATGGAAAGCCCGGAACGATTTGATCTTTAGTGGCAAGAGAGCAAACGTCTCAGGCATTTTCGGTGAAGTTCAGGCTACATCCTTTATGTGGGTAAAGCACAAGGCAAAACAATCAAATTGGACGTGGGATAATTGGGTGGCGTTTAGTCCTTCCATAAGTTGATTTGGCGATTGCATTTGTAATGGTGAATTTGGTGATTGTAGGTTGTTATTAGCACCTTGCTTGTATCAACCATGTATATAATGTTTGGTGATGAATGAAATGAACTTTGCCGATCAAAAAAAAATTAATTAGTTTTAATATAAGTCTAAACTGGGTCACAAACTTGATTTCGTGAATTATTAAGGTTAATGGCTTTGTTAGATGGCTTGAGCTTAGCCGAGACCAAAGGCCAATGAGAAACAACCACGCTGTTAATCCTTTACCACTCATTTGCAGTTTGGCAACCAATTATCCACGTCTCCTTATTTAATATTTTACTATTGGCGCCAAATAAAACTAAATTGTTTTTTAAGGTAACTTTTATATTAAGACTATAAGGAGGGGGGAAGAGGGGGATGAAGCGTCATGTGGCACTTGTGTGACCCTTTGTGAGGGGGAAAATAATTGTGGGGAGTGGAAGGGGGAAGAGGGGGGGAAGGAAATAATATTATATTGTGTTAAAGTTTAAAAAAAAAAATCTGACCAACCAATGCTCGCCACGTGTCAAACCCACCTCCCCCACGCCAGTGAAGCCCCTCCCGCCCCACCCCCCACGCCACATTCCCGCCCCTACCGGTGGCGGTGTCCCCCCCCCCCCTTCCCGCCCCTCTCCCGCCCCCACTCCTGATAGTCTAAACAAAAAGACGCTACCTCTCTCCAAGACGTTGAAAGGCACACAACCAAAATTACATCATGTCAAACTTATGGGATGTTACAAAAATGGACTGCTTTTAAAGAATTATCAAAATGGGATGTTACAAAAATGGACTGCTTTTAAAGAATTATTTAAAAAGACTAAATCAAAGACTTAAAGATTTAAAAATTAATAAATGAATAAAAAGATTGATACATGTCTTTGAAGAGCGGATCTAATTTTATTAGTATCTATAGTTGATTTCTTATGTGTAATACTAATCGAGAGTGCCTCATTGGTAAGTGCTTCTAGATCTTGTGCATTAGAACCCATGGTTATGGACCCGAATCCATTAGTATGGACCATTTTCTTTTCCAAGTTAAATCTCCTTGTATATGAAAGAGTGAAAAAGTGTTTTCGTTCTTGTGGAAAAAGAAGCCTCATATCTTAATGCATGTTTTTAATCTATTCTAACAAGAATAAGCTATCCAAAAAACTTCAAACTAGTGAGCAATAACAGAACTATTACTAGAATGCCAATGAACAAAACCTATCATCTCACATTTTGATATATTTCCAGCTTTTATACTCTTATTTCACCTATATTATGTTTTACTAGCAATGTGTCTACGCGATGCAGCGAGGAACACAACCACTTCTACGAGTATACATGATTCGGTTCCATTCAGTTATCAAGTTCAACCAAAACCAAAATATCATTAAATAATCTTATTAACCAATCGGTTTATTGATTCGATTTATTTGATTAGATTATTGGTTTTCAGTCATGTTAATATAATTTTGTTATACCCAAAACTGAACTTTGGCTAAAGTATAAGTATACTAAATCATGGGTTTTGGCCCCATCTTTTTGGGCTTCATTCTAAGCTGTTATTTATATTTGTACTAGACTTGTTTGTGTAGTACTAGACTGTAACTCGTTCCCAAAAAAGGCAAAGTAGCTAGGTTAAAAATGAAAGCGGAAAAATGAGGACTGGAAATCGAATCGTGTAGTAACACTTAAAGGTCATACATCTGAATGGTAAAATCATGATCTCTGAAGTCCAACTATCTTCTCTTATGTTCTTGCTTTGATTCTTTTTACAATCAAAACCGGGAGCGAAATCAGCGATTTAGCTCATTTGAAATAGTCAATCAGAATTGTTGATTTGTTACGCATCTCTTGAAGGTAAACTGATAATCTAATACCTTTTGCCACTCCGCTGTTGATTTTTGCAGCTTATGAATCATACAGATAAATTATGACCATATCACTTATCAGCCACTCTCCACACTCCACAGCCCCGTCTCCACTCTCCAGTCTCCACAGCGACGCCGTCTCCCCCATCCCTATCTCCACAGACCACAGTGCCGCCGTATTTCTTATCACCGTCTCCACTTTGTAAGTTTTTTTTCGTTATTTCTTAGTATGTTTCGTATTGTTATAACTTTAAGTTTTGGTATATGTGTGTATGTATATGTTTGGTGGGGTAAATTTCTTTAATAACAATGATGTTATATGTTTGGTGTATTGACTATTGTATATGTTTGGTGTATTGACTATTGTAATTCAACACAACGCTGTTGTATTTCTTATTTCCTTTTATATGTTTGGTGTATTGACTATCGTTTTTGTTTGTGTTTGTTTATGTTCATTTATATTGATCATTTGTGTTCGTTTATGTTCATGAACTGTTCGCTTATGTTTTAAATGAACGAACATAAACGAACACGACAAATTTCTTAATGAACGAACACGAACAAAAAAATGTGTTCGATTATGTGTTCGTGTTCGTTCGGTTCGTTTATAGGCCTAGACACTGGTTAATCACATAACACACTAACTTTTAAAAATTAAAAAAATATTAGCAATGCTATACCAAAATTAAAGAGAACAAAATGCTAATTTTTATGATGTATGTATTTTTTTAAATTAACGTATGAAAAATTATTACCGTTTAAAAATCGTGGGTAGTTGCCTTAAAACAAGGGAAAAAAGTAACTACTATTTAAATAAGCAAAATTTGATTAAAGATGAGGGAATTAAAGTGCAATTAAAATGAAGTATTAAAATGTAAAATTGTTTAAATGACTATTTTACCCTTATTTTAGGTTGTACAATTATATATAGTATTTAATTACAAATGAGTTATGCAATAAGGTGTTGTTAGGCCTGTAAACGAACCGGACGAACATGAACACAGGCGTGTTCGTGTTTGTTCGTTTAACTTTAACCGAACACGAACACATAATCGAACACATTTTTGTGTTCGTGTTCGTTCATTAAGAAATTTGTTGTGTTCGTGTTCGTTTATGTTCGTTCATTTAAAACCTAAACGAACAGTTCATGAATATAAACGAACACAAATGAACATAAACGAACGCAAACGAAAACAAGTTAATAATGATTTATCACAATTCAACCAAGTCTAATACATCCCAATGCAACCAAAACCAAATGACGGGGATGAGAAATATGGCGGCGCTATGGAGGCTGGAGAGTGGAGACGGGGTTGTGGAGGCTAGAGGCGGGCAGTGGAGGTGGCCGGCCGGAAGTAGAAGAAGGTAGGGTTGTGGAGCATGGAGAAGAAGGGATGTGGGGCTGTGAAGTGTGGATAACGTCTGATAAGTGATATGGTTAGAATGTTATGGTTAGGGTTAAGTTTTTAGAATATATGAATTAAGATACTTAACAAAAGGAAATAATAATAATAATAAATATACATTTTAGTTTAATTAAACAAACAAAAATAAACGAACGAACATAAACGAACATAAACGAACATAAATGAACAACCATAAACGAACATAAATGAACGAACAAAACGTGTGTTCATGTTCGTTCGTTTAATTAAACGAACAAAAAATTGTGTTCGTGTTCGTTCATTTATTTAAATAAACAAACATAAACGAATTTCCCGCCGAACAGTTCACGAACAGTTCATGAACGTTCGGTTCGTTTACAGGCCTAGGTGTTGTACATCATGCTTTATAGATTTTTTTGTGCTTACTAAGGTTGTACATAGGTTTTTATAGTTGTATACATGGTTGTAAAAATCCCGCCCAATTGTACACATGGTGTTGTCTGAGCCCTAGCGAAGGTAATATTTTCGCTATTTTTCTCTTACAAAATCGAATAATTTAAGGTAGGGGTGAGCAGAAAAAAAAAAAAAAAACCGATTTAACCGAACCGAAAATGACTGAACCGTAAAAAAAACCCAGAAAAACTAAACCAAAAAAACCCAAACTAAAGTTAGCGGTTCGGTTTTGCATTCTATAAAAATTGAAAAAACCAAACTGAACAACCCATTTTTTTTAATATATCATATACATTGATTTAGGAATTATTAGTTTATTCTTGAAAATAATTAATTTTCAAAGTACTACAAAAGAAATGTCTTAATAAAAACTTTGGAAAATCATAAAAATCGTTTAGAATGTTCGGTTTATGTATGAAAATCGCTTAGAATGTTCGGTTCATGTGAACAATATTAATTTAAAAGGTTAAATATATTAATATAAATATCAACATATAAGAAATATTCTTAAACATTGGATTATAAGTTCTATTTAAATTTTATGAAATTATGTTTCAAAAACCGAAAAGACCGAAAATCCAAACCGAACCGTTACTAAAACCAAAAAAACCAAAACCGAACGGTTTTCATAAACAAAAAACCGAACACTTCGGTTACGGTTATGGTTTTACCAAAAAGCCAAACCGAACCAGACCGTGCACACTTGTAATTTAAGGTTATGTACACAAATAAAACCACAAATCAAATATGACTTTTCAAAACACGGTTAGGATCATTGGTTTATCATATAAAAGAACAAACAAAATCAAAGGATTGATAAACATTGTGATGTGTGTCAATGGCTACAGTTGGTCTATGTCACGGGGGTGCATGGTTGAACGTTTTTACTTCTACTTTTCATTCGGTTTAATAGTCCCGCCACAAAGCGTCGATCCAACGCCCCCTTCAAAAAATACGTTTGAAATAGCGTTTCAACGTTGCTTTTTTCACGATTTGCGCCACCATTGCAACGCGGGTGAGCTTAATGCTAGTTGTGCATTAATGAAAAACATAGTTCTTAACTTTTGGGTATGTTAAAATACCATTGTCTCATACATTATATATACTATAGATACATCTATTCCATGTCTTTATACCTTAATCTCATGTCTTTATACACCTGTTCATGTATTTATAGATCCATTTCATTGATTTATAACTCTATTTCATGCTTTCTACAAAAAAAAAAAAAATTAGACCAGACTTAAGGTATACACCTAGTTCATGTGTGTGTGTATATATATATATATATATATATATATCCATCTCATTGAAGATATAGTTGTGGGGGGTGGCCTCTTCTTCGAGGACCTCCAGTGGCGCTTGGCATCCTTGCTGATGCGTTTAGGCGGTTTAGGCCTCCTTTCAGCTCGAGATGTGGGGGTTTATGCCTTTGTGGCGTCTAGAGCTCAGTCTTGGGAACTTCAGGATTATATCCTTCGAAACAGTGGGGTCATCGGGCCGGACCCGGACTATCAACAGGCGCTCGAACGCTTAAATGTCTATCTCCTGGACTTTGATATTGACGGTTTATCTAATAAGGACACCGCCCCCTCAAAGCCATAAAAAACTTTGGCGAATGCTCTGCTTAGTAAAACTGCTCAGAGCCTGGGAGAAGTTTTTGAGTTGTCCTCATGCTCAGGATATTTTGACCGTTATCCTGATAGAGGGTTTGGGTCAATGCATGTTTGCAGTGGAGTACATGGCTATACTTAAGTACCGGTTGATGATCTCTATGTATCTAGAAGATGAAACATGCCCTATCTGCCGGAAGGCTTGCATGGATAAATACGGGGAGCACACAATTCATTGCAAATAGCTCCCTGGGTTCAAATACCGGCATGACTGGGTGAGGGACGTCTTGTGGGACATCCTGAGAAGAGTTGGGATTTCTGCCAAAAAGAAGGCCTCTGTAAATTTTCTCACCGACCCTGCGGAAGGGAGATCCACCCTACGACCAGCAGATCTGCTTGACTTTGGTTGGGAGAGGGGGAAACATGCTTGTGTGGACCTCACAGGGATATCTCCTTTGGTTGGGTTAAGGGAAACAAGGTTTGTAGCTCGGCAAGCATCGAGAAAGGAGGGATTGAAGAAAGTAGATAAACATACTAAAGCTTGTGCACAGAACCAACATGTCTTTGTTCCTTTGGCCTTTGATACATTTGGCACCCTAGCGCCAGAAGCTATTCGTTTCTTGACCAGGGTCCAACGGGTCGTCCACAACAATAGTTCATCTCCAGGGGCAAGGATTTGTCTTTGGTAAACTAGGGTTCACAATTTAGAAAGGGGTGGCGGCGCAGCTTGTTGCCGTCTACCTTCTATTGTGATGTAAATTTCGTATTTTGTTTTAATGGATGCTTCAATTAAGATTTGAAAAAAAAAACCAATAGACTAAACTGGTTAACCAAAAATTAATCGGTTAATAAAATAAATTAACCAATCATACTTGGAAGTAGGGCTGCAAACGAACCGAACGAACACGGACACGACCTTGTTCGTGTTCGTTTGCTAAGAAAAATATGTGTTCACGAACAGTTCATGAACACTCATCGAACGAGATTTTATGTTCGTGTTCGTTTGTTAAGAAAACTATCATGTTCGTGTTTGTTTGTTAATTTTGTTCATGATCGAACGCACATAAACACAAACGGACACAAAGAAGTGTTGATGAACAGAAACAAACACAAACGGACACATATTAATCTTCTAATAAAATCGAATTCGCATACATATATGTTTATTTATTTATTGGGTTTAATAAATAAAAATAAAATAATATTAAGACAAATTATAAAAATTAAAAACCTTATTAAACTATCGAATATAAACAAACATAAACGAACCTGTTACCGAACGTTCATGAACATAAACAAACGAACATGACCTCTATTCATGTTCGTTCGTTTAACTAAACGAACAAAATATTTTGTTCGTGTTCGTTCGTTTTATTAAACGAACGAACATAAACGAATTTCCTGCCAAACGGTTCATGAAAAAGTTCAGTTCGTTTGCAACCCTACTTGGAAGACCTTAATAGGTCTATACTAACACTTAAAAAAAGAGAAAATTGCTCGAATGGTCCCTGTGGTTTGCTCGTATTTCACCTTTAGTCCTCAACTTTTAAAAATTACATCTGTAGTCCTTAACTCTGGTGTTTCTTAACTCGAATAGTCCCTAGAGTAGACGGAGGTTAAATAATTCAGTTAAGTGTGTGTAAAATTACTAAACTACCCTTACTTTAATAAAAATAAAAAAAATCAATTAATTAATAAAATACAATTATGCCCCACTTAACCCTTAGCCAATCATGTGTCTCCACCCATTCTTAGTGGGATCTACCCACTTCATCTTTCTCACCCCATCACCTCCACAAACCACCACCACCACACCATCTCCACCTTCTACCACCATCACCCCCATCTCCACCAACCACCTCAGGCACCATCTACAAACTATGAAGTTCTGAATCAAAGCCCATAAAATAAACAATCTATCAACCTAATTAAAGTAATATATCTACTGCCACAATTCATAGATTTAAGATCCTTTAAACAAATCAAACAATATATAATAATGGATCATGATTATGTACCTGACAAATTGGATGAGCATGACACCTAACACCAACCAATTGTGGCCTTAATTCACATGGCATTCAGCCTGACGTATCAAATACACATCCGTTGTAGTTATGTCAACATCCACCACGTCAGAGAAGCTTCGTGTAAACTGTGGCGGCGGAGGCAACACGTTGCAGGGGCCCTGCACCTTAAGACGTGGCGTACCAAACGACGACGGTTGAGGAGATAACGATGACGCTGGTTAGTCCCCTTTCTTTTCACTTCCATTGACTCAATAAATATTAATAACTTCGATTTTATGGTTACTGCTATTTTTTTTTGGTAGATTTTGACTCATTGGTATATGTTTATTTTCTTCAATTTGACTGGTTAAGCTGCAGCCTGCAAATGTTAGTGCCATAATTTGAAACAGGATACATTAATCCCACACGAAAATTGGGGAACCTTTTAATTGAGTTTATGTGTTTGTCTATTAGGGGTAGGGCTGTGGTGGTTGAAAGAAGCGGCAGCGACGGTGGTAGTTTTAGTTCGGGTTTGGACTGATCGGGTTTGGTCCGGGTGGTGGTGCTCGGGTGTGGTTTGGGTTTTGGTTCGAGTGGGTGGTTGCTGGTTGGTGGTGGTGGTGGGTGGTGGTGATAGGGTGGGGAAGATGAAGTTGGTGGTGTAAGGATTAAGGGTTTTTTTATATATATAATTATAATTATAAAACATGGGGCCCACCAGTGTTTTATTTTATTTGTTTATAGAAAGGGTAGTTTTGTAATTTCACACTCACTTGACTGGATTATTTAACCTCAGTTAGCTCCAGGGACTATCCGAGTTAAAAAAATTCACTGTTTCAGGACTATGGCTGTAATTTTGAAAACTTGGGGACTATAGGTGAAAAAAGTGCAAACCACAGGACTATTCGAGCAATTTTCTCCTTAAAAAAAATACACGTTTATCACTAGGGAAGGATACATGGACGTGGAGTGCTGGAAATGAAGTGGGATTCTCGGTTAAAGGGCTAAAAATGTGTCTGTTTGAGGCTACAAATCAGTTGTCAGAGTCGGAATTTACTTGGTGCAATTGGGTTCCAAAGAAGGTGGCCGTGGTAGGGTGGCACGTATTTCTGGATAGACTCCCAACGGCTGAGGCGTTAACTAGACTTAACATTCAGATTGATTCGCAGGTCTGTCGCATGTGTGATATGGCGGTGGAGTCAGTCGAGCATTTATTCACGGGCTGTCCAGCTTTGATGGATGTTTGGCAGGCCATTTTCTCTTGTGTAAGGTTTCGAATGCTTTTGTTTTTCATGTTAAGGACCTGCTTTCGCTGCACAGGTCGTCCATGTCCGGAGTGCGTCAACGGAAGGCTTTCTATGGGGTAATTCTTACAACATTTTGGAGCTTGTGGCGGGCCAGAAACGAATTTGTATTCAGCGAACAGTAGCTCTCGGTGCGTAGAATAGTAGAGGAGATCAAAGTTATGTCTTTCCTATGGATTACTAATCGGGGTAAAATGGCGAACATGTCGTGGGACTCGTGGAGAATGTTTGACACGGAGCGTATGGGTTAGCAGCGCGTTTTTTTGCCAACATGGGCCAGACACTCAATTGGACTTCTATTCTGGGCTGACTTCTATTCTGGACTCGAACACAGCAACACTTGGGCTTGGGCTTCACCTCTGGGCTCAGCAACTCTACTTAGCACAACAACTCTACTCAGATGCTATGAACCGTCGACCAAAGTCTTAAACTACAAACATAAAGCAAACCATACTATAAGACCTGATCATGTAATACAATCGAATTGAATTATTGGAAAGATATACCTGATCATCTTTTTAACAGTTTCGGCTTTGTATTGAGGTTGTTTGTTTGGGTACTTCTTTTTCGCTAGCTTCTTGCTAGCTTAATAATAAAGTTTCGATTGTCTGTTAAAAAAAGAAAAAAAATACATATCAAGTCGTTAAGCTTGCTAAAAGCATATTCGTTTTGATGACGTAAGCGCCCGGACGATGCGACTTATTATTATTATTATTATTATTATTATTATTATTATTATTATTATTATTATTATTATTATTTTATACATATAGCGATAAATCATGGCTTCCGTATATCTCTAGGCACGCAACACGCAGATCCCGTTTTCTCCTCACACCGATTCCTTCTTCTTCGCCGCCCACTCTTTAACCGTCGTCATCGGAGGTATAAATACTTCTCCTTCTAATCCTTCTCCCTTATAAATACGTCTTTTACTCCAACTACTTCCGTTATTTAACCCATTCCTCTCTAAACCCTAGCTTTTCGATACATATTGTGTACGTCTCTGTCTAATTAGAGGTTACGGTGCCTGAATATCGTTAGACCACTTCAGATCTGCTTTTTTACAAGTTAAATTCGTGTTTATTGAAGTTTGTTGTTGTAATGGATGCGATTAGGTCATTTGAAGCTAGGTTATGTCGGTCGATTTGGATTGGTTGTAATGTTGTGTGAAAAATTTGTGGAAATGATTCGAATTTGTACGGATAGCAGTAGAAAGTGTTCATCGTGTTTGTTTTGTGGATGCGTGATGAGACTTGAGAGTCAATTGCATCTTAATATCATTAAGAGTTGGTTATGGGAACTTACTGTTATGTTTTTGTTGTAGGTTTAGGATTTTAACTAGTGTAAAGATTAGGAAGTTGAAATCGTGTTTTTTTTGGGTTTTTATATTTGTTTGTTATTGGAATTTGTTGTTCTGATGGATGTGATTAGGTCATTTGAAGCTAGGATAGATTAGTTGCAATGTTGTGTGAGAAATTTGTGGAAAAGATTTGAATTTGTACGGATAGCGGTAGAAAGTGTTGATCGTGTTGTTATGTAGATGCAGTATGCGAGTCAACTGCATATCAACATTGTCAAGAGTTTGTTATGATAGCTTACTGTTACATTTTGTTTTAGATTTAGGATTTCAAAGTGTTCATTGTGTTGTAGTTTAGATGGACTATGAGAGTCAACTGCATTTCAACATCGTCAAGAGTTGATTATGATAACTTACTATTACATCTTTGTTTTATGGATTTAGGATTACAACTAGAGTGAAGGATTATTTGCATTGTTGTGTGAGAAATTTGTGGAAGTGATATGTGTTTGTACTGTTACAAAGGATTTTGTGCGGATAGCAGTAGAAACTGTAATCTTGTTGTTTTGTTGTAGATCTAGGATGGGCGATGAATCGATGATAGTCAATTGTATTTCGACATCGTCAAAAGTTGATTATGATAACTTACCGTTACATTTTACTGTAGATTAGAATTACAAAGTGTTCATTGTGTTGTTCTATAGATGCACGATGATAGTCAACTGCATTTTAACATCTTCAAGAGTCGGTTATGATAAACTTACTGTTACATTTTATTGTACATTTAGGATTACAGCTAGAGTGAAGGCTAGGAAGTTTCTGGAACAAGGTAAAACCAGCAATGAGAACCGATATACGCTGCAATTTAGCATAATGGAATGTATATTTTTACAGGTTTGATTCATCTGATTGATGTTGTATTTTGAACTGTAGTATTCCAAGGCTAAATTTCAATGGAGGGCGTTGGCGGTGGTAATAGTGCCTCAGCTGCTACTATGGATCAATGGCGGCAGTTTTCAATGCGTTTTCAGTTTTACTTGGATAAAACTACTCCACATGCGGTTTATAGATGGATCGCCACTGCAGCTTTACTGGTTCTCTATGCAGTGAGGGTTTATTATGTGCAAGGGTTCTACATTATCACCTATGGTCTGGGTATCTACATACTGAACTTGTTGATTGGGTTTCTATCACCACTGGTTGATCCGGAGCTGGAACCTTCAGATGGTCCCATGCTACCTACTAAAGGCTCAGATGAGTTCAAGCCTTTCATCCGACGGTTGCCTGAGTTCAAGTTCTGGTAGTAGTTTCTCTGCCCTTTTCAGTTACATGTTTTCTTTTTCTGTTGTGGTAGTTGATTCTTATTTGCTTGATGTGGTTGTGCGCCTCTGCTCTTTGGTTTTTATGTTTCATGGTTATTCTTGAAAGTTGAAACTATGAGCTACTTTTACTCTAGGTTGCAAGTTAAAATGTTGTAAGTGCCAAAATTATGTTCTTGGTTATCTTGAAAGATGTCTTGGAAGTGTCCTGCACAATATTTGAAGGGTTGGATCGTTGGAAGTAATAATCTTGCAATCTTGTCGCTCAAGAATGTGTTTTAGTGTGCATTATCAAGTAGCAAGTTCTGCCGGTTAGTTGATTCCACTCCTGTGGTGCGCTTCATCAATTAATTGGCTTAAACAAAAGTTTCAGCTGCTGGTCTAGTTCGTTATTTCTATTAATACTTAAGTTATACATCATTGTTTACATAAAAAAATATCAGATATAGTTGATCGCTGGATCACATAGATTGTATAGTGGCATGCTGCTGTTGTTATCATGGAACTATCAATTATCATATGCTTTGATTTAAGCTGCTGTTGTCTGTTCATCTAGTGGCATGCTGCCTACTAATTATTCTAATGTTTAGTATTCTGGCTATGGTTAGGAATGCAATTTATGCACATTAACTTTGTAGAAATGCAATTTATGCACATTAACTTTGTAGGCGACCTGCATTCACACATCATCAAACCTTTGTCACTTAAACTTTATTTTATTTTAAGCAGGCGGTTAAGTATTTGCTTTGAACATAAACTTTATCTTGTGTTTTTTTGCTCCCAGCATAGCTATTGCTTACATTGCCTTATCTAACTCTCTTTCGAGAGATACATTGGTAAATTTTAGTCCTTAAGGATTGATATTGTGAAAGTTTCTTTATTATCATCATTACATAACAATTTTTTTTTTTCAATATGTATTGTTATCTTCATCTTTGACTGTTATGCCACCAGGTACGCCATTACAAAGGCTTTCATCATATCATTTGTGATGACTTTCTTCTCCATGTTTGATGTCCCCGTCTTTTGGCCAATACTGCTCTGTTACTGGTTTGTGCTATTTACCCTCACGATGAAACGCCAAATCATGCACATGATCAAATACAAATATGTCCCGTTCAATATTGGAAAGCAGGTAATTTGTGTAACTTTTATCACTTCCTTTTTATCTCCTTAGATCTTCCAAAAAGCTAAAAGCGACCTCTACGTTAACAACTAAATGTGGCAGTTGTAACTTAGTGACCCCGAATGGTATGCAGTCCATGCTTCAACTCTATTGCGTCAAATTTTTACACTGGGTATAAAATAAAGCAGGTCGAAACATTCTCTTCAAAGATTTAAACATTTTATATTGATTTGTTAAAACAAAATACATACTGTTCTGATAATAGCCATTGTTGACTAAAGTCATTTGTAAAGTTAAAAAAAAAAGACGAATAAGTGTTGAGAGGTCTGGACCCGTTTGTACCCAGATTTTATTTGCATGGTTGCACCGTTCAATATGGCGACTCCAGTGACAACTATTGGTTATCATCTTTTGACCCTTGCACAAGATTTCTTTTACAATTGTTTTTTGGTGCAACAGAAATACGGTGGTAAGAAATCTTCAGCTGGGAGCAGCAGCGGGTCACGTGCAGAATGAAGAGGGTAGAGGGGGTAACGGGTTGTCCTGTATCTTTTCGTAATGATGATGTTGAAGAAACAAGAACAAGACAATGAATTCAGAACGTTTGAAATATTTGAAAACGGTAATAGGTTTAGATTATAATGTGATAGATTCGATTGATGTACAAACATGACGACAATGGTTGTTACTACTTCGTTTACACATTTATTGTGGCTTGTTTTTCTTATAAAAAGTATTTAAAACATTGTGCTATATCATCCAACAATGGGCTCTGTCGGTTTTGTTAGGGATGGAAGATGATAAAAGTATTATTGAACCTGAAACATCATAATTAGATCATCTGGTGCTTTATAGCGGCAGCTACATGATTTTGCATTGGATTCACTTTTTAAAATTTGTCCTTGCACTAATTTTCTTTACTTTTTGTTTCTTTCTAACCAATACTTTTATTTGGCCAAATATTTATATCAGTTGTGGTTTATTTTAGTAGGGAAAATGGATTTAAATATTTAACTTTCACACATTAGCGGATAATAGTTTAAACTATCACTTTGACCTTTAACACTCCTAACTTGCAAGATAGTTTGTTCCATCACTTCCAAATTAAATTAACGGAGATCAAACCTAGTTAGTTTTTTTATCTTACGTGGCAAACAGAGGCTTATGTGGCATTACTTAGGTGGAATTAAAAAAACATGTTTTTTAATCATTTAATTAAACGTAAATCCATGCACCTTAGTTCAAAATGAGAAGCAATTCTCCATTGGTAGCAAATGGTTATCCATTAAGAGGAGGAAATCTTAGTTAATATAGACCCCTCTTGCAAGAACGGACTAACAGGTTCAGCTACCCAGTCAATCTTCATAATTAAATACCGTTACTGTATAGGTAGAGCTCGTTGTGAAAGACCTATTACTAGATAATTCATGGGTAGGGCCGAAGAATGTGAACTTTACAAGTTAGCAATAACATTGATTAAATGAAGTAAAGGCTCTGGTGTATAGAGAAGACCTCACCGTTTAAGAAGTAACACACCTTATCATCCCCCCCCCCCCCCCCCACACACACACACCACCTACACCAACCGTCGCCATTACCACGGACATTTTATTCTCTTTAATTTGAGTATAGTATTGTTATTTTTTTATAATTTAAAAAATGACACGTTAGAGTTAAGCAATAACCGAAATAAAAGCAAATGAAAATGAACTGAAATTAACTAAAAATCAATTACGGATTATATTTGTACCATTTAACCAAAATTAACAAAACCAAACCATTAGCTTTTTCGTATGTATCTATCTTTTGTATCTTCATTTCATGTATTTTTATGAAAAAGAGGATCTAACCCATGTTTGGTTTTGGTTATTAATATATTCGAACCGAGAACCGACAATCTAACCGATAAACCAAACTAATTAACCGAAAACTAACTGGGTAATAAAATAGATTAACGGTGACTTTGGTTTCGGCTAAGGTTAATAAGCGAACGGAACCGAACCGTGCACACTCCTTGTAGTGTCTATGTTTCTTGCCGCATGGATTAAAAAACAAAACCGATAAACCAAACTAATTAACCGAAAACTAACTGGGTAATAAAATAGATTAACGGGTGACTTTGGTTTCGGCTAAGGTTAATAAGCGAACGGAACCGAACCGTGCACACTCCTTGTAGTGTCTATGTTTCTTGCCGCATGGATTTAAAAACAAGCTCGATGCTTTTTATTTTATTTTATTTTTATGTGCTTAGAACGTTTGAAAACATGTATATTACATGATTAAAAGTTTAGGAGGAAATTTTAAAATTCTTAGACACACAGTGTAGGGGCGTGGAAGGGGAATACAAAGCCATTCATGGCACCCACACCATCATGGGTCCAGCGTGGAGACCGGCGTAGGGCAACCCGGCTGGATGACAGAAACGAACCATTGGTCCCTACAACGATTCCTTTGAAAAAAAATAATTAATTGACCCTTATATATAAACTCATCTTATCATTTTTACCCCACCACGAGCCCACCGTCCACACCATCAGCACCACCTCGCCGATTTTGTCCCTTCTTGTTTCATGCCCCCAACGTTACGGTGATGCCACATGCCGTTTCATGTCTCCTTAAGACCATGACCACACCGTGTAGTATTAATATAACTTCCTATTATTATTATTATTATTATTATTATTATTATTTATATATCCATTTCATGTATTTTTATGAAAAAAGGATCTAACCCATGTTTGGTTTTGGTTATTAATAGATTCGAACCGAGAACCGACAATCTAACCGATAAACCAAACTAATTAACCGAAAACTAACTGGGTAATAAAATAGATTAACGGGTGACTTTGGTTTCGGCTAAGGTTAATAAGCGAACGGAACCGAACCGTGCACACTCCTTGTAGTGTCTATGTTTCTTGCCGCATGGATTTAAAAACAAGCTCGATGCTTTTTATTTTATTTTATTTTTCTGTGCTTAGAACGTTTGAAAACATGTATATCATGATTAAAAGTTTAGGAGGAAATTTTAAAATTCTTAGACACACAGTGTAGGGGCGTGGAAGGGAGATACAAAGCCATTCATGGCACCCACACCATCATGGGTCCAGCGTGGAGACCGGCGTAGGGCAACCCGGCTGGATGACAGAAACGAACCATTGGTCCCTACAACGATTCCTTTGAAAAAAAATAATTAATTGACCCTTATATATAAACTCATCTTATCATTTTTACCCCACCACGAGCCCACCGTCCACACCATCAGCACCACCTCGCCGATTTTGTCCCTTCTTGTTTCATGCCCCCAACGTTACGGTGGATGCCACATGCCGTTTCATGCCTCCTTAAGGCCATGACCACACCGTGTAGTATTAAAATAATATAACTTCCTATTCCCCTCATGATCACCCTAATGTCTTGCTAACTGTATCTCACAAATTATTATAATTATTTACATATTTATGCATTTGCACATGTAACTTCTCACTTCCTCACAGTTACCCTAATTTTTTGCTTAGCGTATTGCACAAATTATTGCTACGTATATATTAATGTGCTTGCAGTTCTGGTAGCACATAAGATTCGATTGTTTCGATTGTGATAAAAAAAAGTATGTATCATTTATTGAATTCAAAATTTTATTTAAGAATTGTTCACCAATTACTAAACTAATATTATTCATTGAAGTTAGAATTTTGTCTAATTTGTGTTTGCAGAAAATTTTTGTGTAACAAGTTGTTGAATGAGAAGATACATAATGTAACATAGTTCTCAACTTGTTTTCATTTTTCGTAGTGTATTTTTTTAACTAAAATTTTTGAATATTTTATATATATTGAGTATGCGCCCTGATTTTACCGAAAATGCAGTTCAAGCCCCGATAATGATTATGCCACACACCAAGACACATATTTTGGTTAATTGATTATGGCTCAATCGAGCCAATCTAAATATTGTTTCCCACTGCAACGTGCGGGCACCCCACTAGTTTCATTTCATAATAAAAGACAAGTTACAACTAGATGATAGGGTAATAGGCAACAAGTTGCGTCGCAAACCCTTCTGAATGGCAAACCTTATTCTACTGAAAATAAACCATTGGTTCCTAGGGGTCAAGAGGTTGTTGGGCACAAACCTCTACACCATGTCTAGGAAACTTAGAGCTTCGGGGGCCAAAGAGCTAAACGTATTAAGCACAAAGGGAACAAATATGTTGATTATTAGCGCAAGCTTTTTCATGCTTCGCCACTTTCTTCGATTCCGCCCTCAGTACTGCTTGACCAGCCATGAAACCATTGCCCAACAGGTGGGGGGGGGGGATACACCAGTATGGTCCACACATGCATGTTTTTCACCATCCCAACCAAACACCAGAACGTCCGTTGGGCGTAGATTATACCTCCCTTCCTACGGGCCTATTAGAAAGTTAATGGTGGCCTTGTTTTTCGCAGATGTCCCTATCCACTTGAGTACATCCCACAAGACATCTAAAATCAAGTCATGACGATAAAAAACTTTCATAGATAACGATACCGGACTCAACGGTTCAAAGATTTTTTCACGCGGTTTGACCAATGCCAACAAGGGGCTCTTTAAATTTTAACTTTCAGATTGTTCCTATAGGAATGAAAATGTTTCAAACCATATATGGTTGTACAATTGACAAGAAGGCAACACAAAATTCTACAAATAAACTATCAAAAAACTAATCAATCAAGGATAATAAACTAACAAATTCAAGCAACGTATACATCTAAGACCATATGTAGTGGAGCGTGATTCAGAGCGTTTTTTCGAACTTAGCGCCCCATAACGCCCCCAACACCATTACAGGGGCGCTATGGAGCAAAAATGGGCCAAGGCGTTTTAATCATAGCGCCGGACATTACAAAACCCACCCAATCATCTTTCTACACCTCACTCTCTTTCTCATACTTTCTCATATTCTTCCTTTTTTATTATTATTTTTTATTTAAAAAATAGAAATAAAATAACGCCCCCCACTACACCCCTATTTGAATTAAACCCCCATGCTGACTCAGCTGTCACGTGTACAAATTACATAGGGGGCCTTAAGTTTTTCCCGCCCCATAAGGATGATATTGTTCAAGAACTAAACCACCTGACACGCATAGAGAACATAAAAAGCGGGACAAAAAGAACTTACTTTTCTCATACAACAATAGAATAAGCCATGTATAAATCTATCTTACTTTCACGAATCCTTTGCATAAATAGGGTATTTATCATTTTACAAATTACATTTGGGGGGTATTGAGGGAAAAAACTGAAATTGGTGATGCCTTGAACTCGATTGGCGGTATCAAATAAAAGAAAAGTTGATGCCGCCAAACCATTTGGTGTGTTCAATGATGCCGCCAATTCACTTCATGTATTCCCACATGATGCCGCCGATTCAAAGTGAGGCATCATTTCTTATATAAGGACTCGACCAGCTTCCAATTCTCTCCATCCCATTTACAACACAAATATATTCTATCATTCCCACATATCTCAATCCCATTTACAACACCACATATCTCAATCCCATTTACAACACAATTGTAAAAAACTAAACAAAATACCAATATGAGATATAATACTTTTCCTGCAATTGTTTTGGAGGGTACGGTTTTTTATTGATATTGGGTCGATGTTACATTCACATGGAGTTTTAACTGTTTTCGGCGGGGATGAGTCATGCTTAACAGCATCGTCTGCCGTTTCATCCCCCGCTTGGCATCGCTTTTCTGGGGTCCAAAAAAGCGGTGTCTTTGGATCGGTGTTACATCCACATTAAACTACACCTCTCAATACATCTACACGTGGTATAACACGTGTAGAATGCAACATTGAGGGTTTAGTTTAAAATATTAGAGAGTTATGGATCGTTGGGGGGTATTGGGCCTCTAGTCTACCAACGCTGGACATTCCAACGGGCTCTTTAGGCGGGTCTACTTTCCAGGCAAACCCACGCCATCCGGTGTTGATGAATCACATCACGTCATTAGCGACCTGTCCGGCAACGGATGATGCGATTCTTCACCGTACTACTTTCGTATGGCAGGCTGGTTTGAACATTGGGTACCTGTAGATTTGTTACACATATTCAACAGGTAGAACCATGTTCTCCTGGATCAAATTCAGATGGGTTTGAATCTGAATGCGGTCCTGAGTTCCCGCTGACTGGAAAAGAGAATTTTCTGGGTGCACAACACAAGCTATTGTTGATTTCAACAAAGCAATTGTGATTGAAGGTGCGAAACAGAAACTTAATGAACTATGCAACAAGAAACGGTGGTAGAATATTGGAATAGGTGATCTCGGAAAATATAGTGTCTTGTAAATCCGTAGATTGTATAGTTTGAGTGACTAGTTTTGAAAAACAGTTGTTAAATAAATTTTTAATATTTGTTTTAAATAAATCTATCATATTTGTATTATTTGTTTGAGACATTCCAAAAATAGAAAGTCTGTGTGTTATTATTTGATTTAAATAAATCTATCCCTCCGAGCCGTTTTCGGGCCACCGGGATCAGGCCCCGGAGACCCGAAAACCGCCCGGACTTCGTGCGACGCCCGTGTGTTACCCAAGGGCAACGCGTCCGTCAGTCAGGTTACCTGTTCGGCAGGCCCAGCCAGGCTGCACAGAGGCCCAAAGAGGGCAGCCTGGCCCGTTTTCAACATAGTGTGGGTTTTGAGAAAAACACCTCCGAGCCGTTTTCGGGCCACCGATAAATGATTACGTAATCTTGTTTTAGTGTTTAACGCTTTTATTTGGATTTTAATTTTATAAAGCAAATCAATGTTCGAATCACAGGTGGCTAAACGATTCATATATTTATAAAGCAAATCAATAATTAATGTTATAAAAGCAAATCAAAATGTTACAACAAGTAATTATGAACACACTTGAATTCGACAATGTTACTAGTTAAACCAGTCCAGATCGTTCGAGGGTCCCTGATTCTGAAGACGTTCAGATTGCCTCCTGGGTGGGTGGTTGGTTGGCGGGTGGTGCTCCTTCATTACCGTACTCATCATCAGGAAAGAGGTTTAAATTCAGCGTGGTCGATGGTCCTGGCCGGCTTGAAGGTCCTTCATCACACGAATTATGCGGGGCATGGTAATGAAAATCACTAAAAAGGTCGTGATCAAACCGTGCCAACCCCTGTCCAACAGGCGTCACGTAACCCGGTGATGAAGGAAACGCCCAACTATCTCCGATGCCAATTCCGCCTGCACGAAAGTTAGCTAGCGGACCCATCTCCCCCGGTTGACTGCCACCGGACCCACCAACATGACCAGTTCCCTGTACGAATGATCCACCCAATCCAAATGGAGTTCCCATCTGGTCCAATCCACTGTCCATGAATTGCGGGACATATCCCCCGTCTGGTTCTGATTGTTGCTGGCCGCAACAGATGCACGAAACCCAGCGTCATTGTCATAGTGACTTCCAGCAGCTTGGTCTTCATTTTCCGGCATGTTTTTCGGCACCTGACGGGGAGCGCGTCGCCGGCGCACCCTTTGAGGCCGTGCAGGTGCCGACAAGTCAACGGCGTCCATGGTAAGATGCGTCGGATTTTGCAAGTGTCCGACATTGTGTGACATCATCATACTGTGAAACGCCGTGTTTTGTATGCGCTCAAGCTGCGTGGCGAATGCCTGAGGATTATTAAAGGCCTCCTGAGATGACCGGTAAATATCACCCATGGCATCCCTCTGCAAACAAAATTTTTAGTTAGAAACACCAAATTGCGAAAATAATTAATGTATGAATTAGGCACGTAAAAATGCTTTACCATCAACTGGATTCTAGCACCGTCGTCTTGGAAACCGCCAGCTGGGGCCGGTGCTACACCCGGATTTCCAATAAATGCAACGGTACGCCCCATATACCATTGCATATAACCGGGGTCGGTTGAAGCTGTCCTTATGAGTTCAGAGCGGATAACCGTGTTACGACGTTTATTCCATGCATTGACGTAGGCTTCATGCCTACTCATCCAGTCCGCCCCGTTGTGTCCTTGCCGCCCCAAAGCATGCAGTTTTTCAAGCCGAGCCGTGGGTACGGCTAAGGTTATCTGGGGAGGTATGTACTGGACCATGCCGAATTGCCTCAAAACCCGTTGAGGGTAATGATGCTCAACGATCTCGAAGCATATAAGGGGACAACAACTCCTCCAGCTTTCCATCCCGTTTGAGCACATTGCCGGTAGTCGGTCCAAAACCGAGTTGTAGGGGGTCCAGTTGAACTAAAAACAAACACTTAAGTCAGTAACAAAACACAATAAATGCATGATTAATACATACAAAAAACTAAAAATAATTACTAACATACCATCTCCTCGTCCAACGATTGTAGCTGTGAACGGTATGCATTGAGGCAGTGTGTGGCCACCTCCGCGAAGTTTAACCGCCGGTCTCGCCACCTACAAAATTAACATGTTAAAAAACGTGTTCAGAAAAAAAAAATACAAAGGGATGCCATGCAGGCAAGTATAATCAAACTGGGATTTGCGATATATACCGAGCCGCTATTGGGCAAGTATAATCAAACCGGTTTGAGGGTGGTCGTGGCACGAGACACCGGATCCTCTCCCATGCCCATACTTGAAGGAGCATCATGGGTCCGGTCACGGCTTTCCTATCCGGCTGGGTGGCATCACAAAGCCGCCTGTATAAACAAGCCAGAACCGCACTGCCCCAGCTATAAGATGCTGTACGGTTCAGGTCTCGTAAAAATCTTAAGTAAAAAACATTTATTCTATTATTATTATTATCAGGGAGTAAGGTGGAACCGATCAAAAAGAAAAGGATTAAACGAGCACGAAAAATGCACTCTTCATCCGTAGCCTCTGCTTCAACAAAGTCCTGCTTTAGTTTATCAATAATAACAGTACCCAAAACGGACTTGCCGGACATTTGGGCCTCTGTAGGCGTAACACCTAAGAATCGTCGGCACAACGCTATTGCGTCGGCAGTAGACAAATTATCATCTACCCCAGACACAACAGCTCCCTCAATAGGTAACCCCCACAAGACGTTAACATCTTGTAAGGTGACGGCAGCTTCACCAAATGGAAGGTGGAACGTGTGAGTTTCGGGCCTCCATCGTTCCACCAAAGCTGTTGTCAAGGAGTGGTCAACGTATCGATAACCACAATCTATGAGGCCACCAAACCCTGCAGCATCGATAAGGTGACGAACCCGTCCTACAACAGGGTGGTCACGAAGTAACCTCCATATGGCTCTATCGCTACGCTTTACCATCATAACTCTATTGAAGTTTTCCTCGTCTGTGAAAACGTGAAAGGCACGATGTCGATCACGCAGATACAACACATCGTCGTTTAGGGGACCAGGGTGTAAGTTCATGTTTTGATTCATGGTGGGAGGAATTTGGTTGGTATGATTTTTTATAAATTTCAAAGGTTTCAGATGGAGATTGTAGTGTTGATGGTGTGTTCTTGGATGTGGGTGGTGCTCCTTCTTCACCTCAACCTCCATTTTATAACCTTCAAAGCCTGAATTCTTACACTCCCAAGAACACTATTTGCCTATCAAATCATCTGCAACTTACAAGACCATTGCATGCAATGCTAGAGACCTTGTGAGTGTGTCTTATAGGCTGCATGGTTTGCAGGTGAAGACTGATTTTCATTTGCTGGTTTTAATGCATGAAAATGGATTGGCGGGATCATGACGGCAATATTGAAGAACACACCAAATCAATTGGCGGCATCAATGACACCTCTAACCCGATTGGCGGCATCAAGAGGTGACCCCTCCATTTCATTTGGCGGCATCTAGCTTTTTTTTTTATCCCTCTACTTCAATTGGCGGCATCTAACACACTGACAAAAGCCTAAGTGATACCGCCAAATGGGTTGGCGGCATCTACTTTTTATTTTTTGATACCGCCAATTGGTTTATATACATCACCAATATTGGTTTTTCCCCCAATATCCCCCAAATATAATTTGTAAAATAATAAGCCCCCATTTATGTAAATGATTCTACTTTCACAAATAGTATCTATTTAAATTGAACCATTTGTGAATTTATTTTGTTCATATTATGATACGCTAACTTTTTTTTTTCATGCTTCAATTATGTTGCAAAACATACCCTTAATGAATACTTTTGTCAAGTTAAACTCACATTCTTTTAGACGTAGTATAACATTGTTGAGAGTCAGCCAACGTAGTATCAACCCACTTGATAGAGACATATGCTTATTAAAAGAGAGGGAGGTTTTAAGATAACAATTGCCGTTCAAATTTTTATTTATTTATTTATTTATTTATTTTTGTAGAGAATCACGATCTTGTATCCTAGTCGTTAAATTAGACTCTTAACACATAGTTTAACAATAAAGTGAAATAATTCAAGTTAGAGGTGCACAAAAAAACCGGAACCGGAAAAAAAAATCCAGAACCGGGTATTAAAAAAAACCGGAAACTGACCCTACCTGTCGGGTACGCATAGGGTATAGATTTCTATGTAAAAAACCGTACCCGGAACCGGACCCAGTTTGTACCCGGTTTTTTAATACCCGGAACCGGGTTTTCCTAATACACGGTTCATGACCCAAAAAAATATATGTCAAGCGACGGGACAATTTGGCATTTTGATGTTGAGGCGGTCCGGGAAGGAATGGGTCACTTCGTGATTCAAGAAGGGTTGCCATTTGACCACTTCGACGACCCAAGATTGACCCGTCTCATCCAAAGAATTCTATAACCGCGTTATAATCATCTAAGTCGCACTACCCTTCGACGTGATTGCATGGTTGCAAAAGTCGCTAGGCGCTCCCTAGTCGGAGTCGGGAGTACTCGGGGAGTTCTCGGCCTAGTCGGAGAGTACTCGGGGAGTACTCGGCCTAGGCATAGAGTACTCGGTCCTCGGCAACCTACCTTGTAGCGATTACTCGGGGAGTACTCGGCCTTCGAGACCTTGTTTTACAACAGAGCGTGATTGTATAAAAAGAATTCAATATCCAGCATAGCCGGGTTTTTTCAATACCCAATGTACCCGTTTATTTTCAATACCCGGTATACCCGGAACCGGTTCCATACCCGAAACCGGGTATTGAAAGAACTGGAACCGGGTATTGAAAAACCGAAACCGGTATACCAGGTATAGTTTTTTATGTTAGGAACCGGAACCGGTTCTTCCAATACCCGGTCGAAGTAATACCCAACCCTAACGCGGAACCGGTTCCATACCCAAAACCGGGTATTGAAAAAACCCGATTTGTGCACCTCTACTTCAAGTATCTCGTTACATGATAAAAGAGAACAAATCATGATTAGCAAATTAATTCCATAAATATTAAATGATGCTTAGTGAACGATCCACAATTCTTTAATCTAGATTGGCATTAAACTGAGATTAGTTACATTAGTTTTTTTCTAGACAAGAGCAATCCTATTCTTTTTTCTCTTAATTTAATATACTAAATTTTATAGTTGTTATTTTTGAATAATTCGTGGACGAATTAGTTGAAAGCATGAAAGGCTACCATGAATAGGGGGGCATTTGTTTGTGGGTAGCTCTTGGTCCACAATTTCATGGATACATCCAAACGAATAATGAATGTAAGTCACAAATGTTGACATTAGCGGTGTTTATAGCCTTATAGATTCGGTTTTTTGTTTAACCGGTTCACTTTATTTCATTTGAAAATTTATTCGGTCGAAACTGAAAACCTAATTAACACTAATTCAGGAAGCTAGAAACCAAAAATTGGATTCGGATTCAGTTTGGATTTGGACTGAATATGTTTTTGTCTTATTTAAATTTTTATTTATTTATGTTTTTGAAAAATTACAGAAATCATACTTTATGTTTATAAAGTTTTTCAGTGGTTGTCTTTTAACTTTAAAATTGATGAGAATCGTCCTGCATATTGTAAAATCTTGTAGCAATCGTCCTTTAGGCCTAACTTGGTTTGTTTTTGTAGTTAAAGTAATTTGGTCATGTAGCTACAATTTGAAATTAGATTAGGCTAAACTAAATAACCATTATTTGATGGTCGGTTTATTCAGTTCAAACCAGATTTGGTATTCAGAAAACTCAAAACCGAATACCCAATTCAGTTTCAACCTAAAACCAAACTGAAAACCGAATATGTGGTTTCGTTCAGCTTAATCGGTTTAAAACCGAAGAATAAACGTGGCTAGTTGACATTAAAGATGGTTGGTTATTATGAAACACAAATTCCATTTAATAGCAAGGAGACTCACAAACACACATGTTACAATATATTCTTGATAACTTTAGCAACTATAAACCACCCACAATACAAACACGCACACATAGTTGTTATCGATGATTGATGGCTTCGCCAAGCCACCATGGTTCACACGAAACGACTCAGATACTCGTCAACTGTAGTGTATTTCACATCAGGATAAAGTGCAGAAGCTTCTACACCAAATAATGGCTTGATCTCAAAGTTTGTTTGATCTCCCTTGACAAAGATCGAATGAGAGATTGACAACACCACATTAATCGGAACCGGCGATTCTACAAGATAATGTATAAATACATGGTTAAAATCAGCTCAGTTCAATATTTCTATCACACCTAGAAACTGAGCTCGTATTTGACCCACCGAGCCAGAGCTCATGGTTCGGTGAGTTGACTAAAAGAGGTTTTTTTATATGTTTTTATAAAAGTATTGTATTACAAATTAACATGTTGAAAGTCATTTTCTAACGGCTCATTACTTTTTGACGTAGTTGAAAGACATTTAAAATGTATTTTTAATGCATAAAACCTCTTACGTCATACTTTTTCTTAGAAAAAGTAGGTTAGTACTAAAATAATTAAAACTTTTAAGGTTGTTTTTGGAACTAAACCAATTTATTATTACCTTGTATGTTCTTCAAAACTTGATCTTCAGAAAGATATACCTTCTCTAATGTTTTTCCGATCTTTTTCTCCCACAACGATACGAGTTCATTGAACGAGTAGATGTTACCAGGAGGCTTGATGTAGACGACTTTGTTCAGGGTTCTCGGATCATCCACCGTTCTAATGGTGTAAGTTCCGGTGTCATGTTCATCATTGAGAACAACTGTGATATAGCTAGATGATGAGAACATATTGTGCTAATTGCTAAATGTACCCCACCCCACTCTATTTTACTTGTTGCAACATTCCACAAGTTATCGAATCATTAATATCCCGTTTTGAAACGTGTTTAGCAAAAAAAAAAAAAAAAACAACAACATCATAATACTCAAATACTTTGAAAAATAATTCTTTGTTCATACCTTTTGCGTTTCCATCACCTAAGATGACAACCTTGTCCCTCGGTGGAGCGGTGATGCCTGGTTGCGCCAATGTTGGAAGGAAATAACCCGCGAAACAATTGGAAGAAACGTAGGTATAAGGGATTTTTTCAGCTTCAATGGCACGCCGAATTTGAGTTTTGGTTGCAAAAGCTGTTTTGGCTGGCTCCACGGCGTGAGTACGATCCACATCATTTCCAAATTCCGACGGGTAAAATTTCTGAACAAAAATTAAAAAAAAACATCCCAAGTTCTTTTTTTATAACGATTGAAATATTAGAGGAATAATGTGATTATCATTTAAAAAAAGTTAACATTTGGGAAAAATTGTTGAGGCTCATATAGGAGTAATTTCAACCACAACATTTGATAATCAAATAAAAAAAGATGTATTTCAATTCATATATAACAATTTACAATACCTTGACGTTACCAGCTTCTTTGATGGCTGCAATAATTTTACCTTGATCGCCAAGTTGCGCGTGACCTACCGTCGAGATCACAACATCTACTTGCTTAATCGCCTTCACCAGACTCTCATGGTCATACAAATCACCCTGCCAAAACACAAACATAAATAAACAAACACAAAAAGCATCATCATCATCATCATCATCATCATCATCATCATCATCATCATCATCATCATCATACTCAGTTAATCCCACCTATAGCAAAGCTAAGGTAGGGTCTGAGGAGGGTAAGATGTAGACAGCCTTACCTCTACCCCTAAGAATAGAGAGGCTGCTTCCAGTGAGACCCCCGGCTCGATGTGGTTTGGTATCAAGCCTTTGACATAAGGCACAAAACACTTAGCAATCGGGACAAACCCGATTGGTGCATGTACCCCTTTGTCTTTTGGCTATCCACGCCACCACATGATGCATGATTAACCGTCCGTCGTTTTTAACATTATTTTCACGAAATTAGTAAAATAACGTTAAAACTAGTGCAACTTTACTTTTGCCCCCCAAGGGCCACACATATATACATTATATGTGCACACCGTAAGTGAGGCGAAAACAAACACAAAAATAAAATAAAAATTAACCACTAATCATAAGTTTACAAAGGACATCATGATGGTTAAATGTGGTACCTACTTAGTTAGCAAACACCAAGTGGGCAACCACACAACACTTTAAAAAAAAAAACAAAAGTCTATAAAATTAATATCCACTAATATTTACAACCGAATATGACTTTTAAACCCATTAATCTATTAAATTTTGGTACGTTTAAGCTTATTTTTTATTTAACCTTTTTTTTAAAGTGATTTTCTATGTTGCAGCAGAGATCATCACAACCCCTGTTTAATGGCGTGGTTCACAACCAAAAGGTTGAGAGTTTAAATCCTGCAGAGTTACAGATTTTAGTGTATTTCTCATGATAAGTTATCACTCACAGTGACGAAATGAACACCGGATTTCTTAAACGAGTCAATCAAAGTCGACTTTGCCGGATCAGAGAGCGTGGATTCCCTAACGAGAACGAAAGTCGGATGGCCCGACTTTGCGCTCGCCTCGACGATGAACTTTCCGATGTAACCGGTTCCTCCTATGATCAGAATCTTACTCTTCTCAGCCATTTTGTTTCTGCGACGAGTTTTAGGTGGTCGTAGTTGGTTAAAAAGAGAGCAACGACCAAGGGCTTTAAGCATGCAATGAGTGTTTTGTAACGAATAGTGGGTAGTTATAGAGCAAGTTGTGTGTCACGTTCATTTATAGTTGGTTATTGGATAATTACTGTTACACCCTTTTTTTTGGAATAATTTCGAAAGAAGGATAGTGATGGTAGGCATAAATGTGTCTAGATACATGTTTTGATTCTTCTTGTTTGTTCTCCATGTTTAGGTGGAGCATTTTGCATTTTGCTTTTTAATTGCTTCTAGAAAATGGTACAATAAAAGTATTATTGGTCGTATTGTAACACTTGGAAGACATGAAATAATATTTGAGAAAATGGCCAAAATAGCTCGTTGACCGGGCGTTTTGCATAAATAGCCCTCTCTCCTCTTTTTGGAGAGACGGGACACGTCTCCCAACGTGCCTGAACCGTCTCCGAGATCGTTTGGTTTTAGATCCAATAACCAACCAACACGTGGCGTCTCTAATCCCGAGGCTGTACCGTCTCTCCAGACGGGTCAGAACTCTCTCCTAGACGGTTCACATTTCTCCATGCCGGCCGGCCTTCGGTTCAACCGTCTCAAAAGACGGTTCACATTTCCCCATGCCGGCTGCCCTTCTGTTCAACCGTCTCAAAAGACGGGTCACAACCCCCAAGTCGTCTTAAGCCGTTTTGTGCTACCGTCTGAACCGTCTCACGAGTATATATAAATACCCCAATTCACTTAACGAAATTTGCACCCACCGCTCTCCTCAAACCTTTCATCTTCCAAACCAATGACGTTTTTTGCTTTCCCAGCCAAAGCCTACCGGCTTACGAAAATATTGTCCGATTACTTGGATTGTTGTTTCATCTGCGTACGGCTACTTGGATTGTTGTTCCATCTGCGCGTGGTTTAACCCGTGTAGAATGGATCGATGATGTGGTGGTCTACATTTGAGGCAAGTTCGTTCGCTTCCCAAATTTATGTCTCGATGTTCGACGTGTGCACACTGAGAACTATTGTTACATAAAACGAGGAAACGTCTCGGACTTGTCTGTGTAGAGCACATACACCATTCGAAACAACGTCTATGTAGACCACTGCTACTACCACCGCTGTGGAGGACAAAACATCTAACATTAGGATGTAGTCTTCAATAGTTGGTTAGACACTTCGATTACTTCAAACAAAGTTCTTAGTTCTTTGGAAGTAAATTTAGGAAGTTTGTTGTAATAGTATAGTTTGTTTATTGTTGTTGTAATAGTATAGTTTGTTTATTGTTGTTGTAATAATATAGTTTGTTTAATGAAATAATTACTTTAATATAAAAAACAAAATTTAAACATTCATTGCATTAATAAAAATACTTGGATTACTACAAAAGTTTAATAAACTACAAATTAATTAAGACGATCCCTCATCATTTGCCAGGCAGACACATGTTTAAATTCTTTGCGCTCCCTATTTTTATACTGTCTTTAGAGGGTACCTCCTGAAGTGTCCGGTTGTGGTACCCGTTGAAGATTTGACACTTCGTGGTCAAATCGGTCAACTTCCGGCTAAGGGACTCGGTTGTTCGGTCTGACCCTCCAACCAGCCGATTGTACTCGTGCAATATACGGAACCATTTGTTGGTTTGGTGGGTGCTTTCTTCGACATGACGCCATGCTGCAATCAGTGCAATTTCCTGTTCTTCGGTCCATCGTTGCGGTGCCATTTGGATGAATTAGACTGTGGTGGTGGACGGTGGTGGTGTGGTGGTGGATAGTGTTAGACGGTGGTGGGGTGACAGTCTGACGGGAATGGGACGGAGTTTGTGACTGAGAACGGTATTTATAGGGCTGAGCTGGACAACCGAAGCGTCGGACTATCATCGGGACTCACCGGACTTGGGAAATGTGACCCGTCTTGAGAGACGGTTGAACCGAAGGCCAGCCGGCACGGGGAAATGTGACCCGTCTTTTGAGACGGTTGAACCGAAGGCTAGCCGGCATGGGAAATGTGAACCGTCTTTTGAGACGGTTGAACCGAAGGCCAGCCGGCATGGGGAAATGTGAACCGTCTGGGAGAGAATTCGATCCGTCTGGAGAGAGACGGTACAGCCTCGGGATCAGAGACGCCACGTGTTGGTTGCCCACTCGGAGACGGTTCAGGCACGTTGGGAGCCGTGTCCCCGTCTCTCCAAAGAGGGGGGAGAGGGCTATTTATGCAAAACGCCCGGTCAACGGGCTATTTTGGCCATTTTCCCATAATATTATGCGTAGTTGTTGGTTGGTCATTGGTGCTTATGTACACATTGGGTATGTTTGGCAAGGAGCTTTTAAGAGCTTTTAGGAGCTTCAAACTTTTAAGAAAAAGCTCTTACTCAATAAAAAGTTTTGTTTAGTTAAAGGAGTTGAAAACTTTTAGGTTAGAGAAAAAACTCTACAATGAAAAGCTACTAGTATTAGCTTTTAAGAAAAATCTCTACTAGCTACAAACTTTTAGTTAGTAAATGACACAAATACCCATTCTATTTTAAAAATAAAATAAAAACATTCTTTACAAGTTTTTAATTATGCTCATTTTTGTTATTTTATACATTTTATTAAAAGCTTCAGCTACTCTACCAAACACCAAAATATATTTAAAAAGCTTCCGGCTAACAGCTTCCAGCTACCAGCCTCCAGCTAATTTTGCCAAACATACCCCTCATCTGTTCAAGGCGTTAAATGGAGTCGACGTTATGTTAATCAGAGACCCTATGTAAACGTGAAATCTCATTTTTTAGTCAATCAAACCATTACACATTAAACCCTTTATTTATTTTTTATCATGTTTAATTTGTTTCATTTAAATCATTAAACACTTGTGAGGGTTTAGTTAATGAGATCCCCTATTCTTATTCTTATGTAACAGTAACGTATCCGTCACTTTTTATTATTTAGTTAAATCATTACACATAGTTTAAGTTACACATGAATTCAAACTTTAATATATACAATATGTTAACTAACTATTACGATACTAACCGCTATTAGTTATGTATTGTTTTGGTCAAAAATTAACTTTGTATTCCAAATTAGAAATGTTGAAAATCAGTTATATTTTGAAGATGTTATATTTAGGATGCAAAAGATTAAGTTTTGACAACTATGTTCAGGATATCAAAGGAAACAATGAAAACAGACGGTTGTATCCTCAGAAGGGAACTGTTAAGGATGAAACAAAATACTTGAACAGAAATGAAATAAACAATGCAAGAACACTCGATATACGAGGAAAACCCTTGATCGATAATGATCTCCCGCACAAAACATCGGGAGGAGTCAAAGCCAATGCCTTTGTTGTTTATATTAATGAAAAAAAAAATGATAAATACAACTTTGGAAATGAAATGGACGAGTTACTAAGGTTACAATGAGTATAGTGAGTGTGTGAGCTTATAGAAAGAAAAATTAGCTTATTGTAAGTGTCCTATACTCGTCCATAACACCCCTATTTATAGTAGGAAGTTACAACTATCATCCCGAAATATCCGGGATATCAACTACTTAATCTACTAGGCGTTTGAAGCTCTCCCACGATCCAAAGTAGCTCCAACGTTCATCAACCATGTCTTTCGAGATTCCAGCAAGACTCAGTCAAGTATATTTGTCGTCCAAGGTTACCTGCATTCACATAAATTCAAGATAGTCTGTTAGTCCATCCCCAGGATGTACACATGACAACATACAGTTATATTCTGAACCCGACATAGCCTTTAGTATCCTGAAGATGTCAAATAAAAACATAAATAAATAATATCCTAAGGATTTCATCACCAACAGTAACCATATGCTATTTTGGGCAATCCCGACTCACCTTTGTATAAAATTAAGATGTTGCCTAGGGCTGCAAAAACCTCAGGTTGCCCGCGTCGTTGAATCAATCAACACCTGTTTTCGTGTTTTGGTCTCTTATTTATTTAAGTTGCGACAAATATTGTAACTCGATTTGCTTTTGTATTGTAACTTGTTTTGTTATGATAAATGCGAAATTTTATAAAAGTTACAAACATTTATATAAGAATAAGTGTGGTATAAAATTTATGAACTTTGAGCAAGTATGAAGAATCAAACTAATAAAGTAATAATGGCACATGCCACAGTTTGACTTTGATAATTCAAATTACCAAAAGATCCAAGTCCTTTTGTATTATTTTCTGTCTTATTTCATGAAAAATCTGAAATCAGGACCAGGTTCGTAAGCAACCTAAAAAGGACAAATACACTTGAAAAAAAAAATTAAAAACTTAATATTATACCAGTTTATTTTATTTTAGTGACTAAAAGGTTGGTTCGAATTGATGTAACAATTACGTCATACTTGGAGTCATCAAGTACGTGTAAATCCATTGCGACTACACCTTATCACTAATGATTTATTGATTTATTTTATTCAACAATACAAATCCGATCATCGTCGACTGCTATAATCGTAAATGTGAGAAGCGTGAAGACAAATATTTAATTTTTTCATATATAAAAATTTTAAAATATAAGAAAATTATTGAAATACAATGTTTATTCATCCATCTTGAATATCGTTTGCTTCATTTTGTTTGGCATGTCTCTCAGAATAGATGAAAACATTATGACCAAGCTTGTCGCACCGAAAGCATGGAATCTGTGACTTGTTTTCCCTAGCAAAACTTGTCATTACCTTTGAAACTTATTGAACTAGAAACATTGTTGAACAAAAGTTTAGCATGAGTTTCAAGTTTGTCTTCAACACGTTAGACATGCTCTTCGTAGGCATAAACATTCTACGACTTTTCAAACTTCAGGGACTTTAGGTTCACCACTTGTTCAGAAGAGTTCACTATTTTAGTTACAAGAGAGTGAAAATATGCTTAAAAATAATTATGATAATCTCTATCGCTATAACTAAGGGTACCCGTAGTGGCAACGTTATGCAGCGCTATAACCCCTATAGCGTCGGGGAACACCGCCCCCCCCCAGGCGCTATAGGGCGTTTTGGGTGGGCAGAATTATGGGCATAGCAGGCGTTTTGCATGCGTTGGGAAGAGAGAGGGTTGAATGTGCTTTTGACCGGGTGATGATCGAGGTTTTGAATAAAAAAAAAAAAAAAAACTTAATTTTTGTTTTATAAATATACATACACACACTTGATCAAACCACCACTACACAAACACACACACAACATTTGAGAGCAAAGCACTACACACACACTTTCAAGGCTATATCATGAATCCTTTCGGTCGAGGTTTCGGGTTTGGTTCCCAAACCAGTGGCGACAACACCTGACCTATAGCTCCGGGTTCGGGTTCAAATCCGCAAACTTTCACGAACCTCTTAAACCAACCGTATGGTTGGGACCCGAACATGTATAATGTTAACATGGGAGGGAGTTTTGGGATGCCCATAGGAGGTGGGTTTGGCCAATCCCAAGTGTACGGGTCATCCCAAATGTTCGGCTCTTCAAACGCTTGGCAAGAGTCGGTTCCGGAGACACAAGGCCCGGTTGAAGAGGAAGAGCCCGTGCGAGGCAAAGCACCCGCCCGACGCCACACAAGAAAAGAGACGGGCGGTCGTGCCAAGAAAAACGTTATACCGTGGACCGACCACGAGTTGTACTCGTTAACCCGAGCGTGGGTTGACGTGTCGGAGGATCCTGAAGTCGGTAAGAAATTATATATTGTTTTGGTAATGTTATATTTTTTTGGTAAGATATATATTTTTTTGGTAATGTTATATTTTTTGGTATGTTTTTTCAGCCAACTATCAATCCAAAGGCGATTTTTGGAAAAGAATACGGACAATATTTTTTGGTCTCTCGGGTAAAGGAGAAGGCTACCGGGAGAATGATTCGATATCGGGCAAGTGGACCGATATCAACCAAAAATGCACAAATTTTCAGGGCATTTATCAACGCACCAAGTACGGGTGGAAAAGTGGGCAAAGTGACGAGGATGTCTTTGTGGCGGCTTTGGAAGAATACAATCAGACGTACGGGAATTTCGCGTACGTGAAATGTTGGCGCGTGCTGAAAGACTGCACCAAATGGCACCCCATGCGCCCAACGGTTGGATCTTCTTCATCTAGGGCCAAAAACACGAGGCCTTCAAAAAAGTCGAGGACCTCTGACTCGGTTGATCCCGAAACGCCTACGTCTGACGCGCGTTATGTCGACCTCAACTCACCAGAAGAAAATCCCTTTTTTGTAGGGGAGGAGGGGGCGGAGGAGCTACCTCGTCCCGCCGGTCGACGGGCTGCTCGAGCCGCACGGACGGAGTCTTCGTCGGGGGTTGATAAGTTAGTCCCGGCATTTGCTGAAATGAACCAGCGGCTCCAAGACTTGCGCGATATCGGGGCTCAGCGTATCCAAGAAAACCGAGAGGTCGTTGACATCATGAAGGAACGACAGTTTGAACGCGACTTTGCTTTTTACACGGCAAATCACGACCACCTAGAGGGGAAAGCGCTGGAAATGGCTTTGAGCCGAAAGGCAAAAATCGAAAAAAAATATGGTTTCTAGTATTTTTATCTTTTATTTATGGTTTGTAATTTTTTTTTAGTATTTGTATTTTTTTTTGTTTTAGTATTTGTAATTTTTTTAATTTTAATGAAATATTATTAAGTATTAAATATTCTTATTTAAATAAAAAACAATAATTAACCAATCATTACCAATCATTTATAACCCCCACATAACCCCCTTCCCACTACACCCTCTTTTTCCATAACCCCAACATAACACCTTTTCTATTACTTTTTAATATTTTAATCCTATAACCCCAACATAACTATCCACCACTACACATACCCTAATAAATACAAATAACTTGGGGCTTTGTTACCATTCTGTCTCCTCAACATTTTTATTGCCACTCTCCTGTTAGATAATGATATTAAAAGTTATTTAGGTTATAACCTAGTGGTAGAAAATCATTTCTTAGGTGAGGTTGGGAGTTTAACTTTAAGGGTGTGCAAAAATGTGTAAAAAGGGTGTAAAAGGTGTAAATAAAGGGTGTAATGTAACAACCGGGAATTTTTTTCTTTCTTACCTTTCGACTTTGTGAAATTTTTGGGACGAATATTCTTTCAATAGGGGGATGATGTGACACCCGGCAAACCTCGGTTAATAGTTTTTATAAAACATACAAGTCTACGTTAGCAAAACATTCATAAAACATGCTTAACTGGGTTAGTTGAGTCGGTTCGATGATTCGGGGAATCATCGGGAGTTGCTTCATATTTGCATAATTGCATAATGTCTATAGTTGTCCATAGTTCAATGATTCGGGGGAATCATTGGGGAAACACACACATACACACGAGTCTTGAGTCCCGTTGGTAAAAACATATAATTGGAGTAACTTATCAAGTATTATATGTTCTACAATCAATTAACAACTTATGAATGCATGATTATGTGAATTGATATGTTAATGTATGTTAAAAATGCTATTTTGGGGTCGTGGGTGCGAATGAGTAGTGAAACTTCTCATTCGCATGATAAAGTATGCGAATTAACTGTCCGGTCTGCGGCTTCTACCATTGTGGACCGTGATGTTGATCTTGTTCCTGTTCCTGATTAGGTCAGGCTTATTTTAGACTGCTTTGTTTTTTTCCCCTAAATTTGGAATCTTTTTTATTCTTAATTGGATACTAGCGTGTAGCGTTTCGGTTTGTTGTTATTTCTTGATTAGGAATGAGAAGTTTTTGTGTATTAGAATTTAGAAAGAATTTAGGTATGCAAATCTTGCTATATATGTAGCCTGGCATAATAAATGGGTTAGGTCGGGTAAAAATAGGCGGTTTTAAAATGGGATCACTTTGGTTTTGGTAAAAAAGGTCATTTTGAGAAGTATTAATATGGTTCGGGTCAAAAAAAGTCGTTTTGAAGAAAAGCGAACAACCCTTCCCTTCCCCAACGTGGTTGAAATGAGTTTTTTTTTTTTTTTTTTTTTTTTTTTTTTTTTTTTTTTTTTTTTTAAGAAAAGGGGTGACGGGTGGAAGTGGAGGAAGCTGTGGCGGTGGCGATAATGATGGTGGCTTCAAATAATTGTCGTGTGTGGTGTTAGTTAGAAGGTTTTTTTAGAAGTTATGCAAAGTTATGCATTGTTTTAGGTTAGGTTTTGAATATTGATATTAGAGTTTTGCATTTTTTAGACTTTATGATAGGTGTTAATATTAGAGTTATACATTATTTTAGGTTAGGTACAAATATTAGTATGTTAGAGTTGTACATTTTTTTAGCCTTTAGGATAAGTGTTAATATTAGAGTTACATTGGAGTTATACATTGTTTTAGGTTAGGTGTTAGCATTAGATTTGTACATTGTTTTAGGTTAGGTATTAATATTAGAGTTAAACATTGTTTTGGTTAGATCTTAACATTAGAATTATATATTATTTAAGGTTAAGTGTTAACAACGGAGTTATACAATATTTTAGGTTAGGTGTTAACAATGGAGTTACACATTGTTAATTGTTTTAGGTTAGGTGCTAACCGAAGCTTTCTTGCATGTAAATGTGAAGCGCATCAGTCTATTTCATATGTAAAATTGATGTATCATATTAGAATTCTCAACACCGGAACGCTCCCGAGCTATAATCTAGTAACTAAATATTCCATTTAAAGATGGATTGGTTATTATAAAACACAAATTCCATTTAATAGCAAGGAGACTAAGAAAACACACGACAACAATGTTACAATATCTATACTACATTATAAAGGATGAGAGATGACTAAAATAGTCACTTCATGTCAATTTTAAGATGACATACAAAAGGTCATAAGGTAAACAACTATCTTTTTGCCAAATCCTTCCCTTTATGCCCCTATGTGCAACATTTGATTACAATTGTACAAATGACTAATGCAAGTCATCTCTATTATTATTTGCTTCACCTTTTGATTTTCTCATCTTTAATGAATTCAATTTGAGATTCAATGCATCACATTTTCCTTTTCTCATCTTCAATGATGAATTAAAATCAACATCACTCAAGTTAATCTCTAAAACCCCTCATACCATTGCCTTATCACACCATTTTCTTTATTTCTCTTAGAAGTTGTCATCGAATGATATTGTTCAACACTTGTAGTCTTGCACCATCGATTATTATGTTGGTAAGCCAACACTTGTAATCTTGTATATTCTTTATGTATATTTATTTATTTAGTTATTTAGTTTTAAGCTTTTTGTTAGTTTTTATATATGGTTTTTTCATTATTTTGTCCGTGTTTTCTTTTAGATATTTTCTAAGAACTTTATACAATAAGTCGATCAATACGAACCAAACTTTAAGGAATACATGTTTGTCGACAGGATTTACCCGCTGCAATGCGTGATGGGAAAACTGCTAGCGTATTACAAGTTATTTTGGATCCCGCCGTAACGCGCGGGTAAACCCGCTAGTATTCTTGATAACTTTAGCAACTATAAACCACCCACAATACAAACACACACACATAGTTTTTTTTTTTTGAACGGCAAATTTCTTCTCCTAGTGGGACTTGAACCCATGACTTCGCTCTTAGGTGTTCCTAGAAGCATTGCTTCTACTATTGGGCCACCAACCCCAATACGCACACATAGTTGTTATCGATGATTGATGGCTTCGTGGGGCCACCATGGTTCACACGAAACGACTCATATATAAAAAAAAGTTACAAGCATGGTGAAACTTGAAAGAAGGGTAATCGTTTCAAATCAATTTTTCAATTGAAATGAATGCAATGACCCTGAGGTTTGTCAACAATTGTCGCTTTCATCCAAATCTTTTTTTATGGTCAATTTAGTCCCTGTGGTTTCATTTTTTTGTCATTTTAGTCCCTGTGGACTAACAAGATTTGGATGAAAGTGACATGTTTTGGCATGCCACGTAGCATGCCACGTAGGATCATCTTGCCACCTAGGCATGCCACGTCAGCATCACACTAACGGAGTTAGCCTCCGTTAGTTTGGGTCCGTTGGTTTCCAATATGTCGAAAGTTGGGACCAATATTGGTGATTTTCATAGTTGAGACTGTTATTGGCCAATAGTGAATAGTTTGGGATTATTTATTTCCATTTTTCCAAAATTAAAAGGTAAAATAAATTTTTTATAGTCAATGTTAGTGTTTAGGTGGTTTCTTTGCATCTTTTTGCTTTACAGCCCATATTTTGTTCTTATGGTTTTTCTTTCCAAGCAAAAGTTATTAAAACTACAAATGCTTCCATGTTTCAACTTCTAAAATTCATTACTAAAATTCATTTCAAGATTTTCGTATATGTGTTTCTAACCTTCTTTTTTTCCTTTTTCTAAATGGGGAGAAAAGTTGTTAGTTATACTAAATGGCAATGCACTGGTTCTTTTATCTTTTGTTTTGAATTGATCGAAGTGTTTTAACTTTTTTGTTTTGTGAGATAAGTTTGTGAAAATATATGTTTTTGTTGTTGGCTATAACTTATTATATGTTTTTGGGTGAGATGAGTAGTAAAAACATATGTTTTTGTTGTTGGGGTATAATTTATTATATGTTTTTTTTTGGTGAGGTGAGTCGTAAAAACATATGTTTTTGTTGTTAGGTTATAATTTATTTATATGTTTTTGCTTAAATAAGTTGTGAAAACATATGTAATTGTTACAAAAATATTTGATATCTCAAGTTTTCAAACATGTAGCATTACTTTAATCTTAAAATAACTTGGAGTGATGAGAGAGGAGAGAGGAGAGAAGAGAGAGGAAAGTAGTTTTTTTTTAAACCATATTACCCTTTTTGTCAATAAATATGTGTAAAGGTAGATCTTTAATTTAGATGAAAATCCACAATCCATCATGACCATAGATTACATACTCCCTCCGTCCCATTTTAAATGTCCCACTTCCAAAAACACACATTTTAAGAAATTTTTTGTTTGTATGTGGTAAAATGACAATAATATCCTCAAAAGTGGTGATTGTGTTTTGTCTTTTATGGGCAAAACTGGAAATTGCATTTCCATTTTTGGAAAGGGACATTTAATTTGGGACAAACAAAAAAGGAAAGGAGGACATTTAAAATGGGACGGAGGGAGTATAATGGATGGTTAAAATTGGAGTTTTATGGGTTTTCTTAAATGGGGAGGGTTTTCAAATTATCTCTCTCCTATACACACACACACACGAAACGATGCCACGATTTACTATCAAAAAATAGAAATTATCTCCATACTTTAAAAAAAATGGGTGACATTGACGTCGAAGATGATCAAGTTTTCATTCCCCCGCTCAAAGTGCACCCGATTTTACACTCAACCGATAGTAGCGTTGAGTTTCTCATGGACCTTGCCAAACGAGCTACAGAGGAAGACACAACAACATCTAAAAAAAGTCACGACATTGCATGTTTGTACGAAACACACGAAGAAAGACATCACCTTCCCGGCATGATCGGTAGCATTGGCGAGCATGTCTTAGGGAATTACGTGGACAATACATGAGAGGCGATCACCAATACCCTACGATCATGCTAGAAGCGGTTGCTTCGCAAGATATATGGTTTTGGCATGGATTTTTTGGTTCCCCCGGTTCACTCAACGAAATAAATGTTCTCCAACAATCCCCAATTTTTCGTATCCAACGAAACAGAATGGTGTTGCAGTGTCCATTTACCTTAACTTATATAAACGTGGATATTATCTTACCGATGGCATCTACATAACCTGGTCAACGTTTGCGAAAGCGTTTCGATATCCGACCGATCCGAAGGAAAAGAAATTCGTTAGGGCACAAGAGGTGGCAAGAAGGGATGTTGAGCGAGCGTTCGAAGTATTAAAAGGGAAATGGAGAATTACCAACCGACCCTTGAGGCCGACGATTGTTGATAGGTGTAGCGTCATCGTCTATACGTGCATGATATTGTACAACATGATCATTAAAGACGAGGAGTGTGCGATATCACCGGTCCACATACGCAATACCCCAATCCAACCGGTGTTCGACGGCGATGAACTTGCGGAGTTGACAAACTCCGATATGCATTTCCGACTTCAAAATGATCTCGTGAAACATCTAGCCGAACTTGATCTACCGTACCTCGAAATGGAAGCCAAATAGTTTTTTTTAGTTTATTTTTAATTATGTGTGTTTGCATTTCTTTGTTTTATTTTACTTTTAATATTGTAAGTTTATTTTATTAGTTTAATAATATGTTTAATTAATGTTTTTTTTTTAAAAAAAGTTAAAAAAATAAAGATTTCAGTGAAGTGAATCAGTAGAATGCTGCCTTCAAAAAAGTATTTTAGTGAAGTAAATCAATAAAGTGATGTGACAGTGCAAGATTAATGTAAATTAGTAAAGTGAAAAGTATCCTCTAGGAACACCCCTTTCCCCTTAGTTATATACACAGAGATTTGTGTTTTGTACTTTTGTTAGTTCTATTTTATTTGTTTAATATGAACTAAGATGAGATTAAATAGAAACAGAAAAAAGTTTCGAATGATGATTTTAACTCATTTACTTTTAGTTTTATTTCATTTTGTTAACTAGTATTTTGGCATGCTGTGTGTCGTGACAACGTTGAGAGCTAAAGTTACTTCGTGGGTGTTTGGGATTGATTATTCAAAACAGATTATGCATTTTGGAAAAGCAGGGGTGGAGCTGCTTATAGATTATTGCGTTTTGATAGCCTAAAAAACTGATTATCTGCGTTTTCAAAACGCAATCCAAACACTAAAAACTGATTATCTGCGTTTTCAAAACGCAATAATCTAAAAATCAGATTCAAAACGCAATCCCAAACACCCTCGAAGATATGGCGACACAGCTTGTTGGAGCTGATTATCTGCGGGTTTTTTTTTTTTTTGAAAAGCAAGGGTGGAGCTGCTTATACGTGCATGATATTGTACAACATGATCATTAAAGACGATAATCAGTTTTTTTTTTGTCAAATATCTGTCATTACTTTTTTTTTATAATAATTTTTCATTTCATGACTGTTAAATTACATTAAAACAGTTAGACGGGCAAAAAGCTGCGTCGCCATACCTTTCTGAATCATAAAACTCAATCTACTAAACACAAACCTCTGCCCCATGAAGTCGAAACATTGTATGAATAACCCTTTGACCCTTGTCAGGAAACGGATAGCTTCCGGTGCCAAGGGGCCAAAGGTATCAAAAGCCAAGTGGACGAAAACATGTTGGTTAGCTTCGCAAGCTTTGGCGTCCACTTTCTTTAATTCCGCCTTATTCATTGTCTGTCCAGCCACAAAACCAATTATATCATAAACCAACTAGCGGGGGCACACCTGTGAGGTCGCCCACCCAAAGACCAGCAAATTTGTTGGGCGCCGAGTAGACCTGCTTTTCGCGGGGTCCGTAAGAAAATTCACTAGGGCCTCCTTCTTGACCGAAATCCCGGATCGCCTTAAAATATCCCATAGAACGTCCCACACCCAGTCTTACCGGTATTTGAAACCGGGCAGCTCATTGCAGTGGACCGCATGCTCCCCATGTGAATCTAGGCAGGCTTTGCGGCAGATTGGGCATGTTTCATCCACAAAAAATATGGGAACCATCAGGCGATATTTAAGAATTGTCCTGTATTCAACCGCGGACATGCTTTGACACAAACCCTCAATCGAGACAGCAGTCAGGAAATCCTGGACATGAGGACCCTGCAAGCATTCAATTATCGTCTTTTGGCGGGCGGACAAATAAAAAACTTATCCCAGATTTTAAGCAATTTTGCTAAAAAGAGCATTTGCCAAAGTTTTTTTTGTGGCTTTAGGGGGCAGTGTCCTTATTAGAGAAACCGCCAAGATTGAAATCTGGGAGAGAGTTATTTAGGCGTTCGAGGGTCTGCACGTAATCCAAGTCCAGGTCGACAACCCGCTAAGACTGAACTCTGGATGCCACAAAAGCGTAAAACGTAACGTCTTAAGCTGAAAGAAGGCCTAAACCTCCCAGTCGCATCGGTAGGAAAGCCAATCGCCACTGGAGGTCAACAAAAAACGGTCCACCACATACAACTATATATTTAATGGCTTCCCGGATGCCATTATCAAAACGGGATACCACATCATCTATCATAGGGGGTTGGCATGTCTGTAACCCAAAGAGCTACTTAGCGACCCCATGCAGGTACTAAGCACAAAAATGTATATTAGTATGAAATATATATCGGAATATACTGAAATTTACTTAAAAATAACTAAATAATCATGGAAGAGATCTTTTTTAAGTTAAAAAGATAGTGAGGCTTTGTGACGTTAAGACTATCCGGAGTGGGTGGGGGGGGGGGGGGGAAGAGGGGGATGAAGCGTCATGTGGCACTTGTGGGACCCTTGTGGGGGTGAAAAATTGTGGGGAGTGGAAGGGGGGAAGACGGGGAGAAGGAAATAATATTATATTGTGTTAAAGTTAAAAAAAAATAAACTGACCAATCAAAAGATGTCACGTGTCCCCACCAAGTGCCCCACGCCGGTGAGATCCCCTACGCCAAAGGGGCAACGCCACCCTTGGCGGCGGTGTTCCCGCCCCTAAAAGCCCCACGCCAGATGTTCCCGCCCCCACTCCGTCTAGCCTAAACACAAAGTAACTCTAATTTATATTGTACAGTGAAAATGAGTTATGTTTTAAACGATTGTTTCTTAACAAAAAATTATGGTAACTGTGGATTAACCAAAAATATAAAAACGAAGGTAAAAAAAACATATTGTATTTGACCTATTTGCTCTTCATATCCTCTTTGGATAATGGCTTGCATGTGACCCTACAAACAAATTACATCACAAATCAAAACTAGTTTTTTTCTAAACTTAGAAACTAGTTAAAACGTCTTGAATAAAAAAAAATGTGTTTTTTTAGAAAAAGATCAAAAGATTTCCAAATCTCTATTACGATGATCACGACGTGTTAGTTTTGATATACATATCGACAACGCATGTGAGGAGGATAACAAAGACATGTCACAATTAACTCGCAACTCTTGGCATCTTTTTGTAGGGCAAACCAAATTAGTGTGAGTAAATGACAAAGTTGACCTAAAAGAGGGTGATAGCTAGCATGCCGTTCATATATACATCAAACCATTTAAAGTAATATGGATAGCTGGTACCAGTTATATTCATGGTTAACATATTTGTGGTATGGAAGGCGACTGGTCATTGAAATTTTGAACACATTAAATGTGAGTATGTGCATATTAAGAAGAAAAGAGTTACCACTCTATAAGAGATCTGGTTGTGAATGATGACTGAGAATGAATAAAGATAAATGGATCTTGTTAAACCTGCAAAACAAACATCGTTAGGCTCGTCATAAGGGGAGGGAAGGTCTCTCTGTGACCACCCTCCAGCGTGGGAATAAGTATGGTTTTAAGAAGTGGTAAAAATGAGAGAAAAGTGTTTTGGTTCGGAGAAGATCAGTTATCAAATGAGAAAATTTATTGGAGTATTTATACTTTTCGTGATGGGCTTCGGAGACGTAGGGCCCATGGGCCTTTGCTCCGAAGCCTCGTTATCGGAGTGTTAAGCTTGGTTCGAGCCAGTCTCGTTGGTTCGGCCTTCGACCTAAAATCACATACTTTCTTCAAGTCCCCCAAAATCTTTTTAAATCCTTCAGTTTTAAAAATGACATGTAAATCTGAGGTTTTTGGTTTTTCGATTGCTTCGTGCTTCGGTGTTTGGTGAATGACACTTTTTGCAAATGTACGTTATCGATTGTTTTTCTCATCCTATGTTATAGGTGAAAGTTAATTGATAACCTGGCTCATGAATGGAGAGAGGTGAGAGCAGGGGCGCTTGATGCCGTGTAGCACAAGTGGTCGAATCATGTTAATTCCAGTTTGATTGTTCACATTAGGAATAGCTGTTGGCTTCCCATTCTTAACTTCTTTCACGAGGTGGGATAACTTGTCGGACCGGACCAACAATCGTCGGCGTTGTGTCCCTTTGCCCGGTGGTATTCACAATACTTTTTTGAGTTTTTGTCTGATGAAGGTTTTTGTTTAGCCAGGGTCGGGAGGTTCTAGTTCTCGGTTAGAGAATATCCATCAAAGTTTTGGCTAATTCGGTCATACCACTGAATTTAGTGGTGTTTGCTGACCTTGAGGGACCATTCTTGTCGTATCTGTTGTACGGCTGCTGCCTGTTCTTGCTCCAATGGCTGTTTCGATCGGCGTTGTGGGAATTCTTCTTCCAGGAGCTTCGGTTGCCGGAGCGTTTATAGTCTGTCTCGGAGGAATGTCCACATGCACTCTTCCCCCGACCAAAAGCTCTGGCTCTTTCCATTAATGCCTCCATCGTCTTTGGAAGATCTTCGTGAAGTTTTTCTACAAGCTGATTGTTTCGAACCCCGTGACAAAACCCTGAGACTCGAAGGTGATCGACCGCACCGTTTATCTGCATACTCTCTTTGCTAAACATGTCAATGAAATTCTCAAGGGATTCACCATCCCTTCGTCGAATGTTGTGTATTTCGGTGATATCCTTAGAGCAACGCCGTTGATTGGCAAAATTTAACAAGAACAATTTTCTAAAGTCTTCCTAGCAAGCGATTTCTCCAACCGGCAACCCGTCGAACCAGATTCTCGCTACTCCGGTGAGGGTTTGTACGAACATGTGGCACCATGCAAGCATGAGCCACAGTTCTATCTTAGCTGCTCCTCCAAAAGCGAAGATGCAGTCGTCCAGATCGAACGTGCCATCATACTTCTTGACGGTGGCTAGCATCTTGAGCTTTACTTCCAGTCGGGTGGTAACAATTCTCTAGGAGAACTTTGAGTGGGCTACTATATAAGCAGGCCGGTACGGTGCAATAAGCTCGTCATCACCATGGATGGTACTGTCTGGTGTCTTGTCCGAAGAAAACAACCATGTTGGTATTGGTCTGGTATATCCGAAGGGTATCAAGTGCCCATATGGTGTTTGGAATGGGGTGGTTGTTTTAACCGTGGAGTAGGTTGGGTGTGATCCGAGATCCATCCCAGCTCCGATCGGAGCAGATAACCCTTCGGTGGGAAATAGGTTTCGCTTTACACTTTGCATTTTAGCTTCTTTATCTTGCTGTTCCTTCAACCGGAATTGTATCTCTCGATTTTTGTGGAGGAAAGCATCATCAAACTCTGTAACTGGGTTTGATGTCTTAAATGCCGAAGCATCTGCAAGTGAGCTGAAAATCTGTTATCTATCAACGTGAGCTGTTGTGGTGATGGCAACTGTTCCTGATGATGCGGCAGTGACGACGTCATCATCAGTTTCAGTTGCTGTGATATCATCAATCACAAATCCCTCAGAATGTGTCGTCATGGGTTGAGATTGCATGGAGTTTCACCTTAGAAAAAAGAGAAACAAAGCAAAATCATGGATGGCACTAGTTGAAGAAGAAGAAAAGAGTTACCACTCCGCTTCGGTATTAGAGATCTGATTGTGAATGATGACTGAGAATGATTAACGATAACTAGATCTTGTTAAACCTGCAAAACAAACATCGTCAGGCTTGCCACAGGGGAGAGGGAAGGTCTCTCTGTGACCACAATCCGGCGTGAGTATAAGTATTGTTTTAAGAAGTGGTAAAAATGAGAGAAAAGTCTCGTTGATTCGACCTTCGGCCTAAAATCACATACTCTCTTCACATATGTATTTATATATCCATTTTAACGTATATATAGGTGTTTTATATATTGTGTTTTTCTTTTACGTATATTATAGTTTAAAGAATAAATAATAATATTTATATGCTTTTATAGTTCTTTACTTATAAGTTATAATTCATCCTTTTAAATTTTAACATATATTTCAGTTTGGTTGTTTTAATATATTATAGTTTTAAATAATCCATGCATATTCACTAAATCAACTACAACGGAGAAAGAAGATTTAATAGCACATGTTTGCATGAGAGATCAGGGAGTGATGCGTGTACACAAAGTCGTTATCCGTAAGTTCTATGCGACACAGGATTATAATATATATGCTAGCTTAAAAAAAAAAAAAAAAAAAAAAAAAAAAAAAAAAAACCTGGTCAGCTCTTAAGTAAAGGAGAGAGAACATCATAACGCTTGAAGGCGGCGATATTTTTTTACTTACATAACACTTTTTTAAACTTTAAACCAAATTACAAACCCTTTTCTTTTTTGTCCAATCACACTCAACCAAGAAAAATAAAAAGAAAAGAAAAGAAAAAAAAACACACCCGTGTAAAACATTAATTAAACACTTATTTTGACCGGGAATTTATGAATGCAATCTGCCCACGGGTTATTATCTGACGGCTTCACGGTTTTAACGGCTTCCCAAACCGCGCTGTTACATTTAAACCCGCTACCGAACGCTATTTGCCATACGCGGTTACCTTTCTTCATACGCCCTTTAGCCTCCGTATAAGCCAGCTCGTACCAAATCGAACTCGATGACGTGTTCCCGAACCGGTATAACGTCATCCTAGACGGCTCGACATGCTCATCTGACAACTGCAAGTTCTTCTCCAGCTCGTCGATCACTGCTCTCCCACCAGCGTGGATACAAAAGTGATCAAACGCGAGTTTAAAATCCGGTATATACGGTTTCATTTTCGAGTCCATTACTCTTCTAGCAACTAAACTCGCGAAAAACAAAACTTGTTCGCTAATCGGGAGCACGAGCGGACCCAAAGTAGTGATGTTTGCTTTTAATGCGCTGCCTGCGATCGCCATCAGGTCTTTGGAGAGCGAAACTCCTACCTTTTGGGCGGCGTCTTCCTCTTGGTACACGCAGTTGAATGCTGTGTCGTCCGCTCCACAATGAGTGCGGACGGTGTGTAGGAGCTTGTATTTTGCGCGGCGTTTGTCCGCGGTTTTGTTGGATAACAAAACCGCGGCGCCACCGACTCGGAATAAGCAGTTTGGGATTAGCATTGATTTTTTGTTCCCGAAGTACCAATTTTGAGTTATGTTTTCCATGCTCACGACTACAGCGTACGTGTTACGGTGCACCTGTTAAAAATAATAATATATTAGTTAGGGTTTATTGTTATATTGTTGTTACGGTTAGAAATTAAATAATAGGGGTGCAAACGAGCCGAGCGAGCTACTCGAGCTCGGCTCGGCAAAAAGCTCAAAACGAGCCGAGCTTTATCGAGCTCGAGCTGAGCTTGAGCCTAAAACAAAGCTCGTTTATTTATCGAGCTCGAACTCGATCCTAGCATGTGAAGCTCGTTAGGCTCGTCGAGCCTTATCGAGCCTAGTATAATCATCGAGCCTAGTATAATATTAGTTTTTTGAATATTTAATAATATTTACCATTCATTTAAAGTTGCTTAGTAAACGAGCCCCGAGCTCGAGCTTCACTTATCGAGCTCACGAGCCTAAATGAACTATTATTATATTATTTTTATTTAACATATTAACTAATAAATACTAAACGAGCCGAACTCGAGCTTTGAAAACAAAGCTCGAATCGAGCCGAGCTCGGGCTCGGCTCGGCTCGTTTGCACCCCTAGAAAATAACATGTTATTTCTAACAGTATACTACCTGGAGCATATCTTTGGCCAAATCAACCGCGATCACACCCGCGCTACAACCCATACCCCCGAGGTTGAACGTCTTAATATTCCCTCGTAGTTTATACTTATTGACGATCATCGAACTCAAGGACGGAGTCGGATTAAACAAACTGCAATTTACAACTAAAATTCCAATATCTTTCGGTTTAACTTTGTTCGATTCGAAGAGATTTTCTAGAGCTCCAAACATAACATCCTCAGCCTCTTTCCTCGCTGTAGCCATCGAGGGAACAGGTGGGATGCTATGTAGGGCCTCGGGAAGATAAGTTTCCTCCCCTAGGCCTGATCTTTCTAAAATCTTTCTTTGAAATTCCAGGGCGGATTCATTGAACCCGCCATGGAGCCTAGAACGTTCCATGAAGACGTCGAATTTGACTTTCAAGTTGTCTGGAGGGCGGTAACACGAGTAGTCAACGAGGTAAACAGGTCGTGGTCGTGTCATTAGATACGCGGTAGTACCAATTAAGGCGGCCGCGGATAGCCCAACCACGGTGATGAGGTTGTATTGGAGGTGGTCATAGAGTTTTCCAACGTCGTCAAGGTTTAATTGGGATAAGTTAACGGCGGTAACGGCGATTAACGGAAGGAGACATAGGGTTAGAAGGTGTGACATGAGGTAGTGATAACCTAGTTTAACATATTTTAGTTTAACACTATTGAGGAAGTTTGGAAGTGGCGGTGGTGATGGGCGGATTTCGAAGGTGGCGCCGCCGTTAGCGGTGGAGGGATGGTGGGAGGTGGTGGTGGACATTGGTGGTTGTTGAAGACTTGTAGGATGTGATAATGTATTTTGAATATTGACTATTGAATAATATTGAATTGAATAGAAGAAAAATAGTATTTGTGGAGGGTGGGTGAGAGGTAAGAGGGTATATATAGTGTAAGAAATGGTAGAAGAGGTAGATACAACTTTGTGAAATAAAAGTCATTGCAACCAACAACTGCCAAGGGCCACATGTGACAAAATTAAATGATTTCTACAATAATTGGTTACATTATTTTATATGTTTCTTGAATCATTCATGCATGATAAAATGCATTAAAGATTATTATTATTATTTAAAAAAAAAAAATTGGATGTAGAATATGGCTTCTTTTGACACGGCCATACAAAGCTTTGCCCAAAAGTGTGTTTAATATCATTTTAGCTACAAAATTGCAATTAACAAATTGTAATAATATGATAAATTTCATTAACACATAATCGCAAAAAAATTACATCAAGATAGCGGCTAGGCAGGCAACAAGCTGCGCCGTCACCACTTTCTGGATTGTAATTTACTTATCTTTGGCGTGGGGGTGAATAGTGTAACCGTTCATGAAGTTGCTGAATCGATCCGAGTTAATCAGGGGACCTTACCTTGCACTTATCTTGGAGTGCAAATAGGGGCAAATATGAATCAACCAAGGCATTGGAAGGACGTAATCGAAGTCTGTAATAAGAGATTAACCAAATGGAAGGCAAAATCCTTATCAATGGGTGGACGTGTAGTTCTCCTCAAAGCGGTGCTAGACAGCCTCCCCTTGTATAATTTCTCCCTTTTTCCGAGCACCAAAAGGTATCATTGATCATTTGGAAAAACTTAGGAGGCGATTCTTTTGGGGTGGAAACGATGAAAAAAACAAAACGGCTTGGGTAGCTTGGGAGAGGGTTATTAGTCCGAAAGACAAAGGAGGAATCGGATTGGGTTCGTTAAAACATATGAACATGAGCCTGTTACTTAAATGGTGGTGGCGATATAAATCTGAACCAACGAGTCTTTGGCGTAAAGTTATAGACTCCATTCATCAGAATGATCGGGCTTGGTCTTACATGCCTATTAAGTCAACTATTGTCGGTGTATGGAACTCAATCACAAAGGTCGGAAAGGACTTTGATGACGCAAACATTCAGGTTGAAAATTTGTTCAGGGGTGTGCTGGGAAATGGTTCGAGGATACGGTTGTGGCTCGACTGCTGGTGCGGCGAACAACCACTAAGGTACATATATCCAAATCTTTTTATATTAGAATCTGATAAATGCTGCAATGCTGCAGCCTGTTTATTACATCAGGGAACCAGTTGGGTATTGGGTTGGGTATGGAAACGTGAACCCTTGCAGGAACAAGAAAGGCGGGAGCTTCACGAATGCACAAACCTGCTGCGGAGCTGCAAGTTGGCTGCCAACTCCGACTTTTGGACCTGGAAGCTGGATCATTCAGGAACCTTCTCAATCGCTTCCTGTAGGAATATTCTTTCGGCTACAGCTGTACCGTTCTACCCTTACGAATGGTGCAATATGGTACCAAAAAAAGTGAACCTTTTAGTGTGGAGAAGCGAGCAGGAGCGCATTCCTACGCTGGAAGGACTGTTACGCAGAAAAATCATCAACTCATCGGCTATTTGCACACTTTGCAATGATCAAACAGAAAATGCCGAACATCTATTCATCTCATGCTATTTTGCAACACAACTCTGGAGTAAAATAAGCGACTGGTGCCAGATTCCACCCATTTTCACGTTCGACTTCAGGGACATTTTGAACGCGCACAAAGTCAGCGGCATTGGAAGCGTCAAGAAAAAGGTTATCAAAGCAATCATTCTAACAACGATTTGGGTAATTTGGGCAACAAGAAACAAGAAAATATTCTCCGGGAAACGTCCGTGTTTGGATCAAAGCTTGGGCGAAATCAAATCACTATCCTTCAATTGGGTAACAAACCGAGCAAAGCAAGTACCAAAGGATTGGAGCAAATGGGTTACTTTTGACCTTAATGTATAATTAACTTGTCAGGATTTGGTTTTTTGATTTATATCTATTTAGCACCTTGCTATTAGATATCCATGCACATATTTGGGTTTGAAATAAAAGTTATTTGCCTTTAAAAAAAAAAAAAACAAAAGGTTATAATTCATGAAATTCTATTAATTGTTTTGTCGAAAAATCATCGAACTTGCAACAGGATTAGTTTATGTGGACTTTATGTCGGAAACTTGGAGAAATTTTAGGTTTTTTTTTTTTAATCCGAAATTAATAGCAAACCTGTCATAATTTTTTTGGGATTTATGCAGCAAAGAAACTGCTTTTCTAGTAGAGTTTTATCTCACCTACTAAAAGTTACTAGATTGTTTATAAAAGGGATTAGGGTGAGCTAGGATGGTAGAAAAATGGGTTAAAAACGCTAAAGTAGTAGACTAAACTGATAAAAGAAACTAAACCGAATACCATTCAATTGGTTTGGTATCTCTAAACAATTGCAGTTTTTTTTTTTTCGGTTTATTACTGTTCAATATGATCTATTTCCCTCCATATAAACATGAACTAATTAGGTTCATTATATTCTAACCATGAATTAGTATAGTTTCATGCAGACACAAGAGACGCTGTTTAAGCGTTAAATGTTTGCGATACACCTAAACACATCTCATGTTCAAGAAACATGTGTTTTAAGGGCAAAGCAAGACATTCTATTACTAAAGGCCCAAATAGCAAGATGCTATGTCCTTACGAGGACGTTAATAATAGACCTTTAGCGGCGACATGGGCTTTAGCGGCGACATGTCGCCGCTAATGACATCGTCACTTTTGATCCGTCGCTAATGCCCACTGTCGCCGCTATTGATGCCCCCCAAAATACAAAAAGAGCCGCAAATACAACCACCAAATGATAGTTACAAAGTAATCAAACCTAATTATGAATTGTTTCCAATCTTACCATGTCAATTCTATCACCTTAAGTCTCTGCCGTATCCCATCAAAGGATTCTTCCTTTAAAGAAATAACATGTAACCTTTGATGAACTTGGCCAATTTAATACACTTGTATCTTGATCGCTCCTCCTTCATAAGTCATAACCCTAGTCCATGAAGCCTTAAAGTTACATGAATTAGTAGGCAATCTTCAAACATATAAATTGTATTTTATATGCTACAAAAGTTGCATAAAATTCGAGGTGCTCAAGTTTAACTTTCCACATTTGATTATGATTTACCAACAACCAATTTTAGCCTTTTTCTATGCTAAATTCACTACAAGAAATAATAGCATTAGTGGCGGTATCCAGGATGTGTTGGTATAACACAATGCAAACAATAAACAAAACAAAGAGAACAAATTGAATCGGCACAGCTTTAATGATATTATTGAATGGGAAATTTTCTGAATACATGAACACAATTGAAACACATCTTAAATAGACTCAAACATAACAAACTTAAGCTGATAACTAGGCCATAAGACTCAGTAGACTCTGAACAAACTCAACGGTGCACAAGGCACTTATTCAAACCATGCAACGTAAACATGCAGACTTTCACATCTTGACAAAACTAGTCCTCCAAGTTTGAGTTATTTTAAACACACCCCCCATAACTCAAACTCCTTCATACCAATCATCTCTCTGAACCTTTCAAACTTGTCTCTACTTAGTGCCTTTGTTAAACCATCAGCAGCTTGATCTTTTGTACCACAAAACTAAAGCTCAACTTGGCCAATTTAATACACTTGTATCTTGATTGCTCCTCCTTCATAAGTCATAACCCTAGTCCATGAAGCCTTAAAGTTACATGAATTAGTTTTCAAACATATAAATTGTATTTTATATGCTACAAAAGTTGCATAAAATTCGAGGTGCTCAAGTTTAACTTTCCACATTTGATCATGATTTACCAACTGATACACGGGGGGAAATCTTAGTCGTTTCGTGTTTAAGATTATATTTTTATGCAATTTTATGGTTTTGGACACACTACTTTGATAAAGTTTGCGTTTTGTAGGTTTAACAAAGTTTAAGGTGTATTTCGGAGCTAAACGAAGCTTTGGATTGGAGCTAGGATGATTCAGGAAAGAAAACGAAGAAGAAAGATGGAGAAACTGGTGAAGGCCTGTCGCTGACGGACGCTGTTAGTCAAAGTCAAAGAAATCAATATTTTTAGGAAAATTAATGGGACTTTGACCCGAGACTTTGACCAAAGACTTGGACCAAGACTATTGACCAAGACTTTGACTAAACTAAATGGTCATTAAGAGGAGTTTGACAATGGGGACTATATAATGAAGTCTTGAGAGTAATCTCTCATCATCCCTCATACTTCATCTCTTACACCACCAATCCATCCTATCAATCCAAATCATTCTAGTATTCAAGATTTCAAGATTCAAGACCCGATCATTGAAGAAACAAGCTCCATGGCCATGAGTGGCTAATCTTCTTATATCACGCCTAGGAAGTAAACAATTGAAGCTTTAGGGTTTAAACATTTGGGTATTACTTTAACTTTTTAATTGTGTGATTGTGTGTTTGAATTAACTGTATTAGATTGCGATTAATCTTATGTTGAATTCATTTTAGTTAATTGATCTTGTGCCAATTTCTAGTGTCATGAACATGTTTTCTTGCTCTAATACAAACATAGGGTTGTATGTTCTAGGTAATGAAGTGTAGTTTAGTCCATCTTTGATGTTGATGAAACTTGACACCTAAGCCTATTGAACAATCACCCCGTTAACACCAATTGCACTACATTTGTTTGACCCATTTGTGAAAACCTTAGACTTCATTTGTTGAAACCTAGGTGTGATCCTTTTAATTAAATTGCTTACAATCTAAATTGTTTACTATTTTTTTCTATTACATTTCTATTTCAATTTTTATAAATCAAAACTCCTTCCAACTAAACTTTCTTAAATGAACCAAATGCAATCTTCATAAGTTATATAGCATCTTCATAAGCAATAGTTTCCAATCAACTAAACAATATTCACTAACCACACGCTCCTTGGATTGATACCCTATTTACCCTAACTACATAGGTTAATTAGGTTTTGCATGACCCTAACGACAGGTCATCAAATGGCGCCGCTGCCGGGGAGCTAGTGCGCTTAGTGTTTAGTTTTTAGTTGATTATTGTGATTAACTGTTTAATTTGTCTTTGTTACTTCTTTTTGTTCGTTTTTACGCGTGGTGTGTGAAGTGTGCAGGTGACAGATAATGCATGCATGCCACTTGTGTAAAATCTGAAGATTGGGAATTTAGCAAGACTTGATCGTCATCATCACAATGTATTGGGAAGATGATGATAATACTTGTCCTTGTTGTGGGAGCCCATATCATTTGTGGCAAGATTGCCCAGTGGCCCGTAAGAAAATGGAAGCATTTAAAGAACGACAAGATCGTATTATTTTTGGACTCGAAAAACCTGGAGGTTCACATTTATCTTCTTCACATCGTCAGTCACGTTATTCAAACTCCCAAGGCTATTATCAGTTAAATAACAGGTATCAAGGGAGTTCATTTAGCCAAAGGACGCAACAATGTCAAAACCATGAGCAATATAATGACTATTATCTTAATCAACCTCAACCGGCATACGAAGACCCTCGAAATTCAACACATTCTAAGCTCGATGCTCTTGCGATCATGATCAAAGAATACCATGATAATATCAAAGATATGAAGAGAGCAAATGAAGTAAGAGACAAAGCTCATGAAGCTTTGGTGATTCAAGTGGGTCAACTAGCCGAGGAATTTGCCCAACTTAAGTGTGAGCAAAACAAGTTAGCCAATGGTATTATGGTAGAGGATGATATAGATGAAGATACTGCAAGTCTTTCTGAATGGTTAAACCCAACTGAAGACTTAGCATCTCATGAAGAGTTGGTGGCTAAGGTGAAAGTTCCTCACGAATCGCATCCCGTGTTGATTAAGGCACCTAACAAAGAGGAGGATGAAGGTTCAAAGATGAAGAAGAGGAAGGTGAGCTGGGAGGACATTGGGCAATTTATTATAAAATGGCCCCGCAACAAAAATCACCCAATTCTCATGCCAATAATTGAGAATCGATTGTGGATTTGGCATGTAGACTACCGAGTGCATGTTGGAAACTCGGTAGGAAAATGTGGGATAAAACTTTCATGCATATATTTGATGAACAAGTGGAAGGAGAAGGAACAGATTGGGGAACATAAAGTAAACTACCGAGCTTATCTTGGTAACTCGGTAGGAAAATGTTCACTTCGACCACCGTGAGTAAGAGGTACTTGTTAGTTTTTGTATATTTTTGTATTTTTTTTTCTTTTTGTTCGTTTTTTTTTGTTTGTTTGTTTGGTAGGTAAATAAACGTTGTGGGTGTGTTTCCTATATAACCCTCACGAGACCTCACTCGTCCTCATAACCGGGCTACCGGGAGGTTTAAAGGATCTATCTTAGTTAGTGTATATTTTGTCCACTGATCAAAATTAACAAAAAGATTACTTGGTAATGCTTTTCAACAAAAAGTAAAACCGATAACTCTTAATGTTTTTGTGAGAAGCTTGCTTCTACACACTTGCGAGTTGCAGGTTTATTTATGATGGAAGTGGAACTATTTTGTTGAAGAACACATGGAATTGAAGAATGAAGAACAACCAGGTGCATCTATTTCCATCTCTTTAATTTTGATCGTTTACTTAGATTTAATAAGTGGATTGTAAACTGTATATTGTTGATTGGGGTGAATTCTTTGGTTTGGCTTTATCTCATTCCCGTAAACAATTTGAAACTTTCCCTACACATTGAGAACAATGTGGACTTTAAGTGTGGGGAGAGGGGAAAAATTTAAACATTTTGAAATCCACCATTTAAACACTACACATTGAGGACAATGTTGGACTCTAAGTGTGGGGATGGGGGAATAGCCATTTAAATGAAAATTTTTAAAGACCCTCAAGCTTAAACTTTAAGAAAACCGTTTCTTTCACCATGGTATTGGATCACAAAATTCGACCCCTAGTCATGGTCATAATTCTTTAAGTTCCTTGATGTGTTTTTCCAAGGATGGTTTTTGCAAAATATGGATTGCCTAGCTAGAAAAGACTAGGGAAGAGTATAACATTTTTTGCATATCGGCAACCCATTCTCCCCTTCATGTTCATGAGAGATTATTGAGCCACCACAACATGCTAACACCCGATAAAATTCCACATCTATTGGCATGTTGTGTTCATTTGAATTGAGTGCGCCATTATAATCGCATAAGGTAGAACTTGCAACTCTTGATACGCTTGCCACCTTAGATCAATTGTGACACAAGAATGATTTAGGCATTAGGTTTGGCCTTTTTATTTTAACACCATTTTGATATCCTTGACCCAAAAAAAAAAAAAAAATCCACCTTAGTTGAACAAGTTTGAGCCTAAACCTCTCATTTGACCACCCATTTCAACCCGTTTGACCCGTTAGCCTTTTCAATGTTAAACCCAAGTGATGAAAATTCGATTGTAGGATTTTGTTTTGTTTGTAAATAGTTGTTTGCATAAAAAAAAATGGAAAGCATGAGAACAAATCTGCTACAAACAAATGAAAGTTCTCATTAAAAAAAAAAAAAAAAAAACCTATGCTTTAGTTAGTGTTGAATAAAAGGCGCAATACTGCCTTATGTTTGTGTAGCTGTGTTTTTGTAATAAAAGTCGAATTTTCATCACCATAGTCACTTTTAAATATCTCATTCCATACCCTTCGCCTAGCCCCATTATAACCCTTTAAAGACCTTTTGACTTGTGTTCGCTTTTGAGTAATCTGGTGAAAAGCGATTGAGTTGCAAGCCTATACTAACATGCTTTATAATCGGTTTTGAGTGATTAATATGAAATACTAGCGTATTACACGCTAGTCCAGATATTAAACCGAGTAGAGTGAACCATTGTGAGGGGTGTGCAAAAATGTGAAGTCGGATCTAGTTGGATGTGGCTAGGCAAAATTTTTTAGTAATATTTAAAACCTTGGAATGTAAATCTACTGATAGGTGTAAGTCTTGTGAGTTAGGGTATGACTAGGGACCGTTTTTTGAGAATCAATGAAGATGTTGGAATTGGTTTGAATTGTTGATTGGGTAAAGTTTAGTGACTTGCTTGAGGGCAAGCAAAAGATAAGTGTGGGGATGTGATGCGTGGTTGGAAACCTCGCCTCTATTAAATCTAAAAAGATGTTTTTATTTGATTATTTGAGGTGGGATATAGCACTTTGATTTGATTTGATGTTTCAGGGTAAAAGCGCTTATTGAGTGAATTTTACACAATGCTAGAGCAAAAGATTGGAGTTGAGAAGCATTGGGAAAAAGAAGGCCATGAAAAGTACAATGAAGGTTCTGACCGTCTTTGACGGCAAACATACTGTCTTTGACGCCATCGCCGTACCTGACGGCAGTCATGCCGTCTCTGACGGTGCCATATGACAAGTGGTCAACACATAATTTAATGCAATCATCAAATGCTTTGAGGAGTTTTCTTTTTGACTAGAGATTCTTGGGGGGTCATGAATTTTATTTATTATCATTATCATTCATCAAAAAAAGATATCACACACCATTCTCTAAAATCATCATAGATTATTCTCCAAGCTTATTTTCACAATTATTTTGAAGATTGAAGAACATTTTTTGAAGATGATGAACACCATAGCCATGCTTGGCTAAAACTCTTGTATTACACTAGGGATGTAAGTTCTTGTTACCTAGGGCTTAAACATTTGGGTATTGTGTAAACTTTTGATTAATGTTTTTATGTACTTGAATTACTTGTGTTGATTAGTGATTAACCTTATGTTGAACTCATTTCTAGTTAATTGATCTTGTGCCAATTTCTAAATGTTATGAACATGGTTCCTTGCATCAACACTATCATAGGATTGTATGTTCTAAATGATAAAGTATAGTTTAGTCCATTGTGAATGTTGATGAAACTTGATACCTAAGTTTATTGAACAATCAACCCGTTAGTACCAATTGCATTATCTTTGTTTATCCAATTATGCCCAATTGTTGAAAGCCCTAGTGTTCAATTGCCCAATCCTTAGTGTAATCATCTTTATCTTATTGTTCACAAGTATTATTAATTATTTCCTACAAATTTCATTTTAAGTTTCATATTAATCAACAAACTTTTCAATCAATTTCTAAACATCAATTCATATATTGCATAATTAGCACCTTCATAAAAATTTAAAGTTAACTAGGAAATACTCACTAACCACACGCTCCTTGGATTGATACCCTACTTACCCTATCTATTTAGGTTATTTAGGCTTTGTATGAACCGTGATTCATATAAAATACTAGTACATCATGACTAGTCTTGATTAAACCGAGCGGAGAGAACCATTGTGAGGGGTGTGCAAGAATGTGAACTTTGATCTTTGTCGGATTTGGTTTGGCATTTTCTTGTTTTACAAAATTGAGCAACATGGAAACCATTGGGATGTAAATCTACTGAGAGGCGTAAGTCTTGTGAGTTGGGGTATGCCTAGGGACCACATTTGAGAATCGATAAGAGGCGGAAAAAAATTGTGCTTTTAATGGTTGGATTGTAATGAGCGAGTTTGCTTGAGGACAAGCAAAAGATAAGTGTGGGGATGTGATACACGGGGGGAAATCTTAGTCGTTTCGTGTTTAAGATTATATTTTTATGCAATTTTATGGTTTTGGACACACTACTTTGATAAAGTTTGCGTTTTGTAGGTTTAACAAAGTTTAAGGTGTATTTCGGAGCTAAACGAAGCTTTGGATTGGAGCTAGGATGATTCAGGAAAGAAAACGAAGAAGAAAGATGGAGAAACTGGTGAAGGCCTGTCGCTGACGGACGCTGTTAGTCAAAGTCAAAGAAATCAATATTTTTAGGAAAATTAATGGGACTTTGACCCGAGACTTTGACCAAAGACTTGGACCAAGACTATTGACCAAGACTTTGACTAAACTAAATGGTCATTAAGAGGAGTTTGACAATGGAGACTATATAATGAAGTCTTGAGAGTAATCTCTCATCATCCCTCATACTTCATCTCTTACACCACCAATCCATCCTATCAATCCAAATCATTCTAGTATTCAAGATTTCAAGATTCAAGACCCGATCATTGAAGAAACAAGCTCCATGGCCATGAGTGGCTAATCTTCTTATATCACGCCTAGGAAGTAAACAATTGAAGCTTTAGGGTTTAAACATTTGGGTATTACTTTAACTTTTTAATTGTGTGATTGTGTGTTTGAATTAACTGTATTAGATTGCGATTAATCTTATGTTGAATTCATTTTAGTTAATTGATCTTGTGCCAATTTCTAGTGTCATGAACATGTTTTCTTGCTCTAATACAAACATAGGGTTGTATGTTCTAGGTAATGAAGTGTAGTTTAGTCCATCTTTGATGTTGATGAAACTTGACACCTAAGCCTATTGAACAATCACCCCGTTAACACCAATTGCACTACATTTGTTTGACCCATTTGTGAAAACCTTAGACTTCATTTGTTGAAACCTAGGTGTGATCCTTTTAATTAAATTGCTTACAATCTAAATTGTTTACTATTTTTTTCTATTACATTTCTATTTCAATTTTTATAAATCAAAACTCCTTCCAACTAAACTTTCTTAAATGAACCAAATGCAATCTTCATAAGTTATATAGCATCTTCATAAGCAATAGTTTCCAATCAACTAAACAATATTCACTAACCACACGCTCCTTGGATTGATACACTATTTACCCTAACTACCTAGGTTATTTAGGTTTTGTATGAACCGTGACGACCGGTTCATCACCAACCACCAATTTTAGCCTTTTTCTATGCTAAATTCACTACAAGAAATAATAGCATTAGTGACGGTATCCAGGATGTGTTGGTATAACACAATGCAAACAATAAACAAAACAAAGAGAACAAATTGAGTCGGCACAGCTTTAATGATATTATTGAATGGGAAATTTTCTGAATACATGAACACAATTGAAACACATCTTAAATAGACTCAAACATAACAAACTTAAGTTGATAACTAGGCCATAAGACTCAGTAGACTCTGAACAAACTCAACGGTGCACAAGGCACTTATTCAAACCATGCAACGTAAACATGCAGACTTTCACATCTTGACAAAACTAGTCCTCCAAGTTTGAGTTATTTTAAACACCCCCCCCATAACTCAAACTCCTTCATACCAATCATCTCTCTGAACCTTTCAAACTTGTCTCTACTTAGTGCCTTTGTTAAACCATCAGCAGCTTGATCTTTTGTACCACAAAACTAAAGCTCAACAAAACCTTTTGCAACCATGTCTATGATGAAGTGGTACCTCAAAGCTAATGACATCGTCACTTTTGATCCGTCGCTAATGCCCACTGTCGCCGCTATTGATGCCCCCAAAATACAAAAAGAGCTGCAAATACAACCACCAAATGATAGTTACAAAGTAATTAAACCTAATTATAAATTGTTTCCAATCTTACCATGTCAATTCTATCACCTTAAGTCTCTGCCGTATCCCATCAAAGGATTCTTCCTTTAAAGAAATAACATGTAACCTTTGATGAACTTGGCCAATTTAATACACTTGTATCTTGATCGCTCCTCCTTCATAAGTCATAACCCTAGTCCATGAAGCCTTAAAGTTACATGAATTAGTAGGCAATCTTCAAACATATAAATTGTATTTTATATGCTACAAAAGTTGCATAAAATTCGAGGTGCTCAAGTTTAACTTTCCACATTTGATTATGATTTACCAACAACCAATTTTAGCCTTTTTCTATGCTAAATTCACTACAAGAAATAATAGCATTAGTGGCGGTATCCAGGATGTGTTGGTATAACACAATGCAAACAATAAACAAAACAAAGAGAACAAATTGAATCGGCACAGCTTTAATGATATTATTGAATGGGAAATTTTCTGAATACATGAACACAATTGAAACACATCTTAAATAGACTCAAACATAACAAACTTAAGCTGATAACTAGGCCATAAGACTCAGTAGACTCTGAACAAACTCAACGGTGCACAAGGCACTTATTCAAACCATGCAACGTAAACATGCAGACTTTCACATCTTGACAAAACTAGTCCTCCAAGTTTGAGTTATTTTAAACACACCCCCATAACTCAAACTCCTTCATACCAATCATCTCTCTGAACCTTTCAAACTTGTCTCTACTTAGTGCCTTTGTTAAACCATCAGCAGCTTGATCTTTTGTACCACAAAACTAAAGCTCAACTTGGCCAATTTAATACACTTGTATCTTGATCGCTCCTCCTTCATAAGTCATAACCCTAGTCCATGAAGCCTTAAAGTTACATGAATTAGTAGGCAATTTTCAAACATATAAATTGTATTTTATATGCTACAAAAGTTACATAAAATTCGAGGTGCTCAAGTTTAACTTTCCACATTTGATTATGATTTACCAACCACCAATTTTAGCCTTTTTCTATGCTAAATTCACTACAAGAAATAATAGCATTAGTGACGGTATCCAGGATGTGTTGGTATAACACAATGCAAACAATAAACAAAACAAAGAGAACAAATTGAGTCGGCACAGCTTTAATGATATTATTGAATGGGAAATTTTCTGAATACATGAACACAATTGAAACACATCTTAAATAGACTCAAACATAACAAACTTAAGTTGATAACTAGGCTATAAGACTCAGTAGACTCTGAACAAACTCAACGGTGCACAAGGCACTTATTCAAACCATGCAACGTAAACATGCAGACTTTCACATCTTGACAAAACTAGTCCTCCAAGTTTGAGTTATTTTAAACACCCCCCCATAACTCAAACTCCTTCATACCAATCATCTCTCTGAACCTTTCAAACTTGTCTCTACTTAGTGCCTTTGTTAAACCATCAGCAGCTTGATCTTTTGTACCACAAAACTAAAGCTCAACAAAACCTTTTGCAACCATGTCTATGATGAAGTGGTACCTCAAAGCTATATGTTTGGCTTTACTATGCAGCATAGGATTCTTTGATAGGCAGATAGTAGAACTGTTGTCACAATAAATGACAGTAGCATGATCTTGCTTGCAACCAAGGTCTTCCAAGATTCTCCTAACCCAAACAGCTTGACATGCAACATCTGTAGCAGAAATATATTCTGCTTCTGTGCTAGATAGAGCCACAACATGTTCTTTGAGCTCCAAGTTATAGCTCCACTTCCAAAGGAGAAAACATGTGTAGAGATACTTTTTCGATCATCTAAACAATTTCCCCAGTCACTATCTGTATAGCCAAACAATTCAATCCCTTTATTCTTCTCACCTATGTCATAGCGTACTCCATATGTTAAAGTTCCTGCTACATACCTCAGAATTCTCTTAGCTGCACCTAAATGAGTCTTAGTGGGCTTTTGCATAAATTTGGAGATAAGACCAACCAAGTACACAATATCAGGCCTTGTGTGAGTAAGATATAACAACCCACCAACCAAACTTCTATAGTATGTAGGCTCATCACCATCAACTTCCTGCAGCCTTTCACTTGTATTCATTGGAGTAAACTCAGCATTACATTTCTGCATTCCAAACTTCTGCAGTAGATTCACTACATACCTTTCTTGACTTATGAAAATCCCATGAGGCTTCTGATAAATTTCCAATCCAAGGAAGTATGAAATCTTCCCTAGATCAAACATTTCAAACACATTCAACATACTTTCTTTAAACTCTTGTGCTAGCTTCAGACTTGATCTACATAATGTACGGAAATATAAATAATGTAGTTCGATGAACAACATAGACATAGCTCGCGAAAAGTACATATATGTAGCTTTTTGATCTACATATATCTAATATTTGTTTTATTTTAGTAAAGATTAGCAACATGTAAAAAATTGAAAACATATAAAAATGATAAAAAAAAAATTTAAGTGTTTTTCTCAAAAAAAAAACAAAACAAAACAAAACAAAACAAAAAAACAAAACAAAACAAATTTTAGTAATCACATATATACATTCGTATGTCTTAAACTGAATATAACTTAACCTTTTAATCGTATTAATAGTAGCTAGAGATTCGAAAATTAAGATACTTTGAGGTAGAGGAGTTGTATGTACACTTATATAGTTTTTGTAATAAACATTATAAGCTAAATAGCATGCTAATATAGGGTTAGGTTATTCTACAAAGGCTATAAAAATGAGAAGGGTGAGAAGCTACTAGAAATTGACATGTGTCCAAAGATTAAACAAGTGGGAAGGGTAATGTTGTCAAAAAAATATGCACATGCAAGTCACATGCCATTTCCACCTTCATTTTTAAATACCCGTAACTTTTTTATACGTCATCTTTTTTTTAAAAAAAAATTATACCATAAAATTGAGCAACTTTTTATCTTTAACATGAGTACCATATTGTTATACTTAAAAAAAAACAAAGTTAAAAACCCACTTGCGTCAGACACAATGGAGTGTAAAGCACAATGATCACCAATTAAATATAGGGTATAAAACATTATCAGCAGTCTAATAAAACACAATGGGCGACATACTAAAGACACAATGAATAAAAGACTAAAACACAATGAATACTTTTGGAAAAAAAAATGAAAACTCAGTTGCATAAGACACAATGGATGACATACTAAAGACACAATGAACATAAGACTAAAACACAATGAATACTTTTGAAAAAAAAAAGTCAAAAACCCAGTTGCGTAAAACACAATGGACGACATAATAAGGACACATGAAAAAAGACTAAAACACAATGAATACTTTTGAAAAAAAAAGTTGAAAACCTAGTTACGTAAGACACAATGGAGATAACGTAAAACACAATGAGTATCAATTAAATATGCAATGAACAATATGGTATAAAACACAATGAACAGTCTAATAAAACACAATGGACGACATACTAAAGACACAATGAACAGGAGACACAATGAATAATAGACTTAAACACAATGAACAGTCTAATACAACACAATGGATGACATACTAAAGACACAATGAATAATAGACTTAAACACAATGAACAACATAATAAAACACAATGTACACCTAAATACAAAACTCATTTGCGTAAAACACAATGTAAAACATAATAAAAACATAATGGACAAAGTTAAATCATGTGTAGACTAAAAAAACATAAATAACATATTTATAATGCACACGTGCATACTATAAAACAATGAACGAGCAGAAGACACAACGGAGAAGAAAACCCATTTAACAAGAATTTTTTTTTCAATTTTAATGTAGCAATGTGGTACTCATATTAAAGATAAAAAAACACTCGTTAATATGGTGAAATTTTTTTGAAAAAAAAAATCGTATGAAAAAGTTATAGACGTTTTAAAATGATGGGGGAATTGACATGTGCATTGCATGTGGAGAGAGAAAGTCAGCAAATATGGTTTTCCTTTTATGCCCTTCATCTAATTTATTATTTATTTTTTCAAACAAATTAATCTCAACCCTTCAAAGATATGATCAATGGATCACAATCCTTCTCACCTTTCTTAAAAAAAGTGTCTTGTGTATTTGATCCTAACCCTTAATTTTTTTTTAAAAGTATGTTCTTCCAGCTTTTTTTATACTTTTTTATTAGTTTTGTTTAACAAACTTGGCATTAAAATATATTGCAGTATATATTACGGTGATATTGTTGCAAGCTACTGCCTACCAGCACATTTTATTGAGGGCAAATTAAGCGTCACTTTTGAGATAAAGATTTACTATATCGGGAGAAAAAAAAACGTCACATGTTTTTACTTCAAACTATACCATTTTGCAAGCAAACTGTTTTTAAAAACCCATAACACAAAAATAATATATTTCATTATGTGTCACATCGTTACGAGCATGCATCATCAATAAAAAAAACACACACAATGAAGTTTGTTTTCGGGTATTATCCCATTTAAACCCAACTTTACTTGGATAGTTGGATAATTTTACATACATCAAAATCATAGTCCGTATAAGTAACTTGTTTATTAACATAATCAGAAATGGTACCTATCAAATGTTAGAAATCTTAGGCTAAAATAGAGATTATTCTGAAATAAACAAATAGGAAGTGTCACACCCTCAAATTCACATGCGAGGTTTTACTGCGAGGCGCGTGACACACCAGGATCCAAGTCAATGGTCACAATAAACGACAACTATATGTAAAATAAATAAACCAAAACCATGAAGTTTCATAACACAAAACCATTAGCGGAAGCTGAAATATGTTTACAATCCATATTAAATAAACGTAGTATGAAATTGTTTAAAAACATGCAACTAAACTCTAGACGCCGTGCAAGACCCCGTGCGCCTAGTCCTTAGCGACCCGAGAAAATATGCCAAAATGTGAACATATAATGCTGGTGAGTTCACAGGTTTTTATAAAACGCTTCCATAAGTTTTGAAAGATCAATCCCGTTACTACTATGTTATAAGAGCGTTAGCTAGACGTTAAGTACTTTTACTACTACCGTTGGCAAACCATTACTTGACACGCACTTATGTATGCCCGAATGTACTACCGTCATCCACGGTATATGTAATGAGACAATATGCACCCGTCCGACCTCCGGTCGACCCGAGTGGAGCTGGTCACATCCAAATAGATCTATCCATATTCCCCCGTTGTGCTACCCTGCACATTCATGGTTCCCTCGGGACTTAGGATGAAACGCGGTATAGTAACAAAAGATAACCATAGGATAACATGATATTTTACAAATCCAAAGTATATAGCATGTTTCTCCCCCAAAAGCAAAACCAGTAAAAGTGGGGCTGTGAACTCACCTTAAGTTACATTCTTGAAAACAATTAAACCAAAATGCTATGATAGTCCCTAATATCGGCGACCTATTATAAGATGTATATAAGTATTCGGACTAATAACTCATAGGTTAACTAGTTGCCCCCTGCAGTCCGGGTGACTCTTTTCGCGCATTAAACCCTCCAAATCAGATACGAAACATGTAAAAACACTCAATATCAATATATAATAATCAAGCAACTTATCCTAAATGAAAACCCCCAATCTATCATCAGTCTAACACCCTAATTGCAAGTATTTCCCAAAATGGAATAATATTATGAAAACATCAAATCATTGCATGAATAACTTACCCTAAGTGGCAAATAATCAGATTTCATCACATAATCACGTTCCAATCATCAAATAATCCTATAACATTCTAAATCCTCCTAATGCACTCAAATGGGTCAAAACGCATATTATCATCAAAACACATCAAACAACCTTCCTAATCTAAGATAATCATCTTAATAACTCATTCATATCAACAAAACATCAAACACATAAGAATCCCCATGTTTTAATCATCAAAAACGTTCTTTGCATGAATCCTTCATATAGAACCCATTTAAAGGATTAGACTTATTTTAAAACTGTTTTTCAAAGGTTTTAAAAAACACAAACTTTATAAAACCATGTCTCGACCTTTAGGGATCAAAATAACGATACTACAAAAGCTTAGGATGCATAACACACCTTAGATTTTACTAGAAATGATGTTTAAGGCTTGGAAATGGTAGATTTAAGGCAAAAACGGGTTCCAGAGGTTAAGTATAGTGTGAGAGAGGTTTGGGGCGAGTTAGGATTTCGCAAATGATGTTTTACAAGTCAAGTATGGTATTTATAGCTACTGCTAGTTGTCTCAAACACAACAGGCGACTAGGCTACTGCAGGTGCAGGTGGCCACTAGGGTTTCCAATCGCCACTTACAATAGGCGATTAGGGTCCTAGTCACCCCCTGCAGCAAATGATGTTTTTCGGCGCGCTAAACACTATTTTAACACATATAAGCACGTATTCACATACCGACAAGTTATATAAAGATTATAAACCATATTAATTGATAACTAACACGTTTACATTCGTTCACCAATCCCCGGGACTCGAGACTCGCGTGTGTGAATTAAATCCGGTGATCCTACAAATCACCAATCCTTGTACACATGGTTATGGACCGAGTCCCGATGATCCCTTGGATCATCGTAACGACTCCCGATGATTCCCCAAACCATTGTAATGAATCAACTGAGCCAGTTAAGTGTAATGTATGCATGACTCGCTAAGGTAGACTTACTAGTTTGACAAAAGTTACTAACCTGAATTTTCCCGGTGTCATAGAAAGAAAACAGACTAAACAAACAGAACCGGGCTTGTGTTCAACACAATTCCCTTAAACAGATTCGTCATCTGCTTCCAGGGTACACAGGTGTTATCTCTGGCTGAGAGCCATATTCGGCAGTACACTACTGTTTCAATTGTTGATTCCTAGGAGACAGACCGTCTAAGAGGAGGCGCAGAATCTGTTTTAAGGGCTCCGTGTCAAACATGATCCTCAACCAAAACCGTCAACGACAAGTATGTTTATTCTTGCAGTGGAGTGCTACACAAGATGGTTCGGTTGAAGTTTTCTAAAATAATCGACTTACTTCAAGATTCGCTACATGTATTTGTATTTTTTTTCAATTTACATTTAGTTTTGTTATTGGTATCGTACTATTATGTTTCCTACAAATAATGAGAGTAACGTTATTATATTTATTTTATTATTATTTTAATAAAAAGTGAACCATATTTCCAACAATTTTCTTAACAAACAAACACGAAGAAGACTCGTTCATGTTTGTTTGGTTCGTTTACAGCCCTAGAAAATTATCTCGTTTTATATTACGAACAAAGTTTTGGTTTTTATAATTGTTTTAGTGATTTTGAAAGTTATTTTTATCAACAAAACAAATGATTCGTGAATCTTTAAGCTTTTCGAAAAATGTTCTTCCCCTATACTATAGCATACCTTCGTTGAAGTATCGTAGGCCCGTAGCATGGGTTTTAGTGATTTTTCGCTAGCAGTTCCGTTGATTCTATACACAGTTAAGAATGGATTAAGTCGATTTTGAAATTTTGAAAATTAATTAAAAAAGTAAATATGGGGAGACCAGAGGACACCACCAAACGGAGGCGAGAAGACTACACTGATCGGAGGAATGAAAATGAAGGGAAGTCGGGTCCGGTTACCACCTTTTTCGTTACTAACTACCTGGGGGAGTATCAAGCATGTTACTATGGAAGGTGTTTGAACCGTATGGAATGATTAAGGACGCATACGTGGCGAGAAAAAGAGATGCAAGAGGGAACTGCTTTGGCTTTGTGAGGTATGAAAAGGTGCGAGATGCGAAGAAGATGCTTGCTAGATTGAACATGGTAAAAATATATCAAGCAAAGGTGTTGGTGACGGTAGCAAAATACAATAGGAATCATGAGAAGTTTGATTATTATGACAATCCTGGTGGTGATTCTAACCAAGCGTAGGGGAATAAAAGAGAAATACATAGGGATAATGGTGGTCAGAAACCACCAATGGAACAGTATATTCCAACGGCGGTACAAAGCGGCTACTCGTTTAGAAATGCGGTCACAAGGGAGAAGACAAGCTCGTCCATCTTCAAGAAAACAGTTAGGATTGATGACCGACCTGCGGTATATCCAAGCCACTGTATGATGAGGTCAGTTATTGGAGATGTGATTAACTTGTCGACTTTAAAAGAACTGAGGAAGCTTTTGAAAGAAGGAGTGTGGGAGGAGGCTCCAGTTAGTTACATTGGTGGTTTAAAGGTCTTGATTGTGTTCAGGGACAAGAGGTCTGCTATATCATTTATTGGTGATGAAAGGCCGATTTGGAGTAACGTGTTATTATCGGTTACACTTTGGAATGGACAGTTCCTTGAAATGGAGCATTTAGTGTGGTTGAAAATTATGGGGGTTCCGCTACAGATTAGAGATGAGGATGTGTTTAATAAGATTGGGGAGCAGTTCGGAAGAATCGTTCGGAAGTCGACTTTTTCATGGGAGTCCCCGGATAATGCGTTCGGAGACTGCTGTGTGGTTGTTAGGGGTTCGTCCAAGATTGATGAGGAAATCGAGTTGGTGTGGGATGGCTATCAATTCTCTATGTGGGTTGTAAAGGATTAGTCGGATAAGATTCAGGATGTTAGGAGGAAATTCGGACTAATGTTGTTGAATCCGAAGATGTTGCAGGTGAATCTGTTCATGGCGGTGAAGGAATGGCGGAGGGCGAATTTAGTCCGAAAGAGTCGTCGGTGAATGATACGGCCGGCGGGAGCTCTGAGCCAGACCAGGAAGACGAAGGGTTGGGCAGCCGAAACATTACTCAGGGACAAGATGATTGCTTGCATGGGGATGGGGTCGACCAACATGGGAACTTGGAGTATGCAGAAGGTAATCGGGTCCCACACGTGGTGGGGCCTACTCAACAACCAAGTTTTGGGCCTAATTTTAATTGCAATAATGTGGGTTTGGGCTCTATAGAAGTGATTGGTCCGATGTCTAGTTGTATTTCGAAAAAAAAAGAACAAGGTCTATGAGGAGCCCAGATTTAGATGGTGGTGTTAATAAGGAACTCTGTTCTAGGTCGTATCCTGTTCTTTTTCCAAACTTAAACAAATCAGTGTCAACGATGGATGCTGAAAATGGTGATTGTTTATTTAATTCAGTAGCTCAAGGTAACAATGTATTGAGGAATGAAAATTTGGGTGAAGATACACGTGCTTCCATAGGAGGGGACGGTGGTGGTATGGAAGAACATGGTTAACAGAGTTCGGTTATTGAGATGAGTAATCCAAACCCAGGGGTGGGGGGAGGAGGTTGATTTGACAATTCGTGCGGGCTCTTTGGTAGGGATCCAGTTGGGTGGTTTTGAGGGGGATGTTGAGGAATTGGTTCTTGGTGATGGTGTTCATGAAGACCCACAATGAATATTTTATCGATCAATCTCAGTGGGGGGTTAGGGATCCGAGGAAGACATCTTGAATTAAAGGTTTAAAGACGAGTTTAGGGATAGAAGTTTTGGAAATCCAGGAAACCAAACTACAAAGCGATTCTTTTTTCAATTACATTCCAATTTGGGGTTATTCGATCTTCCAGTCAGAACAGGTGTGGGCCGAAGGTAGGTCGGGAGGGTTGTTGTGTCTTTGGAACCTGTCAGTATTTTAGCAGGTTGGGTCTACAAAAAGCCGACAATTCTTGGTCGTGACCGGAATTTTAGTTCCACTTGGGTTAACAATTAATATAGTAAATATTTATGCGTCTAATGATGCTAGGAGTAGAAAAGAATTATAGGCAGATTTGGTGAGGGTGAAGAATAGCATGGCAGGTATGTGGGTTTTTTGTGGTGACTTCAATGACGTTAGAGATCCTTCAGAATGACAGAATTCTGAGTTCGTGGCGGCTAACGCTTTTCCGGTTCAATTATTTCATTAGGAGAGCTTAATTGTACGAGTATAATATGGGTGGATTCAGATTTACGTATATGTCAGACAATGGCGAGAAGCTTAGTAAATTGGAACGTTTTCTTGTTTGTCGAGAGTCCTGGGATAAATGGCCGGGAGCAGCAATTACCGCTTTATCAAGGAACATCTCCAACCACAACCCTATTGTTTTGTCAGTCACACCTGCCGATTTTGGGCATATTCCGTTCCGGTTCTTCAATTCTTAGTTGGAATTGCCCAGTTTTTGTGATTTTCTTAGTAGTGCTTGTGAGTCTTTCAGGTTTTCAGGTCCTGCTGACTTGAAGTTGGCGATGAAGCTAAAATTCTTGAAGAACCGGGTTAGGAGTTGGGTTTCGAAGGAGTCGAGGAAAATTAATGAAGAGTATGAAAAGAAGAAGCAAGAAGTGGAGAGAATCGAAAAATTGGCGGAATCAAGAATTTTGGGGCAGGGTGAGAACAACTACGTGAGGAATATCGACAGCATATGTTGGAAGTGGACCGGAGGAAGCAGTTGGATCTTCGTCAGAAGTCAAGGATTAGGTGGGTCATTGATGGGGACGAAAACTCAAGCTAATTCGATGGTATTGTTAACTCTAATTTATCTAATAGTAGGATAAATGGAATTGTATTGAATGGTGTTTGGGTTGACAATCCAATTGCTATCAAGGACCATGCTTTCAATTTTTTCTGAGAAGTTTTTGGAGCCGATGGAACAACGTCCTTCCTTTGCTTGCCCAAACTTCTGCACCCTTTCAAATGTAGAAGCTGGGAACCTTATTCGGCCCTTTACGGTTCTGGAAACTAAGGAAGCGATTTGGTATTAGTATGGGGATAAGGCGCCCGGTCCGGACGGCTTTAACTTTATGTTCATAAAAAGATTTTGGTCTAGTTTTGAAGCTGATCTCGTGCGTTTGTTTGAGAGTTTTCACAGCTCCGGTTTGTTGAACACGACATGCTCTCCATCATTTGTTGCAGTGATTTCTAAGATAAAAGATCCGTCCAGATTTGTGGATTATAGACCGATTAGTTTGGTTGGTTGTATTAATAAAGTGGTCTCAAAAGTTTTGGTTGGGAGATTGAAGAGGGTCATTGGCAAGCTAGTTGGGCCGGAACAATCCGCGTTTCTAGTAGGTTAGAGTATCACGGACGGTCCATTATTGATCAATGAAATGTATGGATAGATGAGGAAAATGAAAAGGGCGGGTTTCTTGTTCAAGGTAGACTTGGATAAAGCTTATGATTCGGTTTCGTGGGGATGCTTAGATGAGGTGTTAGCTCAAATGAACTTCCCGAGCAAATGGAGGGAATGGATTTCGGCTATTGTAACAACTGTGCGCGCGTCAGTATTAATTAATGGGTCGTCGTTCGCGAAATTTAAATGCCATAGAGGCTTGAGACAAGGGGACCCGATTTCACCGTTCTTATTTGTATTAGTTATGGAAGCTCTATCCGGAATTATGAGGAAGGCGTGCCAAGTGGGTTTATTTCATGTATAACAATGTGGGTCGGCGGGTTTGGAGTTGTCACATTTGATGTATGCCGACGATGTAATTTTTCTTGGCGAGTGGTCAAAGACAAACTTGTGGAATCTTAGAAGACTTCTGCGATGCTTTCATTTGATCTCGGGGTTGAAGGTGAACATGGCCAAATGTCACTTATTTGGATTAAAGATTGGTGATCTGGAGCATATGGAGATGGCTGACTTTCTTCGGGTTAGGATAGGCAAGTTCCCTTTCAAGTACCTCGGGATACAGGTTGGGGAAAATATGCACTTAGCAAAGCATTGGTATCCGGTGATCGATATGTTTCGGAAGAGATTATCCCTTTGGAAAGCAAGGAAACTCTTGTTCGGTGGGAGGGTGGTTCTTCTCAAGTCGGTACTAAATGCGCTACTAAATTATTACTTCTCGTTGTATAGGGCTCTTGAGAAAGTTATTAAGGCGCTTAACCGATTGAGAAGGGTATTCTTCTGGGGGGGGGGCTCGGGGGAGAAGGCGAAAATGAATCGGGTGGCATGGGATGGCGTGATTGCACCAGTGGAGTATGGAGGTTTGGGTCTCGAGTCACTTAAGGATGTGAATCTTGCGTTACTATCGAAATGGTGGTGGAGGTTTAAAAAGGAAAAAAAACAGCTTGTGGTGGAAGGCGATATGGTCCATTCATAGTTGTTCAAGATATTGGAGCTTTGTCCTGGTTAAAATGTCACTTCTGGGCCTGTGGAAACATATTGGTACTTCGGTGGGTGAGGTTGGGAGGGTGGGGATTGATTTGTCCAGATACATTACTGGGAAACTGGGTAGGGGTTCGTGTAACACCCCGATTTTAGGGCCCAAAGTTTTTCACATAATATTATTAATATATAATTATTAATAACCAAAGATAAATAATAAACCATATGTTTTGGTACAAAACGGAAAACTGAACTATTATAAATAAATATTATACGCGAGTATACGACACAAGAGGAACCAATACGCGATATGAACCCGAACCCGTGACTAATTAAGATTAGTCACCATGGGGACACATGGCATCATAACTTTGCAACACACACATACATAACCTTATAAAAAAAACCCTATATCTCTCACAGCTCCCACATATACACAACATTTTGTAAAATACACACACCCATGAGATATTAAGCAGAGATAAAGGGAAAGAGGAACTGGGTGGTGGTTCGTGGCCGCGTACGGCGGAGCTCCACCGGAGTCACCCCCAACCATTCTAACCCCCACCCCCTCCTTACCGATTACATCAACCTCGTCTTACCATGAATCTACAGAGGAGGGAGAGGGAGAGAGAGAGAGAGTGTGTGTCGAAGAGAGAGAGAGAGTAACCGGAGAAGGAAGGAAGAAGACGACGAGTGGCGGTGGGGTTCTGATTGAGCTAGATCCAACTTTAAAGGTGAAATCCCCAAACCCATCTCTACTCCTTAATCTTAGATTATTGGTGGTGATTATGGTGTAAAGGATGGTGCTTGTGATTATTATAGTGGTTCATAGTGGAGAGTTGGATTTGCTATGGTGGGAGCCGGTTATGGTAACTCTGTACGGGGGTTAAAGGAGGAGGATGGTGGCGTCGAGTGTTGGTGACGACGTTGGGGTTGGCCTGGTTGTATTATGGCGACGGTGGTGGTAGTAGTCTCGGGTGAGGATGAGTTTTGATCTAGGTTTTCGGTGGTAAATAGCAGCAGGGACGAGTCAACAAGAGTCAGCCGAGCAGTCAACCAAGGTTAACTATCTGGTCAACCGAACTCAAGGCTTGGTCAATAGAAGTCAATGGTCAACCGTAGTCAACCGGGTATGCCCCAGTCAACGTAAATAGAAAACCGAACAGAGGTATGACCAAAACCCGGTAACTTGACGATTATAGATATTTAGTTATAAATCTTTATATATTATAAACCTTTGCGTGTGGGACTTGACGAGCGTGTATGCAACGAGATCCACTCATATGTTAGGAATAATATTACTTTGACAACTTAGGTATTGATCCACAAATATTGAAAATAAGATTAGAATGGACATTAAGATGATACCTTGAACTTGAGATATAGAGTATAGACTTTATGTATTAGATTAGATAATACCTCGGACACTTGGAATATATAATATCGACGCATAGCCTTTACCAAGTATAAGCCTATGCATCTATACGTCTAAATACAAAACCTTAAGACCTAGATTAATATTGAAACAACATTGCCTCGGACACTTTGAACACGGACGTTGAAGACTTATATATACACCTTGAAATGGACCGTGGAGACGATTTCAGACTTAGGACTCGAAACATGAAACAAGACATAAGAATGATAGAATACAACACTCGGACCATAAGTATGGACATGGTTATGACTACTACTTGTCAAGTACAAGAACATAGGTTGTGAATTATCGGAACCCGAACATAGACTTAGAACTGTAATAAATAGAAACCATACGCTAGAGCTCGTCCCACACTATAACCATTACGGATGAAACCGAAACTAACAATATTTGTCGACTTAGGATTCGACCAGGAAGTATATCCAGGATGAGATGTTGGACGCTTCGATTACAATGAACTACGCGTGTGTACTATTTCCAGGTGAGTCCCGTGTACCATTCCCCCTTTTTCTGTTTTACTGTTTTGGGGTGAATACATGCTTCCAAACTATTTTGTGATTATGGGTGTTAGTTATATAGAGCGTGATTACCTGCTAGACTGAACCAGGCACTCATTAACTCTAGGATAGAGCCGACTTAATATATGGGTAGTACTACTTGGGGAAACCCCCACGCACAGTGGTCCGACCTAGACCCGGAAACCCCCACTGAGACCAAGGGGTCGTTACGGCATATATTTTGCCATGGGGAACCTATGTGGCAGGACATAGGTTGGAAAGCTATGACAGTAACGGGCATAGATTTTGTTGTTACATCTAGGCATGGTTAGGCATGACGCTAGGTGCTAAGGGTTGAGTGGCCAGCTTATATAATTTTAACACCATAACCATTACTATGTATTGAACTGTGTTGAACTTGTTTTCGAACTGATAAACTATGTTTGGATCCATAGAACTACTTACACGGACTCACCTGCATATTTTGCTAACCCAGACTCTTTTAAGCACGTGTTCAGGTACTGTAGATGATTGGATAGCAACGCAAGGTATATGATAGCTAGAGGCGGATTAGAGTTACACAGGATAGAGATTGGATCGACTACGGGACTTCACTACTTCGACGACCGTCGCGCTTCGTCCTCGCATTAGAATTACTTATATTTTAGATTGTATTTATATTATTTTTCGGGACCGTATGCTCATCCCTAGTTACAGTTGGGACATCGGTTTTTGGGTCGATAATTATGTTGGGGATACAGCTTTGTGTTTGAGGTTTCCAAATCTATTTAATCTAGATAAAGAGAAGATGTGCTGGGTTTCGGACAGGGTGGGTTTTGGGGCAGGGAATAAGAATTGGAAATGGAAGCGGCCAGTTTACGGATGGCATTGAAGGTGCCGAGCTGCAGCAACTACAAGCTCGGTTCTGTTTCGTTATCGACTTCAAAAGATGATTGGGTTTGGGGCTTTAATGGGTTGGGTGTCTTCTCAGTAAGTAGCATAAAGGAGGGTCTTGCAGCGATGTAGTATTCAACTTCGGACTACATATGTAAAAGAAACTTGTGGGTTCCAAAAAAGGTGGAAATTCTTGCGTGGAGAGCGACCTTAGGGAGGCTACCGACGTTAACTGCTTTAGCCAGAAGAAACGTGCATTTTGGTTCAACGATGTGTCCGTTTTGTGGTGACTGTCAGGAATCGATAGATCATATACTTATCGGCTATGGACTGGCACAATCGGTCTGGAATATTGTAACTCAATGGTGTGGCCTAAAGCCATTCTTTGCCTTTAGCATCAGGGATGTGTTGGATCTTGCCGTTTTCGATTCCGGTTCTGCAAAAAAGAAGAAAGCGATTCACGCGATTTGTCTAACAGTGCTATGGTGCATTTGGAGAGCGCAGAATGAAGCCGTTTTTAACCAACTGCAGTGTTCTATCAGTCAATTAATAGGCGAAATCAAAAGCAGGAGTCTTCTGTGGGTCAAAAACCGGTTGAAGCATTCAACACTGGTTTGGGATATCTGGAAAGGATTTCATGTGTACAAACTGGGTTGGTAGCTGTGTAGTTTGTTTGTTGTTGTCTGTGTTTTATTTTGGTGTATGTTTAGAGACTCGCTAGTTCCCCGCTAGCGATTTGGTTTGAATAAATACTTTGTTGATCGTTAAAAAAAAAACGAATGGATTAAGTCATTGGCGAGTATTGTTCGTAATTACACTTTTATTAGTGGTTAGATGCATTCGCTTCTCTAGTAGCAACCCGTTATGTATATATTCAAGTTAACCTTAGAAGAAAAATTAAAAGAAACTCATGAAGTTAGTACTATAAAAAGTTTCAACAATAGTTCAGCTTAGTAATTTAATGATTGATGACAATTTTTGTTATTTTTTTTTTAAACTCCGACTTTCAATTTATGGAACGTTTGGTCCATCCCATGCATTGGGAGACCCCGCCATACTTTAGCCAATTATGTTGTCTTAAACGGATACACAGTGGCTTCAAAGTCTAGCTAAGTGAGTGATTAACAGAAAGTGACTCCGCCTATGTGTAAAACCTGCTGGCTTCAAGACTTGAACTCCTGACCAAAGCTAGTTTTCAAGCCTTATCATTGTCTTGGTGTCCACTGGACCATTTTAAATACAACGTTGAAAAATGATAATATCGTGAGAACTTTAATTATAATTCAATAGGGTTATTGGGTTTTATTAACATTAACAATCACGTGTTGGCAGTTGCCACTTCCAACTAACCACTTGGCCGGCACCACTCCCAACTTGTAACTTATTTTTCTTTACCACTCCAAACTAACCGAACCCTAACCCAGTTAGTTTTTTTAGTGGCATGGCACGCTGACGTTGCACTGTTTAGTGACGTGACATGCTGATGTGGCAGCTGCAACGTTAGTAAAAACTAACTAGGTTAGGGTTCAGTTAGTTTAGTTTAAGAGTGGTAGAAGAAAATAAGTTGCAAGTTAAGAGTGATGGCAGCCAAGTGGTTAATTGGGTGTGACAGCAGTAAACACGTAATAGTTGAGGTTATTAAAATCCAAATACCGATTTAATAAAAAAGAAATGAGGTGGGAAAGTTGTTCTAGAAGTCAAAAACACAAAATGACTTATCATTTTATTTGGAAGCGTCGAGATGTCAAGTAACTTATTAAATTCAATTCGAAGGACATCACTTTTGTTGTTTGGAAAACCGGCTAACATTGTGCAATGTCGATAAACCCCTCACAATTCGCCACCTACTTTTTTCCCTATTTATTGATGACAGTTATGAATTAGTTACGACTTGCAAGAAACCCCATATTTAATTGCTTTGTCTATTTCAGTGATAATATATATATTTAAAAAAAAAACCCCTTGTATAAGAAATAGAAATAAACAACTAAAAAAGGTTTTTATATAGTGGTATTGAGATATGTAAACTGGTGTAGACCAATTCAACGTCCGCTTCGGTTCTGAAAACATTGATTATGAGAATAAACTAGGAAAAAGTTAAACCATAGATTGTGCTTCTCAAACACAATAAGTCTTATTAATGGTTTATTGTGTTTGAGAAAAGATGAAGGAGAACAGATTTCATGCTTGCTAAAAAGCAGGTCAAATGTGTGAGAAGAAATATAGCTAAAGATGTTAGCCTTAGGGATCTGAGAAGACGAAGAAGTGAAACATAAGTTTGGGGTGCGGTAAAAAAACGTAACAAGTAAATACCCAATTTTTTAAAGAAAAATAAATAAGTTCCATATAGTTTTTGAGTGTAAGAAAATATATGTTATATCACTAGTTTTTTTTAATGCCTGATTATATCATGGTAAACATATATTATTTTCTTTACTAGTGAATTTAATGGTAAAACTCGGCCCGTTTTGTAACTATTGGCGAAAATGTTCAACTAGCTTGGTACCATTATTATTATAGTAAATATAAGTTGATAAACAATGAAATATTACACATAATTACGGGTACGCTCATAGTTGATAGTTGGTGGTTGGTAGATCCACACGAGGATAAGGTTATAAAATAATAATATACTTTTTTTTATCGGCGAACAACTGTGTGGCAACCCCTTTGCGAGGCGTCGTGCCCAAGAATCGACTACTCGACCTCCAGCAGCCACCGCCTTCTCTCGATGCGCGGAAACCCAAGCCCCACCCGAAAATAATAATATACTTAATTTTAATATTTGCAATTGGTTATCCTGTTATTTTATTGATTCTATAATTTATTCATAGGGCCTAATAATAGATTTATTGTCGCCATTTTACATTTAATGTGAAACATTTGATAGCGTCTGTTGGCTTTTTATGACTTAAAAAGTTAACAAAACTAAATATAACATTTTATTAGATTTATCCACTAAATTCATACAAAATCAAATCTAACAATAGGTTCTCTCTATTTTATAAAATTACTCATTAGATTCAATCTTTATAAATAATTTGTATCTAAAAAAAACTACTTAAGTATGTGTTACTAAATATAAAGATTGAAGTCTCGCAGATCAACCATACAACGTTGATCCACAATATTTATGACTTAGATATAACCCGTTATTTCGAATTTTGTGTTGTATATTACAATGACAGTATTATACCAACAAGCTTATAGCTTAGCGGTATCCAGGTGAGGACCGTCTCGGATTTACTCGGGTTCGAGTCTGATGGGAGGCGAGGGTTAACGGATTCCATCCGGTTCACGCGCTGGGGGCTAGCTGGCGGAGTGTATCCCGAGGAGGCGAATTTGGCCAGTAGCCGAATTTGGAGGATTTTGATGGCCATTCAAAAAAAATGACAGTATTATTATTGTTATTGTCAGTGTTCTAGAACTTGCTAGGCGCTATTCGGTCGGTGGGATACCGACTAAGGATTAATCAGGATTAATCGGATTGGATTTTTAGATATATTTTTCCAAATTTATATATATATATATATATATAATGCTCATTTTATACCTTATATGTATAAATTTAGAAGTTTAGGGGCCAAATATAAACAGGTGAATATGGAGGGGGTAAATATTAAACTACCAAAACTTAAATAACCCTAATCACCTTCATCGTTCATCATATCCCAAGTTTTCCTCCCCATTCTTTCTTTCATCATACGGAACTATCAGACGCAATTAGGGTTCATGGAGTTTCATCGATTTTACTTATAAATCATGGATTATCATCCAATTTTGAGGTAACAACTTATTTTATTTGATCTATTTGCTTCAGTTTTGACCTGTTCGAATTCATTTTTTTTTACCTAATTTTAAGTTTTTAGGTCTAACTAGAACAAATTTGGTCCGACTAATCGGTGATTAATCGCAACATCGATTAATTGAGTGATTAGCCAAAAATTAATCAGTAAACTGAGGACTAGCGATTTATCGATGATTAATCGTGATTTTTACAACATTGGTTATTGTTGTTGTTATTATTATTATTATTAATCACTACACGTACACTATCTATAAATGTTGAATACTTGAATCACTTGCATTTCAACTTTGAATGACAAATATAGCAAGTTGAATTTGTTGGTCAACTCCGACTACATTTTAGACAAATTGGATTGCGAATTTATATGGAGGAATGAAAACTTATCCAGGTTTATACGTATTATTATTTTAAAGTCGAAAACCTAAAGTTTTTTTTTACGTAAACATATTTTTAAAACTTATATCTTTGATAAAAGAATTAAAAATCTATTTACAAAATTTTAGAACTAATTACATGATTAAGCGGGCTCCACTTTGGGCCGAGACAAGAATCAAATCAATCCATCGGCGAAACTATCCATACTACATTATAAAAGATGTCTAGAAATATTATTTTACATGATTTTTAAGATGACATATGAATGATTTCTTGCTTTACAAATAAATGTCATGAAAAAAATTTCCTATACTACCCTTATTTTTAAATCTGACTTGTACATTCAATCCAATGCTATTGAAAGACCCTTAATTCACTCCATTTAAATACTTCTTCCATTGGAGTTTGGGACATTTAACTCACGAACCCTTCAATATCCCTTCACCCTAATTGATTCAAGCCATTGAATGTTATAACTTACCATTCGTTGCTTCACTTTCACCTACTATTCTTATAAAGGAGATTTGTCTCTCATGTTTATCACCCACATGAACCATAGATCAAAACTAGGGGTGCAAACGAACCGAGCAGCTCGTGAGCTACTCGAGATCAGCTCGGCAAAAGCTCGAAACGAACCGAGCTTTATCGAGCTCGAGCCGAGCTTGAGCCTAAAACAAAGCTCGTTTATTTATCGAGCTCGAGCATGGCATGTGAAGCTCGCTAGGATCGTCGAGTCTAGTGTAATATTAGGTTTTTGTAATATTTAATAACATTTACCATTCATTTAAAGTTTTTTAGTAAACGAGCCCCCAGCTCGAGCTTCACTTATCGAGCTCACGAGCCTAAATGAACTATTATTTATATTATTTTTAGTAAACGAGTCGAGCCCGAGCCGAGCTCGAGCTTGAGAAATTACAAATGAGCCGAGCTCGAGCTCTTAGAACTTAATCAAACTCGAGTTCGAGCCTGGTCGAGCTCGGGCTCGGCTCGTTTGCACCCCTAATCAAAACCCATAATCAGGCAAAGACTTTTCCGATCTGACTATTGTTGTCCATTCCGACTTTCCATCATGGGAAAGCCATCAAAAAAGTATCATATAATAATTAAAAAGTAGTACGATAAAAATAATATTTAGTAAACACTTGGAGCTAAAAAAACAATCTTTATTAAATAAAGTATAGAGGCATAAATTAACAAATTAAATTAATAACAAGTTAAATTAATATTTGTCTATATATCTTTTAATAATTTTAGAACCGAAGATTTTTATGGAAGCAGTCTCTCTATTTCTAGGGATAGAGGTAAGACTTGCTTATATCCCCCAGACCTTGCTAACACTTTTGCTATTTGTTGTTTTTAATATTTTTTTTATCGATGTAAAACACATGTCTTCTCCTTTTTTGATCTTTAATCGAGTGTCGGTATGTTATTAATATCACAATTAATCAAATCAATACTGACCGTATTCCCGCTGCAACGTGCGGGTAAATTTACTAATGTATCACTAATTAGCAAAGAATTATACGACAGAAATATAGCGACGAAGACTTCTACGGTTACAATACGATAAATTATTGACGCATCTTTGTAAATTGTTTTTTATTTATTTATTTATTTTTTTTGTGACAAAACTGGTAATGAACATTTTTATACTATTTTTACTTTTATTTTTCCACGGAATTATCGATTAATTAAAATAATTTATGACACATATGTTCATCTAACTAGTGGGATGCACGGGCGCGCGTTGCGCACCTTTGATTCAGTCGTCACTCGCGCTTGACGATGTCGGAGTTTAGTGTCTTTTTGTGGCTGCATGTTACCTTTTCATATGCTAGGACCAAATTTACATACACAGAAACAAAAACATAAAGGCTGCACCAAATACAAAGGCAGACAACTTGTAAAGATATCAAATCTGATCCAATTTTCCCAGCTAACCTAGGTCTCCTTAAATCAGTTTCTAATCCAAAGGAAACTCATGGCTCTAACCTCTTCAACTGTCTTTTCCACCGATGCAGCCTGGCCGTTAAAGATCATGTCATTTCTCGATCTCCAGATGCACCAAATCGTGGTTAAGACGACTGCATTGAAGGCTTTTCGCTTCTTTGTTCCACCATTAATCGCCTTATGGAACTCTAAAATATCACGAAAGCTGAATGCAAATAATTGGGGAGTCTTACACCATTGAGTAACAACCTGCCACACCCTTTGAGCAAATCCGCATGACACAAAAATGTGATCACATGTCTCCAAGGACTGTTGTGAGTAGCTGAAAAAAAACAAACCAAACGAAAGAGAGCAGGTTGCAAACTATTTTAAAAGCTAATAAAAAAAGCATATGCAAATTGACATAGGCTTTTTGAATTGCAAACACATAGTTGCAAAGGGCAAAATTGTTTTTTTGCTCCATAGTAAAATACAAGAACCAAGTATACCATTTACACATATATACATAGAGATTATTTAACACATAAGTGATTAGATGCAGTATAATATGCATAACAATCATTTGACTAAAAGCAGGTCAGGTAAAAAGTTTTTAAAATACACTTAAAACTAAATAGAATACCTTAACGGAAATGGTGAATTATTGCATTGATGAAGTTGTGCGAGAACGACCTAAAATGAACAACCAATGTAAATTTAGTAAACAAATACACCAAAAAAGCCCAAACCGCGCATCTTAAATGCTACCAAACTTTCCCAAAGCCGCAACTTTATTGCTGTAAAAAACAGTCGAAAAAAATACAGCCTAATTGCTGGAAAAATTGGCCCAAATGCGCACTTTATTGCTGACAAAACAGATCTGATCGATCAGCTTTGTTGCTACGAAAACAGACCTCAACATGCAATTTTGTTGCTGCCAAAGAAGTCATTAAACGTGCAACCTTTATATCCATTATAACAGTGGTGAAGCCCAACCTTACCTCGGGTCAGGACCAGTATCAGACTTGCTTTTGATGATATCGCAGTTCGGACAGCTGATGAGGCTAAGCTTTCCAGTGGGCTCATGGGCACAACCATATTTGTTATGATCCTCTTGAACAAAGCTCTATAATCAATAGTGTTTTCGGCTTCTATGCATATCCTAGCCATGGTTTGGACCGCCAGCTCTGGGTACGCCCCAGCTGCAGTTTCTCCACTGACCATGACACAATCAGTGCCATCAAGAACTGCATTAGCAACGTCTGTGGCTTCAGCTCGAGTTGGTCTTGGAGACTTGATCATGGACTCCAGCATTTGAGTGGCGGTTACAACTGGCTTACCTTGTAGGTTGCACTTGTGCACTTGTATATCATCACTTTTTGAGCTAGAAATATCTTCTCAATCGGGATTTCCATCCCCAGGTCACCACGCGCCACCATAAACGCGTCTGAATTCGCCAAGATTTCATCAAAGTTGGCAGCACCTTCTTGATTCTTAACCTGCCAAAGATTGCAAGTTAGAACTAATTTGCATAACAAAATGCAAAGAGTCACTATTTAATGTTTTACCTGTTGGAACATTATCGCTTCTTTATTTTAATATTATTTTACGCATTTTCATTCTAAAGACCCAATAAGTCCAAACCATGAAACCAAACCAAACCAAAGTCAAACCGTCTATTGCCTTGGTCTGGTCCTAAACGATTGGATTTTGTTTACAATATTCAAAAACTGTTATTAACGGTTTAGCTCACAGTGTGAACTAAAAACCGTCCAAATCAACTGGTAAAAATCTCTGCTAACATCAACGTATATCAAACACATTTTGGGAAAAAAAACACACCTTAGACATGAGAAGGATATTTTTGGCGTGTTCGCCCAACAACTGCGAACCTCAACCAAATCCGAACCCTTTCTAACAAACGACAAAGCAATCATGCCAATCTTATTAGGAACGCCCCATTTCATGATATCTTCTTTGTCTGTCATGGCCAGTGTTGGGAGATCCACAATCACTCCCGGAAGGTTAACGTTCTTCCGTTCACCAAGAACCGCAGTGTTCTCACAACGACAACGAACCAAGCCGTTTTCAATGTCACAGGATAGAACAGTAAAAGAGATGGTCCAATCTAAACAGAGGATGACACTGTTTGGTTTTACATCATGTGCTAGCTTCTTGTAGCTCATGCAGAACATCTTGTCATCACCTTTGATTGTGTAAACAGTAGAGATGGTGATTTCTTGACCTTAAATCAGCTGGACCAGCTTACCATCTTTCAAAAAAACGGTTCGAATCTCTGGACCCTGAAATAAAACAAAAAATCATATCAACACTTTACACGATCTATAAAATAAAAACTTTATTTTTTCTTGATTTGCAATGAGAACCCGTTACCGGATAACTCATGAAACCCCATCAATCCAATCTTAACGAATGCAATCAGATAAATCGCAACTATATAAGTCATTAATAATGGAAATCCATGCAAAAAGATATGTTATGACAGATTGTTTGATAAAAATGCTTCCTAGTGACCAAAAACATAAGATGTTGTTGTCATGTTGATCAACAAAAAATACAACAAATAAAACTGAAGAATCAAAATCAAGAATATCAATATCATATCAAAATATTGGCAATGGATATAATTATTACATATAAAAAGCTAGATATAAGTATATGTATTAGTATAGATTATTATGTAATATGTATAAAATTAAGATACCGACGGTTATTATAGTTTAGACACGTTGATTAGATACTTATGGCGGTTACTGCCCTAGAAGTTAGTATATATATTGTCAGGATCGCTATCATTTACGGTTACCAAGTTTCAGAAAAACCAAATCATAAACAAAGAACCGAAACCCCACTGTATCAATATTTACGAATTCATTTATGATATTCGTTTGTTTCAATCATTTTACGCCTAAGCGCCTAGGTGAAAGGTGCCTAAACGCCTATTCGCGAGCTAACACATTCAATCAGTAAGCACCAAACTATTAAGACTTCCTAGGCTCGGTAAGCTGCTTGTTTTCTAAATACAATTGGTACATTTGGTAATAACTATTACCATATTTTGATGGCTTATATAAGTTATTTAAAGTTTAGTATTCGCTAATTTATTTCCCACAACAACTGACATTAGGACCAAAAAAAGCACAAATTTAGATAATAAAAAATAGATAAGTACAGCATACCATTCAAATAGATGTTGCCGTCTAGGCGCCTACGCGCTTAACGAATAGGCGAATAGGCGTTTAGGCGCCTAGGCATTTAGTTCGCCTACGCGCCTATTCGCCTAGGAGCATAGGCGCTTATTTGCTGGCGTCTAAACGAATAAAACGCCTCTTCTTCCTCTGTTTTTCGTTTTTATTATAAAACAAATCCCTAGAAAATCTTGACCCTTGAATTCAAGAATATGATACAAAATATTGAAAAGGTTAATAATTTTTTATAACCTGCCGCAATACTCTATGTGATTTACCTGAACATTGTGAACTATATTCTTATAGGAATAATATAGTTTTATAACCATAGCCGAAACAATATAGGCTGCAAGTAAGAGTGATTTTGGTGGTTGAAGTAAGCATGGATGATTGTACATGAACCTGAACCCAACCCACTTGAAAGGTGTTAATATAGCAGCTAATAAAAATAATATATACCAACAAAAAAATAAGCTAAAAAATGAAGAGATGCACATAGGAATTCACTTCCTATTTGTGTAATAATTATTAGCAAATGAGAGGGTCAGAGAGAGAGAGAGAGAGAGAGCTGAAGAGAGGCGAAACGCACGTACCGGAGCTACAGCGGCGATGATAAGGACAATGTACAGATCGAAGGAGAGCCGGCACTTGGGCGCCGCCGTAGCTGCGCTGCAAGGAGCAGCAACGGCTCTCCCTTGATCTGTACATTGCCCCTCTGTGGCGGTCACCGAGTGCGAACCAAGCTTCGTAGCGGCGGAGGAAGCTCTTTCCATCTTGGCTTCATTGGAGGAGGAGATCTGGAGGTGTGAAGGATTGATGAACAGAGGAAAAACGTGTAGAAGACAGGAAATCAAGTCAAAATGGGTTTTTTAACAAAAGGTGTAGGTGACTCATCGGAGGAAAAACGTGGTCACAGGGAAAAAACGACACCTGGAAACCACTCATTTTTTTTAAAAGGACATTTAAAGGAAAGGTGAAAAAAACGGCACCTGGAAACCACTCCATGACTCGAACCCGGGCAAAAGACAACACACAGCAATGCCACAACCATCTGAACCATAAGAATTTCTATTAATATTCTTAGAACCATTGCTATTTAAAGGATTTTAATAACATAAGATGGCACTATTAATGCCCATCCATAAATTAACATATAGGATAATTTTAGCTAACTATTTCACAATTTTTCTTCTACGTTTTCTAATAATTATCCAAACTGTATTATATAGTGTTAGTGGCTAGTGGCTTTTTTTTTATACTTTTCTCATAAGATAGAGAGTCACTGGCGGTAATTGTTTTACCAATTTTCCTATAAAATCTGGCGATAAACTGGAAATAGTTAAGGATATAATTGTTTGTTTGAGGAAAATATATATTAGTTCATGATTTTATATATAAAAAACTAGTTTTTATCGGGCGTCCCGGGTTGAAATATCTAATATGACATAATAAAATATTTAATATGATAACATAATTAATAACTTGCCAATATATGATTAATGAATATTATTATTATTATTATTATTATTATTATTATTATTATTGTTGTTGTTGTTATTATTTATTTTAAACAAATCTCCGCCATAAGTTATCATATTCAAATAAAAAAAACGAATCTTTGCGTCGGGGTATAAATCTAGTGCCATTACAAAATATTATATAATATCAAATGAATTCGGAAGTTTGTAATCGATCATTATAAAAAGAATTAACAGGAAAAAAGGAAAAAAAGTTATTTATTGAAATATCGAACGCATTAGTCTAAGGGTTATGTTATGCGTTAAAAAATTCATGGGTATATGATCGGGTATATAGTTCGGGTATTTGGGTATGTGGTTTCGGGTAATTGGGTCGGGTATCACCTAATCCCAGGCTCGACCTAAACCCACATTTTTTTTAAACTAATCCCAATGTCGGGATACAAAAAATAGTCGTTTTTTTTTCTCCGTTTTTTATATGGCACTATGGTACTCGTTGGAAAGATAATAAAACGCTCGTTAATTTGGTGTAATTTTTTTCTTTAAAAAATCTCGTATATAAAAGATATTAACGTTTAAAAGTTATGGGAGGAAACATGAGAGAGAAAATAATAAAAGTTTAATATTTACATTTAGTAGATTAGATATTTAATAGATTAGGTTAGGTTGAAAATTGAAAGGATTTTGAACATTTTTTACAAAATTTATAAATGTTACAAATCAGAAAACATTTGTCAAAAGATTGGATTATCAAAAGGTATGTTATCATCTCTCTATCTAAAAAAAAATGGTTAATGTATTGGGATGAAACTAAAAAAATGATAATGAATGTAGAAAGGTTCATCCATCTTGGAGCAGGATTCGAACCTTGACACACTCATTTATCATTTGGTGTCACTTTAATTTTCATGGCCACTTTTATGAAAGGCCACTTTGAGTTTCATTCTCATCCATTAATATATATATACATATATTCAGAAGAATGGATGAGGACAAAATCTCAAAAATCTGGTGAACACTTAGAAAATTCTAACCAAAATCCCAGAAATCTGGACTTATGGTTTAATTCATTGCAAGTTGAAAAAAGTAGTGGCATACAAGGTGGGACCAGTTTATCAACGTGTCAACACAGGATTGATTCAAGATCAAAAAGTCTCTTTTTGTCCTTGAAAGGGGGAAGATCCTGGACATCATGGGACACGATGGATAGTACAGTAAAAACGGCAAAATAAAAAGTAACCGTTACACCATCAAGTGGACTATATCAATCGAATGCAGCATTAAAATCCAATTAAATATCAGGTATCCGAAAAGTTGCCATCTTCAACAAACCTCAGATATATAAATACCCATCTGATAATTACTAACAGTCCATAACACCAGAAACCAAAGTCAGCCAAAAATCACTCAACTTTCTCAAAATCCTACAACTCTTAAACATGTCTACCTCAATCACAAACCCTGAATCTTCAACCTTTGTTACACCCCAAAATTTACCAAGAAACAGATGGATAGCCTACTGTGATGGGAAAGCAAACAATATTGAGTATTTGAAAGGCATCATATCATCATTGAGTATTTGAAACACTGCCCTCTTGCAGGAGCTCTGACTAACTCTAAGTCAGTACCAGTTAAAGTGTTGAAAAAAGTATAGGAGAAAATGAAGGTAGAAGAGGTAGATGGTGGCATAGAGGAGGTCCTAGTTGCTCATGTCTGGGATAATCACACACTGAAGATTGATCTGCAAGATATAAGAGATATTTTGGGTTACCAACTGAAACAGAGTATGATGGGTTACCAGATGTTGACCAGATGGGTCAAACTCTAAGGGATATAGGTTACAAAACCAACTTCAACAAGTTAGGAGATTTCAAGATAGGGAATTTGTCACCTTTCTAGAGTCTATTTTTTATGATCATAAACAAATGTTTAACTTCAAAGACATAAGGAATGGACCAGGAAAGCCCATATTCTTTGAGTCTTCTGCATGGCTTGGTCAATGGGGCTAAACTGGATATGCTGACTTGATCTGGAACCAGATCAAGAGGAGGAACCTAGACTCAAAGACACCTAAAAAGGGAGATAAAGAAACAGAAAAACATCTTTACTATCCTTGATTCTTGGGACTTCTTATTGCAAGAAAGATAGAAGAAGCAAAGATGCAATTTGAAGACAATAAGCCCATGTTCAACTCCACCTCCATGCCAGCCTGGAAGGCAAATATTACAAAGTGGAATGAAGAAGACCAACTGCCACATCTAACCAGAGGTATGATCTCTTTTGTACCTAAAAATTCCACCATCTTAAAGAATAACTTGAAACTTATGAACAAACAAGAGAGCAACAGCCTTAATGGCTCAAATTCTAAGTTTCAAAAAAATTCCCAAAACACCCCTCCAGCAGAGCACTCTAAAACCACCAGCAAGGTGAGGAATTATGAGGAATCCTCATCCAGATCAGTACCTATCCCTCACCTTGACCAACACACCATATGTTTCATTTAACCTACCAGCAATTGAAGGCACTATCAATTAATATATATATATATATATATATATATATATATATATATATATATATATATTTAAGGAATTGGTTCAAATGAGAGCCTTTGGCCAAATTGAGAACTGATAGAACCATTCTGGGACACACATTTCACTAAAGCAAATATTTTTTTTGTTGCTTTAATCGCTGCTTTTTATACTTGAATAATTTATTTTATTTTATTTTTTTCAATATACACATGTGTATAATTGCAATATACACATATGTATAGCTGAAAATGTAATATGCACATATGTATAAATAAAACAAAAAAAAATTCTTGCTTAAAAATGTGCGATTAAGAAAAAAAATTATAAGAAATGTGTGGTCCAGAATGGTTCTCTCAGTTCTCAAATAGGGGTTGGTTCTCTTAGGATCCATGCCCATATATATAATTAGGCTATACCCCAGGAGCGTCCTAGGGTTGAAAAATCTAATATGACACATCAATTTTACATATGAAATAGACTGATGCGCTTTATAGTTACATGCCGTAAAGCTTCGGGTAGCACCTAACCTAAAACAATTAACAATGTATCTCCATTGTTAAAGCCTAACCTTAAACAATGTATAATTCTAATGTTAACATCTAACTTAAAGCAATGTATAACTCTAATATTAATACCTAACCTAAAACAATGTACAACTCTAATGCTAACACCTAACCTAAAACAATGTATAACTTCAATGTAACTCTAATATTAACACATATCCTAAAGGCTAAAAATGTACAACTCTAACATACTAATATTGATACCTAACCTAAAAAATGTATAACTCTAGTATTAACACCTATCATAAAGGCTAAAAAAATGCATAAGTCTAATATCAATATTCAATACCTAACCTAAAACAATCTATAAGGTAGCGTTTGGTATGATGGAATGGTAGGGGGAATGGAATGGACCATTACGAGGTAATGAAAAATAGTGTGTTTAGTTGGTTAAAGGAATGGAATCACCCATTCCACAAGACATTCCATTCCTTCAAAACCATTCCATCCACCCTCCATGTTTTTTTGTTCATTCCATCCCGCATTCACCCTTTACTAACAACACCATAACCCACCACCCACCACCACTATCGTCACCGCCCGCCACCGCTGCTACCACCACCCACTGCTGCCTTCACCACCCACCATCGTCGCCCACTACCGTTGCCGCCACCACTGACCACCGTTGTCACCTCCTGCCACCATCGCCACCACCCACCACCGTCGTCGCTACCACCAAACACTGCTACCACTACTTTCACCCACCCACCACCGCCGCCGCCACCCATCACCATCACCCACACCCACCACGGCCGCCATGCAACACCACCCAACACTGCCCACCACCGTCACCCACCCACCGTGTAACATTTCGCATTTATACTTGTACGTTACTTTTATCATGAATAAAAACGTCAAGTTTCGGTATTATTGTTCGCATTTAATAATTATTGTGGCATTTTGGGAACCCTAATACTATAATAATTATATATAACATACATATATATTTGGAAAATATGTCAAAAAAAAATAAAAGCTTGGGTCGGGAATCGAACCCGCGCCCCAAGCCGGCCCACATGCACACACAACATAACCAACTGCTCTACACATACTTCTTTGATTAAACCCAACACAATATTATTATATAACATGATTTATTCTTCACAGTTGACTTGGAAAGTCAACTGTGAAGCCAATCTTCCATAATTAACAATTTTGGACGCGCTTTTGATCCTGGTTTGGAATGAATTCGTGATTTCCGGCCTATTATGAGTCATTCACACGTACAATTATCATTAAGACGGATCAATATAACAAAATTACTCAACATTACATTCAATACACGGTCAACATACCAATTCGACGACTCAAGTCCTATCACTATAAATTGGATCTCTCCACACCTTCTACAATCGCCGAATACCCTCCCTCAATCTTCAATTTCTCTTATTAATCCACTGTTCTTGAATTTTTGATCGTGTTTTGACTTCGAGCTTTGACTGAGCAATCGTATTCAAAACGTGTTTGTAAGTATCACTTTTTGTGTGGGTTTTATCCTTCGGCAATCACACAACAATAACCCCATGATTAATCGGGTTATTGTTGTGTAATTCTTGTAATTGCAAAAACTAGGGCACGTTCATACAATTTTGGGGAAGAACACGATTTTGTATATGTTATAAATTATAAACAAACTGAAACAAAACACAACCACTGGTCTAGACCAAGTGGTTGTGCCTGGTATCCTTGAACCGACCCACGCGGGTTTGATCCACAGCAGCAGCATCATTTCTTTTCTTTTTGTTTGTTTTGTTTAAAAACAATCAAGTTTTAAATATAATTACTTGTATTTTAAAATTTCATTTTAAAATACTAAAACACTTTTAAAAAATTCTACAAAAATTATTTTGTGTTAATCTAGTGAAAAAGTTTAACATACAATTTTTAGTTTTAAAAATTTATTTATTTAATATATAAAATAAATAAATCAAGTTTATTCTATTTTATTTATAAAATTCTATAAAAATATCAAAACGATCTTATAAATTTCCACAAAAATTATTCTGAGTTTTTTATAACAATAAACTTTTCTGAAATGATTTTTATTTCTGAAAAATCATTTATTTAATATTTTTAATCAATTTTTGTTAGTTTTAATCATAATTAAATCATAATAAATTCATTTTTCAATATTTTTGCACCAAAATTTTATATAAATTATTTCTGATTATTTGGAACAGAAATATAATTTTTAATCTAATAAATCTTTAATTTTAGTATTTTTAAATATTAAAGTTAAATTTTGACAATTTGAAATAAATAGATATAATATTCTATTTTTAAGAAAATAATTTTATAAAAATTATTTTTATACTTTAAAACACATTATTGTGACCATCTTAAATTCAAATTTTATAAAAAGACTATTGTTTATTTATTTATCAAATTTCTCTCAATTATCAAACATTTTAATTATTAATCCAACAAATGTTTATCCCCAAATCGAAACCCTAGAATATACTTGTAGACTAGATAGACTTAGACTTATTTGTTACCTTATACATAGGGTAATACTTGGCAATCTTTTGGGCTACACTCATACTGTTTCTCAAGACTTAATACTATACTAAGGTGAGTTTACGTAACCATGTTTATGCAATTCTTCATACTTGCAACATTATACTTAAGCAATTCTACATGCATGTCTAGTTGTAAACTTTAATGCCTCATGAATTAGACAACAACAACAGTTTCAACGAGTTTCAACATTACATAATCATTAGCTATGGCCAAGCCGGCGATACTCAATAATAGATCTATTGGATTGACAATCCCACCCGGATACGTGTACCTCCTACATAGGTAGCGTGGGTGATTGTTATCGTTCCAACATATTATTAAGGTGAACCGTGGATGACGGGATGGACCTAAACTAGTCGGAGGTTTGATTATGTCGATTCAACATATTATGTTTATTCATGTAGACTTAAACTTACGATAGACATATGAATTGCTAAACTTTTATACTTAAACTATTTGCTTGACATGGCTTATGTATTCTCACCAACTTCTAGTTGACCCCCCCCCCCCCATTTTTACAACTCAACAGGAAATAATGATGCATGAAGACCAGAGTATTTACATGAGAAGGCAAACTAAAGTCTATGCTTGTTTGGTTTTTGTGATGTATTAGATTTCCACTTAAAACTCATTATGTATTTCCATTTTTGGATATTTGCACTTTAAATTAATTTCAATTAAAATTTGATTACCATGTGCTACTGTATACTCATTCTTACGTGACACCTCGATGTTTCCGCCATCGGTTGGGGTGTTACAGATTGGTTTAGAGCCTTGGTTATAGGGAATTAGGTTATTAGAAAATAATCTAGACTATAACCTTAGGGACTTAAACAGTACTTGCTTCTCTTATTTGTAACCCTAATTGCTTCCTTAATCTTATCCCTATCCCATACAACCCTAAGCCTACAAGTGACTACTCTTATTCGTCTGCTGCAATCTTGATCCACCATTAGATTAATAGGACAAAATCCTCAGGTTTAACCTGAACCCCCTTGAGATCTCGTCGAAGTTCTAGATTTTAATAACGAACACGTGCAATTTGGAAGGGTGAACGCCTGTATTCTGAGTCTTCTGTCTAGGCTGGCATTGCGCATATATCCCAATCAGACGAGGGACCCGGATGCCTACCTGGGAATTCTCGGGATGAGTGTTCACTTATAGGCTAAAGCATGTCTTCATATGTTATTAGAATCTAGAATCTTTGATAAGTCAACGTTTCGTTTATTCGTTTTAACTAATGAATAAATGATTACATTCCTTATATAACCTCATTCATTTCATTGTGTCTCTTACAGATCATGCCTCCACGTCGCAACACTCGCATTAACAATGGTGACAATCAAGATGAAGTGAATAGCAACAACCATGACGCTAACCACAATAACAACAATAACAACAACAATAATGGTGTCGATGCCCAACTGGCTGCGATCATTTCTCAACAAATGGCGCAGCAAATCGCAACTCTGGTTCCCAATTTACTAGCTCAAGTCATCCAGATGAACGGCAACGGGAACGGTAACGACAATGGTAATGGAAATGGAAACCACAACGGGAACGGGAATGGTCTCCCAGCCTGTACTCTTAAGCACTTTAATTCCTGTAATCCCCCAAAGTTCAGTGGAGAAGAAGGAGCTACAGGACTCCTACAATGGTTTGAGGGTATTGAGAATACCTTCATCAACAGTGAATGCCCCGACAACTTTAAGGTTCGTTACGCCATGAGTGTTCTTCACAAACGAGCACTCACTTGGTGGAATGAGGAAAAACGCACCCGTGGAGCCGAAGTTGCACTTGCCATGACATGGGATCAAGTCAAGGAGGTTATGAAGGATGAGTTTTGTCCTCGCAACGAGGTTAAGAAGCTAGAAGATGAGTTCCACACCCTTGCTCAAGATAGTGGGGAAAACCTTGCCTACAATACCCACTTTCACGAGCTTAGCTTATTGTTGCCCCACAAAGTCACTCCCTGCCTGTAGCCATCGAAAAGTATATCAGTGGTCTGCCCATGCAAATCCAGGACACAGTGTGGGGAAGGAATCCTGCCACCTTGGAGGAAGCCAAACGTCTGGCGGCTACTCTCACTGATAATCATGTGAAGAACGGTACTCTCTTCCGCAAGGGCACTAAGAAGACTGTTGCAAAAGACACTCCTCAGCCCGCTATTGAGGTTAAGCCCGAGACCTCAAGCAACAAGAAGCGCAAGGCTAGGAACTACATGGTTGCTACCACCCCACCTGCAGCACAAAACCCAGCCAAGAAGCCGTATGGCGGGAGTCACCCTCTCTGCAACACTTGTCAATACCATCATCTTCCTGGCAGACCATGCCGCCAATGTAATAACTGTAAGCGGTATGGACACTACACCAACGCTTGCCAAGCCCCTGCTGCCCAAAACAACCCAGCCAGAAATGCCCGAGCTCTCAACCAACAAAACAACAGACCTGCTCGTGGTCAGTGCTACGAGTGTGGCAGCCCAGACCACTATATCAAAAATTGCCCCAATCGTAACCAAAACCAGAACCAGAACCAAAACCGCAACCAAAACCATAACCGCAACCAGAACCAAGGTGCTCGAGGCCGCGCCTACAATCTCAATGCTAACCAGGCCCGTGACAACAACGAGGTGGTGAATGGTACGTTTCTCATTAATAACCACTATGCATCCATATTATTTGATTCGGGAGCTGATAAGTCATTTGTATCACTGAAGTTTGAACCTTTACTTAACTTACCCCAAACTAACCTAGAGGAACCTTTAGTGGTAGAGGTAGCTAATGGGAAGTCTATCTCGATCGATTCTATTATTCGTAACTGTGTGCTGAATCTCGACGAACATACTTTCTCTATCGATCTCATCCCTATGCATCTTGGAAGTTTTGATGTCATAGTAGGCATGGACTGGTTGTCAACCCATCGTGCTGAAATTCTATGTTTTGAGAAAGTCATTCGCATTCCTCTCGAATCCGGTGAGATTTTGAAGATCTATGGTGAGAAGCCTTGTGGCGAGCTTAAGCTCATGTCTTGTACTACTGCCCAAAAATACTTACGAAAGGGGTATACAGCTTTCTTAGCTTACGTGATAGAAAAGAAGGACAAGGGCAAAAGTATCCAAGACATCCCAATCATTCAGAACTATCCTGAAGTCTTCCCAGAGGATTTACCTGGTTTGCCTCCTGCTCGACAAGTGGAATTTAGAATTGATCTTGTTCCTGGTGCTAATCCTGTCCCCAAAGCTCCTTATCGTCTTACACCCTCTGAGATGCAAGAACTTGCCAGTCAACTACAGGAACTCTCTGATAAAGGTTTTATTCGCCCCAGTTCTTCTCCATGGGGAGCCCCTGTCTTGTTCGTTAAGAAGAAAGATGGATCTCTTAGAATGTGTATCGACTATCGTGAACTCAACAAACTCACCATCAAGAATCGTTATCCATTTCCTAGGATTGACGATCTTTTCGATCAACTTCAAGGAGCAACCCACTTCTCGAAGATTGATCTTCGTTCTGGTTATCATCAGCTTAGAGTCCACGATGAAGATATTCCCAAGACAGCCTTTCGTACACGATATGGTCACTATGAATTCATGGTCATGCCTTTTGGATTGACCAACGCTCCCGCAGTGTTTATGGATTTAATGAATCGAGTTTGTAGACCCTACCTCGACAAATTCGTGATCGTCTTCATCGATGACATTTTGATTTACTCTAAATCAAAGTCCGATCACGAACAAAATCTTCACTCCATCTTGGGTCTCCTAAAGAAAGAACAATTGTATGCTAAGTTCTCGAAATGTGAATTTTGGCTTAAGGAAGTTCAATTTTTGGGACATGTCATTGATATGAACGGAATTCATGTTGATCCTGCAAAGATCGAAGCTGTGAAGAATTGGAGTGTTCCTAAAACTCCAACTGAAGTCCGTTCCTTCCTGGGTTTGGCTGGTTATTATCGTCGATTCATCGCCAACTTCTCCAAGATCGCTGTTCCTCTCACTGCCTTAACTCACAAGGGTAAACCCTATGAGTGGGGACCAAAGCAAGAGGATGCATTTGAAACTCTTAAGCTGAAACTCTATGAAGCTCCTATCCTGTCTCTACCTGATGGTAATGATGATTTCGTGGTCTATTGTGATGCATCAAACCAAGGTCTTGGTTGTGTTCTCATGCAACGAGGAAAGGTTATTGCTTATGCGTCTAGACAACTCAAGACTCACGAAAAGAATTATACCACCCATGATCTTGAATTGGGAGTTGTCGTCTTTGCTCTTAAGATTTGGAGACACTATCTTTATGGGACCAAATGTGTGGTGTTCACAGACCAGAAAAGTCTCCAACATGTCTTCGACCAGAAAAATCTCAACATGAGGCAGCGACGCTGGGTTGAGTTACTTAACGACTACGATTACGAAATTCGCTATCATCCTGGCAAGGCGAATGTTGTGGCTGACGCACTTAGTCGTAAAGAGCGTATCAAACTTCAATGTGCGAGAGTTCGTACTGATCTTCAGGATCGCATCCTCCAGGCTCAACATACTTCAGTCACCTAAGGTAACATGTACGACGAAATGTCTTGTGGTGCTGAGACTCAACTTGAAACCAAACCTGATGGTCTACTCTACTTTCTTAATCGACTTTGGATTCCTGACCGTGATGATCTTCGTACCTTTCTCATGAACGAGGCTCATAAGTCTCGTTATTCTATTCATCCTGGAGCCGACAAGATGTACCAAGATCTTCGTTATTCATATTGGTGGCCTGGTATGAAGAAAGATATTGCTCTTTTCGTTGCAAAATGCCTCACTTGTTCAAAGGTCAAGGCTGAACATCAATGACCATCTGGTATGCTCGAACAACCAGAAATTCCTGTATGGAAATGGGAGAGCATAGCTATGGACTTCATCACCAAACTCCCTCGTACACCCAAAGGTTTTGACAGTATTTGGGTAATCGTCGATCGTTTGACCAAGTCAGCCCACTTCTTACCTATTCGTGAGAAGTATTCTGTGGAAAGGTTGGCAAGGATGTACGTAAGTGAAATCGTATGTCGTCATGGTATACCCTTGGACATTATCTCTGATCGTGATGGTCGTTTCACCTCTCACTTTTGGGATTCTTTACAAGATGCTTTGGGTACCAAGTTGAACCTGAGTACTGCTTATCACCCTCAAACAGATGGTCAGACTGAACGGACCATCCAGACACTTGAGGATATGCTCAGGGCATGTATCATCGATTTTGGTGGCGCATGGGATTCTCATCTTCCTTTGGTCGAGTTTTCATACAACAACAGTTATCACGCCAGCATTAACATGGCTCCTTTCGAGGCACTCTATGGTCGTAAATGTCGTTCACCTGTCTGTTGGACTGAGGTTGGTGAAGCCCGGATCACTGGACCCGAACTAATCCAGGAAACCACAGACAAAATCCAACTCATTCAGGATAATCTTCTCAAGGCTAGAAGTCGTCAGAAGAGTTATGCTGATAAACGTCGTAAACCCTTGGAATTTCAAGTTGGGGACCTTGTACTTCTTAAGGTATCCCCTTGGAAAGGAGCGATTCGTTTCGGTAGAAAGGGAAAACTAGATCCTCGATACGTAGGCCCATTCAAAATTCTTCACAGGGTTGGAAAAGTGGCTTACAAACTTGATCTTCCACCTGAGCTAAGCAATGTTCACCCGACCTTTCATGTTTCGAATCTCAAGAAATGCTTAGCAGACGAGAACCTCCATGTTCCTCTTGAGGATGTGCAAATCGATGAAACTATGCACATTATCGAGAAACCCGTCGAGATCGTTGATACTGGAGTCAAGAAACTCAAGCGCAGTCGCATTCCGATCATTAAGGTTTGTTGGGAATCTAAACGAGGTCCAGAGTTCACTTGGGAACGTAAAGACCAGATGAAGTCTAAGTACCCACATCTTTTTCCACCAGACTCTCCAACTCCAACTTCGGGACGAAGTTTCTAAAAGTAGGGGAGACTGTAACATTTCGCATTTATACTTGTACGTTACTTTTATCATGAATAAAAAACGTCAAGTTTCGGTATTATTGTTCGCATTTAATAATTATTGTGGCATTTTGGGAACCCTAATACTATAATAATTATATATAACATACATATATATATGGAAAATATGTCAAAAAAATAAAAGCTTGGGCCGGGAATCGAACCCGCGCCCCAAGCCGGCCCACATGCACACACAACATAACCAACTGCTCTACACATACTTCTTGGATTAAACCCAACACAATATTATTATATAACATGATTTATTCTTCACAGTTTACTTGGAAAGTCAACTGTGAAGCCAATCTTCCATAATTAACAATTCTGGACGCGCTTTTGATCCTGGTTTGGAATGAATTCGTGATTTCCGGCCTATTATGAGTCATTCACACGTACAATTATCATTAAGACGGATCAATTATACAAAATTACTCGACATTACATTCAATACACGGTCAACATACCAATTAGACGACTCAAGCCCTATCACTATAAATTGGACCTCTCCACACCTTCTACAATCGCCGAATACCCTCCCTCAATCTCCAATTTCTCTTATTAATCTACTGTTCTTGAATTTTTGATCGTGTTTTGACTTCGAGCTTTGACTGAGCAATCGTATTCAAAACGTGTTTGTAAGTATCACTTTTTGTGTGGGTTTTATCCTTCGGCAATCACACAACAATAACCCCATGATTAATCGGGTTATTGTTGTGTAATTCTTGTAATTGCAAAAACTAGGGCACGTTCTTACAATTTTGGGGAAGAACACGATTTTGTATATGTTATAAATTTTAAACAAACTGAAACCAAACACAACCACTGGTCTAGACCAAGTGGTTGTGCCTGGTATCCTTGAACCGACCCACGCGGGTTCGATCCACAGCAGCAGCATCATTTCTTTTCTTTTTGTTTGTTTTGTTTAAAAACAATCAAGTTTTAAATATAATTACTTGTATTTTAAAAATTCATTTTAAAATACTAAAACACTTTTAAAAATTCTACAAAAATTATTTTGTGTTAATCTAGTGAAAAAGTTTAACATACAATTTTTAGTTTTCAAAAATTTATTTATTTAATATATAAACTAAATAAATCAAGTTTATTCTATTTCATTTATAAAATTCTATAAAAATATCAAAACGATCTTATAAATTTCCACAAAAATTATTCTGAGTTTTTATAACAATAAACTTTTCTGAAATGATTTTTATTTCTGAAAAATCATTTATCAAAACATATTATGTTTATTCATGTAGACTTAAACTTACGATAGACATATGAATTGCTAAACTTTTATACTTAAACTATTTGCTTGACATGGCTTATGTATTCTCACCAACTTCTAGTTGACCCCCCCCCCCCATTTTTACAACTCAACAGGAAATAATGATGCATGAAGACTAGAGTATTTACATGAGAAGGCAAACTGAAGTCTATGCTTGTTTGGTTTTTGTGATGTATTAGATTTCCACTTAAAACTCATTATGTATTTCCATTTTTGGATATTTGCACTTTAAATAAATTTCTATTAAAATTTGATTACCATGTGCTACTGTATACTCATTCTTACGTGACACCTCGATGTTTCCGCCATCGGTTGGGGTGTTACACACCGCCGCCTCCACCACATGCCATTGTCACTCACCGCAATTTCCTTTGCCCACCGCCACCACCCACCACCATCCACAAATCACCGCCATCGACCTCCACCTATCCCCACCACCACCCGCCACCATCATCGTCGCCATCTTCCACCACACAGCGCCACCAACCACCACCACTACTCAACATCTTCGTCCATCCACCATCACGGTTATCCTCCTCCACATTCCACCGTCGCTGCCACCCACCACTGCTGCTACCGCCACATATCACCACCTACCATCACCGCCATTGACCACCACAGCCACTCACCACCGATTTTATTCTTTCGTCTTTTCCTGCCTATCCAACAACACAAAGTAATGTTTTGTTTCATTCTCACATGGCAACCAAACAAGACATGGAATGGTAATGATCTATTCCATTACCTTGTCCATTCCGTTACATCGTCCATTCCATTCACTCATCTATTCCATTACCCCATACCAAACATACCCTAAATCCAATGTTAATACCTAATACTTCAAACAAAAAAATAGTCGTTTTTTTCTCCATTTTTATATAGCACTATGGTACTCATTGGAAAGATAATAAAACGCTCGTTAATTTGGTGTAATTTTTTTTCTTTAAAAAATCACGTATATAAAAGATATTTACATTTAAAAATTATGGAAGGAAACATGAGAGAGAAAAATCCAATTTTGTTTTTTATTTTTTTTCCTTAAATCACTTAATGTCACATGAGCATGCCACATGGCACACTTAAGGAGGAGGTTGGCCTCTTTGAGTGCCATGTGGGATTTTTAGCTTTAGAATATATACTAGGTGAAATCCCGTGTGAAAACATAGGAAGAGTGTATCTTTAAAAAAAAAAAACAATTACTCCCCAAAATATAAAAAAACATAAACAAACCAACTGCAATGGTCTGTTTACTAAACACCAAATTAAGAAGTCAATCATCTATGCAAGAAAAATTGTGTTTGGTAACGTCTGTTCAAAGGCAGTGGGTCAGTTAAGAAGATCTTTCTAAAACAGCAGTTACTAAAAACAGTTGTTGATTCAAACAGATGTTCCTTCAACGGTTTCCTTCAAACAAATGTTGCCTTAAACAGTTGTTACTAACAATGAAATAACATTTACATTTTTAACATCTATTTACTAAAGACCAAATAAAGAAGCCAATCATCTGTTATAAGCAAAATCTGTTTAGTAAGATATGTTCCTTTGACGATACCAGTTGATAGTACTAATCAGATGTTTTAATACTGAAGGGTGTTACAACCACAGAGAGATAAATCAACAGACGCATGAAAGCTCTGTTGGGATAACATATATTAAAAGAAACAGACAATCTTAATCTTCTACTGAGATTTCGTTACTCGGTTTACCAATATCTGTTGACTTGTAAACAGATGTTCTCATACAAACTCTCAGTGTTTAAAGTATTGTAATTTTATTCTATATCTTGTTTTACCACATCTGTTGACTTGTTATCAAATTTGTCACAAATAATCCTTCAAGTTCAGGACTTTATTACAAACAGACTAAAAACTTATTATAAAACTAATGACACTTTGAATATTTGGCAGATTAACCCCTGAAAAATTCAGCACCTTTGGAAACATATATTTAGCAGTTGACTTTCACAGTGGACTATTGATTTTACTCATTCTTCCAACACTAAGTATACAAGAAATTGATATTCCTATTCGGTATTATTTTACTCAAATTAGTATGTTTCATCCAATAAAGATAAATCATTATATAATGATGACATAATATGTAAAATCGAAAATTCAATATATTTAGACGCGTAATAATATTAAATACATTTAAATAATTAGCATGTGGTCTTCAATAGTTCTTTCAATCTTTTGTTCTTCTCTTGAACATGGTTTCTGTAGGACCTACAGACTTTTTGTATGTGTTCACTGAACTTTTCGTTTTGACCTTTTCGTTTGACCTTTAGTTTATTTTTCAAATTATATTGGTATATTATAATAGAAAGAATATTTACTAACTCTTTAAAATAATAATATGTAGTTTTTCGTTGTGAATGGCATGATTAGCAAATATTTCACCAACTAAACTTATCTACATATCTAGCTTTATGTTTACTTGTCATTCATCAATATTTACCACTAGCTTATCTAGTTTCATGGTTAACTAGGTGTTTATCCAGCCGCGCGTTGCGACGGCGTCAATTCGATTTACAAAATAAGAAATCGTGCAATGTTTCTAATATGTATATGTATATTTAAAGAAAATGATAGTCAAAAGATACAGGCCAGTGTTTGTCAACTGTTTGGCTAGTGGACAAACTGGGTAATGGCTCAAGAGAGGGTTCCACACTGGCGGGCTGATTGCAGAATGATGCCAACAATGATGGGCTTGACCTTCGATGAGGGGTTGGAGAGCGCAGTCATGACCCGGCTAAACCATGCCTGGATTTGAAGAATTTTAGCCATGCTAGCGTCTGCGATCAAAAGAATTAAGACAATTTTACATTATTAGTCATGCCAGGTGCCTGTTTCCATGCAATGGTCACCTATTCTTCATGATGAATCCTCATAAAATGTAAGTTGCTACCAAAAAAGAAAGATGTAACTTGCAATTTCATAAATTGCACCTGCAGCAAAATTCATGTCTCATAACATAAAAGTTGATAACATACACTCACATGTTGAATCCATTAAAGAATTTTCAATATTTAGCAAAGTTTTCACATTCTGACCGAACCCTAGGATGATCATTATCACCATTGCATCATACGATATATAATTATAATATTAATATGTCCTTAGAGGTCAAATAAATGAATAATATAATAAAAGTGATATACTTTCTTTAAGGGGAAAAATATATTTTGGGACAAAAGCGGTTCGGGTCAACTTGTTTCAGCCCACGACGGCTTCGCATGTCTTCAGTTCGTTAGAGATGATGAAAATGGCCTGATGTCTTTCAAGTTGCATCATCGACTCCCGTCTTTCCGATCCAACAGTAGACCCGATAATCAAAATCTTTGCTTGTTTTTTTTTTTTTTTTGAAGAGTGGCTCGCCACCACCAAGATAAAACCAAGTTATATATGAACACTTAATTAAATATACGTTAAACTGGCAAATTAAGCACATCAAACATATCAATGGAGTACTATACATACTACCTGTTAAGAGCAGTTACACAAACATTTAACTGATAATACTTTATACTGGCATGTTAACAACATCAAACATGCATCTTAATGGACTACTATACTTATACTTCAAATAAAAACTTTATTATAGAGGAGTACTACTTCTGAACCAACTATACATATCGATATAGCAACAAACTACTCTATCTAAACTAATGACGCAAAGGCATAATCACTTACAATAATTGCATTAGAAGGCTCGTTGTAACTATGTCCTGAATATTTTTTAAAGAAAGCTTGGATTTACAGAAATTTTGACGGCAAACACGGAACAATTGAAACGTAGGTGACAGAACTCGATAAATAGTCAACCTAGATATATTCAAGCTCTACATCTTCCTAATGTGAAATACGATCACAGCAACTATGTAATTCTAATAAGATGAGCTTAGGTATTAAAAAGTCAATTGGTTTAAACAGTTTTTATTTGCATTAATCATATTTTACCCTCGGGGCGGGTCGAGATTGATACATCTACTGTCATAGAAAATCTCATATACCAAACTATTGGTCTTCCACCACAGCGCGGAGAATAGCTTGGCTAAGTTCCATATTATCATTACTAATACTGGGGTACAGTCCCTAATCCATTTTAAATATTGTATATAGTCATTTTCTGTGTATAATTTGTCCACATAAATAGCCTTTTTCTTTGTTTTGAAGGATAATGATGACTTTTTAACAGATACAGATAGGGTACTCTCAGTTTAAGATTGCCTTACCCTTTGTTTTCAATGATAATGATGACTCTTTTATATATACAAATAGAGTACTCTGTTTATGGTAAATGAAAAATATTCATGCAAGATCAAATTACCAGTTAGTTAGATAATAAGTTACATTATTTCTACATTTCTATATCACTTTATACTACCAATAACCAATTCACATACAAACTTTATACCTGAGATAGTGCAGACTGCATTGTAGACCCCATTCTTTGTATTGCTTTGATTGCCGACCAAAGAGATGACTGGCTAAAAAACATAAAATTTGACCTGGCTAAAAAACTCCTTATTATCACGTCTGCAAATGAGTCCTATAACATATTAGCTACACTCAAGTTGGTTGAAAAATGAAAATATAAAAAATCAAACAAAGAAAACATAAAATTTGACTTGCATACATAAGACACACATATACATATCCCATACCAAAAACAACATGTTCAACCCAAATATGGTTGACCCATTACCCAAGCAAGCCATTTTGCTACCTTCACATGACGTATAGACAATTAACAAAGTTCATGTTGTATAGTTAGCAAATGATGCAAAACGCATCTAGATAGCATATAAATATATAAAACGTTCCTTAAAATTTTCAAATAGAAAAAAAATATAAAATATAATAAAAATTAACAATTTTACATACTAATGACCTAAAAAACATGCTTTAAGACAACATTTACACGAATTAAAATAAAGTGGTTGCAGACTCCCCGCTAAACGTGGCTGTGGGGGCACGGTGCATGCAGTCAACAATTTGCTTAGGAACAAAATGAGGCATTTATTCGTCAACAGCAAAAATGCTAAACCAAAAATGTTGCTGGTTCACTCGCCTTTTTGTTCACCCCCTCCCACACACATATTCACATACAAACATTTATTTTTCTTGTTATGCAAGCTTGGTCATGTAAACGCCTTTGAATAACCCCAAATTACCATATTAACCATCTGAATCGATTTAAAAGAAGATACCTGGTAACCCAACATCAAGTATTTGACCTAGAATTAGTCCATATTTAGTGTTGAATTGAGTTCGAAGGCACGTGCAACCTGTCAATGGTTCAAAAGTTGGATGAAACAAACCCACAATCTAATTTCATGTTTCATTATTTGCATGAACCGATCGAATATTAATGTTTTTCACAGATAAAACGTATCACATAGAATCAACATAATAGGTTGAGTTTTCATGAATACCACAATTAACCGGAATAAATACCTGAGCCGCCCCTTCTTTGTGTACCTTCATCTCTCTGTCTCTATGATTTCACTCAACCAATTTATAAACTGTCATCACTGGCCAAAAACCAAATCTTGAAACATGAAAAAGACAATTATTGAAGTTTAACAAATGCAAAACCTGAAAACTGAAATGGTATTAAAAAATTGAAAAAGAAACAGAGATTTTGATGTAAAAGTATAATGACATCATTTGACAACATTTATAGCTTACCTGCTAAAATAAGGAGCACCGGTAGAAATGCTTATAGTGAAAAATAAGATCTTGTGGACACTCCTTTAACAACTTTTTTCCAGCATATCTCACTAATTCACACCTTATACAACTCATTTTACAATACAAATATGTAGAAACCTAAAGTATTAAAGTTACGAAGCATAGTAAAGCTACAATCAAACCTGTCAAGGGTGACCTGAGATTCATCGATCAACACAGATCTGAGACATACAAGCTTTGATGGGGTCAAAAACGTGAAGTAGAAGAGTGATTTGATTAATGAAATGGTTGCAGCGATAAAGAGGCGGAGATGATAATCTCCTCTGGCGTCTCCATATGTTTCTCTCTCTAGGTTAGGTTGAGAAGAGAGTGTGTAATGTGGGGATATAAGAAGAAGGGCAGAGCAACGGAGAGGTGTCCACCACCGCCTAAACTAACAAATGATACACTACCACGCCCACAAACCGCCTAGAATAACAAATGGGAGGATAGCAGCTGTACAAAAGGACTGTTCGTTAAGGAATTACTGTTCAAATCACTTCATTTATTAATATAGTGTAATTAAGCAAAATTGCACAAAGTACTAGTAAAAATGATTGAATCAGAATTTCGTCTGTGAGTTCAGTCGAATATTACTGGTATATTTGTTTGATATATGTCCAAAAGTTAATTAAATGTCAGCGTTAATTAACTCGCACGATACAATCTGAAAAGTTACACGTTAATACACGAATCAGATAAGTTTGCATTTAGGTATGTTATCATTTGTGAAATAATAAATAGTTTTGAACTTTAGGGACTTAAATATTAATTAGATTAATATTAAGGAGGCTTAATGTAAGATTGTGTTTTATAAAAAGGAGATTAAGGTGAAAACCCTAATCAACCTTATTAACAAAAACAACCTCCCTTCCCTTCCAAGAAAACTTTCGGCCACCCCTTAGGGCTGCCACTTCTTGCTGTCGCCGGTCAAGCCACCGCTGCCGCCTCCTCTTTGTGGGTTGCTGCTTTCGGGTGTCTTGTGCCCATGCTTGGTTGTGACTTCTTACTAGCGATGATTCGTTGTAACCCGCGTGTTACAATTCCAGTGTAGTCGTCAAAGTTTGGTTACTAAACCTCCTATGGTTGTTTATATTATTTATTTGTTTATACGCGTTTAACCTTGATCCTGATTGAGAATATTTATTGATTGGATTAATAAATCAAACATATATTTTATATACATAAATCGGCCATATATATATATAGATATATAATCGGTTTTGTTATATAAATTGTTTCCACTTCGTATATGATACCATGATTCCCAATAATATTTACTTAAGAAAAGCCCAAAAGATAGATAAATTTCTTCTTATTACTAACAGAAATCAAATACAAGAAATCATTTTACTGATACGATTTACAATAATTGCATATATTGCATGGAAGACAATGATACTTGTTACTCTTTATTGTAGGTACTGTCCATGCTTAATTTCATGGTGCTTTAAGTTCTTCTTCCTGCATTTTTGAACAAAGATGTTTATGAATGTAAAAGAATAGGTACTTACCAAAAATTCTTTTCACCCATTTAAGAGTTCATTTCTGTATATATATACAAGTTTGCTTAAAAATCTTCATTAGATAATAATTAGTAAACATGCAAGTTTCTCAAGTGTTCACCAAAGTTACTTCGAAAAAATCATCCAAAGTCGCTTGACTTTCATTAGATATTCAAATTTAGTGTATTATTTTTTCTTTTTTTTTATTTTATAAATGCGTAAAGTTTCTAAATGAAACATATATGAATCTTGGTTCTAATAAGTAATCGTATATGAATCTTAAATTTTTTTATATAAAATTACATTTATAAAAAAAACATGGGATTAGAACACCTAATGAAAGTTGAGTGATGATCACTTTAGAGTTAAAAAAAAAACAAAAAACAAAAAACAAAAAACGTTAAAGTGACTTTACTGAACATCTGGAAAACTTATTTACTTTGCTGAGGAAACCATGGCGTATTTGAAGTATCTATATGTGTTCTTTTTTCTGCTTTTTCTAGAGCAAAAATGAGGTAATGTCATTATTTAGTTTTGCATGGACCAAACATAATTATGCATATTTCATGACTTGTTTCTATTATGCATATGAACTAGAGTCTACATGTTACTATAACACGTACACTAAAAACGGGAACATGGTATTTATTAAGAAGATGATAGCTAGGTATACATATATTAATTGCTACTTTACCTTTATCATGCCCCATTAGTGGTCCTATACTTGGGGAAAGGAACTTGACCACTCTCAATGTGTTTCACATCCTCCACTAGCATCTCATAATGCCTCTTCACTTGCTCCGCGGTCTTCCCACCGACAGCCTTCGCTACGTTGTGCCAGCGGTCAGCGGTGTCTTTGTCAAACACAGCCAAAGCCTGTTCAAAGTCCTTATTCTGCTTCACAGTCCATGAGCCTGACATTGAGCTAGATGATATGCAAGCACTCAAAAAACTGAAAAGAAAAGGATTAATGCCCTTGAAGTATTTTTATGCAATAGAATTAAAATGGTGGAAAGTGGAGAGATATATCAGAAGATCAAGTCTTAAGAGATGATATGTGTCAATAAGTGCCAATGTGTCTTTTTATAGCTCCAAAACAAAGGGGGTAAAGTGGGGTCATGCTAGTTGGCTAATAAAGCTTGCCCAAAGAGAAGAATTTAAGTGACATCATGTATCCTTAAGCATCACAAATGAACAGGACAAATCTATATATCGATCCATCGAGTGGTGGAAGGGTCGATATATATATATATATTTTTTTTTCATTTTTATCCACGATTCCCACATCTCGATCATCATCTTATTCGTTATAATCTCCGTGTCAACAAATGTGTTAAAACTATATACATTCAGGATTTAAAAGTACATGAAGAGGCAACATAAAACATCCATCTCTTCCTTCTTCATTCTCAAAATTAATAAGACTTCTTCTACGAGCCGTAGAGGCCTCTACGGCTCGTAGGTAATCATTACCAATGATTGTATGATTGTCAATCATGGGTAATGATTATCTACGAGCCGTAGAGGCCTCTACGGGTCGTAGAGGGTTGTGTGAATAAAAACTAACCTTGTGCAAATATCCGGAGCCTTATATATATATACTTGATATATATTGGATACTTCCCAAGCCTTGTTTGGTATATAAAATCCAAAACTCATTTACATGCAAGTGATTTGGTTTATAGGGATCTGCTATCTCATCTGTAGTTAGGTAAAGCAATTAAATCAGCGCCTTAAGTTGTAAGCATGCAGGAAATAACCCGGGCTGTGTATTTTCGGAGTATTGTATGCGAGGTACACGCTCTGATACCATGAAAGAATTGAATTAAGAGTATTGGTGTATCATAAATAACAAAGCGGCGTGTCACCAGATCAAGTGAAGTGACCATACCATAGTGTAAAGATCTCATCCTTAGAGGTCACAAGTTTAGTAAAATAAAATAACCTTCTAACTCACCCAAAAGACTAAATGCTTATCTAAAAGGGGTACATTGTCCTGACAAAATAAGTTTTAACTAGCCAGCTGTGTCCGTACAATGATTTTGTTTCCTAGAGCCCAAAAAATTAATATAATAGCATTCTGTCTCCTGAAGTAAATGATCTTATAGTATTTGTCTGGAAAACCATATAATAAAAGTCGGATCAATCGGCTTAATCCATGGACAGGAACTGAGATCTTATTTTTTTTACCCCACTTGAGGATGAGATTGTTGGAATCAGGCCCTTTAATTCAGGCTACTCGATCTGCAAACTATGTGTTTTAATGTGTGGTTTGAATAATATAAATGAACAGATGTTTATTTGTAGAAAAGAAAAGAACACTCCTTGTTTACCATGGCTATATAAAGCCATAAAATACAAAGGTAACCATAATACTTGTTTAATTAACTTCCTAAGACCCATTCAAAAACACAACAAACTATGACTCAACCTTAAACCTAACGGCTGGACTAATCAAGTGGGCAAAGCCCATTATTATTGGACCTAAATAAAACACAAAAACCCAAACAAACTAAATAAAGTCTAAGTCAAGATTAACCCAACATTCACCCCTTTAATCTTGACCTCTTGACCCGTTTCTTCAAAGTAGTGTCGGCTCATCATCATCATCTCGAATCAAATTAGCATCTTCTTCTTTTGATCCCTAACGTCCATATTCTTGACAATTATAACATTTGATATTTCTTTTGTCTCGATAAGAACCTTGATCCCTTGAGCTTTTCATAGATTAACAATGTCAACTGTGTAGCAGAAAATGACTTCCCTGATGAAGCTATTCATGAGAGTTGTTAAAAGGGCTTTAAAATTAATTGATGATGCACAAAGACTCGTAAAAGAATTGATGCTTGATATGATTAAAAAAAAGCTTTAACAAACAAGTAGAGAATCATCCATAGCTTTACTTTTGTTGGAATGATTTTGGTTGTTAAACTTTTATCGGTTGCATTGACAATTAGTTAATGAATTTGATAGTTTAACAAGTAGGGAATGCCTTTATGTCTACATAATTAATGTTTTTTTTTTTTGTTCTTACAACTTTTGTAACACACAAATATATTAGGTGTTTAAGGTTTGTCAGGTTAAATTACGCCCGCCAATAGAACATCGATGCCTCCCACGACCGTAAATTATCGATTCTGCTATAACGCACGGGTTCACACTACAATATCTCGCTCACATAAACGAATTTTGTACCAATCACATACGTAGAGGCTTGCACGTAACATATTATTAGTTAGGTACTCCAACCAACCGGCATAGATTGTCATGTTACTTTCCTCACCATTTTGACAGCACTTCAAATCAAACAGAAAACAATAGCGAGGAGATTAACCAAATGCAACAGCTAAATAACGTGCAGCTCCGCTGCAACTCGCGGGTTCCTAATAGTTTTCTAAAATTACGACTGGTTTGCAATTTGTTTTTATTTTATTTTTGTAATAATTGTGAGCTTTGTTTATTTGTTTACTAGATTATTATCTGTATCGACACACGGATAAATAAATAATATAAACTTTGAAGTTTAAACTTTATTGAATAAAAAGAAATTTAAACATGCATTAACAAAAAAAAAATCATATAAGAATAATAAAGCATGAACGTAATCAATAAAATTCATAAATAAAAAAACAACGTATAATTCAAGTACCAAATGTTAAATAGCGGTGTTCGTAGGTTAAAGTTTAAGTTATTTTTTTACATTGATTTAATTAAAGTTGTAATAAGTTACCAATTAAAAAGACCACAGGATTAAAAAGAAATTAACCTTTCAAAAAAAAATTAAAATTGTAACAACTTACCAATTAAAGTGTCACCTTTCAATGGATGCTTAGATCACCTAGATGTATCTTGTTTATATTTGAGGCAAAAAAAAAAAGTAAATAATCTAATTGAGAAATCAAAAAGGTATAAACGATGATATTAATCGTTAAGTATACAAATATATTAATGAAGGGATATGGTACCAAAGCCTGGCGCAATTAAGGATAACCCTATCCCATAAAACAGCTCAAATCAAGTAGTCTGCGCAGCAGCCAATGTTTTAAAAAACCGGTTCATACCGGCCGGTATTACCGGTAATACCGGATACCGGCTATACACCCGGTACGAAACATGTCGGTAAAATGGGAAAACGACATACAAATTATACCGCCGGTTTTTTTGTTTATACCGGTACGAACCGGGATACCGTACTGGCCCAATGTAATTTTGGGTTTGAATTTTTACAACTTAAATGGCCCATTCGTTTAGTGACTTACTCTCAACTTAACCTAAAACTTTTAGTCTTCCATAAGATACATGGTGCCGATCATTATTAATTAATTGCTTCAATTTCATCCACCAAATCATTCAAAGTGCCGTTGAAATTCAAAATTATTGTCAGCTCCTATTATTAATTGGTAGGTAATATAAAGTGATTCTGTATCTTTTTTCACTTTGAGTATATTAATATTATAAACATGTATTACTTTGATTATGTTTTCTTTTAGTTTTTGTTGAACTCTCTTCTTTGTTATGTTAATATCACTATATCAGTAAGCAGGTTGATGCATTCAACACTCCAATGGATTAAACATATCGTACCGTTTTATCGAATAGAATTTTGTGGGAAAATTGAATACTTATGACTTATCTTTTGGATTTTTTTTAATTTTGTATTATCTTTTGATATATAATCATATGCTTTTGGATTACTTTGTGAGATAATGTTGTAAGTTATGAAATTTTAAAGTTAACTACTACACCCGGTTGAACCACCCGGTATAACCCGGTTCAACCGGTTGAACCATTTTTAAGGCAAATCTGGTATGACTTAAAAACCGGTTTTTAAAACATTGGCAGCAGCCCGCATAGGATCATGCGGAGAAAACTCTCAACGTAGATATACACCACTGCTTACGAAGTATATGCGTAACAGCCCTCAACGAAGAATATGTCAGCAACAACACATTCAATGTGCGTGGCCCTCACACGCAGACAAACAGGAAACATCGTATGCAAGTACGAGGATGTACGGAAGATCCTGACTCGGGAAGATCTTGTCAGACCTGGGCACATGCTCAGCCAACCAAATAGTGACGCGTGTCAGGTTGGTCTAACAACTCTGTCCCAAGCACAACGACGCAACAACTTCCATGTTGTACCGTCAGAGGTACTGTACACTGCACGTCTCCCTACAAAGAGTCAGACATCATATCCCAGCAAGGTCAACCATGCTGATGTCAGAGAAGAAGTCCTGCAACTAGCCTCACCGCGCCACGTGGTGCCTTGGCATGGGAGTATTCGCTTTCTCTCTCATCAGCAGTAGGGCTGTTCAAATCGCTTGCTGCTCGTGGATCGTTCGTCACTCGTTCGGAAAATGCTCGAAAAATGCTCGCTCGATCTTCTGTTCGGTTGTATATGAGTCGATCGGCTCGGTTCGGTTTGTAAATGAGCCAAGCACGAGCAAAGGTACGCTCGGCTCGGTTCGGCTCGAATAATTTTTTATTTATTTAAGAATAAATATACACAAAATTTACAGATAAATTTATGACTTTATATATAAGATTCTATTGGATTTGACTCAGTATATGCAAACAAAATATAACCAGCCCACTTAACTCAATAAAAAAATTAACACTAGATTTAATAGTAAAACAATAAGTCATGAGGTGACAGTCTTGACTTCTTTATGTTATTAGTCGTCCATCGCTAATTGTCGCTTGATATCACACCTACGTCATAATGCAACAACTGTTCTCTAACATATGCTCATCACCTCACCAGCCTCAATCTAAGCCCCATCCTCGGACACTGGGATCTCAATATTAGTGTTATCGTCGGACATTTCGACCTTATTTGTCACCCGACAATGAAAAGATCGAAGGAAACATCCCAATTTTATGATCGTCCATATTATTCTCCGCTCGATTCTCGCTCGTCGCTCATTCGGAAAATTTGCGCTCGAAGAATGTTTGTTCGGTTTTCAGCTCAATTGTAAATGAGCCGCTCCGCTCGGTTCGGTTTGTAAACGAGCCAAGCACGAACAAAGCTCCGCTCGGATCGGCTTGGCTCGTGAACAGCCCTAATCAGCAGTAATTATCGTTCATCCTTATCCTAATTATATGGGCTGAAGGGAGGCAAGCCCTTAACCCAGGCCCAAACCCATCATCGTGGGTAAAATTTAAACAACAACAGCAATAGTAATAAAAAATTAAAATAAAAAAAACTTAATTAATATAACTTAAAGGCCAAAAACAATAATATTAAACTATTAGTCATAATATTATTAAGAGAGAATTACACAGATTGTCCTTTAGCTATACATCAAATTGCATCTTATGTCCTTTATGGAAATTTTTCACTCCTTATGTCCTTTGTTTTATACACTTGTTACACCCTATGTCCTTTAGGCCAAACCAAGTTAAAAAACTCGGTTAAATGGGTCACATGCCCCTCACGTGAGGGGCAAATCTGTCTTTTCACCCCTTATGTCTTCTCCCCTTATGTATCTGAATTGACTGGTAAGTTAATCAGGTCAACTCCTCCTCTTAATCTTCAAGCCATGACCACCACCCCCAAAAACCTCCACAGCCATGAGAGAGAGAGAGAGAGAGAGAGAGAGAGAGAGAGAGAGAGAGAGAGAGAAAAACGTGATATTTGAACCCCTCGGAGTCCACCGCCGCCTTTATAATCAGGACGAACCACCACTGAATCACCCAAACCCTTGTCGTTCGCCACCCTCGTCGTTCGCCACCACTGTACTCCGTCCTCCGCCACAAGCAGACACCGGAACCCCTCATACATCACCAACTGATCAACAACCCCAGACACCGCTGCCGCCTCCTTTGTTTCTGTCACCGTCTCTCTCTCTCTTTCTCTCTCTCTTTCTCTCTCTCTCTCTATCTCTCTCTCCCCCTCGCGTCTGTATTTCTCCCTCGCGTCTCTATCTTTCTCTTTCGATCAGATCAGAATGTTGGGGTGGATTGTGGGTGTGAAACGGGTGTTATAGGGGTGTAGTAACCAAGGTTCGCCGGCAGGGAAGGGGTCCGGCCGGTGCTCCGCCGGCGTTGGAGGCCTCCGGCTCATCCTTTCTTCTCTCTCTCTTCTCTAAGGTGTTGTTTGTTTTTTTTTTGTAGGAATATGTCTGCAGTCTGCGGACCACATCTACAGACATCTGCAGGAGAAGAGGTGGACCAAAGGTCTGCAGTCTGCAAGAAGAAGACTGTTTGTTTGTTAATGTCTGCAGGTTGCTGAAATAAACTGAAATTTAAATAAACTGATTTTTTACAGCAGTTTGGTGGTAGACGGTGGTGGTGGTGGTGGACGGTGGTGGTTGTGGAGCATTGTGGTGGTGGACGGTGGTGGTGGTGGACCGTGGTAGGTGGTGCTGGTGGTGGACGGTGGTGGTGGATGGTGGTGGTAGTGGTGGACTGTGGTGGTGGTGGTGGACTGTGGTGGTGGTGGTAGACGGTGGTGGTGGTGGGTAGTGGTGGACCGTGGTGGTGGAAGGTGGTGGTGGTGGACCGTGGTGGTGATGGGTGGTGGTGGTGGACGGTGGTGGTGGTGGACCATGGTGGTGGTGAACGGTGGTGGTGGACCATGGTGGTGGTGGGTGGTGGTGGACCGTGGTGGTGGGTGGTGGTGGTGGTGGGTGGCGGTGGTAGTGTTGGGTGGTGGTGGTGGAAGGTGGTAGGTGGTGGTGGTGGTGGGTGGTGGTGGTGGTGGGTGAGGAGAAGAGAAGTGAAGAAGACCTTAGAAGACTTTGGAACAAGTCTGTACCAAGAAGAGGTCAGGAAGACCTTTTTGAGTGAAAGGTCTTCCAAAAAACAAACAATCTGCAGACCCCAAATGTCTGCGCGCGTCTGCGTGGTGCAAACAAAAGAGGTCAGAAGTGCTTCTGAGCAAAAAACAAACAACACCTAAGTCTCTCTCTCTCTTCTCTGAACTTTTTGTTTTATTATTATTATTATTATTATTATTATTATTATTACACAAATTGTCCTTTAACGAGGGTGAAAAGACAGGATTGCCCCTCACGTGAGGGGCATGTGACCCATTTAACCGAGTTTTTTAACTTGGTTTGGCCTAAAGGACATAGGGTGTAACAAGTGTATAAAACAAAGGACATAATGAGTGAAAAATTTTCATAAAAGACATAAGATGCAATTTGATGTATAACTAGATGACAATCTATGTAATTCTCTCTATTATTAAATTGGTCGAGTGTAAACAGATATCTAATAATAAATAAAAAAGAGTACGTTTAAAAAAAAGGAATATTTTGATTTTAAAAACAGACTATTTTAAGAAAACATCTATAACATTCGATTTTAAGAACAAAAAGAAAAAAGTCAGATTACAGAAGTTAAGATTTTAAAAAGAAAAAAAAAACATTATAACAATCGATTATAGAATTTACGAACACATTATAACAATCGATTAATAAAAATAACATTCTAAATTTAGGGATCGAAGAAGGTAGAGGAGATGAAGGGGGTTGGACGTACAGTATAGAGAATAAGATACAAGAATGTTTTAGGGGTTTATATTATGTAAAAAGTTGTAAAAAGGAAATATATATATATTTTTTTTTGTCTAAATATATGGAAAGGTTGTAATGGATCCAAATAAAAATATGGAAAGAGCATTGAAATAAAAATTGACGTGGATGTCTCAATAATTGTTAATTGTGGGGAAAAGGGCGGCGGGACTCGGGAGAGGGGATTAAATTAGAGTTAGCTACAACATATTGATTTTTATGTGTCGACCAATTTGTCACGGTTTTTATGTTCATTTTTCTTAATTGCTACCTACTATCCTTATGTAAATTATCATTTATTTTTAATGAAAAATGTGGCTGGTTTGTGTCTTTAAAAAAAACAAAAACTGTGAGTGTTTTTTTTTTTTTTTTGGAACTCAAGATTATATTTCATTGAAAATTAAAGGACAAATTATATAATGATAGCAGGTAGACGGCAACAATCTGCGCCACCACCCTTTCTGATTATATTACGACTGGCTTAATTTTTAAATTGTAGTAGGTTGTATGTTGGTTAATAGTTTTGCATCCGCTTTTCGCTGGCTAATTCAGTGACCAAATTTTTTATGAACAGTTTCTTTCCTTTGCGGATTGGTATCAAACTTTAGTTCGTTCTTGCTAAATCTTGATGTTCCTACATGTAAAATGATGCCAATAGAGAGTTTGATTCCCTAGGCTCTTAAACATCTGAAAATATTCATCAGATCATAAAGGACAAAGGAAATAGAACAGAAAAGGGCAAATATATATCCTTTATTCTGAACAGATACAAATCTTATTATTGCGTTTGATTCTCTTTTCAGAATGATTATGTATGGTGTCATTGATGTTGGACCCATTTACTTGATATTCATGAAGATTTATACTGATTTACTAGTTGATATGATCATGTAACTTATGGATCATACACATGTTGATCAGTTTTGATTGTAAATAATGGAAAACATAATAATAATAATACCTCACTTTTATACATACCCAGTGGACACCCTACAAGGCCCATCTAATGACAAGTCCGCCCATCAAAGACTCATCTTGTTATATTGGGCTTAAGATAATTAATAATTGATCAACATTATACAAATAATAATAAAGGCTATCGATAAATATACAAACGTCACGTATATTTATTCCAACATTCTCCCACTTAGCCGAGTAATCATTTGTTATGAGCATTACGTTAGTCTCGAGAGATTAATACTCATTTTAGTTCTAAACCCAAACTGTAGCAGAGAAATACAGTCGTTAAGTCTATACTCGACTTAGGACCCCCATTAATCATACTACAATCCAAATTTAAAACTTAACATTAGGATCAATTTACGTTATGCCCTTAGTTGTTGATTTGTTACATTATTGTCTTTATGTCATTATGCCGACTTAACATACTAATAGACAACAAATCATAATGAGGAAATTTCATTAAACATAAGTCATTATTCATAAAACATAAGTCATAAGTAAACATAAGTGGTCAATAAGTACATATGCTTCTAAATAAGGTCATTAGTAAGTCCCATCTTCGAAACGTGATCTTCGAATACTTTAGGTGGGAGACCTTTAGTCATCGGATCGCAAGCATATCCTTAGTACTTATATGTTCGATACAAAGATTGTTTTCCTCAACTCGTTCACGTACGAACAAATACTTTGTATCTAAGAAATGACCAGCGCTAGTCGAACTGTTACTGTTCGAGAAACTAACGGCGGCTGAGTTATCACAATAAAGCTTCAATGGTCTAGAGATGGAATTGACAATTTTGAGTCCAGTAATGAGATTCCTAATCAATATTCCATGGCAGGTTGCGTTATATACAGCAATGTATTCTGCCATCATTGTGGATGTTTCTGTAAGTTTCTGTTTATGACTCTTCCATGAAATGGGTCCGCCTGCTAACATAAAGATATACACCGAGGTGGATTTATTATCATCCTTGCATTTAGCAAAGTCAGAGTCAGAGTATCCTACCACTTCTAAATGATCACTTCTTCTGTAAGTCAGTTTATAGTCTTTAGTCCCTTGCAGATATCTTAACACTTTCTTAGCAGATTTCCAATTATCATGGCCAGGATAATTCAAGTAACGGCCTAGCATTCCAGTGACATAAGTGATATCTGGACGCGTACAGACTTGAGCATAAGCAAGACTACCGACTACTGAGGCATAAGGTATCATTCTCATCTGTTCCTTTTCCACTTCTGTTTTCGACATTGGAATAAACCGAATACATCTCCCTTAGCTACTGGAGCTGGAGTAGGTTTATAATGTTGCATGTTATAACGTGTGAGAACACGATCAATGTAGGCCCTTTGGAACAAACCTAAAATCCCATTGCATTTGTCTCGGTGTATTTCGATGCCAATAACATAAGAGGCTTCCCCGAGATCCTTCATGTCGAAATTAGACGAAAGTAATCGCTTCGACTCATGCAACATATCTAAGCTATTGCTTGCCAATAAGATATCATCAACATAAAGGACAAGAATAGTAAAAATACTCCCACTCATCTTAAGGTAGGTGCATTGATCGACTTGATTCTTCATGAAACCATTACTCTTAACGACTTCATCAAACTTTAAGTACCATTGACGCGAGGCTTGTTTCAAACAGTATATGGATTTCTTCAACTTGCAGACTAAATGTTCTTGACCTTCTGGTTTGAAACCTTTAGGTTGCTTCATGAGCACTTCTTCTTCCAAGTCACCATTAAGGAAAGCAGTCTTAACGTCCATCTGATGTAACTCTAAATCAAAATGAGCTACGAGGGCTATAACGATCCTTAAGGAATCTTTTCTAGAGACAGGTGAAAACGTCTCTTGATAATAAATTCCCTCTTTCTGAGTGTAGCCTTTTGCAACCAATCTCGCTTTATAGCGTTCAATGTTCCCATTCGGATCTAGTTTTGTTTTGAAGACCCATTTACATCCTACGGCTTTTGCACCGCTGGGTAATTCAACCAAATCCCAAACGTCATTTTTCTTCATGGATTCAAGCTCGTCAATCATGGCTTTTGTCCATTCAGAAGATTGATCACTGCTAATGGCTTCATTATAAGAGTTAGGATCAGTAAGCTTTCCAGTATCCATTTCAGCTTCAGTTAGGAAGGTTACATACTCATCAAAATTAGTAGGCCTTTTGGACCTTGATGACCTTCGAAGCTGGTTTTCAGATTCAGCATTTTCATGGTGTTGAGTGTTTGATGGGCCTTCATTAGCTGGTTCGTGAAGATCTGGCTGTGAAGGTGTTGGTGCAGTGACGTTAGGAATAGAATTGGCATTGGGTACAAGAGGAATCATTGGAGTTGTAGTAAGCGACAAATCTGTCTCCCCCGCATCTTGTATTTCTTGCAATTCTTCATAAGGATTTTCATTAGTCCCACTGACCTTGAAATCCTCTAGGAATGCAGCATGCTTGGTTTCCACAATACGAGTGACATGGGAAGGACAATAGAATCTATAACCCTTAGAGTGATCGGGATATCCGATGAAGAAACAACTGACGGTTTTCATGTCAAGTTTTCGTAAGAAAGGGTTATATAACTTAGCTTCGGCAAGACAGCCCCATACTTTCATATATCTAAGACTCGGTTTCCTACCTGTCCAAAGTTCTTAAGGAGTTTTGGGGACAGACTTCGTAGGAACTCTATTGAGTATATGACCGGCTGCTTTTAAGGCGTCGGTCCAGAGGAACAAAGGTAAACCTGAGTTAGCTAACATACTGCGCACTATGTCCATTAGGGTTCTGTTTCTTCGCTCAGCTACACCGTTCTGCTGAGGAGTACTAGGCATGGTGTATTGGTTCACAATCCCCTGGCTCTTACAAAACTCATAAAATGGGCTAGGGGCTTGACCCACATCAGTATGTCTACCATAATATTCACCTCCTTTATCTGATCTAACAACTTTTATCTGACGATCTAATTGTTTTTCAACTTCAGCTTTATAATCTTTAAAAGTTGTTAGTGATTCAGACTTTTCCTTAATGAGATACAAGAACATGTAACGAGGGTAATCATCAATGAAAGTGATAAATGAAGTATGTCCAGTTATTCCAGCAATGTTATAAGGGCCACTAATGTTAGTATGAATGAGTTCTAATAAATTAGAGCTCCTAGTGGCACTTTTCTTATTTAATGATGTCATTTTGCCCTTAAGGTATTTTACACATGTTCCAAAATCATCGAAATCAAGAAAGGGTAATACCCCATCCTTCACGAGTCTGGTTAACCTTTCTCGTGAAATGTGGCCTAAACATTGATGCCACGACATGGTTGAAGTTTCTAAGTCTCAATTGCGTTTCTTCTTTGTTAGTAATTCATTAACATTATATGATAACAAAGACTTGGAAAAATCATCATCTAGTTCTAACTTATAGAGACCACCATCCAGAAATCCATAACCATACACTTGGGAATCATAAGTAATCGTAAGTTTGCCATGACCGTGAGAAACGTCAAAACCATCCATGTCTATCTTAGGTCCAGATACAAGATTCCGAATAATCTCAGGAATATATAAGGTATCATAAAGAACAATACATAAACCAGTTTTGAATTTTAATTATAATGTTCCCACGGCTTCGACAATAAGAGACTTTCCATTCCCAACATTAAGTATTCTTTGGTTTCTTGCCAGCTTCCGGATTGAACGGAATCCCTGAAGAGAATTGGTCACATGGACCATAGAACCAGAGTCAAACCACCAAGTATTAGATGGAACATTTAAGTTAAAGGACTCAAGTATCATAAATAGATGATTACCTTTCTTAGTTATCCACTCCTTATCATAAATAACCGAGAACTAAAAGCCGAGAACTTGGATTTGTGAACTGATGGATCCTCCGAGAATTTAATTATTAATCTTTAAAACTAAAAACTAGTTATTATTACCAAGAACTAAAAGTGATAAAGTTAGGTGGTTCAAAATTAGAGATTTAATTAAATTTTGTTTCCACTTTTAGATAGGAATTAATTAGAGATTTAATGAATTTCCTAAAATAACGGAAACAAGATTTGATTCAATCTTGAACCAAAAAATAAGGGAATTTTTGAAAAAAATTATGATGTTCATGAAGAACATCAAGAACATCAACCGAAAAATTCCAAAACTTAAGAAACATACATAATCTGGAATCGAAATCTGAGAACCTTAATGTTTATTTACAGATTTCGAAAAAAATAATAATAATAATAAAACATAAAAAATAATCGGGTATTATAAAAATTAAAAATAAGCTATTGTTTTTTTTTTTTATGTATGCATTCTTGAAGTTAGTACATAATTTTGTTGGTGAAAATATTCTCCAACGTCTTTTCATCCTCCAATTATAACTGATTAATATATATATATTTTTTCTTTTGGTGAAAATAATCAGAACCCTTAAACATTATCAGGTTTCAATCATAATTGTTTTACGATTTTAATTCCAGATCTAATGGAAAACAATCAAAATTGATAGAGCAACATTGCTCTGATACCATATGTTGATCAGTTTTGATTGTAAATAATGGAAAACATAATAATAATACCTGAGCGATTCGTAAGACCCGTCATTGATCCTGAGAGAGTAGAGGTTGACATGATTGTCAGGATGATTGGGTTCCCTTTAGGGTATGTAGTTATGATGAATTTAGGATTCTTAGGTGATGAATCAGTTTAGAGAGAGGGAGGGCCAAAAACTTTAGGAGGTGTTATGATAATAAGTTGTGTAACCCTTATTCCCTAGTAAGCTCTCACTTTTATACATACCCAGGGGACACCCTACAAGACCCATCTAATGACAAGTCCGCCCATCAAAGACTCATCTTGTTATTGGGCTTAGGATAACTATAATTGATCAACATTATACAAATAATAATAAAGGTTGTCGGTAAATATACAAACGTCACGTATATTTATTCCAACAACACATTTACGTACCATCTGCTACAATACAAGGGTTTTTTTTATATCTATCCATGCATTAGTACGCCCTTACTAGAGTTGGAGCATAGAGCCTCGAAGTGCAAGGGTCATTAATTTGATTGAGAAGTAAATAGAGTTTTTTGATTTTGCTATGAAAACAATTAACGGGATGTTATAGAGATCATTTGCCATTGTTGAACAAAGTTCTCACTGATGATCAATTATTTTAAAGATTATATTCCGTGCAACTTTTAATTGTTCAATCAAATCCGCAACATTTCAAATGAGGTTTCTTATAATCGAATAATTGTTCACGAATATATACCCGTTAGAGGCGTTGCCCTTTGGACACCACAGGAAGCAGCCTTCAAACCCCGTCAATCGGGCACTACCCCCTAGGAACCCCTAATGGTCTGGAGGCTTCGCGCCTTATAACTTTAGTGGTTCCTAAGTGGCATAATTGTATAAGGGTGGGCGGGGTGGTCCGTGATGGCCACATCGCGATGGCCGTGACCATCATGACCACCGCCCCACCATTTTTGCAATGCTATGCATTTATTTATATAGTAAAGAGTATCTACAAAGGCCGACTCGACACGACATAACACGTTTGTACGCCGCACATGAAGCTAGATGGCATTTTCCCAGGATGCTCGGTAGCATCGACTGTATGCACGTTGAATGGAGAAGTTGTTCGACGGCTTTGTGAGGCCGGTTTATGAGAGGCGACCATAAAAAATCGATGATCATGCTCGAAGTCGTTGTGTCGAACGATTTATGGATTTGTCATGTGTACCTTGGTCCCCCCCCCCCTCGGTTCGAACAACAGCGTCAACGTTCTACATTAGTCACCGCTATTCAATACAGAGATACAAAGAAATGCCCCGATGTGTCCGTTTATGGTGAACGGGAGACAATATAAACGTGGGTTCTATCTTGTTTATTGCATCTATCCTACTTGGTCAGTTTTTGTGAAAGCTTATTCGTTTCCGACAATCAAAAAAGAAATATTGTTTAAGAAGCTACAAGAATATGCGAGAAAAGACGTTGAACGAGCGTTTGGTGTATTGAAAAGTAAATGGCACATAATAGATCGCCCGATTCGTTTGGTTGATCAAGTGAAAATAAGGAGTGTTGTGTACATGTGTGTCATAATACACAATATGATCATAAAGGAAGAGGGGCACCCAATATCTTCGAATTACGTTATGGAACCTCCGACACCAGCAACCGTTAGCGGTCATATTCTTTTGGAATTGGGGAATGAACAAACCCACTTTCAACTTCAATATGATCTAACAGAACACATTGGCAGTTTAGATATCGAGTTTGAGGAGTCGCACCCACCGCTCACTTAATCTTATTATTTCATTTTTGTTTTAAGTGTATTTTTTGTAATTTTTAATTAATGTATTTGATTTGTAATTTAAGTAAAAAAAAATGTTGGTATTGTGTGTTTAATTATTGTTTATCATTTAAAAAAACTAGTGATGGGTGTCATTCACCCCATGACTTTAGTGATGAAATGTGATGGCGCAATGTGATTGGGTGTGATGAGTGTGATGGTGTGATGACCATCCCACCCACCCTAATAATGTTGAAAGGGCAAGTATTTCACACCTCCTAACTCCTATATGAATGTTTATTATGAGTTATTATTTGATTTTTAACCATATCTTAATTACCTAACATGTTGATGATGTTAAAACCACCAATATTGTTGTGTTGTTTAGTTTGGATATTTTGGTTATACTTAGAAAATTTTTAATCGTTGTAAAATGAACACCAAACCAATAACAATCGATAACAATTAACCAAAGATTAAAGTCTTTATTGATGAATGGAAGATTACAGAAAACGAATTAAAGAAATATTGATTATAGATGATAATCCTAATTGTGACCTAAGACTGATTATATAACCCTAATCAGCCATTAACGAATTCTTAACAACCAAAGTTTCAAAAAGATACTTTTAGTCCTTCGAGTTCAAGACAATTATTACAATCAGAATAAACTAAATAAAACTGAAGAAAAAGACTTTGAACAAATGAATAAACAGCCCCTGGACTTTATCTAATCCAAAACTGCTTTTTGACTTTTCATTTAACTTCTTGATTTTGACTTATATTCCGAAAATCTCCACCTTATGTCAACAATCAAAGGTCCATTCAGCTCATCAATCGCTCAAAACATGAATCAAGCAGCATTTCAGCACAGATTTGATCATCAAACTCAGTTGTATACTCATCAGTCACAAAGTTGAACATTTTGACTTTTTTAGATGCTCTTATCAAAATGATACAATCTGACCCATGTTGCACCTTATTCTTCCAGCTTTCAACAACATCATAAACCTGATGTTCACAACCTGTTATGCACACACAACTGTCCACTGCAATTGCACAATCAGTCTCAACAGAATTAATGACTATATTGCCCATGCAGCCAGTTTTACTATTAAACACCATTTCAGGCTTATCCATCATTACCCAAGCATAACCATTCCATAATGAACATATTTCACAATTCATTATTTCCCACTACTTGACCAATCCAGCTGTTAGTTCAGGTGCATCATAACAATCCAAAAACTGCTCAACTTCACACTTTGACATGTCCCTATCATCACATAACCTTTCATTGAAACAGTTTCTGTTAACCTGAGCCTCTTTTCCTTTCATCTTATCAGGCTGCTCCACCTGAATTTGAACATACTCCACCTCAGTCCAAACTTTATCTCTCCATAGCATCAACCTGCTATCTTTTACCATTGACTTCAAAACACCTAGTCCTTCTATCCTAACCATCTTTACACCATCAGAATACCACAAGAACACCTGTCTTCCTGTTCTTGATCCACAGTCAACCAGACTATAATACTCATATACATCTGATCCAAATAACTTTTCAAACTTTTCCAATAACATCTCACACAATCCATCATGAACCTTTGACTGAACCACCTTAGAGACTTTTATCCTGTGACCCATTCCCATCACATAATTTTCACCAATCTCTAAATCAATCATTTCTTGTCCAAATGTATGATTAATTGGTTCTTTCACACTAGGCACAATAAGGCCATCAAGAACATAGACATTATTCCATTGCCTTGTTCCTGATATCTCAACCATTAATCCTTTCATAACAAGGACTTTACCATCCTTCAAAATCACATGGTACCCTCTACTTTCAAACCAACCCAATGACAAAATACTTCTTCTAAGATCAGGGACATACCTTACACCATGCACATTCACCAACAGTCCACTATCCATCTTGAATGTCGCAGATCCAAACCCCATAATCTTACAAGCCCTTCCATCCTTCAGAATCCCATGGTACCCTCTACTTTCAAACCAACCCAATGACAAAATACTTCTTCTAAGATCAGGGACTTACCTTACACCATGCACATTCACCAACAGTCCACTATCCATCTTGAATGTCGCAGATCCAAACCCCATAATCTTACAAGCCCTTCCATCACCAATCTTGACAACACCAAGATTCCCATATTTCAAATCCCTGAAATATCCTTCATCATATGTCATTGCAAACGAACCTCCTGAATCCATTACCCATTTTTCTGAACAGAAATCATCACTTGTCACAACAAGAACATCAGAATCATCATAATCTTCTGATGATCCATCTTGTTGACTATAATCACACATACTACTCTGTTCACCCTTTTCTTTTCTTCAACTCAGGGCAATCCTTCTTCAAATGATTCTCTAAATGACATACATAACACCTTCTCTTGAATTTTGATTCTCCCTTGAACCTTGAACCCCTTCGATCACCTTTGCCCCTCACCAAAAGTCCTTCTCCACCTTCTTCCTTGGGTTCAGCCATTCTCTTCAACTCTTTTGAGTTCAGTGCTGCAAGAACTTCATCCATGGTGAGAGTGTCTCTCCCATGCATCAAAGTATCTGCAAAGTGTTCATAAGATTCAGGCAATGATGTCAAGAAGATTATTGCATGATCATCTTCATCAATTTCAACCTCAATATTTTTAAGATCCAACACACACTTACTGAATTCATCTGTATGATCTTCCATCGTCTTCCCATAGCCCATTTGAAAAGTGTACAACCTCTTCTTTAAATACAGCATGTTAGCCAGTGACTTAGTCATGTACAATGACTCAAGTTTGGCCCAAATTCCTGCTGCACTTGTTTCCTTTGACACTTCCCTGAGAACTCGATCACCAAGACTTAGAATGATTTCACTATGAGCCTTTTCTAACATATCTTTCTTCTCCTTCTCTGTCAATCCAGCAGGCATGTTGTTTTCACCCAACAAAGCATCGACAACACCTTGATGGACCAACAGTGCCCTCATCTTCAACCTCCAAAGGCTGAAATCATTCTTCCCATCAAATTTCTCCAACTCAAACTTAGTTTTCACCATTAAATTGATTGAATAGTTCTGAATCGAGCCAACCAAACTCTGATACCAATTATTGTAAAATGAACACCAAAACAATAACAATCAATAACAATTAACCAACGATTAAAGTCCTTATTAATGAATGAAAGATTACAGAAAACGAATTAAAGAAAGATTGATTACAGATGATAATCCTATTTGTGACCTAAGACTAATTATATAACCCTGATCAGCCATCAACGAATTCTTAACAACCTAAGTTTCAAAATGACACTTTTAGTCCTTCGAGTTCATGACAATTATTACAATAAGAACAAACTAAACAAAACTGAAGAAAAAGACTTTGAACAAATGACTAAATACCCCCTGGACTTTATCTAATCCAAAACTGCATTTTGACTTCTCATCTGACTTCTTGATTTTGACTTATATTCCAACATTAATTGTATGAAGGTTTCAAGAACGAGAAAATCGTGTCAGAATTCATGTAAGTTCAATCTACCAAATAAGGCCAATTAATGATTCCGTTGGTATAGGGTTTTGTTGGAGCAAATAACCATCACAACTCTTCATGAACTGACATGACATTTGGCAGAGACAACTGTTAGTGGCGAAGCATGGAGATTGAACCAGCGGGGGCCGAACTCATTTTTCTCCGATCAGTAGGGGCCGGAAGATCGAATCGGTGAGGTCCGGGCTCAATTCATAAAAAATTACCTACGAAAATCAAAAGATTCCACCACTGCGCCTAAAAACGGCGGGGACCGGGGCACCACTGGGCCTCCATTATGCTTTGCCCCTGATAAGTGTCAACTGTATGCAGTTACATCAGTTTTGGCTACTAATGCTTCAGTTGGTACAAACCAACAATTTTGCTACCGAGACAAAAAGTTGCTACAGATCTTCGATTCTGATTTTGAGCCCCAATTTTTATACCAATAATTAAAATCAATGTTGAACATTAAAATTAATCAACTTTAACCCCAATCAAAGGCGCCTTGCCCCTTGGAACTAACCAGGGGTTGCCACCCTGGAACCCTAATACCAAGGGCGGTGCCCCCACCCTCTTTTATCTAGTGAGCTTTTGCCCCCTTGAACCATCAAGGTAGTGAAGCCTCCCTTTTATAGAGGGTGCATGGGCCCGGAGCTTTTGGCCCATTTCAAGAGCGATGGGCTTGGGCCCAAGAACTGGGCCTGTCTTCCAGAAGCTCATCCAGTTGGGTTTGGACCAACGGTTTTCATAAAGCAAACCAGGTGGGAATGGTGCCCTGCCATTGGTCCGCATGGCGCGCAGTGATTGGTTGTCAGGGGCGGCGCCCTGCCACTAGTACACGTGGCGCATTGTGGTGGACTGTAGGGACCTCTTTTCTTCCTGCTGGCAGAGGGTGTCAGGTGGCTAGCTTCGTCTAGAAGATTGGCTGAAGTAACGTATGACACATAGGAGGTAGTGCATCAAGTGGGGCTCAAGGGGAGCTGCACCTTGGCGCAGCCAGCTGTTATATTCCGCGGGTGACCATCGCCGGATTTGGCTAGGAGATGGTGCGGGTGGATTGCACTTCACATGTGATGCTCATGAGAGCTGAACTTCGCAGAGGTGTGTTTTGATCTTGAAGTTATCATTTTGAATGGCAAACTCTCCGCGGGTGTATTATGATAGCAATGTTGTGGGGTAGGGTGCGTCTGCGCGCCAGAATTGGTACCCTACCCCTTCAAAAGGTTTCTGGGAGTTGTTTCTAGAAATAAGGAAGAAGAAAACAAATAGCGGTTGTTTAGTAATTTAGGCTTTTAGGGTTAGATAGTTTAGGAATTTAAACACTTGTCCCCTCTATTTTTTTCAATATTTAACATTTAGACCCAAAAACTTGTAATTTCTACATAAAAATGTGTAAAACTCATTTGCGTATTAAAACATTTAACCTCCACTATCTTTACTAGTTTAAATTAGTAAAAATTAGCATTATATATAAAATATAAATAGTTATTTAGGAAAAATATATTCTATACCGTACCAGACCCCATGGTACACCGTACCGGTTCGTAATGAAATGAACATACCCCCTCTGTACTGAATACGTCACCTCTAGCGAATTACGTACTCGAACCTCATACCCGTACCGAACAAACCGCGAATTAGCTAACTATGGTTCAGACATATTCTTTTTTTTTTTTTTCCAAACGGTCTAAAATAAAATTTGTTTTACTTCCTACCAAGTTAACAAACAAATTATTAAAACATGGTTCACCATTTAGACTATACGATGCGTGAAGACGTAGAGAGAGGAAAGCAAGCCCCTCCAAGCTACCCACACCACACTTTCCCTTTTCATTTGGGCATTGCCCCTTCTACAAGTGGGGACCTTCACGGGCGTTGGGGCTTTTTAACCAACTTAACCAACATGATTTTTTGGCGCTTTGTACGTCATTACCCCTTTACTTTTCACTGCCCCTTCCCTTATGTGATATGGAGGGCAATGCTCCCAAGATCTACGTTACGCCTACATAAAAAGGTGGGGCTCTGCACTTACTCTCATGAGTCATGACTCATTCTAGTTTATGGTAAGGAAGTTTAGAAAGCTCATGATTCAAAACACACAACCAAGGTAAGTTTGCATGTTAGTTGCCTCATTTAAGTTAAAACCTAATTTTGATATTATTATTATATATTTTGTAGTTTATACCAAACTAGTGTGTTGCTGCCCGCACTTTACAATGGGTTTGAAACGTATATTAATATAAGAAAATTGCAATGGGACACTTTACACACCGATAAGAAACCATGTCATGGTGGTATATTTAAAAGTTACTGAAAAGTTACTTTGTTGTATATAAAAGCCAAGTTAGTTGAACAAATTTACACCATAGCATATACAAAGATGATCACGACGACCAACATTATAGCGGGTCGGTGTAAACATAAATAAAAAAACACATTTCAATGGTGTACTTATAGATGAGAGTCGGGGGTTAAAATATTGGGTGGTTGAAAGTATATTTAAAACCAACAATCGATTTAAAAACAACGTTATAAACATTCATGTCTAAACGCAGATAAATATATATATCTCGTGGAACGTCGACATAAAAAATGAAACTATTAAAAAATCAATTAACCGAAGATTCGAACTCAAAAAGGTAACTTTATTAAGACTCGACCAGTTACCATCTCTCGACTCTACTCCATTATCCTTCACCATATTCGAACATAAAAGATAAGAACACCCATTCATATCTCCCCGTCAATTCAATGATTGGTGCATAAAAGTTTATATTAAACATCAAACCATCCTTTTTTGAAAGTTCGAAATTATTCGAAATTATAATGGAACATTGGAAAAAAAATTGATAGCGATTGTGGATGCTATATATGGCTCAAGTTGCTAAATTCACATTTGTGGGATCTTTCACAATTGATGTTAGGAATCAGATCTTTCACGATTGTTGTTAGGAATCTGCATAAAAGTTGGAGAATGTTAAAAGCGTGTTTGGACTAGACTTTTTATTTATTTATCTGATATTAGTATAAGAATTAGTCAATGAAAGTCAACAAGTCAAGCGAAGATAGTCGGTCAACATTAGTTAAACGAAGTTGATTAGCATGCAAATAGTTAAAAGGCAGGAAAGTTACTTAGAGCAACTTCAATGGTGGGCACCGGACGATCTGGTGCCACCAAACAGACCAACACATCCAACCAACGTACACCATTGTAAGAAGGTCTATTTTGTACTTTAATAATAAATTAAAAAAATTGTGTGTAGGGTCTACATTAACTAAAAGGAAAAGTAGATGATGTAATGAAGGTTTAAATAGTTTATGGTTGGAGAAAAAAGTGGGTTTAGAATGTTTATGGTTTGGAATGATGTGGCATAATATGACATGGTGACATAACGGTTAGAAATGGTTTATTGGGTTTCCATTATGGATGCGCTTATAGTTATAGATGAGTCTATAATAAGATATGGTTAATGAATAATATTAATCCTCTTTCCCTCCCAATTTATGTTATTCTCTCTCCCATTAAAACTGGCAGTTGGGTAGAACAACCTTGAGCTTGAATCATAACATTCTCCTAATTTGATTTAGTACGTTTACCTAGTTGTGACAAAATTAGGTTTTAAACATAAGAAATCTTCCATTCTCCATAGTTATTGCCAATGACAGATATAGCAGTAAACTTATATCAACTTCTTAGTATAATCCCAACCCAACTTCTGTTGGAATCCATTGGATCGAGCAATACAAAAAAGACAATGAACACCAATAGTTTTGTGACCAAAACTCTACGTCATGACTTTTTTATATTTTATTAATCAAAAGTTCGAAATCCACTAATAAAGAATTACAAATTAAGCCATAGCTCTCTATATATAATAGTAGACCCAAACATGAAAAACAAGATTCGATCCTAAACCAGCTCAAATAGAAACCAAATAAAACTTGTGAGCTTTTTAAGTTTCCATTTACATTAAAATTTGATTGATTGTATATTATTTTGATATCTTTGATATTGTTGTGGATACATTGATTCAAGACTTTGGTGATCATATCCATGATGTTAGTACCGTATTATTTAGGCTTTGAGTGTGTGCATGTGACTCGACCAGACATGTCTAGAGTGATTGAGTTGTATCCATATTATTTTTGTAACGTGGAAAAGATGATATTTGAAATTGGTTTTATGAGTTTCTTTGTAGCAGAGGTTATTAAATCGGTAGGGGGTGGACGTATATCGTATTTAATAATACGCTATGCTAAAAGATAAAAACAAAGTGTGCTTAGTTAACTAAATGCATGATGTATATCTCACACGTTGCTAAAGTGAACTTGCACACAAAGAAACATCTATCTTGACATATTTATTATTAAAACTAGCATCGGTTTTGTCACTTGCATCAGCGACTTGAGAGATGTATATAGAAAATGAAGCTTGCAATTAAAGTCATGTTTTTTGCAATTTAAAATTCTTAACACTTGTATAATTTGTGTGTAGGAAAAAGTTAACTTGATATTTTTAAGGAAAAATGGAAATAAATAATCCCAACTATTGACTATTGGCCAATAACAGTCACAACTACGAAAATCATCAATATTGGTCCCAACTTTCGACATATTGGAAACCAACGGACCCAAACTAACGGAGGCTAACTCCGTTAGTGTGATGCTGATGTGGCATGCTTAGGTGGCAAGATGATCCTATGTGGCATCCTACGTGGCATGCCAAGTGGCAAAATAATCCTATGTGGCATCCTACGTGGCATGCCACGTGGCAAAATGATCATACGTGGCATCCTAGCATCACACTAACGGAGTTAGCCTCTGTTAGTTTGGGTCCGTTGGTTTCCAATATGTCGAAAGTTGGGACCAATATTGGTGATTTTCGTAGTAGTTGGGACTGTTATTGGCCAATAGTGAATAGTTGGGATTATTTATTTCCATTATTCCTATTTTTAATAAATATATAAAAGTATTTTGTATTTTATCCTTCATATCCTCATTCTACAAAAGTTTTTTGTGTTATGGTCCATCTAACAAGTTGACAAAACCTCTAAATTTGAATGGCTCCCAATGCATATTTTGTCGTCGTCCTAACCGAAAAGAAAACATAAATCCTGCTATATTGGAGACCTGGTCCTGCATTAGAATATAAAATGTAATATTCATTTAAATCGTTGAACAAGACTTGAAGATTAGATGCCAGAGAAGTAGTTGATCTTTTAGGACATATCTTTTTTGTTTCATATATAATTCGTGTATTACTTGAAACAATTTTGTGAAAATGTCAAATATTTAATTGGTTCTACTAGAAAACTGGCCATTTCGACCAAAATTTATGACCGAAAACAGGTTCATAAAAAACTAGGACCTGTGATGGAAATTATAAAATTTTCCATTTCATTAAATTTCGCGAAAAATTACATTAAGATAGCGGGCAGGCGGGCAACAAGCTGCGCCGCCACCTAAAATCTGTTGCAATTCAGTCAACAAAATTATTTAAAAAAAAAAACAATTAATAAAAATCCAATTATAAATAGGGTTGTAAATTTGTTGCAAAGCAGTCGCATAAATGAAATATAATAATAATTTATTTGAAGTAATATTACGATAGGACATCCGAAGATACATGTTAAAAAAGGTAGCACCTCAAGAAGATTTTGGGGGTACCAACCAAAAGATTTTATGTGGGTCTCGAATCTTGTATGCTCATGTTATCCTTTGAATTGAATTTCTGTAGAAAAAAGGAAATATATGTAGAATCATATGCTTTAATTTGTCTCATTGCTGCATTTTGCATGAGAGAAACATTTTGTTCATAAAGTTGCCCTCCATCTAAGAGTACAAAAAGGACATTGATATTCCTACTTCTTTTTTTTTTTTTTTTTTTTTTTGAACGGCGATATTCCTACTTCTTAACTACAAATATTGGTTATATTTTGTTAAATTAGAAGCTAAAATATTGTTAAATTAGAAGCTAAAATATAACCGGTTTTACACTTAAGTAGAACTGTAGAAGAGTACTGGACATTATTTACAAGACATGACTCGAGTGGATTTGTTTTGTTGAACCTTAATCAACTCTTAATTAGTTTGTATGATTAATATAGCACCCCAACCGATGGCGGAAACATCGGGATGTCACATATTGATGATTGTTCAGTAGCTCATGGTAAATAATACTTTTCAATAAGTGATTTAAATAAAATTACATACAATTGTTCTAAGAATTTGTACATCAAAATAAAAAAATACTAGCTACGCATCTTCAAGCATTAACTCTAATCTTCGAGCATGTTATAACCTGAAACATGTTAAGTTTGAAAATATTTTGGGTCAACAAAAGTTGGTGAGAATTACATAGGTTTGAATAAAAATGTTGTACAATTCGAGTGTCATGGCAAGTCTAGTCCATATGTGAAAACAAAACAATCGGGTAAATCGAGTGCATAATCAAACCTTGTGACTAGAATATTGTGGTCCATCCCATACGCTCATGGTTCACTCGATTATGTTATGTGTTTGATAACAATCACCCACGCTACCTATGTAGAAGGTACACGTATCCGGGTGGGATTGTCAGTCCAATAGATCTATCATTGTATATCGTCGGCTGATCAATATTAATGATTATGCTAGAATAATGTGCTTACCCTAGTAATGTTTAAGACATAATGCAACATAGAATAACACATAGACACTTATGATTGAATTGTAAATTGTATGTTGTAACATGTTTCACCCCAAAATAGTGAATGGAAAAGGGGGCTATGTAAACTCACCTGAAATTCATTATATAAGTATTAGCAAGTAGCAGCAAGTCTGAACTTGGATTAATTGAGCTCTTGTATCCTATTACAAATAAATGATGCCTTAAATTCTAATGCAAATACACTTGTTTCATTTATTGATTGTATAGATAGTTTATTCAACTACCTAGACTCGCATTGAACGAATGTGCGTCTTAAAGTGTGTATGACTTAACGAACCGATTGTACTTGGTTTAGTTTCTAGAAAATATATGTGAATGTATAGTCATATACAATATATACTTTATTATGATATATTCAGGATTTGACGACTTGAGACTAGTTGTAAAAGAAGCATTTAGACTAGTGAAAATAATGTACGCGTAACTTGATTCGCGTTTTAGTTTGTTTGAAGACCGGATGATATATGCATTATGTTTATTTATGTACGCTTTTATATCATGACGAAATAAAGTTTGAATAGCGTCTATTTTTAAAATATAGCTTCTTTTGTACAAAATTATAGTTATATTTTGTGAAAATTTGGGCAGAGTTTCCTCTGTTTTTGTATAAAACCGACAACTCACGTTGTCTATATTTTTCCAAAATCAATCAAATGGACACATATACACGACGCGTGGTTTAACTTGTTAAAACTATAATATGCAAGGAACTATACTTTTCGACAAGTAGAAATAAATATATAGTCAACATTTGATAATTGTCATAATAATATAACTATAAGTTAGTCGTTATTTGATTCGTCAAGCTCACAAATAAATAATTTTTGTTACAACTCGGTTCGGTTCGATTAGTCTTTAGAATAAATATTTATATACAATATACACGAAAATAAATAAATAAATAATTAAATAAACTAAGGTCGCGGCGCGCGTTATACCTTCCCGTGACAGCTTGCGAACGAACGACGCGTATCATGCCTCGGTTCCCACGTTGACCAGCTTTGACTGAACGAATCTTGACTGATGTTGACCAGGCTTTACTAGGGTTGACCTTCCTTGAACAATACCAAATTGAAACTTAATATTGGTTTGTTTGGAGGCTCACCGGAACACATCCAAAGCCGGCGTCACTGTCAGGACTTGACCCAACCGGGCTTCATCAAAACAGATGCGAACTAACAACACCCAAACAAGTATAACAACCCTTCGAGCCTATAGAACCAGTTATCCAGATCTGAACGAATGGTCTGGGTCTGACTGAGTCCGAATACGAGGATTAAGACCCGACCATGGCTGTTGCAGGCGAAGAGCAGGGGGAGAAGGAGGTATGCGGTTCGTGTGGGGGTTGTTTGTGGTGTTGTCGGCTGACAGGTTCACCGGAGCCGGTCATCGGTCGGTGACCATTGGCGGAGGCTCTCGTATGCACACACACAGGTATGTGTGTCGTGCTTTTGTATTCAGCAGAGACAAGAGAAAAAAAACGGGATCTAATGGTGGCTCGGTGATGGTTGTAAGCGGCTGCAGAGCTAGAGAGGGAAGAGAGGGGAGGGTGGTGGTTCGGTGGTTGGTTGTTCTCGCTGATGCTGTTGTTATCTAGAGGGAGGAAGGAGATAGGATGGTTAAGAGTTGGAGTTGGAATTGGATGCTGCTTACAAGGTGCAGATCCATCGATTACCAATTAATACTATGTTATAGATAATAGATAATAGATAGATAAAGTGAAAGGATTGTGAAAGTAAGGAAGGAGGGTTTAACAGTCAGGGCAAAATCAGAATTCACAGGCGACGAAGGGGTTAAAGGTGGTGGTTCTTAACTGTGTGCTGCTACTCTAATTACCATGATAAATATTGAGTATTTCTCATTATATTGTGTTTTTGGTTCATGCATATACAAGACATTTAAGTAGCCAAACAAAGCTGTCAATCACTCCATAAAATGAGCGAGACATTCAAGACCAAAATTAAGACATTGAAGACTAAATTAATTAGTCAAACATTATTAAATGGCTAAACATAAAAGATGCAGTATGATTTGTTAAAAAAAAAAATCCGATGTAGTTTACTTTTTTTTTTTAAGAGACTAACATTATTATTATTATTATTATTATTATTATTATTATTATTATTATTATTATTATTATTATTATTATTATTATTATTATTATTATTATTATAAAAGATTCAGTGCCTCTAATCTCCGAAAATCAAGATGTGGATGCTATGCTTTCTCAGGTTAAATTTAAAGGGGGCAAAGACAATTGGTTTTGGATGGGAGATAGTAGTGGCCGGTTCTCAGTGTCGAGTTTTAAAGTGCTGTTGTATGCGGGCAAGAATCAGCCCCGAAATCAGAAGATGAGATGGATTCACTGGGTGCCGCTTAAAGTTAATATTCTGGTTTGGCGTATCGAGATGAATAGGGTGCCTACTAGGATGGAGTTGATTAAAAGAGGCCTGAACTTGCAGGATCAATCCTGTCCGTTTTGTAGTGTGGATCCGGAATTGTCTGAACATCTGTTTGTTGGTTGTGGCTTCTCGGAGGGCGTTTGGAATTCTGTTTGGGGTTGGTGTAAGCTTATCTCACCTCCGGCTTATACGTTTGAAGATTTGTTGCAGCTCCCGAGCATAAGTGGGAATCAGAATAAATGGAACAAAAGGATCTTGCAAGGCATCTTGATGGTTACATGTTGGGCTCTTTGGATTGCTAGAAATAAAAAAGTTTTCGATGGGTCCTCGCCTAAGGTCATAGAGATAGTTGCTCTTGTGAAGTCTATGTCGTTTTCTTGGCTTAAATACCGCTCTAAGTTTAGTGATTTGGAGTGGAAGGATTGGTCAAAATTCCCATTGTATATGTTGTAAGTTGTTGTGGCGGGCTTCGGTTTGAGGTCCGGCCTTGTTAATGAAAGTTTTGTTTCAAAAAAAAAAAATTATTATTATTATAAAAAAAAAGTTATTAGACAAGGTTAGTAGATCTGTACAAAAGAAAGCATAATATAGGTAAAGTGGTGGTTTTACTAATCTAAAGATTGGGGAAAATTTCGCGATGTTACAATTAACCTGGTTTGTAGAAGAAAAAAAAAACATATCCATCCTTATAGGATCAATGCATTTATTTATATACCTTAATTAAAGAACAAAGTTGTCTCTATGTATAGAGATGAAGCATATAGAGAGAGGATTCCGTATGGAAATTGGTTTTCACGAGACATGTGAGAAAGATCAAGAAGTGACATATAGTCATCATATTTTGAATTTAGAAATGATGTTTTGGGTTGTTTTGGCTTGAAAAACACTAAACACGACAATTTGAAACACAATGCAATGTATTATAGTCATTAAATTTAAAACGCAAATAAAACACAGTAGTTAACACTTAAAACACACTGCTTAATGTTCTGGGCATGTTGTTTTAAGTTTTAAGCCTTGAGATACATTGTTTTCGGTTTCTAATTGTTATGTTTGGTGTTTTTCTAGGTAAAACAATCCAAAACATCATGAAATAAGTTTAAAAATGATGCATAAATATCAATTTTTAATCCTTCTCACTAAAACCTATTTTCGTACAGGATCTCTACCCCAAGCATATGAATATGTGATAATGTATTTTAATGAACAGTGGAGAGTTCAAATGAAAAATAAGAATGTCTTGTAATAAGGAAAAAAAAAACAAACTTAAACCAATATAAATCTTCCATTTAATAATTGTATTTAATATTAAAAAATTATTAATATTTTGTAACCTCTTTAAACTAGTTAAATAAATGAAATACATAATTCATTTTAACATATATTTTTTTCAAAACAAACCTAATTTACAGTGAATGATAATTTCATTATGTGTGGGATATTGTAGGATTAATTTTTATATGTATAGGATAAAGTATGATAATTCTTATATGTATAGGATAAACATATGATAACATGTGATATATGTATGATAAATTTTGATATGTGTATGACAAATTTTAATCATGTATAGGGTAAAGTGTTAATAACTAATTAATTAGATAAATAATAATTAATTAAAAATAATTAAAGTATTTAATGTTACCATTATATAATTTGTTCTCACATTAAGTTTTTTTCTTATTTGATCATTCTCTTAGTGAAAATTAGGAACGGTGAAGATTGTTTAGCTTGGAAGTTGGAATAAAAGAGACGTTTAGCTTGCAACCAAATAAGTGGAACTAAAAATAAACCACTAAATAAGCCACTGTGATAAATTGAATTGGTCCTCAAAGTGAAGCCCAAAATATGAATGATCAACAATATATGTCATAACAGAAATATTTTGTCCTTGAATTGGTATTATGTTTTGATCACCTTTCAATAAACGAAGTACTATCTATATATAAGGTTGATACAACTCTACAAGAATATCAAAAGATGCAATTATAATATTGTGGAAGGTGAATATGATGAGGCAAGCTTGTTGTCTTGGTAATCACAGGTTTTATTATATTGATTGTGTATCTTGATTATTATTATTTTTTGAACGGCTAATTTCTTACACTCCTTTTTTTACAGAACAAGAATAAAGAACAAGAATATATAGAGAACACTGAAAACTATATATTACACCAATAATTCTAAATTACAACACCTTTGCCAAGGATTGAACCTTGGACCTCCCATCTAAGAGACATATGTCTCTACCAAGTGGGCTAATCTTTAATCTTGATTGAATGTGATGTTTATCGGTTAAGTCTAGATAGGTTTAGTTGGTATATTTGTATAGCTAAAAGTCATTATTTGAGTAGAATAGATAGCTTGGTGATCAAGTATTACTGTATTTAGTATAAATAGGGTTTTATGAGTGTTGTAATTTGTGGTGGTTTTGATTTAGTAAAAGAAAAGAGTCGTGAGGGTGTTTCTCACAAAATCTGGTTGTTCGTTTGATGTTTATGATCTGATTGCTCCAACATCTTCATGCTATCTGAGAGAGTTTTTTTTTTTTTTTGAAAAAATTACAAAAATCGTCCTTTATGTTTATATCATTTTTCAATCGTTGTCCTTTAACTTTAAAATTGATAAGAATCGTCCTTTATGTTGTAAAACCTTGCAGCTCTTGTCCTTTGACACTAACTCAGTTAAATTTTTCAGTTAAGTTTAGTCACAAAAGGGTAGTTTAATCATTTTATCAACCTATGTAAAAATAGTTTAATATATAAATAAAAAACATAATTTATTATATATATACCTATATATGTGTGTGTGTGTTTCTCTGTCTCTCATCTACCACCACAAAAACTTTACCATCTCTAGATAGTGGCGAAGGTTTGTAGGGGCGGGGAGGGGCGGCCGACCCCCCCGGATTTTCGCGCAGAAGTTCCGATTATATAGTATCCGTATAGAAAATTTTGAAAAATATTGGGTTTCGACCCCCTGAAACTGGTTTTCGACCCCTGAAACCAGTGACTTCCGAACCCCGGTGACTTCCGACCCCCGAACCTTCGGGTCAAGCTTCGCCACTGTCTCTAGAAACCACTCACCAGCACCACCAACAATCATCACCACCCACTGCCACCAAACCAATAACCATCACCACTACCTTCAATCCTCCTTATTTTTTTTTTCAAATTTCTTATTGCTTTTCCATGTACTCAATGTCATTTGACCAACCTACTATTTTTTTTTTTCAATCACCATGGCTCTAATTCCTATTGTTTTGATCAACGTCTCTACTAACTTCCATATCACCCTCATAAAACGATAATTTCTTGGTATGCACAAACAGGTTCAATCCACTCTCATCGGAATAGATCTAGTTCACATCATTAACGGAAACAAACATGTTGCGGCAAAAGTTCTCGATGTCGAAGGAACCAAACCGAACCCAAATTTTTACGCCTGGTATCGTCAAGATCAAGTTATTTTGGTTGTTTTACTTGGTAGTTGCTCTCCCGTTGTTCAGCCTATGATTTCCTCTTTGGAAACCTCACGACATGCCTGGGAACTAGATCCACCTGACAAATCTGATGCAACCATGCCAAAAACCCCTAATTTTTCAAACTGGTAAGATGGAGAAATGGTTGTGGTGGGGGTTTGTAGTAGCGTGACAAGTTGTGGTCGTGGTTTAGCAGGTTGTGGTGGTAGGTTGGTGGTGGGTGACGGTTGTTTGGTATTGTATGTGGTCGGCAGGTTTCGTGGCGGATATACCGGTTGATTTTGGTGGTGGTGGGGGTGCACGAGAGTTTTAATTGGGGGTTTTATAAGAGGGGATATGAATCCAGAGGTAAAATGATAATTATGCCCTCACGTGGGGTGCACGTGACCAAAGTTGATGAGAAAAACAAACCAAGTTATAGCTAAAGGACAAGAGCTGCAAGGTTTTACAACATAAATGGCTATTCTCATCAATTTTGAAGTTAAAAGACAACCACTGAAAAATGATGTAAACATAAAAGACGATTTTTGTAATTTTTCCTTTTTTTTTTGTTTTGATTTTGGGTGTTGAGGCTGTTTCTAAGTAGGTTGGCAATTTGGGTTGACATGACTTCATGATTTGATGTCGTGTGCGAGATACCGTCATATAACATGGCGGCTCACCGGTCGATACATGTAACATCCGGCCTCTCTCACCAGCAATATTGTCCGCTTTGCCCCGATGAGTCGCTCATCCAGAGCTCAGGGATTTGTTTTTTGTTTCCCTAGTGGAGACTTCCCAGGAGGTCACCCATCCTAGAATTTTCCCACCTGAACACGCTTAACTGTAGAGTTCTCTTCTCATCCACTAACATTAAGCCCCAAAACGCGTTGGTAATTTAAGAGGCATTGGATTACATATGAACCAAGGATCTCTTCTGGACACGGCCGATGTGGAATTTTCCTGGGGTGTCACATTCACCTCCTGTTAAAGTCTCATCGTCCCTGATAAGGTATGCAACCACTATCCCGAACGGCACAGGAGTGTCTTTGATACCATCTGTAACATCCGGCCCCTCTCACTACCAATATTGTCCGCTTTGCCCTAATGGGTCGCCCATCCAGAGCTCACGGATTTGTTTTTTGTTGCCCCGGTGGAGACTTCCCAGGAGGTCACCCATCCTAGAATTTCTCCCACCTAAGCACGCTTAACTGTGGAATTCTCCTCTCATCCACTAACATTAAGCCCCAAAACGCGTTGGTGATTTAAGAGGCATTGAATTACATATGAATCAAGGATCTCTCCTGGCCACGGCCGATGTGGAATTTTCCTAAGGTGTCACAATACAGGTAGACGATGAGCTGAAAAGGTGTTTGGTATAAGGACCCCTTCACTACTCTACTACCATGTTGTCTTTGTAATCAAAGGTTTTATTATATTCATTGATATATTAATAAATACCCATACAAATCCTAACTATTTAAATTTCAAAGTTAAATAAAGCAAACCACTCTCCCGACCTAACAAATAATATTAATGAATAAGACTTATTAATTACCCTTCTAAGTATTAAATTATGAAAAGATTATTCCAGCTACTTCCGTGTTTCACATAGGGTTTACAATTTACCATGGTCATATGAGATCAAGCGAACTTGCAAATTCTCCTGCGAATGTATTCAGCAAGTGAAGATCTGGCTTTATTGGCGGATCGTGATTCTTAACGAGATCTCACTATAAGAATTGTAATCAGTGAATTCAGGCAAGTTGGGAGACGCACACACCCATCGAGTTTCCTTTCCTTCATTTTAAGGTGTGTATTTATAATAGGCATGTTTTTTAACGGTAAAACATCCCATAAATTTACTCATAAAATCCACCTATTACCGGCCTATTTTGTGGGGGACTTAAACCCGCACCATTGTGATGGGGATAAACACCTGGTTTATTACGTTTATATAATTCACTAAATTTGGGGTTAATTATGTAACATTGAGGCTTTTAAAGGAGCTAAAGGGTGTTTTCGAAAAATGTTATAACCCAAACCGAGGATATCCTCCTTTAACAACCTCATTCATCCGTTTTCACTGCTTATTGTAGAGGGAGAAAGAGAAGGAGAGTAAGTTATGAAGCAAATTTTGAAGTCTTAACTTTAGCTTGGGATTTGCATTTGGGAACAAAGGTGTGTGTTGTACATTTCTTTCTCGTTGAAAAATGAGGTTGTTTCAACCTTGTTAAAGTTTAATCGAATGTGATAAAGATAAGGTCTTTGGACCTATTTCGAATCATTGTTAAATGGATATTGCAATGGCATTGATTTTTTAGTGTATTGGTGTGAAAAGTGATTGAAGATTCTAGTCGCCAACCTTCGTTTTGGGTTACTGTGAAGAACGTAACTTTTGCATGATAACTCACACGCAACCTCACTGTTCACACGAAAGTTCACTTTCGCATGGGAAACCACACATAAGTTAAAATAAATATAGCCATAATCTACTCAAATTAAAAGAGCTATAATAATAGCGTACTCAAATTAAAGAGAATAAAATGCTTTTCTTATGGGAACCACTTAATTCTCAATCATTAAATTTTTATATCAATGACCCATTTTGTAATCTACACTTTCTACAATTACAATACATTATACAAGATCATCTCCCTTGTTATATATTTAGCTTAACAAATCCAATATGCGATATTGCCACAATACTACAGAGACGATTTAACATAACATGAACATAATCCGGAAAACAGGGAGCGACTCCCTTAACCAATAAATCAGCTTTGCTATAATGCTATGTAAAAAAAGTACCACTATTTTTTAAGAAACAACAGGAGATGGGGGTTATATATTATTACGTAAAAATAAGAAACCAAATCATACCAATCAACAAGAGATAGCATCAAATCAAGTCTTTTGTAATTATTACACAGTAACCAACACCAAGGAAAAAAGGACTTTGTACATACTTTTTTTTTAACGACCAACAAATCAAAACTGGGCACTCTCGGGGCACCCTTTCGACAAATTCATATACTCCGAGAGTACCCGAGTTGTCAAACACCAATTCCGGGGAAAACCAGATAACCCACCTAACCCGTAGGCACGACGATGAAGACTTTGTACATACTAATCTCCACCATAGAGAATAGTGTGCTTTGAGGATACAATCACAGAGCATTTATGAATCTCTAAGCAATTACAATCTTGGATTGTTTCTAGATTAATAAATGATAATTGTATGTCTAAATTTCTCTTAACATAAACTGTTATCCATCTCTAGATATTTAAACACTGTATATGAATTAATAGTAGAAAAACTTGCAACCCCATGATCTCTTCCATCCTATAGCTATACACTATATTTATTACAAACACCAAACTCTAAACCATTCAAACAGGAATTAGGACTAACAAGTGATATCAGAGTCTGTTGTTTCTAACACATCATATTGTTATTATTGTAACAGAGACGAAATAACCCTAACGAGCTCAAGGCCATTTCACAAATCTGGAGAACTCGAAGTTAGGGCGAGCATAAATATACAAAAACCTTAAAGAACAATCTATTCAACTTCTGGCGAGATGGTATGAAGATACCAATATTAAATCTGTTTGTTTTTATCTATTATCATTGAGCCATTATCAAATAAATCAGAGAAGAAAAAACATACTATGGAAAACTAAGACTCTAGAAAGCAGGAAAATCGAATCAACACCCGGCTGATCCAGGGTAGAACCTAACCAACCCAAAAACAAATTATACGTAGAATTCATAACCGACAACCAGACCTATGCAAAACTGAGTTGGATATTGAAGATTTGAAGCACTTCAGGTGTTCACACAGGAATTAAACAAATATTCAAACTGGGATTCAGCAACTTTTTCAAACACAGGTGCATCATTTTCCTTATTATCGGTTTATACAATTTCCCCTCGAATCGTAAGCTAAACTAGTGCAATCAATTTAGTTTATCAAATGATCGAGGTAGTATATCAACTGCAATATAACATGTTCCATCTCGGTCTTAAACCAGCACCAGCCACAAAAAGTTCATAATACAGGAACCTAAAACCAACCACAGTACAGCATATCGATCAGGTTTCAGGTATTTGCCAGACACAAGTTGCATGCAACTAAATAAAAAGATTAAGATAAGTTATATCACTTCAACAAGTGAAATAACACTGGGGTTGAATTTGCAAAACTTAATCAACATATGTGCTTCCAGGTTTCAAAAAACAAATGCTATGTTGAATTTTGTTTGGTTTGTGCATGTTCTGGGTTGGAAATTTATCTGCGGCAGTCAGTCTAATTAATCACGGTGTGTGAACAAATTAATGTCAAGAAACTTGAAACAAAAACATGAATACGGAATAATCTTGAACATAATGTGCTCAGTTTATATTATGGAAGAGATAAAGAACAACTTTCCAAACAGTAGAAAACTCAAATCACAATATCTGGAATTATCTTGAAAGCATAAGTAAATCACCATACCTTCACAGATATACGAAAGAGAAGAGCGACTGTCTGTATGCTCATATTATCATGGATGATGAACATGGAACCTTTTAAAACCTCAATACATATTGATCTTTCAGGCACATGACCAAAGCATACTGCACAACCGCCTTCAGTTTATTCTAATAACAAGATCATGAAGGCAAAACACTGTTTAACGATATAAGCTCTCAGATCTTAGATTCTCGGCTATCTCGGTCTCCCACCTGTCCCCATTTTCAAGCAATTTCTCCTTGTCATATAAAAGTTCCTGTAAAAATTATATAAACGTCAGATATGTGTAACTGGTCAAAAATCAACTGGTACATAGAACACTGAAACTGACCTCATGAGTCTCGGTAGCAAACTCAAAGTTGGGTCCTTCAACAATTGCATCAACAGGGCATGCCTCTTGGCAAAATCCACAATAGATACACTTTGTCATGTCAATATCATACCTGTCAAGTGCAAACAGTGTGTGAGTGTAAGTGTGTGAAAGAGAGAGAGAGAGAGCGAGAGAGACAGACAGACAGAGAGTAACTGAATGCTATTTTCACCTCGTTGTTCTACGGCTCCCGTCTTCTCGTTCCTCAGCTTCGATAGTGATGGCTTGAGCTGGGCATATCTAATATACAACAAATATTTGATACGATTATAAAATCTAATTAGCTATAATGTTAATATAAATAACAGTAAAATAAACAAGTTCATGTTTCTTGTTCTAAAGGATAAAAATGGAAGTAATACTTACAGCTTCACAAAGTTTGCAGGCAATACAACGCTCCTCTCCGGTTGGATAACGCCTGAGCGCATGTTCTCCTCGAAAGCGAGGGCTCAAAGGACCCTTTTCAAATGGATAGTTAATCTGCATACAAATATGTAATTGTACATTAAATTGCAGTAATTAGTATTTGAAAATGTGGATAACAACAAAGACATGGCAGTAAAGTAATCAATGTCAAAACTTACAGTAACTTTGGGCTCAAAGAAGTATTTGAGCGTGAGAGACAGACCTCGAACCAGTTCAGTCAGAAATAGCGTATTAATGCTCCGCTCAAAAACTGTACATGATCAACAATACAGAAGTATAAATTTCATGATATATATAACATGATAAAAACCTACAATGGAGTCAAAAGAATTCTATATATGAGTACCAGAACTCCAATCTTTTGAGATCTCTTTTGCAAGCTTCTCTCTTTCTTCGTCATCTGTGATTGGGCAGGAGAAGTCGAATTAAGTATATCATGGTACCCATGAAAAAAAAAAAAAAAAAAGTAGAGCACATATGCTCTCTGGGAAACGCAATTTCTCAAACAAGATTACAAGAGACAAGACTGGGAACAATATTAGTTTAACTATGTATTTTGTCACATATGACCATGGAAAAGATTCTTTTGAAAAACATGTATAGTTGTTAAAAGTGTGTGAAGGGTATGTAAGAAAGTTGGCAAGTGTCTTAAAACTTCTTCCAGTTTCTGGCCATAAAATAACCCAATATGTGATAAAAGATATGAAGTCAGCAACGTTTAAGTTTTACTTCAATGGTGAACCAATTTCTGACATTTACTTGCCTTTAATATTAAAGATTATTGCAAAATGTTATATGTATGCAAAATTGCTAATGGGTGCTGAGTAACAAGATACTTCATTTGTAGTTCACATAAGATAGGCAAATAGCTAGTTTAGGGTTAACATATAAGAGCATTCTCATCCGAGTCTCTATCTCCATCTATATAATTTAGCTAAAAACATTTTTCTCTTAACTTTGTTTGTTTAAAAGAAAAACCTCTCACATCCAATTCTCCATCTCTATCTCTATCTTACTCACAAACACATTTTTATTGCTTTGTCTCTTTTTATACACTCACAAAATTATATAGATTGATCAACTGTCACCCTCTAGATAGAGGGTCAATATTGTTTTTATCAATTTTTTCTATATTATAGAGATTCCGGTGTGTTATAGTTGTTTCTCTATTTTCTTCCTCTATAAGAGACAGTTGGTTTTAGAGGCTCCAATGCAAGTGCTCTAAGATCACAATCACATGGTTCTTGTTGAGAGTGTTTGTAGCTTGTCTTTCCAAAACCTTGTTTGTTTTAACGTTTTTGTATCCTCGAAAAAGGGAAACCAACCTTTTTGGGTTCACCTTAATTTAGCCAACATCGACCCACCAAATTTCGCAAGCACTAAGGTGAATACACAATAAACACTTGCTCCTTGGATCCAATTGTAAGTTACCCTTACTACGCTAAATTATACTACCCAATTTATCGCTCTTTATTACTGGAACTTTGACACCAACTCGTAAACTACACTACTTAACCATAGCGTACCAAGTTCTTGACTTCTCTTTACATAATCTAGTATGTTATCACATGTGAAATAAACATTAAAGAAGTATCCAATAGGTAATTTCTTCACTTAAGGATGAACAAGCCCCTCATTACTTAAACAATTGTTATGAAATAAGTAAACCGTTGACAACTTCTAGAAAACAAAGGGAGTACATTGTAGCCTGTCAAACTGACACATGAGACTCTGTACATACACACAGTCGAGGCAGGTGTATTTAGTATCTTAATTCAATGAATTATTTATTCTTCACCAGTTTTGTTCCTAAAAGCAATTCAGAGCAAGTTTTTCTTTCCTTTACGTTCCTTAAAATAGCATACATGCACATATATACCAATTTACACATTTTTACCCTAATCCTGTCATGTAGAAAAAAAGAACTTAACCGCCTAACTCATACCCTTATCAGTAGAAAAGGAGTGTTTGGTTGCAAAAGAGCGTGCACCACATACTGTGTCACGGATGTTAGAGCCCTGCAACGCTTGTCTGGACACAACCTGATAATAAGATAGGAGAATCAGATCATCAATTCATCATGACACAAACTGAGCAAAAATATCTATTTCATGCTTTTGAGTTTTGATCTTTTACGCTTTCTCTATTCTTCAAAATCTTGAAAGTGGTTTTTGTCTCAAACACTAAAACGAACAAACAAAATTCAATTAAAGAATTTAACCCTAGTAGATTTCAAAACTCGTAAAACAAGATCAATATAGATCATGTCGCAAATTCAACATCCCAATTCCATTACCATATGATGTTCTACTTACAATGATACGTGCCCACTACCCATGTCCATGCAATCCATGGAAGCCTCAACCGTCTTACACGTTTTCCTTCTCTAGTGCAGTTGCTATATTTTCTTGCTTATGTTATTTACTATTTAATTAGATTAGCAGGTTAGTGGTGACTCCATGTTTAGTTTCTCTATGTTTATTCCACTAATTTGTAAGCCAATAAAAGGCTTTGCTATTTCAACATTAAGAGTATGAATGCAGAAAACTATTCTCGAGATTCCTCTCTAAATTTCTCTCAAATTCCATTCTATTTTCTTCGGCCAACAATTAATTGTTGGAACCAGAACATATAACTGTTAAGTTTGACTGACATTCATTTACAATTTGAGCATTCATAAATTGTAGAATTCAAATTGGCTTCGTAGCTGATAACTTGATACTATATTTTTTTTAACGGCAAATTAGGATTACTGGCAGACCACTGGAGTATCATCGTATCACCAGCAGAGCCACCTGATCATATCTATCTCCACTAGTCAATAATGCCTATACACCAATTCAGGAGGAAACCCAATAACTTGAACAAATGCTAACTTAAACTCTATCAATTGTATAAACTCCTAAAAATAATTCAACAGAAATAAAATAAAATAAAATGAAACCCTAAAAAATCTGAAAACCTATCTACAACCGTTGGATCTATCGAAACCCTAAGAGATATTAAGAGCGTGTGTGATTAAGAAAAGACGATGGATCTTACGAGGTGACGGTAGCGAAGAGCAGAGATGGACTTGCGAGCTAAGATCGCGGCCATTACTGGAGGTCGTCTGCTTCAGTTGGTTTTATTATATGAAGAGGGTTGGGTTATTCTACAAAGACTATAAAAAATGAGAAGGGTGAGAAGGATACAAAAAACACAATAGATCATCAAATATGACACAATGAGCCACAAAATATAACACAGTGCCAAAAAATATAACACAATGCTGAAGAAAAAGACACAATGAATTGAAAAAATGACACAACGATGAAAATAAGAAAAAGACACAATGGTACATAAAAGACACAATGATATAACGCGTATTCTAAAAACTACAAGCTAAAACCCCAAAAAAACGAAGACCTAAAAACTAACGACGTAGGGTTCGATAAGACGATTCTAATGCCGCTTGAATGAGTTCAATCGGAGTCCGTTTGATACCCTTCCTACAACTTCCTATTTTTCTTTCACTGTGTATTTGATCCTAACCCTATATGAAGAAGCATTTTGTTTTTTTATAAAAGTTTTAGTTGATTAGAACCGGCCGTTTTGTTCCACGTATACAACTTACGAACCGGCCTTGTTCTTACACGTATATAATATAAGGCTATTGCTGATACTGTAGCAGAACTGATTTGGCTGAAATCTCTTCTTCATGAACTTGGTCTAGTTAGCAAGGCACCAACACTTTGGTGTGATAATCTTGGTGCAACCTATCTCTCTGCTAATCCAGTATTTCATGCTCGTACAAAACATGTTGAAATAGACTATCACTTTGTCCGTGAACAAGTTACTCAAGGAAAACTGAATGTCAAGTTCATCTCCACTGACGATCAAATTGCTGATGTATTTACAAAGGCTTTACCTTCACAAAGATTTGAGTTTCTACGGTCCAAGTTGCAGGTCGTTACCCACCCTCAACTTGCGGGGGAATGTTAGACTAAGTTATTTAAATTAGATAAGTTTATTATTATCAAGGGTACCAAATTGTAATTAGTTTATTGATTGAATAATAATGAGGAATACAAGGCCCTATATATAGATAAACTAATTACAATTTGGTACCATGATAATAATAAACTTATCTAATTTAAATAACTTAGTCTAACAACGAGGAAACGTCTCGGACTTGTCTGTGTAGAGCACATACACCATTCGAAACAACGTTTATGTAGACCACTGCTACTAACCACCGCTGTGGAGGACAAAACATCTAACACTAGGATGTAGTCTTCAATAGTTGGTTAGACACTTCGATTAATTCAAACAAAGTTCTTAGTTCTTTGGAAGTAAATTTAGGAAGTTTGTTGTAATAGTATAGTTTGTTTATTGTTGTTGTAATAGTATAGTTTGTTTATTGTTATTGTAATAGTATAGTTTGTTTATTGTTGTTGTAATAATATAGTTTGTTTAATGAAATATTTACTTTAATATAAAAAACAAAATTTAAACATTCATTGCATTAATAAAAATAAATACTTCGATTACTACAAAAGTTTAATAAACTACAAATTAATTAAGACGATCCCTCATCATTTGTCAGGCAGACACATGTTTAAATTCTTTGCGCTCCCTATTTTTATACTGTCTTTTTGAGTGTCTAATTGACACGTCTTCGGGCATGTTAGAGGGTACCTCCTGAAGTGTCCGGTTGTGGTACCCGTTGAAGATTTGACACTTCGTGGTCAAATCGGTCAACTTCCGGCTAAGGGACTCGGTTGTTCGGTCTGACCCTCCAACCAGCCGATTGTACTCGTGCAAAATACGGAACCATTTGTTGTTTTGGTGGGTGCTTTCTTCGACATGACGCCATGCCGCAATCAATGCAATTTCCTGTTCTTCGGTCCATCGTTGCGGTGCCATTTGGATGAATTAGAAGGTGGTGGTGGGGTGTTGGATAGACTTAGACGGTGGTGGGGTGGTGGATAGTGTTAGACGGTGTTGGGGTGACGGGAATGGGACGGAGAACGGTATTTATAGGGCTTAGCTGGACAACCGAAGCGTCGGACTATCATCGGGACTCACCGGACTTGGGAAATGTGACCCGTCTTGAGAGACGGTTGAAACCGAAGGCCAGCCGCACGGGGAAATGTGAACCGTCTTTTGATACGGTTGAACCGAAGGCAGCCGGCATGGGGAAATGTGAACCGTCTGGGAGAGAGTTCTGACCCGTCTGGAGAGAGACGGTACAGCCTCGGGATTAGAGACGCCACGTGTTGGTTGGCCACTCGGAGACGGTTCAGGCTCGTTGGGAGCCGTGTTCTGTCTCTCCAAAGAGGGTGGAGAGGGCTATTTATGCAAAACGCCCGGTCAACGGGCTATTTTGGTCATTTTCCCTAATAACAAACTCAACAGCCAGTTTTTCACCCTGTCTTCAATCAGGTGACTTATATTTTTTTTATCCATGTCATATCCAACCCATTTAATTCTTTTCTTTCACCCTTTTTCATCAAAAAACAATTAGTGAATTGAGAAAGACGTTTGAAAAACTCAAACGGATTGGGCCACCTAATTCTTAACTTACTTGGGCCAAATCTGAATCGCGGCGTATACTCTTTGCCCATGTAATCACTAGCCTTCTCCCGTGGTGGTGGTGGCAGTGTAACATCCAATGCCTGCATGGGCCGGCAATCATCAACCTGATGAGATGGAATGGTTGCTTCAACTACTTGCTCATCTTCCATGGCCACGTCTTCCTCCCCAAGTGGCTCAATGTATTGAGGCGGACAAAAATATCTAAGGAAATCCTCGTCACTGACAGCCTCCATCTCTTCCTCTTCTTTAATATACTTAACTGGTATTGGGGGACCCTCCATCACATCAAAATCCTCTATGTCCCCCTCATCATCACTCCAATAGTAATTCACTTATTGTTGAACCGAAGGTGGGACGGAATTGTCCATTAACGTCTCCGGCTTTGGTGTGATATGTTCAGCTATCTCTTCTTCATCTTATGTGTCATGAGAGAGACCTACAAGAAAAAATTTAGTTTGAATAATATTATAATTTATTTCACAATTTAATTGCAGCATCTCTTTTCTTTATGCTTCAGCCTCGGCCCTTTTGCTCTCTTCTTTGATCCTCTGTTCTTCCATCTGTCGAAGCAGTCCCTTCGTCTGTCTTTCAAGAATATCCAGAGTGGACAGCTCCTTCGGCTTCTCTTATTCAATCCTCTGCCATCCATAGTATCGACTAAATGTTTCCATTAATGCTCTATGGCTTACCAATAAGGCTGAGCTTGAATCTCTCTCATATGGGTGCAGGTGATAACTATCATAATAATCTGTGGAGTACCATGATGAATAATGACAAAACTGAGTCGGATGGGGTTGTCCACAAATCTCGCACCACATAGTGAAACTCTGGCTATTTTCGCGTATAAGTTCTGCCACAGTCTTACTTCTAGTTGCCATCATTGCATTCAGACACTAAAACAAACACGATCACGGGCACCAGATATATAAAGAAAACAAAAATAAAATAAAAACACACAAAAACAAAATGACACACAAGCACACGAAAAAAAAAACAAGAACTCTCTCAACACACAAGCACGCAAAAAGAAAATAAAAGCCTACAACTCTCTAGACACACTAAAAACCAAAAAGACTCAAATAAGACCAATTAATCAGTCAAGTCCTAATCAAAGCTAATTTCGCAATCGCCAAGTGTCCTCGACAACGACGCCAAAAACTTGATGTGCTATGTATGGTCTACAAATAATAAACTAACCTAGACACCTAGTAATATAAAACAGACTCAACTAAACTAGACCACACGACAGACAAGTGTACCTATCAATGCAGTACAGACTAAGTAGTAAGTCCGAGTTTTAGCTCAGAAGTTTCGAATTTTTGTTCAGAAACAAATTAAAGTCATAGATAAGGTTTCAGGGTGTTTGGTTAGCTTGAAAAAGAAAGCAAAAACATTGCAAAGTGTTGTAGGTTTGTCTCAAAACATCTAATTAGGCTTCTAAATCAAACAAACATGAATAAACTTATGTTTGTGTTCACTCATTCAACTTTACTGAACACAAACATGAACACCTAATCAAACGAAATATTTTTTGTTCATGTTCATTTCACTAAGAAAAATAGACATGTTCGTATTTTTCTGTCTAAAATCTAAACGAATTGTTCACAAATATAAAAGAACGTAAACAAACTTAAATACACATGACGGAACAAACATAAAACAAACACCGTTGATAGAGGTTGGGAGGATACCTACAGACTGATATTAGAGTTCATACATACTAAAATAATTAGCTTTTTACATAAATTTGTGATCAATTACGATCATTGTTTTGAAACCCGGACCGGCCGGTCGAACCGGGAACCGGGGGTCGAACCGGTCCGGGTCGAGGTATTGAACTGGGGATGCATTTTACCGGGGGTTGGACCGGTGAACCGGCAGTCTGACCAGGATCCGGACAGGTTGAACCGAGTTTTTAAAGGGGTTGAACCAGATTTTTTATATTTTTAAAATTTTACCATATTAATTTTATAACACCATCCGGTTTTTATATCGGTTCCGACTGGTTGAATCAGTCGGACTAGTGAACAGGTAAGGCGACCAGTTCAACATCCGATCCGATTCTGAAAACATTGGTTAACGTTTATCGTAAGGACTAAATATGTTTTCTAAAATAGTTCAAATCTGTATTTTCTTATAGCCAGGGATGAAAGATGAAATTTGTGGAAACTACGTGGCAATTTAACTTACTAAAAAGAATATACAGGGAAGTCAGATGTACGTGTAACGTACATAGAAATTGTTGCATTAAATATTTGATTATGGTAGTGTACTCAATTGTCCTTTTCTAGGATAAGATGGTAGGGATACTAAAATCCAAGAGGGACCAACATCATCACCCCCACCAACATCATCAACAAATCACAACACAAATAAACTCTTGATGATGATGCATTGAACAAGCTTACTTCGATTTTTGCTAAAATTTGGTATCCATACTAAAAAAATATACGGTATGGTATCCTTAAAATATCGATACCAAACTGGAAATACTGATACTGATATTTGCCAAAACTTGGTAAAAAAAAATGAACCGATATCGGTATTTTTGACACCAAGATCGGTTCAGTATCAATATTTTCGATATTTAATACCAAAATACTCATCCCTGATATTGAATATTTGAATTAGATTTCTTTATTTTAAAACATAGTGATTGGAGCTTTTGTTGGGACTAAAATCAACCCCATGCTGTTGGATCATCACACAACACACTCAATCAACAGAGTGTTTTTTGTCCATTTATGTTAATTTGTCATTTACTTTGACATCAGTCTAGACATATGTGCGCCTGCATCACTTTTGGCATCATTTCATTATTTACAAAAGTCATGATTACTTACTGTAGAATACAAAAAACAAAAATATCTCTACAGCTTTTTGGCCTCTTAAGTATGGGTCTATATACTACATAGAATCTAATCTTTTGTTTGATTGTGTGAATAGAGAAGGTTGAAGTTCTCTTTGATCTTGGGCTTGGCTTGGCTTGTTTCTTGGTATGATATTCTTGGCTTTAAAGTTGTGTTTGATCTAATTTTAATGTCTATTCTTAAGCCTATGGTTGTTTAATGTTGCTGGTGCTTCATGAGTGTGAATCATTCTTGTTAAAATCCTCTTCTTTTTGTTGATTTTGAGCACAATTGAATGGTTTTTTTTTTTTTTTTTTTTTTTTTTTTTTTTTTTTTTTTTTTTTAAGATTGAGATTGGTTTTTCTGTGCAAGAAATGTTTTGAGATTTGAGTAAAAAATTAATCTTTTTTTGTGTATCAGTTGTTGCTGCTAGTGGCTGCTGCTCAGTGGGTTTGAATCTTTAACATAAAAGGTATGTTTTTTTTTTTTTTGTTTATATTTGAACTTTTTTTATTGATTCATCAAACCTGTGATGATCAAATTTGAAGGGGTAGTAACGCACCTTGTGTCCCGTTTACCTTCAGGTCACTTGTAATCGGATATTTGATCACAATGATTATAAATGAACTAATTTGTTGAAAAAAAAAATTGAAGTTGATTTTATAAAGTTTGGGTGGTGATTCTTTAAGTGATCCAAAGAACCTTTTAGTGGGTACCTTTTTTTGCTGTGTAGATCTTTGTTTGAACATGATACAAGAGTGGCCAAAATGAGCCACCCCTTGACTCAGCTTGTGTCAGTTGTCTCGTTACTTCGACTCGTGTACCCCCCCCCCTTTTTTAGGAGGTGATTTTAACACGATATAAATGTTTCACACATACGGTAGAACATAGGTTATTTAACGTGAAGTCGTGTACACGATAATTTTATTTGTCTCGGCATTGAAACTAATTAAACATTTAGGTAGCGTTCGTTTTCATGGATTGCAAAGGAATTGGAATTGCAATTCGCGTGAGAACCATAGTTTGTTTTAGAATTTTGATGTATTTGTTTCATACAATAGAACGAAGTCTCGATGGAATTGAAACGTGGATTCCCTTCCATATGTTGTTCAATCACAATTTCTTCTTTTGTTGTAACGAACAACATAAGAAGTCACACATTCCAATTCCTTCTGAATCCATTCCATTCCCGTCAAACGAACGTTACCTTAAATAAAACTTGAAGCAAACCAACTTTTGAAAGTGGTACACTTTAAATGATATGTAACCAAAACTTACAATTTATTATCAATCTTAGCTCTCTACCTTATATTAACTTATTTTATGTGTAAATTACTAGTGTGGCAGTATGCCATTGATTGATGTCATACAAGCCGACCCATACATGTTTATGCGAAAAAAATAGTTACAAGCTTACATAAGTGATCTTCTCTTAGAGAACTTGCATTCATCAAATGTCATGAGACGTGTAATCTCAGGCAGTGTTTCAAAAATCCGTAAAAATGTAGCATGTTATCGGTTGAACAAATCAGTCAGTTTATAAAATAATCACACCAGGTAACTTATGTAAGTTTGCTAGCTTGGTTTATTAGACTTAAGTATTAATAATTATTACCAAGTGAAATAAGCTATTTTGCATAACTAATGGGTATGGGTTGGTTTGCGGTCGAATAGCTCGCAAACACGTTTAGCTAAATAGTTCGTCTTTTTTTTTTTTTTTTTCAATATGACAGATTCACGGGTTGTATTGTTTTAACCAATTATTTTTATATTTTTAGAAAAGAAAAATATGTTTTATATAATAACTTGAACTACTAGGGTATTTTTATTTTTTTATGCCAAAATTTAGATATTTATAAATAAGTTGGCATAGTTTAAACATAATGGGTTAAACACTAAGAAGACAAAGCAAACAACAAAAATACCCTTAAAAATACAAAACCACAAATATGCCATCAATTACAAATGTGACAATAATACCCTACAAAAAGTTACCAGGAGGAACTGTTCATCTTAAGTTTCTAATAATAATATATAGTATAATATAATATAATATAATTGCTAAAACTAAAGTACAAATAAAATTTATAATTTTGTAATTTACTATGTAATTATTATTTTTTTAAATAATTTTCTGGATTGAACAACTCGTGTTCGTCTCAGTCCGTAAATACACATGTCATGTTCGGGTTCATACATTTGATACAATTTTCAGGTTCGACCCACCAACCCACGAACATGACCCGTGTAACATGGCAGCTTGTTCCCTTTGTAACTATATATATTTTAAAGGCCTCCCATCCTTATTCCTATCTCTTAACTTTTATCTTCTTTGTCTTGCTCCTGGTTTGTGCCTTCTTCCTTCTTTCTTAGACTATATCATAGAACTTGCTTCAAGATCCATCAAGTTCAAAATTTTCTTCCAATGATCAAATGAAAGTTTATGTTTTTATTAGCAAATTAAAGTTTATGTTTTTATTAGCATAAAGCAGGCTCTCTTGCTGATTTTGTCATGGGCTTTCCAAAGTACTCATATCAAGTAATGGTGAATTCAGGCTCTCAAGGATGGGGCTTCATCTTTTAGAAAAGACCATGGACACTCCAACCCATTTGGAAAACGGGTTCAACGGGCCAACCCACAACTCCTATTACCAACCCGGCCCAAAGTCATCTCTAGCTTGGCTTGACTTAAGAGTTTTCTACATTAGAATTAGCAAATGTGACATCAACAATGAATTAACACCCGAGTATCTCACGCTTAACCATGTCCCACTTAACCGCGACACTTTACTAGAAGTTAATGGTGCTAGAACTAGCATACACTCGGACGGTGTAACAACCCTTTTAAGAAGAGACCGAATAGACAAAAAATCCGAGGAAGTTACATTTGTCAATACAGACAGTGTCAGGACGACAGGAAGTGTGAAATTTGAGGTTTTTGATAAGGATGTACTTCTAGTTTCGGGTGTTTTTTATTTGTGTCATAGTAATGGAGTGCATGGTGAGTCGAACAATGGTTATGTGTCAAAATGGAGGATGGAATGTGAGACGGATATGGTTGTTGGACATGGTTTCTTGAAAGGGAAGCATAACATGGGGATTGAGATGGACCCGCCATCGATTGAGGCTTGTTCGGCGGGTAGTTTTGCGGGTGACCCGATAATCTTGACTAAGACTCTACACCTTAGTTGTAGAAAGAAGCAAACAAAGAAAGGAGTTCTTGAAGCTATACCAGAAAATGAAACAATGGCAAATGAAGAAGGTTCCTCCTCTAGCCTTGTATCAAAGGTATGTGCTTGTTATGTTATAATTCTTCTTTTGAATAATTTGTATATTTAAGTTTTAACATTTGATAAATGACTCAAAACTCTTTAAACACCTTGAGGCAGAATGCAAGTAAATAAAGAGAAGAACGAAATTATTAACTTTTTAATTGAATAAAATCATTCATATCAAGTATCTAAAAGATTTTATATTATGTTTTTGGTAGGTATTGTCATAAACTTGGAAATTCAAAGTTGATAGCTTAGACTTAAATTTAAATACCTAAATCAATATTGCACTCTTTTTATAAATAAAAACATAATAGTAAATTCTAAGATTCGCACATTTTTACAATCAAATCCCTAAATGGGACTAAATTATGAGGATCAAGCAAGCCTTTTGTCATTTTCTTGCGTATTTTAGGTTCTTAATTGTTTTACATTCAAAGTTTTTTTCGAATCTATTGAAGTGTGAGCTTGGGTCTCAAAATCAGGACTCACGGGTATAAACAAGCCGAGCCCAAGCTTGAGCTCAGATCGTTTAGAGCTTTAGTTGTAAAAGTCAAACTTGGCTCATGAGTGATTTTAAGATGGGTGTGGCTTCTACTTTGCACGTTTAAGATTTATTAGTTATTTAGCTATTTAATTTGTGTAAGCTTTTAATTATTATACATATTTGTAATGTTTATTTTAATATAAAACATAATATATGGTATTTAGTCATTAATGTAAGTTAATTATAACTTTTAGTTTAATATATGTTACTTAGTCATTATAACTATAAGTTAATTAGTTATTATTTTCATATATAATAAATAATAATCATTATTGTGTAAATATATATTTAATATATTAAATAAACATTATATAAGTAATATGATTGTTTAGGCTCGTGAACTTAGTTAATCTTAGATATGTGAAGCAAAGATTTGAGTTTTTAGTAAGCCGATCTTAAATAACCTCAAGCCGCGACCGGAATCATTTAAACCCTAACTGGACCAAGAACAAATATACTTTTATAACCCCATGAAAATTGTTTTGCCTTTTGGGAGCAAAGACAAGTGCTTCACATGTAACGAGGTTGTGTAACCTTATCTTGATGAGGGTCCGGACCAGCATGGCTTCTGGCACTTGTTTCCATTTTACCACACTTCAATAATGCATGTGTTACAAGTTAACGGACCACGAGTGTGGGTTTGAGACTTTAGTGTTTGGCATTGAGTTAAACTCTTCAAATTTTAGCAAAATGCGATACTCGGTTTTAATGTAAATTCTAGACCGAACCACTAACTATGACAAACCAATAGCCTATTACTCGTTTTCTAAACGAAAAATATTATAGGTATGCACAATTGCACATTCTATGAATGAAAAAAAGAAGTTCAAAGGAATATAAGCAAACGCCTAGGGATCCCGAACCGTTAAATCTAGTTTTTCAACCCAAATCCGAACCATTTAAATCTTGAATCGACTAATGATTTGTGTGTGTGTGTGGGGGGGGGGGGGGGGGGTAGTAGCGACTGAGATTTTACGTGAAACTAACACTATTTCTTCATGGGACGACTGCCCCATGATTTGTGAGTGGTTCCCCACATTGTGTTTCCAAGACCTTTTAGATAATTTAAGTGCCTTTTATTCTCTATACTTTCCATATGACCTACATTATCTTTTGAATTAAAATGAAATACTCAAATGATTGTTATATTTTTCCATAGTGATGTAATATATCACTCAAATTTGCTTGTTAACTCATTTCCATAGGTTATTTTGGTTCTCTTGCTTGTTAACTCATTTCATGTTTGTTTGTCATTTTGCTTGATGACCATGAAGGACCAAGATTACATGAACTACAAGCCGGAACACGAGCATCATAGTCAATACCAGAGAATGGAATACTACGAAAATGAAGATGGCGAATTATCATGGTTCAACGCTGGTGTGAGAGTGGGTGTCGGGATTGGTTTAAGCGTTTGCCTAGGGGTTGGGATTGGTGTTGGGTTACTAGCCCGAACCTACCATCGTACAACTAGAAACTTAACAAGGCGGCTTCTTTGACGTGGTTTTTACAACTTTACCCCTAAAACAACACAAGCGCAAGCGCTCACACACACTAAGGTTTTTGGTTGAAATCGAGGAGTTTTGAAGTCGTTGGTCTCATAGTTGTAGATTAGTTACTAACAAGGTTGGTGTTGTCGTCATGTAAATAACTATGATCTATCGTGGTTCTTAGTTGTTTTGGTGTATGCTTTGGTCACCCTCGTCGTTTTTATTTTTGTCACCAAATGGTTAATAGGAATAAGGTTTCGTCGATGGAAGTCTGTATTCTATACGGATTATCAAAATAATATAAATAGTCCAATGGAATGATTTGTATGGCTTTGATGGTTTTAGTTTCACTATCTCTAATTTGTTCCAAAACTGAACGAATTATCTTTTGTTATTTATGTCAATTTTCGATAAAAACGTTATAAAATATTGGGTTAATGTAAGTATCTTTCTGAATCCAAAATCCAGTGAAGTCTTCATCGTTTCAACAGTGTGGCCAAAAAAATTTCCATTGCCGGGAATCGAACCCGGGTCTCCTGGGTGAAAGCCAGATATCCTAACCGCTGGACGACAATGGATTGATGTTTAATTTATCGGTCTTTGTCTTTAAGTATACTATTTAATTTTATTTCTTGAAGTCTAATTAATGGCTATGCGACATATGGTTTAGAGTGGTAGTCTGGTAGTACTTGTTTAACAAAATAAATTTACAGAGACGTTGGTATTATTATAGAACAGGCTCATCTTTTTTGTTTGTACTACATAGATTTATTGTGGTTCTATTTGTTTTTACAAGGTTTTTTTTTTTTTTTATCAAATTACATGGTATCAAATGGTAACTAGATTTAGTCGTTTCATTCATCATCATAATCCGCTCAATCTTAGGACAACTGATTTCCAGTTCAAAGGTTCTATTTGGCCTATCTATACATTGGTGGTTTCGTCTTTGACATTTCAAACCACAATCGAAAAGAAGGCTTTTGATGGCCTTTTTAATAATAGGCTTCTCATATTCTGTTCATCATTTTTCTTAATGGTTTAAACTGGTAATCAAATTTCAAATCCACTTTCTTCAACATTATAACAAACGAAACATTTACCCAGAGGCGGAGCTAGGATTTCAAGATAAGGGGGGCTTAGATTAATGGAGTGAGCCTTAAGGGGGGCTTGATACAATTTTATTGAATTTTAACCTTAAAAACTTAATAAATTTGGGCCATTGAGGGAGGCTGGACACCCATTGGTCTCCCCCTCCCTCCGCCACTACATTTACATATACCATGTAATAAAGAGGAATGTCATCATTATTATTAAATTCACAAAGAACATCCATAGTGACCTTGGTGTTTGATTCATCCTTGGAGTAGCACATGATTCCAACAAGGAAAAGATTAGTTGCGTAAGAGCGTAAGCATGGTATACAAACCATATGTGTAGGAAGGAACAGTGGCGCAACATAGTAGGGGCGGGGAGGGGCGGCCGACCCCCCCAGATTTTCGCGCAGAAGTTCCGATTATATAAGTATTCGTATAGAAAATTTTGAAAATATAGGGTTTCGACCCCCGAAACTAGTGACTTCCGACCCCTCAAACCTTCGGGTCAAGCTTCGCCACTGGGAAGGAACATCGAAATACATTAAGTTGTAAGTCGTTCGATAATCAAAGTATCGAACGACCGGTAAGTGTATACTTTAGGTAAATGTTGAATGTGATATAGAAACATTACCTGATTCAAACCTAATAGCTTCTTAACCGAGTGGAAAGATAGAAAATTCACCCCCCTAAAACTCGAGTATAGGTTCCAAAGAAACAGGTGGATTGGGGGGGGGGGGGGGGGGGTGTTCAAGGTTTAGTTGTCAATGCTATATAATAGTTTTTTCCTCTCACATAACTCAAATAAAATTTCTAAGATTTTGGGTTGTTAACTTTTAACTAGGCCCACTTATCACATATCAATATCATATCAGATCAGGTTAGGTATTCATTTATTCTTTCTGTTAATGACATAGCCGTCGCCGCTGCAACTCTACTATAGCCGGAGCCCATTCTCTATGAACCAAAGAAATTCTGCTCATTCCAGCTTCTCTCTTCTCTTCTCCATTACTCTTCATCTCTCTGGATTGCCTTTGAAAGTTCATGGGAGCAATTGCAAATTTTATGAGGAGCGCTTGAAATTGTCACGCACGTATAACACTAACTTTTTTTACGGTCGTGACCCGTGAGCATAGGCCTAGCCCTGGTTATGACTTGGACAACTGTAAACTTGATCTATTTTTTTTAATAAGTTCAAATTTTTTTTTTTTTTTTTTTTTTTTTTTTTTAATAATAATAATAATTAGACTATCCGTTGTGGCCCACGAGCTACAACTTTGTACACGTGTCTCGCGCTGTCCACAATAGGTCCACGTGATTGAGTCAGCAAGCGATGGGACGTGAGCCAGCTCGCGTCCGTTAGCGGCTGGCTGACGCGTTAAATTTCAAAACTTCAATTTTTACCCACCAAATTTATTACCACCCCTATATTTATTTACCACATCTTCTTCTTCTTCACATACAAATCTTCTTCTTCTTCACATACTCAAACCCTAAACCTTCAATTTTCAAACCCAACTTCATCATCATGGTGCAGTGGATTGAGGAGGAGGAGTTAGCACTCGTGCTCGTGTACCAACAAGTCCACGGTGGCGCTGCTTCGTCAAGCCGTGGCTATGGGGCTCGCGTCCCACAGTGGCACCGGGTTTTGACCGAGTTTGGTACCCTTGTAGGGGGTACCAATGTCTCCATCTCCCACAAGTTCAGGGACTTGAAATCGAAGTGTAAAAGCTTCGAAACCACGTACAAAGCGGTGAAGGATGATATGCCAGACGAAACCGATGACGTGCTCGTCGCCTTCACCAAAGTGGAGTACCTTCGGACGGTTGGCCATAACTTCAACCACGTTTCGGCGTGGCAAATGTTACGCTCGGGCCTACGTTAGGTTTTTTTTTTTCATTTTAGTGTAATAGTTTTTTAGTGTAATTTTTTTTTAATGTAATGTTTTTTTTATTCTAGTGTAACATTTCTTTTATTTTTAGTTTAATGTTTGTTTTTATAAAAGAAAATGTGGTAAAAATTTAAATAGATTTGGTAAAAAAAAAAAAAAAAAACCTCAATCACCTTACCCATAACACCCTCTAGCGAGCGACCGCCGACAGCTATCCAGTGCCAAGTAAGCGTTGACGTGACATAATATTATTCGATAAATCCTCCACTCACCTCTACCCCGTAACTGTGGTCTTATAAAATTAATTAAGCTTCGGTTAAATACTCCCTCCGTCCCAATTTAAATGTCCTCATTTCCTTTTTTGTTTGTCCCAAATTAAATGTCCCTTTCCAAAAATAGAAATGCAATTTTCAATTTTGTCTATAAAAGACAAAACACAATCACCACTTTTGATAATATTATTGTTATTTTACCACATATAAATAAGGGTTATGGGTTTCATACACCACGTGACATCATATTTTGGGGGTGTGACATCATGTTCTGGGGTATGTGACAGTATTCTATTGGTGTTTGATGTGAGACAGGGTGTATGAATCCTAATTAGGAGATGTATGATTCCTAAATACCATAAATAAAAAATTTCTTAAAATGTGTGTTTTTAAACTTATGACATTTAAATTGCGACATAGGGAGTATTAACTAAACCAGATTCCTCTACATAGGTGATCTTATCCACTTACATTTTCAGATCAGTCACAAACCTCGCCTCCACCATACTTTATCATGCACACCAAACTATCACCAACAATCAACCTCCACGTGGCCATCACTAGAACCTTCCTCTACATCCAACGGCTTAAAACCCATCAACCCCATTAATTAAACTCCTTAACCAAAAATAAAAATAAAAAATCAGACAATCAACAATAATAATAATATTCATCCACACCAATTCCCGTTAACACTATCCATTTCCATTTCCATTTCCCAACCCATTCATTCCAACACCATGATCCCCAATACAACCACAACCAAAAAACGACACCGTATCACCACCACCACCACCAACAGAATAACCGACCCTTCCGACAAACCCCTAACAGAACCCTCCCACAAACCGTCACCGTCACCGTCATCCATCCGCCGTTCAAACACACGTCATCACCCTCCATCCATCCCTAACGGCTTCAACGATCCTACCACCGCTGACGTCATCCTCCGTCTCTACCTCGATCAATCCTCACCGTTCGATTCAGACTCCTCCGATTCCCATCCAACCGTTGATTCCTCATCCGATTTCCAGATCTATCTCCACTCCTCTGTTCTCCGTCGTTCTAAATACTTCTCCGCCCTCTTATCCGACCGTTGGAAAAAAGAATCCTCAGATAAACATAATAATAATAATATTAATAATATTAATCATAATCACGATTATTATCATTTTAATTTACCCGCCACGTCATCTATTAATAATCATGTAACCGTTTTACAGCTTTTATATAGTAATGATATTAATACTGCTATTGATACTGTGTCTACAGCTTTAGAATTGTTACCGATTGCTTTAGAATTATTATTTGAGGACTGTGTGACAGCGTGTGTTAGGTTTTTAGAAGCTGTGCCATGGACAGAGGAAGAGGAGAGGAAGGTGTTAGGTTTGATTCCTTTGTTAAGTGAAGAGGAGAGTGAGGAATTGTTGGCTAGGGTTTCGCCGCCGAAATCGGATTTATCGGAGGAGATGTTACACGGATTGATACTAACGGCGATACATAACCATCCGAATATGGCGTTTGCGAAGGCGTTTGTGGCGAAGCTGTTGAGGGATTTTTCGTCGAGGGAGGCGGCGAGGAGAGTGTTGGATAAGTCGTTTGAGACGAGTTTGAATGTGGTGAAGGAGTCGTTGGAGGAGTATTCGAGTCCGGAGGTGTTTAGAGGGGAGATTAATGAGATGGAGGCGATTCAGAGGTTGAATTTGCATACGGCGATGACGAATGGAGGCATTTGTTGTGGGTGATTGAGAGGATGATTGAGTTGAGAGCGGCGGATACGGCGGTTAAGGAGTGGAGTGAACAGCCGGGGTTTACGGCGAATTTGCAAAGGGCGTTTAGGGATGATGCGTGGAGGAATATTGTCCCGGGGCTTCCTTCGGTTGTTTTGAGGTGTACGTGTAAGCTTGCGAATGCGGTTGCTGCTGGGGTTATTTTGGTGTCTAGACAGGTTTGCTTATCTATCCCTTTTGGCTTATGTTTTATAATATGCTTGTTCTGTGTATATTGGTTGTTTATAATCTTATAGGATTTTGTAGTAGCTTATTCGATGGGTAGGGTTACCATCTTGCAGTTAGCACTTATAGGTTTTGTTGTGTTCAAGCCGAGTGCCGTTCATGTCTGATTTAGTCTTATCCTAGTCATAGTATTATTACCATTCTTCTAGGCAAACAAATGTTGCTACAACTTTTAGACCCATTATTGAGAAAAAAGGATTCATGCTGTTTAAGATTTGTGTCTGTTAAGTTGTTGTAGTAGTTGCTTGGTTATTGATAATTCGCTTTTCTAGGACGTAACAAATTTTGATCTACCCAGTTGCTTTTTAGTGAGATTATTTCTGTTCTATATAATCTTGAGAACATCACTTAAAAACTCGTGGGCTCCACCAGTACCCCATTAATCAATGAGACTGGTAAAATGTCTTGTGCACATAGTAGTCAAAGAGAAAGGTGCCTGGACGCAGCCTGACCAAAGCTCCTTGGGTGTAGCCAGGTGCAATGGTGCATCAAAACATGAAAAAACAGGCCAAAATGTGAAATGTAAACTCTTCTTTCTACCGGTCTAAACTAGTTTAAAGAAGTCCAAACAAGCCAAAAATGGTCTAAACTAGTCTTAACAGTGTAAACCATGGTTAAAACAGCTAAGGCCACCCACTATGGTGACCATTTAACCCAACCGGTTGCCAAAAATCACTAAAGACAAAACATATTTAAAAGAAATAAATGAAAATTTTATTCAATTGTCGCAACCGGTTTGTGCCTGCACCTAAGGTTGCAACCGATTGCATATTAAAATATTGTTTTTTCTTCTTATGCATTATTTTTAAGATAATAAACAATAATTGTAAATCAAATTTATTTAGTAAAATATTGGTTTAGGTTGGGTTGTGAATGTGAGTGAAAAAATAGATTGGGTTGGGTTGTGTAGATTGAAGAGAGAGAAATTACCTTTTTAATGAAAAAGTTGGGTTGGGTTGGGTTGGGTTGTGATAAAGGACTTCTTTATACTGTGCACCTGCCTTATATTGGACCCACATTTTTTTAGTGCCTTGCGCCTAGGCGACATCAACATGCACACTAGTACCTTCGACTACCTAGACTGTGACCTTCAGGGGTAAGGACATGAACCAGTGGAAGCTGTATTCACGATTTCACGCTTACCATTGCGCCACAGCGTCACCCTTTGAAGGTTTTCTGGCATTCTTGGTATATGGAAATCTGACATTGTGATATATCCATAGTTGTCAAAGGCGTAAAGCGCACTCAAGGCGCTTTGGTACTGCCTCTCGCCTAGGCGAGAAGCGCAAATAAAGCGTGGGCCTGAGAAAAAAAAAGCGCAAATTAAAAAAAAGGGTAAAAAACACCAAAAACACTAAAAAATAACAACTTTAAGCAATAAAGATCAATATAATAAAGTAGCACCAAGATTAAAAACCACGAAAATATCAAAATAACAAGATGTTCAGGCTTGAAAACCAAAAAAAAAGTTCAAAATGTAAAAAATAATAAAACTTCTCTGCTGAATAATGATTCTCTACTGTGTTTGTGACTTTGATTGTACATAGGGCATAGGGTTAGAGGTTGTTTATATAGATTAGAATGCATAACCAAAAATAGAAGATATGATTAGACAATAAAATGGTAAAGGATATTAATAGTTTTAAAAAATCAGCTATAAAATGGTAAAGGATAAAACTTTTTTAAAAAAAAAATCATTGCTTAATTTAGCTAGGTGGGAAAAGCGACCCAGGGTCGCTTCTAGGAATTTTGTCGCCTAGGCGCCCTAGGCGACCGCTTTTAACAACTATGGATATATCATATCAAATAACAAGAAGATGTGGATAAGCGCCTTTTTTTTGTAGCTACAAGCTGTTTTCCAATTCTAGTATTTGTTATACGTTGAGCTGTAACTAGACGGGTGATGTCCAAGATGTCTACAATTCACAGCAACTTAAACCCATATAAAATGAAGGGCATATGACCTAAGGGTATCATGGTGTGTAGGAAACAAAGTATAAAAGAACGGAAACGAGCATCGAGGCATTTTCCCTTCGCCTCATGAGGCGTAAGCCTCGAGGCGAGTTGAGGCGTAAGCCCGAAGTGCAGTAAAAATATATATATATATATATATATATATATATATAGGGGAGGGTTATCTTGAGAACGCTAAATATCGCGAGAACCGTGAGAACAAATGAGAAAACCAATCAAAATCATTTTTTTTCAATACAAACCTAATTATAATCAAAATACAACATTAAAAAACGAATTTTCTTTCCAAATAATTCATCTTTTCTTGCAAAAAACACTTTCAAATTAACTTTTTACACATGTGTAAATGAAACAGTTTACACATGTACAAACAGTAAATTTACACATGTGTAAAAACAATTTATTTCCGTATACGTTAAAACTTTTACGCGTAAATTGTGTTTTTGGAATTGTATTTTAGTAATAAAGATAAGTGTAAAAAGAAAATTTTGATTTGAATGGTTTTAGATGGCGTTCTCGCGGTTCGCACGAAATATAGGTGTTCTCAAATTAACTTTCTCCTATATATATATATATATATATATATATATATATATATATATAAATTATGTGTCTATAAAAAATAAAAAATAAAATACTTGACATAGAAAAGTCTTAAAACATCAAAAACACACATAAAAATGAAATAATTGACCCAAAAAGTCTTAAAACATCAAACACACACACACACACACACATCAAAAATACCCTAAACCACCTGAGGCGCACCCGAGGCGCACATTTTCTTAGTGCCTCAGCCCTTAGAGGCGTATGTACAACCTGAACCCCATGAGGTGCGCCTCAGACTCGTTTTCTTAGAGTTTCGCCTTGAGCCGCACGCCTCACCCGTTTTCTAAACCATGGTAGGAAAGTTGTTTCTCAAAGGGTTCCAGTCCCATGGTGGACATAGATGTAGATTTAGGATTAGGTGTAAAAAGGGTGTGAGTTTGACAAGTTGTCCTTTAAAACCATACATCAATCCACTTTGTTTGCCATAATGTATACACGATTAACTATTTGGGCTTATAGCATGTATGCACATGCATGGAGGGATGATAATTGATAGGACAAATAGGAAAATAGGGATCTATCCTTGTTTAAGCTTTTAGCTTTCTATATTGGAATGGAAAGAGTGTTTCTTGAGGACATGAAATAGTCGGTATATTGTATGGGATTACTTGCCTACTTGGTTAATGTTGCGTGCAGGTTAGGATGAAGCTGGTGAAAGATTGGCTGCCGGTGCTGATTGTATGTAAAGACAACGTGACACCAATGCTGACAAATCATAAATCACTGTACCTTGAACTGGAAGAAACATTCTTGAAAATCATATCAACACTACCCATGTCTGAAGCCCAAGAATTGTTGCAGCAATGCTTGAGTTTTTCGACTAGAAACGTGGAGGACTGCCCTCATTTGGTCTCAGCATTCACCACCTGGTTCCGTCGTGCAAACCGACAATTACAAGGCGATCACCAACTTTCTTGAGGCCTGATTTAGTGTGATCAAATTCCTGAAGTTAGCTAAAGTTAACTCTGGTTTAGAAGTTTGCATCTTGTATGGACAAGTGCTTTGTTGGGTATGTAATGCATCTTGAAGAATCTGTTGGTGTCTTTGTAAATCTTGGAGTGTTTGGCATGGATGGTTCTCAAGTTAATCGTATATTAAATAGTATGCTCGCGAAATCGGATGGTAGGGTCAGATGATCGTTATTTGGTCGGTCTATTAACCCAACTTATCTATTTGTTAGTATGATAGTGGTCTTGGATTAGTTTTTCTGTAATATGGTAGCAGTTTAAATGTTTGGTTTCAGGTTTGTGTATATAAATGTCTTTTTTTTTCGAAATCTTGAAGTTGTACTTTGGTCCTCATTGTTTATCTATCGGTAACATGTTTCGTTCTTTTTCACTATTCCTGGCATGGTGAAATCGGTCTGATATCATCTTCATTGCAGCGTACAGCCTAGCTCTTGTAACGAATTACACAAAATCCATCTTTGACTTTTGAACGGTTTTATTTACACGAAATCCGTCTTTAATAGGGCTCGAACCTTGACATTAGAGAAGCAATATCTTAGGGGTGTAAACGAGCCGAGCCCGAGCCTGGCTGGGCTCGGCTCGGGCTCGTTAAGGTTTTGTGAAGCTTGAGCTCGAGCTCGGCTCGGTTCGAGCCTACAATCTTGAGCTCGAGCTCGGCTCACTAGCAAAATCCAAAGCTCGAGCTCGGCTCGGCTCGGCTCGAGGTGATTTGAGAATCTCAAACGAGCTCAAAAGCTCGGCTCGAGCTCGCAAAAGCTCGGCTATAACTTAGGCTCGCGAGCCCAATCGTTAAGGCTATAACTTAGGCTTGGCTGTAACTTAGGCTCGGGCTCGGGTTCGGGCTCTAGCTCGTTAAGGCTCGCGAGCCCAATCGAGCTTTGTATCTAGGGCTCGAGCTCGGGCTCGATAACTAAACGAGCCATATTTCAGGCTCGGGCTCGGGCTCGTTAAGGCTCGACTCGTTCAAGCTTTTTACTGAGCCGATCTAGAGCCGCTACGTGTCATTTACACCCCTACAATATCTTAACTTCAATAGATTTGTTGATTGTCCTAAAAGGGAACCTTTGTATACTTAAGGCTCTTTTTTTCAGTTTTTTTCTTTGTTTAAAACCCATTTAGCTCTCATCAGATGAAAATGTACAATATGAATTAAATTCTTATGCATATATATCTATATATGTATACATGTAAATTCAAAATTTCTACAAATCCAATACATGACTTTGCAATCTGACTGGTCTAAGTTTCAAAGCAATCTAGCCTACTAATCTAACAGACAAGCGACACCCTCCACCTATTCGATCAAATGCCGCAAAGAAAATCAAGCCAACTCTCACAACAAGATTGTTGCACAATGCGTCTCGTGTATGAGATAACTTGTTTGTTGCTGTAATAATGCTCAGTGTGGCACTCTTGGTATAAGTTTTTTGCGCATTCTTTTGCCCGATTAAGTGTTCTAGATGAACGGGCCACTCGAGTCACCACTTGAATATTCTTGGCTCCGTGTTGTTGGCTTGCCGTATTTCTTATGCAACTCAGCTTCTGAGCTTCCTGCACTTGACATGCCACCCGTCCATCCCCCGTTTAGATCATCCAATGTAGCATCACCTTCTAATGCGCGCGCAACCTGTTGGTGATTAATTCATGTGTTACACAACACTTGTTTCATCTTTTTTATTAACAGGCTGCTTTTGGTTTTCTTTTAGTTCAAACGAGTTAATTGAAAAACCAGCTAAAAGAAATGTGTTAGGACGGGTCGATTAGAGTCATCTAATGTAGTTTTAATTTATACCTCTAGTAAAAATAGTACATATATAGCACATACCTGACTCATTTTAGGACGTCTTTTTGCAGAGTGCGCAAGACAAGCCGATGCACATACCACCATTCGATTCATCTCCTCGTGTTTATAGTTATTCCCTAAACGTTTATCCACTAACTCTACGTAGCTTCCGCCCTCTACTGCTTGTGTTAGTATAGGCCTAGCCTGAAAGACATAAACACAAACATGTGAAACAAATATATGTATATATGTGTGTATATACATACACACACACACAAAAGAAAGTTTATAGTTTTGTTTTTCTTACCCAGTCGATTAAGATATCATCATCGTCATCAGTGTTTGACTCTGCAGGTCGTCTGCCTGTAATCAGTTCCAAGAGCACCACCCCAAAGGAATAGACATCAGACTTCTCTGTAAGCTTACCGCTGGATGCGTATTCGGGAGCCAAGTACCTTCATTTACATGCCCATTATTCATTTTTCTTTGTTAGTCTTTAAGTAGTAACATGATAGTAACTACAGGTACATACCCAAATGTTCCCATAACGCGTGTTGACACATGAGTGTCAGTGTCTGTTGAAAGCTTTGCTAGTCCAAAATCTGCTACCTAGTTCATAAATGAGCATCCTTATTAATATGCATGTTTTCATTTGTGTATATTATTATTTTATTTTTTTTACTTTTATAGTGAGTTTTATATAGTGCAATGTAAAAATCATTGGTACCTTTGCTTCATAGTGTTCATCAATCAATATATTTGCTGCCTTAATGTCTCTGTGGATTATACGAGGGTGACCTACATGCCATAGTAGTAGTAGTAGTTCATTAGTCAACCCTACACATACGCGCATATAACTTTTTTGATTCCTAGGTGGTCTAGAATAATCATAAGCGTTTCTAGGAGGTTTTCGAACCTATTTTGGTTTCTAGGGAATCCGGTAGTCAAAGGAGCAAACTTATTTTGTTAGTTTTGCCATGTCAGCGTATTCAAGGGCTTTGCTTGCCACGCGAATGCCTGGTGTCAAATCTTTTTGGAGTCTATACTACCTTGGGTAGCAAACTCCCTAGAAACCAAAACACTCCCTAAAACCGCGTAGAAACGTTTATCATTTTTTTCTAAAGCACTTAAGGAATTAAAAATATTCTATACATACATACATACATACATACATACATACATACATACATACATACATACATACATACATACATACATACATACATACATACATACATACATACATACATACATACATACATACATACATACATACATACATACATACATACATACATACATACATACATACATACATACATACATACATACATACATACATACATACATACATACATACATACATACATACATACATACATACATACATATACATGTGTATGTATATATACATATAGAAGTGAAAAGGGGGCTTACAATCTTCATGAAGATATGCAAAGCCTTTGGCTGCTCCCAATGCAATATTTAACCTTGTTGGGCCATTCATTACAGGGGCACCTTTTCCTGTAAAATAAACCACAACTTATGAGTAACATATGTAAAAGTGGCTATGTATATGATATAGAAGAAATAAATGTGGTTCTAAAATCATACCATAAAGGTGGTAATCAAGGCTATTGTTGGGAATATATTCATAAACCAACAATCTTTTTTTTCCCGCGATACAATATCCGACAAGAGATACAAGGTGTCGATGATGCACACGACTAATAATCTCGACCTCAGACTGAAACTCACGCTCCCCTTGACCACTCGTAGATTTTAGGCTCTTAACCGCTATCTCTTTTCCATTTGGTAGAACTCCTTTGTGCACATACCCAAAACCACCTTGTCCAAGAAGTAGAGAATTATCGAACCCTTGGGTGGCTGCGGCTAACTCATCATAGGTAAAAGTGTTCTGATTAAACCCAAGAGCCACGGTTGGGTGTGGAGGTGGCAAGGGGGCTTGGTATGGCCCAGAGAATGCACTGGAGTTGTTGAACTCATCACTGAGCATCCCAGGTGGCGGCGGTGGTGGTGACGCCACCCATGAATACTCAGTACTTTTTGGACCACTAACCGGTGGTGGCACTGGTGGCATCTTTAGATGAACATCGTTTGGCGGTTGAGGTTGGTTCGAATGGCTTTCTTGTATGTGATGATCTGCGACATGTCATTACACCACAAATTCCGATTCATCACTCCATTTTACCACAATTACTAAAAGGGTTGTGCTAAACGTACCCCTTCCTATTGTTCTTACTGACTGTCCCACTCCCTTTATTAAAATAAATAGGGTGCAGTCAACATATAGATATATACAGGGGTACGTTTAGCCTCACCCTTACAAAAAAATAATATCAAGTATGCATTATCATAAGCTAATGAAATAATTTTTTTTACCGTTTGTGTGGTCATTGTCATTATAATAATACATCTCTTCAGGTCTTTTTCTTCTCCTTTTCTTGAGGACTGCCATCACACATAATATCATGATGAAGAACATCAAACCGGCTGCGACTGCTGCTCCTACCGTAAGCAAAACGTCATTATTGGCTTCTCCGGAATGATTACGTGGAGGGGATAACTTATGATGCCCGGGTGGTAGTGGTGGCGGTGGTGGAGGTGGAGGAGGTGGTGGTGGTGGTGGAGGTGGTGGTGGTGGAGGTGGAGCCTTTTGATTTTGGTTGTTGTCGTTATTATTGTTGTTGTTGGCGTTGTTGTTATTGTTATTGTTATTATTGTTGGCGTTGTTATTGTTATTGTTGTTGGCGTTGTTGTTATTGTTATTATTGTTGGCGTTGTTATTATTGTTATTATTGTTGGCGTTGTTATTGTTGCCGTTGTTATCGTTGCCGCTATTGTTGTTGCCGTTGTTGTTGCCACTATTGTTGTTGTTATTGTCGTTGTTGTTTCCGTTGTTGTTGTTGTTGTTGCTGTCGTTGGTATTACTATTGTCGCCGTTGTTATAATCACCATCCGCGGGCATTTTGAAATAAAAGTTGTTCAAATCTCAATTTACCCTTAACAACTCCCCTGATTCTTGATGGTGGAGGTTATGAAAACAACATATCATGATAAGGAAAAGAATTGATGGAAGAAAAATCTATGAATCTTGGAAAACCTTTGCATAAAATGACATAAACTTGTTGTATAATGGACAAAACTTGCAATTTGGCATGCAAATCTTTGATGTTTTGTATTGAAATGAATAGGGGTTCTTGATTTGCAGTGAAGGAGAGAGATGGAAAGAAATTGCTGATTCTCAATGGAAGCAGGGAGAAAAACATGTTGCATGGTAACCTGCTCAACAAAGAAAATGTAAGACTAGTTTCTATCCCCATAAACTTCCTATAAATGAGCTTCCTAAATTTTTGTTTTCTTTTTCCATTTTTAGTTTTTGTTTCTTTACATGATGGTTACCATCTAAATCTATTTATGACTCAAGGACCCTCACCTAGTTTTAAATTTTAAATGTTATGATTAGTGATCACTTCCTATAATTTATGCCTAGCAAACTAAGTGGTTCCTATAAGTGGGTTAGGTGGGTTTGGAAGAGAGGTTAAAACGGGTTCGAGTCAGAATGGGTTTTCGCCAAAGTGAAGTTGGGTTAAAATGAGTCTTATTAGAAAAAGAAAAAAAACAATACCAATATAGGTTAATCCCTATATGCTTTATGGTGGCTAGTGATGACATAGTGGTGGTGTGTACAACTATGTGCATGGCGCCGCAGTGGCGGATCTAGACCAAGATTTCAGGGGTAACATTACATAATTTTCATGGATAACGTAATACAAAACACGTAAAAAAAAATTAAAAATACACTACACCAAAAAAGTTGAGGGGCAATAGACGTTACCCCTGCTCCTTCTCTAGATCCGCCCCAGCATGGCGGAGGGCTCAAAAAACATATTGTAATGTTACAGTTTGAGTCCGTTGAACACTTCATATATTTTATGGCACACGAGATAGGTAAGTTTCTTTCCCGTTGGTTTACCAACTTTCAAGAATTCCATCTAAATTACATAAGCAATTAAGCTAATATACGGAGAATACAATCTAACACGCATGTATATTTCAAAAAATTTATCTGCACGCAATCAGTCCTAAAAATCGTAAAAAGGAAAATTTGGACAAAACTCGCCTTAAACTCTTCACTTGAGACACAATGTCTACATATCAATCTACCGAACATTTGGTAGCATATCACAATCAAGCATAATACAACGTATCAGTGCCATCTACGTAAGTGTCTTACAGTCTTAGTCAATTGACTTGGCTTGAACATTTGATATCATCACATCTACACAAGGTCCATCATCTTTAATACTAAGGGTTTTCGTAGTTATTTAGTTCTTGTTCCCTTTCAACATTTTGGACAATTCTTCAATTGTGTTGGAAATAGATAGTATATTATACTTAGTCAAACTTGTTTTTTCCTCAAATAACACCTTACACTCTCTAATTCTTACACTCTCTAATTCTACCAATGTTTTTAGTATCAGATTGGATGTTAAACCAGTGTTCTTGTCGGTCCACCACTCCGAACAGTGTAAGAACCAGACGATGCAGTAAATATTATAAAAATTATTAGGGTCAAATTTGAAAAATTACATAAAAAAAACATTTCAGCCCCCTAAATTCCGGTCCGATTGCCGCTTAACCGGTCCAACCACACAACCGATCCGATACCTTGACCCGGACCAAGCGGTCCAGATCCCGGTTCCCGTTCTAACCGGTACGGTTGCCCGGTTCGATCCGCATTTCAAAATAACGCGTGAATCCACATCGTCCAGCCTATGGATATAAATGAGCGAATCAAGTTGAGCCCGGGCTCGGTTACAAAGCGAGTCAGCTCAGCTCATATTATTTCAAATCAAGTTTTTTTTAGTTAGATTTGTACAAGCTTTTTTTGAATGAGCCATAAGTCGCGAGCTTTTGTAATAGCCCTAGTCCTAGTCCTAGTCGAGCATAATAGTCGGAAGTTAAGAGTGCTCGGAGTGGGGCGGGAGTGAGGGCGGGAGTGGGGGGGAACAGCGCCGCACACAGGCGTGGGAGGGGCGGGAATGGGGCGGGCGTGGGGGAGGTGACCGACGTGGGGCTTGGAGTGGGGGTGAGGTGGCATGCTATGATTGGTTATGGTTTAATTATTAGTTTATATATAAAAAAAAAATCTTATAATTTTATTTTTTTGGCCGGCTAGTTTAAAACAAAAACAAAATTAAATAAAAAAATCAAATAAAAAAAATTAAATAAAAAAATTAAATAAATAAAAAAACATTACATAATTAAATTACTTAAATAACCATTACATAATTACTTAAACAACCATTACATAATCCTAATTCCTAAATTACTTATTTAAACACTAGATAATTCTTGAATTACTTATTTAAACACTAGATAATGTTCTCCACTATGGAGAGTAGTTGTCCAGTCCTCGAGTGTGGGGTACTCGGGGGACACGGAACGTGAGCTATCCCGTCCATCAGATCTCGCATCTGAGGGGAAATGGCAGTACTCACGAGGAGGGGAAGGAAGGCTCCAGAGGCGTTCCTCCTCCTCAATTTCCCTGAGGGCTTCCAAGTCCTCCTCAGTTGGGGTAGTCTCGTGGTAGGGGTGGGGGTGGGGATAGCAGCAGGGGGGGGGGGGGGGGGGGGGGCAGCAGCAGTCCGGGGGGGGGGCCGACAACATTAGTCGGTCCATTTCGTTAACAACCATGATATAATCCATGGCCCAGACCATTTCCTCATCCGTCCAATCATCATCGGCTTCAGGCGGAGGAAAGGTTGGTTGTGTAGCAGCAGCAGGAGGGGGATATAACCAATGTTGTGGAGGAGGAGGAGGGGGAGGAGGAAGAGGAGGTTGTGCAGCAGTAGGAGGAGGAGAGGAGGTGAATGGTAGTCTCCGGGGGCGGCCCTGTCCCTGGACCCGGCGAGAGTACTGCCGGATATTAGACGGTCCGGCAGCTCCTGCTTGAAAACCGGCCATATTATTCATTGTTTTGAGGATGAGGAATTGGAGGTGTGACTGATAAATCCGTTTTGGTGTTGTATTTATAGGGTTAGAAATATGACCGTTTGGGGGGAAACGTTTAAATTTAAACTTTGAAATTTAAACGTTTGGGGGGGGGGGGGGAATTGAAATTCAAACGTTTGGGGGGGGGGGATTTATAGGGTTAGAAATATAATTTTTTATATTATTTTTTAATATTAATTATTTTTTTATTAATTTAATATATTTTCGGTTTAAATTATTATTATTAATACTATTATTATTATTATTATTATTTTAATATATGAAAGTTTTTTATAAAAAAAAAAAGAAAAAAGAAATGCCACATGTCACTTCCCCCCCCCCCTCTTTCCCCTTCCACTCCTCACAATTTTTCTCCCCTCACAATGGGCCCACAAATACCACATGGCGATTCATCCCCCTCTTTCTCTCACCACCACTCCGAGTAGTCTAATAAAGTGAACATAAAATAAAAATAATGATAATAAATTTGAACAAAAATAAAATAGAAAAAGAAGGTGGGCCATTCTAGAAAGTTATGTCTAGCAATGCATTTGTTTTCTTCAAATTTATTTAAAGAGAAAATTGCTCGAATGGTCCCTGTGGTTTGCACTATTTTCACCTATAGTCCTCAAGTTTTTAAAATTACAGCCATAGTCCCGAAACAGTGAAATTTTTTAACTCGGATAGTCCCTGGAGCTAACTGAGGTTAAATAATCCAGTTAAGTGGGTGTGAAATTACTAAACTACCATTTCAATAAAACAAATAAAATATAACACAAGTGGGCCCCACGTTTTATAATAATTAAATATATAAAAAACCCTTAATCCCTACACCACCACCACCACCAACTTCATCTTCCCCACCCTATCACCACCACCCACCACCACCACCCACCACCACCACCAACCAGCAACCACCCACTCGAACCAAAACCTAAACCACACTCGAGCACCACCACCCGAACCAACATCACAGCCTAAATCGAACCCTTACACCAACACCATAACCATGTCCGGACCAGACCAGGTCTGGTCTACCCGAACCAAACAACCTCCTCTGTGACCACCACCACCTACGACCGTCACCACTAACCATAACCAGACCAAACGAACCACCACCATCGTCTTTTTCACCCATAACCACGCCCAATCAGACCTGCAGTGAACCATTCGATTATCACCATCAAGAAACCACCACCAAAACCCCCACTCCCGTCGGATCTATTGAAAAGAGTCACCAACACAACCCTTTCGGGCTTCAAAATCACTGCACCACCACCACCGAGTTGGGTGGTGGTCAGCCGACGCTGAAAAGGGGAGGAGGAAAGAGAGATCGATGAGAGAGAAGGTGGTTTAGAGAGAGAGGCGGGTAGAGTTTCATTTTGGGTGTGATGGCTGATCAAATGAGGAGGAAGGAAGAAAGTGTTAGCTGTTATAGCTAGGGTTTATTGGGGAGGATGAAGTGGGTGGTTGGTGGATGTCGGTGGTGGTGGAGGGTGGAGATCGGTGGTGGTGGTTTGTGGAGGTGATGAGGTGAAGAAGATGAAGTGGGGAAGATGAAGTGTGGGACCCACATTAATTAGTATTATTTTTTTTATTAAAGTAAGGGTAGTTTAGTAATTTCACACCCACTTAACTGGATTATTTAACCTCAGTTAGCTCCAGGGACTATCCGAGTTAGAAAATTTCACTGTTTCGGGACTATGGCTGTAATTTTGAAAACTTGGGGACTATAGGTGAAAAAAGTGCAAACCACAGGGACCATTCGAGCAATTTTCTCTTATTTAAACAACGTAATTTTAATTTTTAATTAAAGTGAAGCAATTTGAAATCGATAAATCCTACGCCATACAAAAGAAAGATCCACCAATGGTGTCCGTCTTCACCTAGTTTCTACTGCAATTCAATTCAACTCAACTCAACTCACATACATACACATCTCTCTCTCTCTTTCTCTAGATCCAATCCAATAACAATAACAATAACAACAACCATGGCTTCTCGAAGACGAACTCTACTCAAGGTCATCATCCTCGGTGACAGCGGGTCAGTCAATTTCTTTAGTTATTATTTAATAATAATTCAACTATTTCTGAATATTATTAATCTGTTTATGTTTTACTCTTTCTTTATTACTTTCGATTTCAATTAGATATGCTGTTTCACTCTCCTCCTTTAGGGTCTAATTCATTGAATTACGTCGGTTATACGTAACCCCTGTTCTTACTTCCTACTATTAATCAACTTAATTTGTTTCGATTGTTAATTCTTAGGCCATCCGTTGTGGCGCGAGCCAAGTAACCCCATTCCTATGCTCGCTTGACCCCGTTGTGGCCAGGGGTGAGCACTGGCGCGACCTGTGCTCACTTTCTCCCGTTAACGCACGCGCGTCAGGCTATGTTTTAAAAAGCGCGCTTGAGGCGCGCTTAAGCGCAAGGCGCACCTAGGTGCAAATCCGTGCGCCTTATGTAACCCTAGGCGAGCAGTGTACGAAAAGCGCAAGAAAAGCGCAAAAAGCGCAAGAAAAAAAAAGCGAGAAAAGCGCGCTTTTTGTACACATGCTGTTTTTGTGCTTAAAATTGTTATACATGTAGCTAAAAAGGTTGTACATTTTAGTTAAATCATATATACACCTTATTTGTATCTGTATTTTGAGTAAATAATGCTAAAAACCTATAGCATATATATAAAAAATTATATAATTGTCTTGCGCCTCGCGTACGAAAAGCCCACCGCTTTTGCGATTCGCGCTTTGCGCCTCGGTTTTAGACCTCGTCGCTTTTGTGCGCTTCGCGCTTTTTAAAACCAAGGCGTCAGGGCTTTTCGCGTGTGCTTGTGCCAGGGCTGTTGTGGTTGGAGGTGAACACCGGACTGAAACCTTCCTTGCGCCGGGGCTCGCTCGCGGCTCACAACAACAAGTCTTAGTAGGTTTAGTATCATAACCGGTTTTTTGACAATTAGGCTTCTCAATTATAGGTGTAGGGAAACCTTACTTTATGTAATATCCGTGATAACCAAAATGCTGATAACAAATAACTCAGCGCTATCATAGTAGTAGCCTTGGTTTTTTTTTTAAAACGCGCCTTAGAAATATATTTTCATAAAAAAAAGCCCGCACTAGGCGTGATTTATTGGTAAAAACTTGATCCTGAGGCGTACGCTTCATGTATTTTCATAATTTATATAAAGCTTAGCTGTCTTTAAATATTGCGTAAATTATGCTAGAAAACCTATAGGAAATATATGAACAAGATAGTGGCATGAAATAAATTCAGTATCCTTTTTGATACTTTTTGATGAACTTATAATAAATTCATGATTGACTTGCTAAGCAACTTGTTATCCTTGGTTGATGCAGGGTGGGGAAGACATCTTTGATGAATCAGTATCCTTTGTGACTTGAATTAGTAATGTGTGAGAGATCCTAACTAACAAAATTTTTCAGGGGATTGAAAAACTGGAGCATAGAAATATTATTTGGTGTTTATTATAGCATAAACTCTGTTCAATATTTGAAGATTTTTTTTAGTTAGGAACTTAGGATATGTTTGCCCTTTATTTGGATTTTGGTGTTTATTACCTATTAGCATAGACTTGTTAAATATTTTGAACCATAGTGGACAAAAGGTGTAGATTTAGGAGTATGATTAGTAGGTTTGTGAGTAAGCCGTTCTAAAAATAAATTTAAAATTGTGACATCTAAAAGTGTTGTCACATAGGATAGGGGCGTATCAAATAGATGGCAGGGGCGGATGTAGCTAACACACAGGGGGACATCTGTTACCCCTCGATTTTCCCGGCGAAGTGAAAAAAAATTGTTTTTTAAGGTATTTTTATAACATGTTACCCCTAAAACAACTTTTTTGTTACCCCTTAAAACAATTTTTATAAAATGTTACCCCTTAAAACAATTTTTATAAAATGTTACCCCTTGTTTTATTTTCTAGATCCGCCAGGCATACCAAACTTTATGAACACAGAACATTAAGTATTTACCTCCCTACTGAAACTAATGTGATTTATGGTAAGTCAACATATTGTTGTGGAGGATTCTTGTTTGTCCTTTATATTTGCTTTTAGATATGTGAACAAGAAGTTTAGCCCTCAATACAAGGCAACAATAGGAGCTGATTTCTTGACAAAGGAAGTGCAGTCTGATGACAGGCTCTTCACTCTTCAGGTTAGTAGACAGTAGTTATGGACCGTTGATGAGCGATAAATATTTTGAAGTTCGTTTTGACTTTTGATGTTGCTTGGAAACATTTGAATACTATGATTTTGGCTCATTTCTTTATCACTAGTTTTGTTTTGTTGGGTAAGATTAATGTATGCGCATGTGTGAAAGCCGAAAGGTGAATTATGACAACCATCTACTTGACCCATACAATATAATATCGTTTTTCATTCTTTGACGCAAAGAAAATTTCAGTAGAGGAAGGAAATTTTAATGATGACTTTTCATATTATCTTTTAGACCATAAACAAATTATGGTGAAATTAGTGGTGGTTAAAAGTTTCCCTTTGTGGCTAGTATGGCAGGTTGGATAATATTATTGCCAGAATAACTTATAATGCTTCATTGTTGTTGTAATATTGTATATCTTTGTATTTTGGCTTACTTTATGGTCCAAAAGGGGAATTTTGACTACAAATGGTGAAATTTTATCATATGACTATCTAGACATAGAGATTGCTTGATTTTGGCAAAATTTTATCCTTTTATATAGTTTAAATTTAAGAACATAACCTTTTACATTCTTACAAAATGAATACTTTCTGCGACTTTGAATCCGTGATCTTTTTTTCATAGATCTGGGATACAGCTGGGCAAGAAAGATTTCAAAGCCTTGGTGTCGCTTTTTACCGAGGTGCAGATTGCTGTGTTCTGGTATATGATGTGAATGTGCAGAAATCCTTTGATAACCTTAACAACTGGAGAGAGGAATTTCTTATTCAGGTATTTATATAATTTTCTACATCGTGTATTTTGGCGTTTAAACATGAAAAATGTCTGCATTTATGCAACAAATGGCTCATTATGAACTCATGATCTAATAATATCTTCCAGGCAAGCCCTTCAGATCCCGAAAATTTCCCATTTGTTGTTCTAGGTAACAAGGTTGATGTTGATGGAGGCAATAGTCGAGTGGTATTTTCGCCTTAAATAATATATCTTCACTTTTCACCAAACATACCATCAAATTTACTCATTTTGTCATGATAACACTTTCGTGACAGGTTTCTGAGAAAAAGGCGCGAGCCTGGTGTGCGTCAAAAGGAAACATACCATATTTTGAGACCTCTGCAAAGGACGGAGTTAACGTTGAAGAAGCTTTTGAAGTCATTGCCAAGAACGCGTTGAAGAACGAAGAGGAAGAAATGTAAGTTTCGAATTCAACTCCCAGTATTTCAAAGAATGATAGACCCGTAACTACACTAACAGTCTAACGCGTTGTTGCCTTTTTTCCATGTAGATATCTTCCTGACACCATCGACGTAGGAAACACGAGTCAACCAAGGGCCTCAGGATGCGACTGCTAGAAACAAGTTTCTTCATCAGCGATTTGTTTTGATGTTTAGTTTGTAAATTTGGTTTCAAACTAGTAGTTTTTATGAATGGATTGGTTTTAATGAGTGGTCATATTGAGAAGATTGGCTAGTACAAATAATCGAATGAAATGCTGGTATATTATCATAAAAGAATTTGTTGACAATAAAGTTGTTCCATTGATTGTATCATAAAAAGGTTTTATTCAATATTTTTGTATAAATATTGATATGAGTTCAAAATCTGATATTTATACACACTCCTGTGTATCGTATGAGCTGATAAATGTAATCTTCTTGAAAGACTCTTTGCTATGCGGATAACTACGTTTAAGAACATCTCCCTGTCTTGTCGATTAGCATTTGTGCAGGCCTGATCAAATACATTGGGCAAGGTGGTGGATTCCCCTGGATCGGTTGAGGTCTGGATTAAGTTGTTGTTGCCTTGTTGCACGTTACGCACTATCTGACCGACTTCCAGGCAGGAACGGAGGTCTGGGAATCGTAAATCCTTGCAATGCAGTAGCATCATGTGTTCCTTAGCCATTTGAAAAGATGGTGCGGGTATTGAGAAGCTCGTTCTTCCCCTTCTTTCCTAATCGGATGAAGAGCCGACTAGAGGGTCAGTCAGCCAAAATGAACAGGAGAATGGGGCTAATATAAAACAATGTCTGAGGAAGGTTGATGATGGTCACTTTACGGCCGTGGTTAAGGTTTTGTGCTCTTCTAGGGTTTCACCATTTGGGGATTCCACCTTAAAAGCTTTGGTTGATAAGCACCCGGTTAGGGATCCCCCCCCCCCCCTCTCACTTGCCTCATGTCTTGCCCAACAAAGATGCTCTTCAGGTTAACGTTGAATGTGTGTTGGAGAATATCAACTCCTTCCCTAAAGGAACTTCTTGCGGGAGGGATGGCTTGAGAGCACAACATATTTTGGACGCGTTGTGCGGACATGGGTCCTCTCTGCCATCTGCTCTTCTTGTGGCTATCACTAAGGTGGTTAACATCTGGCTGCGAGGGTTGTGCACGTGTGCCCAATGGAGCAGAGGATATCCTCCACAGTGCGAATACATTCTTAAATGTGTTCCGTGACGACGGATCACTAGCCATGCTCACTGTGGATTTTTTGAATGCTTTCAACATGGTTGACCGCACAATCCTTCTGCGCGAAGTAAGCATCCGCTGCCCATCTATCTACCAATGGGTTCAGTTCTTATACACCCAGCCTGCCAGGCTCTATGTGGGAGATACTTGTATCGGGGCCTACACAGGGGTCCATCAAGGGGATCCTTTAGGACCACTTCTTTTTGCCCTTGTCTTGCATCCGTTGGTGCTACATGTCACACCCTCAAATTCCATTTATGGGGTTTTACCGCGAGGTACGTGACACACCAGGATCCAAGTCTACGGTCACAATAAACGACAACTAATATGAGTAAACTAACGTAATCAAACCATGCAATTTAAAACATCAACTCCAAACACAGCGGAAGCATTTCAAGTTTAAAACCCAAAACGAAAGTAAAACACATGTTTAAATGTTACGACACCCTGATCATGAACCTAGACGCAAGTGCGACTCCGTGCGCCTATCCACAAGCTGCTACCTTAGCGACCTAAGAAAACATGCTAAAAATGTCAACATACAATGCTGGTGAGTTCACAGGTTTTAGAAGTAAACGTTTCCATAAGTTTTGAAAGATCACTCCTGTTACTATTATGTTATGCGAATGTTAGCTAGACGTTATATATGTTGCTACTACGAATTGAAACAATTACTGACATGAAACCATATGAAATCGCCCAGATGGACTACCGTCATCCTCGGTAGAACTCATGATCGAGGCAATATGCACCCGTCCGGCTCCCAGCCGACCCGAGTGGGGTTTGTCAGGCCCAATAGATCTATCAACATTTCCCCCCGTTATGTAACCCACATATTCATGGTTTTCCTGGGACTTAGATGGCTCGTATAGTGAACAAAAGATAACCATAGTATAACATGATCTTTATGAATCCAAAAATGTGTAGCATGTTTCTCCCCCATGAGAAAATAAGTGAAAGTGGGGCCATGATACTCACCTTAGATTGCGTCTTCTTAAAACAGAGTACCCGTTAATGACTGATAGTCCCTAAAACCGGCGACCTATCATAAAGTTTGTATAAGTGTTTTGACTAATAACCCATAGGTTAACTAGTCCCTGATTGTTCAGATCATGACCACGTATGTTTGAAAATGTGTTTGAACGTTGAACCGACACAAAAGACAGACTTGACATCCCGTTGGTGACCCGTCACATCAGTTAATCAAGTATACATAGTTTACATACAATAAATGCACATAAAACACTTAGTTTATACCAAAGATTCATTTCTGCAGTCAAAGGTTCGAATGAAAGTTTGTAAATTTGGTTCGTGCCAATTAATGGGTCGAATGGGATTTCTTGGATCTGGTTCGACACTTCGATGGGTCGAATGAGTTTTCTGGTTCGACCCACAATCAACTGAACTAACTAAACGGACAAAATCCCATCAAATCTGGTCGAAACCTTCATGAAATGCGACAAATCACAGCAGTCAACTTTAACTATACTATCCTCATGTAACCCTACCATTTATACTCATAAATCCGTTCATTTCACATAACAATTTACAACTTACCCAAAATAGCAAATTATGGAAATGTCACATCAATTGCATGAAAACTTTACCTATAAAGGAAACTATCAAAATAATCTCATGTACAGATCAGTCAAACACAGATTTACATGTATTAGTGAATCCTTAATCATATCATCATCATCATCATCATCATGAACAAACCCTAAATCTAGCAAACCCCCCCCCCCCCAAATGGGTGAAAATCCATCAAACATCAATTAGACATCAAAACATACATAAATCATGTTCCAAATCAGTCCTAAATCATCTACATATCACCTATACATCATTTCATAACATATAACACATAAACAAATCATCCAACATCATTAACATTTGGATTTTTATAAGAAAACTCATTATTCATGTTTAGATCTAGTTTAGAAGGATGTTAAGAAGGTTTTTATTCATGAAAACTTATTTGAATCAGATCTGGACACTTAGGGTTTGATAAAAACGTATGAAATTTGATTAAAAAGGGTTTAGATGATGAACACACCTTGACTCTTCACTTGTTTTGATTACAGAACGTGTTTTAGCTTTAGGATCTGAAAAAACAAGGGCAAAAACTCCTTCCTACAGGTTTAGGGTTGAGAGAGAGCACATGGAGGCGAGTTAGGGTTGTGAAATGATGAAATTGTGGCAAAGTGTTATATTTATACAAAGCTTTCGTTCGCCCCTTCTTAAGGTTGAACCAAAATATTAAGTTTTGGTTCGTGCCTTCCAATTTTCATTCGACCCCTACATAGGTCGAATGAGTTTACCAGTTTCTTGTTTTGTCTTTCGATTCACAATCTTGCCATTTTAACACATGTTAACACACCTTAACACATAACATGTCTTTTTAACATACATTAACATACCTAATCACATAGACATGTATTCACAAGTTGTACATCATTCATAGAACATTTAATACTTGATAACTCAATCCAACTATGTAATTTCACCAACAACGGGACTCAAGACTCATGTGTGCGTGTTTCCCCCAATGATTCCCCGAACCATTGAACCCTGGACAATACGTAAGTGTAAAAATCAACTCCCGATGATTCCCCGAATCATCGAACCGACTCAACTGACCCAGTTAAGTACGTTAAGTAGATGTTTTTGCTAAGGTAGACTTATATGTTTGTAAAAGTATTAACTTGAGTTTTCCGGGTGTCACACTACAGGCGGAAGAACACTGTTCCTTACCCTTTCATGCGTGGTATTTGGATTATGGCACGATTATAGGCAAGGCCGAAGAAGTACCTAAAGCACTAGACATAATTCGAGTGGAAGGTCCCCAGTTTGGGATTATGCTTAATATTAAGAAGTCGGGGATCTTTTGGCCAACATGCAATGGTATGAAAGTGAATCCTGGCATTTTTCCTGAGGAGATCGGAAGACCATAGACATGTGTAAAGCTTCTAGGGGGCTGTTAGCCGTGACGGGGATTATGTTAGCTCAATGGTAGTCAAGAGGGCTCAACGTGCAGTTAGCCTGATGGCTGTTTTGTAGAAGTTACGGGACCCCCAAAATGAGCTCTTATTACTTCGCTCATGTATGGGTGTGGCCAAACTGTTGTTTGGGCTTCGAACGTGCCAACCAACCTTTGTCGGGGAGGCAGTATCCATTTTTGACAAGGGCCTGCATATGCTTTTGTGGCTTCTAGGGCTCAGTCCTGGAAGCTACATGAACACATTCTAAGGAACAACGGTGTGGTTGGGATGGACGATAATTACAAGCTCGCGCTGGACAACATTTGCAGCTCTCTACCCAATGTAGATTTGGGAGGCTTTACGGATAAAGACACTGCCCCAAAAAAGCCTCAAAAATCTTGGCGAGTGCGTTTAACTGTAAAGCCATGCAGACTATGGAAGAGGATTTTAACATGCCTTCGTGCTAGAAAACGACGTTTGAATGCCTCAATGGGGCCCATGCTAAAGATTTCCTCACTACACTCCCAATTGATGACTCGAGAAACACATGTAGGATATTGAATATCGGGTTGTCCTCAAATACCGACTTATGATTCCCATGTTTCCCGTTGATGAACCGTGTCCGATTTGTAAAATAGCATGCTTGGACAAGTTTGGAGAACACACCCCACATTGTAAGGAGCTGCTACGCTTTAAATACAGACATGACATGTGAAGAAACAAATAATCTCACCACCGGTTAGGGATGATAAGATTATGAGTTACTACAGGGTTGATCCTTCACTAACAACTATGGATGGAGGAACCTGCAAACAAGAGTGAATATGTGGGTGTGGAGACGACTACACAAGGTAGTTGTTTATAACAAAAACGAGGTGAATGGGGATACTATCAAGTGTGATAGCTCTCCAGGTCAGTAGAAAGTGTCCTCTCCTATTGGGGATGTGATCCCTTTTATAGGAGAGTCCGTATGCCACCATTACCCAAGTTCTAACCGTGGTTAGGCTGTCTCCGTCACCCTTAATTGTGTTAGTATGGTGATATAAGGAAAGCTAAATTAGTGGGAATGATGGAACGTTGTACCGCCTTTAATATTGAGTCTACGTGATTTATGCATGGCAGTTGACCATGCATGATATCCGCCTTGACCAAGACTTGACCCTTGACCGGTCATTAATGTGCTTTGACCACTTCCTGCGCATAGGCTTTTCTCCGCGCGGCGATGTTGTTCCGGGTTTGGGTATGCGGAATAGTGTATTCGGTACCCAATCCCATCAACCTAGTTAGAGATGTTTTATGGGATGTGTTACGAAGGGCCGAGATTTCAGCCAAAAAAGAGGCTCCCGTGAATTTCTTGACGGACCCACTTGATAGGCGGTCCACCTTGAGGCCAACGGACGTTCTTGTGTTCGGATGGGTGCAAGGTAAGCATGCGTGCATTGATCTTACTGGGGTATCCCTATTGGTGGGACTCCAGGATTCTGGTTTTGTGGCATGAAAAGTGGATAAACATGAAGCGGCTTGTCTAGAGAATCAACATGTGTTTGTGCCCTTCGCTTTTGATACCTTTGGAGCGCTCCCCCCTCCCCCAAGCAATCAAGCTCCTCGATCGCGTGAAGAAAGTTGTGCAAAGTAACTCTCCGTCTGCTAAGGGCTACTGTTTTATTTTCAATAGAGTAGGCTTTGCAATACAAAAAGGGGTAGCGGCGCAGCTTGTGACCCGTTTACCTGCATGTCACTTGTACTTGGATCTTTTATAATTTTTAAATGACAAAATAAAAAGAAGAGTATTTTAGTTGACAAAAAAAAAAATTAATGGAAAAATTACGTTTAAGAAAACCTTTGTATTTCACGGTTGAAAAAATAGGTGTATTTTACCAATATAATAAAATCAAATGTAATTTGTTAACATATAAAGTCGCTTATATACATATTAAAAAAATGAATATTGACGTAACAATTAAAAAGAGTTAAAAGCTAAAATCGTCCCTAAGGTTTGGTTAGTTTTGCATGTTCTATCCAATTTTTTATTTATTTATTTATTATTTTTTTTTTTTTGCAACTGGGCTCTTGAGGTTTGTCATTTGTTACCATTTTCATACATTTTGTTAACATCATCCAAAAATTCTGGTAACTTTTTTTAAATAGACCAAAATACCCATGTTCATATATTTATTATTTAAAAAAGAATCAAAACTTTTATGAAACCACATAGATAGTCCTTATGGTTTATAGAGAGTAATATCTTAGAGTACTAACTAATTTTTTAAATATGTTAAGGGTTTATGGTTTCAATTTAATAACATGTTGAGATATTAAGGCCAACTCCGTTAGTTTTTCTAGTTAAATTTTTAAAAAAATGACTAAAATTCCCAATAATAGCTAGAAGATCAATTCTTGTAATTACTTCTTTTATATTACAAGGATAATTTTTGCAATTTATTGCAATGAGAATTATTTATTAACATTAGAGTACTAACTTAAAATTTTTAAATTATAAAAGCATACCAAATTAAATAATTATACACTATACATTTTAACATATATTTTTTTATAAAACAATGCTTTCATCCATACAAACCACTACCGATACGCCTAATTTGTATCTGCTATCAAGCACCACGTCAATTCTCATATCCATCGCCATTGCTGCTAAACTTTATCTATATTTGACATGTTCGCTATGTTCAGATGTAGCAAGCCAACTATTTTGCAGATCTAAACCACCTCCGCCATCGAGCACCACCACTTGTAAGCTTGATCAAACGCTGGCCACAACCCATAGATTGTATTTCGGCCATCAACCACCACCCACGCTAAAAGGAGTGAAGAGAGAAAGGGGAGATTGACCAACGACGTCGAAACCATTGTAGAGGCCATAGTGGACGGTGTCGAATGTTACACGATCAATAACACTTTTATATAACAATTTTATGATGTTAGTATATATTTATAATTTAAAATTTTTAAGTTTGTTTTAATAAAACAATACTTTTTAATAATTTTAATATTTTTTAATAAAACAATAAACCCTTTTAATGGACATTTTAGTCAATTTTAATGATAACCCACATTAAAATGATATTAATAATTAATTATATGTTTCATAAATCAATACCTTTTAATAGGAATAACACAATACTTTAGTATAAACCACATTTGGCACATGCATTTTTTATAAACAACATTCAGCACATTCGGCATGTGGTTATATAGATAAAAGTATTGTTTTATATATATATATATATATATATATATATATATATATATATATATTAAAATGTATAGAGTATAATTATTTAAGGTAGTATATTTTTATAATTTGAAAATTTTAAGGTTTAATAATATTAATAGATTGTTCTGATTTCAATAAATAGCAAAAATTTTCCTTACAATCAAAACTTAACTAGAAAAACTAACGAAATTAGTCTTATAGTACTCCAACTTGTTACAAAACCAAAACCATAAACCCTTAACATGTTAAAAAAAATAAATTAGTACTCTAAGATGTTAATTTCTATAAACCTTAAGGACTATTTGTATAGTTATCTCAAATATTAATAATTATAGTAAATTGATTATTATCGTTTACAAATTCTTGGGTAAATATCAAAAGCTTAAATACTAAAAAGTCACGATTCACAACATAATGTATGAATAAAAAAAGATCTAACTTATTTAAATAAACAAAAGCAACAAAAATAAATTGTATCGAGCTTTTAATTTATCAATCAAACACTTAAGACATCTTGTATGGTTATTTGGGAAACCAATATTACAAACTTTATTTGTATTCCCTGCGAAAATATCAGAAAACGATGCTTCATACACTAATTCAACTTAGAAGATTTTAACTCATGACCTTTTTGATTGTACATGACATGAGAGTGATAGATTATGAGATTAGGCTTTGTATCAAAGTCTCTTGTGAATCTATCTTTTTTATTCTCATCATTGCTCGACGCAGGTGAATCGTGAATCAAAACATCTTGAAGGGCTTTTGGCATTGGCTCGTCTTTCATCATGCTTCTCCAATATTCTTCCGGGCCTGTTCTTGCACCATTGACACTCGCGAGCTAATTGTTATTAAAATGAAAATGAAAAGAAAAGAAAGTGTTAAACCAATCTAAGAGTATATTGAACACAAAAGCATGTCCATGTGAATATGAACATAATTGCTTACCAGAAGAAGTGAGAAGAGAAACAAGATTGCCAAGAGAGATCTCATGTTTCAATGTTTCTGAAGGTTTTGAGTTTTAATTGATTACCCAATTGTTCAATTCATTCGTATATATAGATGGTGTAATTTGGTTTGAGTAATGAATGCTTGAGGGGACTATTAATTAATGTGATATCTACAATTTCTTATATAGCTAAGAGTTTAATCTTTGATATGCAAGTAAAATATAAAATATAATTTAGGTATATTTTATTTCAATTCCTAAGAAATGTTATGCGATCAGAGATTGATTGATACTTTAATTATTCATAATCGTTCCTTAAGTACATTTGTCTAAACAATTTAATATGTGTATAGGTACTAGAAGGGTGTCTACGTGACATAACGAAAAATACAGGGTGTGTATGGTTCGATCAGTTCAGTTATAGTCTTCAACCGAAGTTGAAACTGAAGTCATTGGTTAGTCTATTTTATTAACCAAACGACATTTGTTTAATCAGTTCCATTTTTTCAATTAATATCAAAACCAAACTTGGGCTAAAACTTTTGTTTAGGAGTATATGAAATGGAGGTATAAAATACGAAATACATGAATTGGATGTATAACTATAAAAACTAGAAATGTATGAAAATATGAATGGTTTGATTTGATTAATTTTGGTTAAATGGGGGTACAAAAAAACGATTGGCTAATTCGGCTTTCGGTTAATCAGTTTTCGGTTGATTTCGGCGCGGTACTGTTTCAGTTAACAATTCAAATATTGATCTATAAACAGTGTTAATCACATGACATATTAAGTTTTTATTAAAAAACCTATAACAACATTATACTCAAATTAACGAAAAATGCATGTTTTTAAGGTGCACTTGTTTAAAAAAAAACATTAACGTCTGAAAAAATTATGGTTATTTAAAAATCGCAGGGGTAGTTAATTTTTTATAAAGGGGTAAAGTATAACTGTCAAGTAATGACCAGAATTTGGTTAAAGATGAGAGAATTAAAGTTTAATTAAGATATTGAATTAAAGTGAATTATTAATTAGTGATAGAAATGTCCTTCACGGGTAGCTCAGTTGGTGAATGGACCTGGGATCCCTCTTGGAGGTCCCGGGTTCGCTTCCCACGAAGGACATAATGAGAAATGATGGATGACTCCTGGCCTAGGGTCATGAGTTCGAGTCCTGATCTCGCTCGGGTTTTACCAATCCTTCACCGTCGTGCCTACGGGTGGGTGAGGGGTTGGGTTTTCCCCGGTTTCGGGAACTACATAGGCGGGCCTGACTACGCTAGCCACCCGAGGTACGTATGGGCCCTCCATTGGGTTGGTCGTGGGGCTCTATCCATAGTGTGGGAACTCCCCTGGGTAGTCGGGCAGAAATGTTTGTTGGCCATTTAAAAAAAAAAAAATAGTGATTGAAATACTAACTTATCTAATTCTAAGGTTATACCTTATGCATTAAATGTAAAAAAAATATCTTGAATTTTAGGTATTTTATAATGTCTCTCAAATATATTACCTAATTAAAATCATAAGATAATAATAAAAATAATTATCATTGATTATTATATTTCCTTTACCATATTCTTACAAAAACCAACTTTAAGGCTGTGTTCCCAAGTTCACTTAATAAGAGGAAAAAAAAGTATTTGGAAGGAAATAAAAGCTTTCTTGTGTTCTCGAGTTTCATTTAAGGAAGGAAAACAAAACATGTTATGTTCCCGAGTTTCACTTATAAAAAGAAATAAAAGAAAAACTAGGCCAAATCATTTAGTTTAGTTTTCCTTCCGATTTAAAAAGAAGCAGAAGAAAATGATTTGTATCCTTTTTTTCCTTTTCTTTCGTTCCATTTGGTTCTTTTCCTTTCCTATCAACTTTACCTAAAAAGATAATAATGCATACAAATATGGTTTCCTTGTATATTTTTAGTATGACATGTTAACTGAGATTGTTTTCCCGAGCTCCTCTAATTGGTATATGTAATTTGTACTATTCGAAGTTAAGGTATTTATCGTATGATGATTGAGTATTTATAACCATTGTATTTAATAAAAAAAAAATCTCATTGCTTTTTATTATGTATTTAATATTAATATTCGTTGTCGTGTTCAATATAAATCTTTTTCATTGATTATATATATATATATATATATATATATATATATATAGGATTTGGTTCAAATGAGAACCTTTTCCCAAATTGAGAACTAGAGAACCATTCTGGGCCACACATTTCTTTAAGGCAAAATTTTTTTTTTTTTTTTTTTTTTTTTCTGGGCCACACATTTCTCTAAGGCAAAAAAAAAAATTTTTTTTTTTTTTTGCAAAAATCGCTGCTTTATATGTAAGGAAAATTTTTTTTTTTTATTTTTTTTGTATTTTTTTTTCAGTATACACATGTGTATAATTGCATTATACACATATGTATAATGCTATATACACATATGTATAACTGAAATATACACATATGTATAGCTGAAAAATGCTATATACACATATGTATAATTGTTATATACACATATGTATAATTGTCATATACACATATGTATAAATGAAAAAAAAATTCAAAAAAAATAAAAAAAAAATTTCCTTGCATAAAAATGTGCGATTAAAGCAAAAAAAAAAAAAAAAAAAAAAAAAAATTTTTTTTTTTTTTTTTTTTTGCCTTTATATGAAATGTGTGGCTCAGAATGGTTCTCTCAGTTCTCAAATAGGGGTTGGTTCTCTTAGGATCCCTACCCTATATATATATATATAGGTATAGGTTCCTGTACAAATTACATTTTTCGTACAAAGTGTGAGAAGTCTATATAGTCATTGTGTTTTAAAGTTTGGCTATAATGTTTTTGATTCCTTTTGCATTGATTTATATAGAAAAACACCAAACGTTACAATTTAAAACAAAATCAAATGTATTCTAGACATTAAATTTAAAACACACTGATTACTATCTTCGTAGGGTGTTTTAGATTGCATGTTGAGAATACATTAATTAGTGTTTTAAATTGTTAATTTTTGTGTTTTTCTATATAATACTATGCCAAAGGAACATAAAACATCATGTCTAAAATTTAAAGCACAATGCCTATATAGACTTCTCACACTTTGTATGAAAAATACACTTTGTACAGGAACCTCACCCTATATATATATTTTCCAATTTTAACCCTTATGAACGGTGGTGGAGAGTTCAAATGAGAAGAACTTTTATTGTAAGAAGAAAAAGATGAAATTTAAACTAATAGAAATCTTTCATTTAATAGTTGTATTTAATGTTAAATAAATTTTTAAGTTTTTGTAACTCCCATAAACTAGTTAAATAAATGAAATCATAATTCTTTTTCAAATATATATATCTTTAAGCCAAAGATAATTTATAGTGAAGGATAAATTTCGGTATGTGTAGGATGAATTTCTGCATGTGTAGGATAAATCTAATGATAATTTTGATATGTGTAGAACAAAAGTATGACAATTTTGATGTGCATGGGATGAATTTTGATATGTGCAGGACAAGTTTTGATGTGTGTAAGATAAAATATTTAAAAGTAATTAATTGAATAATTAATGTGAAATGAGTTAAAATATTTAAATTTTTTTATTTTTTTTATTTTTATTTTAATAGTACTTTTCATAAAAACAAAATACGAAACTTAAATATTACTTTTAATATTATTTGTTCTTTTTCTTCTCAAATTAAAATTCTTCTCAAATGATCCTCCCCCATGAACGATATTGGGATTATGAAGACATATATGTGATTTTTCATTCTAAAATTAAAAGTTTAAAGTTTTAAAAAATGACTATGGGGACAGGACACCACAAGATTCGGTTACGGATACCCCACTACCAGCACGGTAACACCACCACCGGTAGTGCTGGTAGGGGTCCCGTGAAACTTTTGTTGGTTCTATCTAACGGGATCCTTCACGGGAGAGAGAGGAGAGAGTGTGTCAGTGGCATTTATTATTGAGAGGGGGAGAGAAGGTGGGAAATGGTAATATAATTCAAAATTCATGTCAATAGAAGAACAAACCAGGTAATTAGGGGCAAACTAGGAAAAATAATGAATCATAAAATATTCTTTTAATAAAAGTTTTGCCAAAAACATAATAATAGGTTAGAAGTTTAAAAGAAATGATGGAAACTATCAAAAATTATTAGCACTCCATTTATATCTAACGCGTTATTTATGCGTTACGAAGGATTAAATGAAAAAAATGTCAATAAAATACATTACGGATATAGGCGAAACATAATGGGGCCGGAGTGCCCTGTCCTCCTGTTTTTTGGCTAAGTGGTGTAATTTTGTGATTTCCGTAGTTATTTTTTATATGAATTGAGTCCGGCCCCATTGGTAAGAAAAAAAATTGGGTCTCATGATTTTCGGCCGCCACCACTATTTTTTTCAAGCGTCACCACTAATTACGGAGTAATATTTTAACTAGAAATACCAACATTTTTTATTATTAGATTTGTTCGACAGTCATTTAATTTGGAATAATGAGAATATCTTATTTATATGGGATATCTGATATAAGAAAAGAACAAAAAGTGTCATGGAGATGCAGGTCTTTGCTTCTTTCATTTTGTGTGTTCTATCTCTTCTTCAGGTATTTTTTATAAATTAATCCATTAATCTACGGCTGCTGCTCATTATTATCTCTTCATATATTTGCGATTCATGTTTAATAATATGCTTTTAATTTTATTATTGGATTTCATCATTAAATTATTCAAGATCAATTTTTTAAATAAAAAGTATCAAATATTTCATGTGAATACTTAAGAATGAATTGTTATATATTTTTTTTTTGCCTACAAATTTTTTTTTTTTTTTTTATACTTCATAAATTGAGAATAGAATTTTTTTTTATACTTCATAAATTGTTATATCTTTTTGTTCAACATTAAACAGTTTTCTCTGCTAAGCCATGCTCGCGAAATTTATGGGGAAACCTTGAGAACCAATCCTGACCATGTTTTCAAGGGCGAAGAACATCACGATGATCCAACTCTAAGCGTCTTCTTTAAAGTCAACGACTTATATCTTGGTAAAAGAATGCCGATATATTTTGCTAGAAATGATGATCCTAACCGAACATATCTACTCTCTCGAGAAGAAGTTGATTCGATACCTTTTTCGTCGTTAAAACTCCCATACCTTCTTGAGTTTTTCTCGATCTCTAACAATTCCCCACAAGCTAAGGCGATGAAAACTACACTCACCCTATGTGAACTCAAGCCTAAAGAGGGTGAATTCAAGTTTTGTGTCACCTCATTCGAGTCCATGCTAGACATGACACGTGGCATTTTTGGTAAGGTCAAACCTAATGTGTTGACCACGAAAATTTTAAGTTCCAATCATACCATTTTCCAATGGTATACTTTTGTTAAGGAGCCAGAGGAGATTTATGCCTCTAAATTGGTGGCTTGTCATGCCAAGGCCTACCCTTATTTGGTTTACTATTGTCATGGGCAAAAGGGTAACTTCACTAAGGTTTTTAAGATTGCATTAGGTGGGGAGAATGGTGAGAGAGTGAATGCTATTGCTACTTGCCACACGAACACGTCAATGTGGGATCCTAACCACGTGGCGTTTCAGGTGCTTGGAGGAAGGCCTGGTTCGCCAGTGTGTCACTTTGTTCCGGCTGATAATCTTGTTTGGGTTGCACCTTCTTAGTTACAGGGTTTGTAATTGAACTCACAAACTAAATAAATGAAGAATAATTATATTGGAGTTTATTGTTGTCAATGTATGTTTAACTACACCATCGAATAAATGAACTCTCTAAAAATAACAACATACATATTAAAAGGATGAAGAAAGACTAGTAGCATTTGTATCTATTTTTGATGTGGTAATGTCCAAGCTACATACTAGATGCTTTACAATAATACTAAAAATAAAGGTTAAAAAGCAAAATATCACCCATGACGGTTCTTTTATCGTTGCTATTAAATCATGTTTTCATAATAGATCATCATTTTTGTGTCTCATTTTTAACTTATAGGGTTTTTTTTTAACCAAAAACTTCATTAGAAAACACGCAAGCCCCCTCAAGCCGAGGAGGCCGCAAAATATGAACCACACATTTAATTAATTAGAAAGGATATTTGTGGTTGTAATTAAATCATATTAAAAAATGTAAAGAGGAAAAATAAACAAATATTATTTAATGATAAAATGGTATTTAAGTAAAAATACCCACCACATATACCCACTCTCTCTCCTAAGTTATAATATAACAACACACTTGAATTCATATTACAGGATACATATACATAAATTCGTATTACATTGGTGTAAATAACCATCAACATCTATAAAATTCATACTTCACCAGTGTAACTAATCCAGAAACATCTAAAAAAATTGTTTTACACCATTGTAATTAACCATCAACATCTATAAAATTCATATACACCATTGTAAGTAACCCAGAAACATTTATATTTACTAGATGCATGAAGAACCTTACATTTACATCAATGTAAACTCATAACTTAGTTTACACGCATAATTTGTAACATTATATAATTTTCCTATATTTTTAATTAATAAAATCCCAGTTTTTTTCATCACATTTATTTTATGACCTTATATTAATTACTTAACATCCCCATATTCAAACATGTCAAAGTTATGAATTTCTTATAAATACAAAACTTTTCGTAATAAAACTATTTTAACCCTCTTTATTTTTATGATAATAAAAATAATATATAATTTTTTAGAAATAATAATATCTTTTTTAGAAATAATAATAATAAATATGTTTATGTATATAAAGTTTGATTTTATAAATCTTTGAACAAAACACAACAAAAAAACATAAGTTATCAAATCCTAAACCAAACCCCTTTCCATAACCACAATCCAAAACCCACCCTCTTAAGCCCAAAGCTGTAGCCCCAAAACCCCATGCTCAAACACGTGTCTGACCCAGAAAATAAAAAATAAAAACTCCCGCCCAACTCCTTTTCCCTGCCATTGTTTCGGGCGAGAATAACGGCCACAAATCCGGCTACATATAGAAACCCATCCAAAACGCATTTTGACCTCAAATAAATCCTCCTACGTGTCCCTGACCATTGACCGACACCTTCTGTCTTTGAACCAGGCTTTAATTCACGCTAATCAAACCTTAATCAAGACCATATAATTTGGGTTTCAAACACCCAAAATCAATCAACTGTGTCGGTCATTATGTATATAAATTGAACTCGTTTTTGTGCTCAAACTTGTTCGAAAACACTTGACCCTCTCTCTAGTTACACTTTCCAACATCCTGTATTGTTTAAATCTGAAGCTTTGACTTTTCTGTTGACTTGCGTTTCTTGAAGATTAACAACCAGTAAGTTCCAATGGATCCCATGTTTGTGTTTATTAGTTAATGCCGAATATTAGCCTCTGTCATTTCATGGTATTGCTTGGTATTTAAGCGGATTGATGATCTAGGGTTCTAAGGTTTAGTTCGGGGAAGATGGTTCAAAGCTGTTATAATATAAAATAATTTGATTGTTTTTAAAACTCCTTCTCGGGGTGTGGCTCAGTGGGCAGCTACGCTTGTGATTGTCACTGAACTGGACACGGGCGAAGGTTCGAGTCCCACCCCATGCATTTTGGATCTTTTTTTAAAAAAAAAAATATTAATTTAACTATCTATAAAAGATATGAACTTTCAAAAATAACTTTTAATTAGTAAACTAAGTCCAAAAGTTCTAAAAAAAATTACGTTATGTTTTTTTAACTCAGTAGATTATTACCAAACTTTTAATTTCTCAAAAAAAAAATTATTTAGATATTTTTATAATTATTTTAAGTTTAATTATTAATAACATAAAAATTCAATAAATACACCCAAACAGTGTTATAAAATTTCATGAAAATTATTTTAAACTTATGAACTGATAACCTTTATAAAAATAAATTTTGTTCTTATAAAAACATTATTTAATTATATTTACGCAATTAAACTTGTTTTAAACATAATAAATTCGTAATAAACCCATTTTGCATCATTTTACCACCAAAATTTCACACAAAGTATTTTAAATAATTTAGATTAAAAATATCATTTTTCTTTATATAAATGATAGAATTTTATATTTTAGGTATTATTTACTTATTTGATTTAATATGTTTAAATTGACTATTAAATCTTTAATTGTGAAAATAAATCCTAAAAAAATTATTTTCACACATTATTACCATTTTGCAACATCCTTGAACCAAAGTTTTACAAAAAATCATTTATTTTAATTATTTTATTTATTTATTTATTTTTCCTTTTGTTTCTTAATTAACTAACTATTTACATAAATCACTAAACAAACAACAAACCCCAAACTAGGACCCTATAATGCCTTAGATCAAGACGATATAGACTCAAGTAGGTCCCTAGCTAAATTATCCATTATTTGAATAGGATAATACCTTGGGATCTTGCCTACATTTCATTGCAACATTTTAAGTTTATCGAAGACTAGCAAACAAGGTGAGTTTACATAACCCTTTTTTACTGTTTTACATTTTTGGGGTGAAACATGTCCAAATCTTTTCTTGATACAATAGTAATTACATGAAGTCCCGTTTGTTATATTTGTGCACTTGTCTTGAACTTAACTGTGGTGAACATGCTATTTGATTCATTAATGCAAAGATTCATGAGATTCATTGATACAAAGACTTATTTGATTCATTTAATTTAGTCACAAAGTTGGTATGGAAACTTAGTTCCCAGTAGGTTTTGTTCTCACGATCTGCCTTAGATACTACATTGACTTGTTAATTGCTACACAAATTGAACTTCTATGCCACATCAAAAACCTATGTATTCTCACCAACTATTTATAGTTGACCCCCCTCTTTTCAAATTAACATGTTTCAGGTTGATTTGCCATTGGAAGTTGTTCAAGTCTTGGAACACATAGGAACTTTGGATCTGGTTTTTATTAATCAAGTTTATGTAATCAAATGTAAATGTTACTTCTTGTATGACAATTGTAAATCATTTAATAAAATTCAATTTCCATTTAGTACCATGTGCTATTGAACAATCTCCGATGTTTCCACCATCGGTTAGAATGTTACATAATTATTGTACTGTAAACCCATAAGATATTATAACATCCAACCCTATATACAAAATACTATATTTTAAATTAGTGTAAGACCAAAAACACCACCATAAAATTTACATTTACATCAACAAAGATACCTCAAAATTTATTTTATAAACAACACCCAACATTCATTTTAGAAAAAACACCCTCTTCGCAATCATATGTACATGTAACCAACTTAATTTTTAAAAACATAAAAACACAAATCTGTACATGTAACCAAATAAATATGGTGATGTGTTGCATTATCATTGGATAAAGAGAGTTCTCGAGTTCTCTCAATTCGTATTAGTTCTCAATAGAACCGAATCTATCTATCTATATATATATATATATATATATAGGGGAAAGTTAATTTGAGAACACCTAAATTTCGTGCGAACCGCGATAACGCTATCTAAAACCATTCAAATTCAAAATTTCTTTTTACACTTGTCTTTATTACTAAAATACAATCTCAAAAACATAATTTACGCGTAAAAATTCAAACGTATACGGTAATAAATTGTTTTTACACATATGTAAATTTGTTGTTTATACATGTGTAAACTGTTTCATTTACACATGTGTAAAACGTTAATTTTAAACTGTTTTTGGAAGAAAAGATGAAGTATTTGGAAAAAAAATTCATTTATTAATGTTGTATTTTGATTATAATAAGGTTTGTATTAAAAATTGATTTTGATTGATTTTTTTACTTGTTCTCACGGTTCTCGCGATATTTAGCGTTCTCAAGATAACACTCCTATATATATGTATATACATAACAACAAAGTATTGGGAGAAAACCCACTTTTTTTTTTGAGAAAACCCACTTTTTTTTAGAAAATCCTACTTTTCAAGTTTTTTATTTTTTTGAAAATTTTAGGGTATGTAATATACATGTTTTTATGAGTTTTGAGGCAAAAAATAAATAAAAAAACGTCAAGAATTTTTTTTTAAATAAATATGTTTTGCAGTGTTACATATGTAACTGGTTGATATTTAAGGTGGGGTATTCTTTTATATAACTAATGGTTGTTTATTGATAATATGTACATGAATGGCAATAAAGTAATTTGGTTTTTTGAGGAAAAAAAACTTTTTACAAAGGTTAAAACTCACACTCATCATATCATCTCTTTCTTACTTTATTGCATAATCTCCTAAAAAGCATAATACATACTGTTACATGTATTATAAAATAACCGTCAGCATCAATTATGTGACACACGACAAACTCAGGTTAATACTTTTTTGCAAACATACAAGTCTACCTTAGCAAAACATTTATTTAACGTACTTAACGGGGTTAGTTGAGTCGGTTTGATGATTTGGGGAATCATCGGGAGTCGGTTTACACTCACGAAATATCCATGGTTTAATGATTCGAGGAATAATGGGGGGAAACACATACAGTGCATATATTCAAAACATAAAAGACATTACAATTACCTTCCATACATTCACCATTAATTTTAAATGGACATCTATATATCCAAAACACAAGAAACCTGATAACTACCTTCCATACATTCACCATTTCTAACACACTAACAGAAGTAACACATGTTAACTCAGTCAGACATTTCAGCAAACACATGGAGTGCATATATCCAAAACACAAAAGACCTTATAACTACCTTCCATACATTCACTATTAACTTCTAACATACTGACAGAAGTAACACATGTTAACCCAGTCAGGCATTTCATCAAACACGTGGAGTGCATATGTCCAAAGACAAAAGACATTATAACTACCTTCCATACATTCACCATTAAGTTCTAACATACTAACAGAAGTAACACATGTTAATACAATCAGGCATTTCATCAAACACATGGAGTGCACATATCCAAAGCACAAAAGACATTATACACAACCCTTTTTCTTTAAACAATATAAACCCTTTTTCAGCAAACAACACAACACAAAGTAAGATAAACCCATATGATCCTTTCTGAGACACTATTAACGAGGTTCTACATATTAACAACACTATTAATAGGGTTTTTTTTTATATATTTTTCCAACAAATCCCTCATTAAAACACTATTAATAGGGTTTTTATATTTTTTTTTATAGAAAGTTGTTACCTTTTAGATAATCGTCGGCGTTTATTGGCTAATAACCCTATGAATGTCGATTTCATGCCTGCAAATGCTGGAGAAACAGTGACGGTTGTGATTGTCACTAGAACCACCATAACCACTACCCGTCACTTGCTTCCGTCACCCATAACCACCACCCATTAGATTGGGTTCTTGTTTGGAGAGACAGAGGAAGGTGTTGTGTTGTTTGGAGAGACAGAGGAAGGTTGTGAGATGACACGATTGGGTTCTTGTTTGGAGAGATAGAGGAAGGTGTTGTGTTATGAGAAATGAGAAGAAATGAGAGAGATAAAGAGAGAGAGGATGGTGTTGTAATTTGGGTGGATAAGAGAAAGAGAGAGTGAGAGTGACATGACTATTGATAAATAGAGAGAGAGTGTTATTATAATAATATAATCTTCATAAAGCAATTTTACCTTTCTACCCTTATGTGTACTTTATCAATTATAAAAATATTATTTCAAACAAAAAAGTCTTCAAATTGATCTCATCCATTGATCCAATGAAATGGATGGCTAGAATAGAGTTTTCATAGTTTCCACTCTAAGAGTGGGATTTCATAATATCCATCACCTATATATATATATATTAATATTTTTATAAGTAGTTATGAGTGAGGAGAGAGAAAATGTAATGATAAAAGTATGATTATTTTAATTAGGAGAGAGAAGATTTAGGGGTGAAGTAGTGATTTTTAGTGTAATTTGATGGAGGAGATTTGGTGGATGGGTTGTGAATGCTCTAAGACTGCTGGGAGTGGGGGCGGTAAAGGGGCGGGAGGGGGGGGGAACACCACCGCCAGGGTGACGTGGAGAGGGGCAGGAAGGAGGGGGCGGGGAAGATTGGCTTGGCGGGGGGGGGGGGCTTGGGTGGCACGTGGAGGGTTTTGGTTGGCTGAATTTTTTTTTTTTAACTTTACACACACAATAATAATAATAATAATATTCCTTTCCCCCACCACTCTGAGTAATCTAAAGTGGGAGTGTTTAAGATGACTTCTTTTACAACTGTTTAATATAATCTATCTATCTATACATATAATAAACCAAAGCCATTTTAATGACATGGCATTCAAAGAGACATTCTCTTCCTTGAGTGTGCCATGTGTCATCCCATGTGGCATTGAGATATTTTAGGAAAAAAAAAATTAAAAACAAAATTTGATTTTTCTCTCTTATCTCTTATGTTTCCTCCCATAATTTTTAAACGTTAATATCTTTTATATACGAGATTTTTTAAAGAAAAAAATTACGCCAAATTAACGAGCGTTTTATTATCTTTCCAACGAGTACCATAGCGTTATATAAAAAACAGAAAAAAAAAAACGACTATTTTTTTGTAGGGTTATGTTCATACAGGAAAAAAAAACACAAAGTATTCAGGTAAATCATTAATCATGTATAGGCAAGTCACTAATTATGTTTCGGTAAATATGAATCTTATTTTCAACATGCGTTAGCATTGGAGTTATACATTGTTTTAGGTTAGATATTAATATTAGAGTTATACATTGTTTAAGGTTAGGCGTTAACATTGAAGATACATTTTTAATTGTTTTAGGTTAGGTGCTACCCGAAGCTTTCCTGCATATAACTGTAAAGCGCATCATTCTATTTTATATGTAAGATTAATATGTTATATTAGATTTCTCAACCCCGGAAAGTTCCCGGGGTATAATCTAGTGTATTGTAATACGATACAATTCAATGAAATATGATGCAATATGATGTAATATTTGGCAATCTAATATAATGTGAGGTAATATAAAGTGATATAGTTTAAGATAACAATATTTTATTTTTAATTTTTAATATTAATTATAGTATGACGAAAAAACTTGGATATTGGTATAATTATAATTATGTCATCTACCTTTTCTATGTATCCGTAGGTAGTGTTGAGTTAAAATAAAAAGAAAAAAAAAATGATAGGAAAGTTATTTGGGTTATTGATTTTTAAATTAAATAAATGGTTAAGATTAGTTAGGATGCAAGATCATCTCAAGTTCTCAACTCTTGGAGGGGTATAAAATGAATAGTCATCAATTGTTGACTATTTATACGTCAAATTCTATTTTTTTTATATCTTTTAAGCATTTGTAACTTTTTTTATACATTATTACTAGCTGATTACCCTGGGAAGATCCCAGTGTTTAAAAATTTAATATGACTTAATAAAAAATGATAAAAGAAGAAAACTCAAATCACGGAAAGAGTAAATAACTTAAACATAATCAATATTAGTTAAAAAAACGTTTATTTAAAAAGTTAAAAAAATAAAAAAACATAAAACCATATTAAACATAATGCGGTATTAAAAGGATAACCTTCAACATATAATCATCTTCACGTAATTTAAAATATGTTACAATTTGACTTTGACTTATATAGATGTAGAATTCATGATCACAATGAAAACAAAAACACTTATTTCAATACAGTGACTTTGTACAGAAAAGCATATACGGATTTTCTTTGAATACATGAATTTAGATTAATAAATGTTTTATTAATCTAAACATAAATCACTTTCAATAATCAACGACGAAGAAAAAACTTCAAAGTTTTTTAAAGCATTTTAACACTTACTTCTTGATGAAAAGAAGGAGAATTCAGAAACTTGTTAAGAATGAATGATTTGATGTTAATGTAATCATATATTTATAATGGTTACTCAGTAATTCTATATTAAACTAATTTGTAAATAAAATCTTATATTTTAAATTAGAAGATATGCATATCTTCTTTTATTTATCTTTAAATAAATATTTTATTAAACTTACTGTAAACAAATAAATATTTAAATTTTTATGTTAATTCTTATACATAATTCGAAAACAATATTTATATATAGTATATATCGAAAATAATATTTAAATTTTAAACAGAAAGATATGCATATCTTCTTTTATTTATTTTTAAATAAATATTCTATTAAACCTCTCACCTCAACGTGCCACATGACACATTCAATGGGGGATTGAGGCCTCCATTGAATGCCACATCATCATAAGTCAATTCTTTTATTAATAGTTATAGATTATAGATTATAGATTTGAAAAAACTCATTAAAATAGTGAGTGTTTATATCTATCTACTATAAGTATAGTATTGCTATATAAAAATAAAAAAAATGTGTGTAAAGTGGATTTTTTTTAGTCGTGCTTTTCATTCGTCCATTGCGTTATTGATTTGTACATGATTTTTTTAGTGTAAACATGGTGTTATTCGTTCTATCCATTGTGTTTTTAGTTTGCACACGTGTCTTATAAGTATTGAGTGGGTCCGCTCCCCACGTTTTTTGCTCAATAGTATAAATTTACTTGTTCTCGTCCGAAAATTTTATACGTATTGAGTTTGACCTCCTCCGTTTTAAGAAAGGTTCCGTCTTTCACCCCCCCCGAGGAAAAATTCAAACTCTGCCACTGCATATATGAGTGTTACCATTGTTTACTATATGAAGGTGTATTACATATAATTACTAGGGTCGTAGTCACCCGCGTGTTGCGTCAAGACGCGGTTGGAATTCAATACACATCAAACACCATAACAGCCGCAAGTTCTGGTGCACTCACTATAGCAAACGAAACGAAACAAGAAAAGATGAAAAAATATATATGTCCCAAAGGGTGTCCGGTTTGTTAAAAGCATTTCAAAAGTTGAAAGCAATTTTTCCGTATCGGTATCTGTTCTATCCGTTAAAAAACTAAACAAAAAAAAATAACACAAGTTAGCAAAATTTAACCGATACAAGTTAGCAAACCAATCCAATCCGACACACATTAGCATTTACACACTATTTTAACCTCCTATCTTTTTTTACACACACACACACACACACACATATATATATATGGGAAAGTTAATTTGAGAACACTTATATTTCGTGCGAACCGTGAGAACAACATGTAAAACCATTCAAATTAAAATTTTCTTTTTACACTTATCTTTATTACGAAAATACAATCTCAAAAACACAGTTTACGCGTAAAAATTCAAACGTATACGAAAATAAATTGTTTTTACACATGTGTAAATTTACTGTTTATACATATGTAAACTATTTTATTTACACATGTGTAAAAAGTTAAGTTCGAAAGTGTTTTAGCAAGAAAAGATGAATTATTTGGAAAGAAAATTCATTTATTAATATTGTATTTTGATAATAATGAGGTTTGAATTAAAAAAAAAAAATTGATTTTGATTGATTTTTTACTTGTTCTCACGGTTCTCACAATATTTAGCGTTCTCAAGATAACCCTCCCCTATATATATATATTATATATATAGGGTGAGGTTCCTGTACAAAGTGCATTTTTCGTACAAAGTGTGAGAAGTCTATATATGCATTGTGTTTTAAATTTTAGGCATGATGTTTATGTTCCTTTGGCATAATATTATATAGAAAAACACAAAACTAACAATTTAAAATAGTAATTAATGTATTCTCAACATGCAATCTAAAACACCCTACGAAGATAGTAATTAGTGTGTTTTAAATTTAATGTCTAGAATACATTGATTGTGTTTTAAATTGTAACGTTTGGTGCTTTTCTATATAAATCAATGCAAAAGGAATAAAAAACATTATAGCCAAACTTTAAAACACAATGACCATATAGACTTCTCACACTTTGTACGAAAAATGTACTTTGTACAGGAACCTATGCCTATATATATATATATATATATATATATATATATATATATATATATATATATAGAGAGAGAGAGAGAGAGAGAAAGGGTAAAACGAGAACATGCTTAAGTTGGAAGAACTAAGAAACTCACTTTATAACCACATTGGTGTGCTATTGTTTTTACACCAGTGGTAAACTATCGTAAAAAAAAAATTCATTTTTTTTACGGTGGAGTTACCCATTTTTACATCGATGTGTAATTTTTTTTTTTAAATTCACATTTTACATCGGTGTTCTCACGGTTCTTCCAACTCAAGCAAGTTTTCATTTAAATCTAATCATATATATATATATATATATATATATATATATATATATAGTCTACAAATATATAAAAATAATTAATAAAACATCTTCATAAGGCCATGTGTAATGGTTGGTGAAATTTGGTAGGTGAAATGGGCGTTTTCAACACGTGGCAATGTAGGGCCACTTGGTGGGTGAAAGGAGCTTGAAATGGGCAAGGGTGTAATGGTGGGTGAAATTTTGTGAGTGAAAGGGGGTGAATATATAATGATATTAAATTTAAATTAAAAAAAAGAAAAAATAATAAAAATGAGGTGTCAGCCATTGATTGGCCCATCAAAAAATTTCCCCCAGTGAAATATTTCACGGGGCATCCTTTAACGCCCCATTAACCAGGGGGCGATGTTCCAAGGTGAAAGGGGGGGTGAAATTCCCCTCTTCACACCCCATTAATCATCCATTACACTTGGTCTAAATGCCAAAAATTTATTGATGGCTATTTTATATATAATAAAATTTGAATAGTGGAATATCTTTTTAATGTGGTAATTAAATAACTCTTGCTATATATATACCATACTTGAAAGAAAATGTATCAAGTCTCAAGATGGCGTTTGCTTCTTTCATCTTTTGTGCTCTATTGCTTCAGGTAATATATTCTTTCATCTGTGAATCTTCAATTCTCTTTACTTTTAAGAATATCTTACACACAAATCATTTAAATTTTGAAAGAAAAAGTTGTATTGTTGAATAGAAATTAACAAACAATTGATCAAAATCTTACATAAAAAGCGAGACGTTATGGTTCTTTTTCATCTAACAAAAGCTTTCAGGGGTTCTTTATTTTCTGGGTGTGTGTTTAAATATATGGTGGTGATAAACGTACCTCACCCCTTATTTTTTTGCTTGTTCAACTATTCCTTTTACAACTTGTAATATCAATAATAATAATCCTTTGTTTTCATATTAAAAAGTAAATAAAAAAGAAACCTCATTGATTTAATGTTTTAGAGGTGGTGATGATGAAAATTAAAGGATGGTGTGGTACGTTTACACGGCCCATTAATACATACATACATACATATACTTAAACTGTCAGTGAGATATCACTGGACGAATGACTGCCCACTTGGCAGCCCAAGTCCACCAATTCGGAGAAAAATCCGCTGAAGTAAAACCCCTCTGGATCAGATTTGAACTTGTGACCAAATTATACGATATTTAAAATTCTAGATATGAAATAAACAAATAACATGTGAATTTTGTTTTCTTATATTTCAAGTTCTCTCTTGGAAGCAATGCTTTGGAAATCATGGAAAACAATCACAACAATGTTGTCAAATTACACAAAGAAGATCCAGATGATGACCCTTCTATACAAGTCTTCTTCAAACTCACCGATCTATACATAGGCAAAAAGATGCCAATATATTTTGCTTCAAATGACGATTCTAAACCGACCCGTCTACTCACTAGACCACAAGCTGATTCCATCCCTTTCTCCTCATCAAAACTCCCATACCTCCTTGAATACTTCCAATTCTCAAACACTTCTTCACAAGCCAAAGCCATGTTGACAACACTAAGGCAATGTGAGCGCAAAGCTCTAAGGGATGAGTACAAGTTGTGTGTGACATCATTAGAGTCCATGTTGGATATGACACAAGAGTTTTTCGGTTCAGTTAAACCGAAAGTGTTGACAACCAAGTTTTTGAATTCTAATCATATAGATTTCCAAAACTATACATTGGTTGAGAAGCCATTAGATGTCAATGCATCTGAAATGATGGCTTGTCATTCCATGGCTTACCCTTATTTGGTTTACTTTTGTCATGGGCATAAGGGTCATATGACTAAGATTTTTAAGCTTGCATTAGGTGGGGAGAAGAATAATGAGAGAATTGAAGCTATTTCTGTTTGCCACTTGGACACGTCGTCGTGGGACGCTGACCATGTCGCGTTCCGGTTGCTAGGAGCCCATCCGGGCAGTTGTCCGGTGTGTCATGTTATTCCCATCGATAACGTTGTGTGGGTTGCATAATTGTGTGGTTTGTATTATTAGAAATTAATAAATGAATGAGTTATTGAATAATTGTGGTTGTTTAATGCAATAAAAGTATATGCTTAAATGCATACGGAATGTTGCATTGATTATTTTTTCACATGTTAAAAGATTTAGAGTATGAATGTATCTCACCTACCAATGTTCCTATTCTGGGGTAAGTCACAAGTTCGATTTATGCACACCACAAAAAAATTTCTCGTGATGGTTTAAGCTTATGCAAGGAGGACACCAGTGTGTGGGTAGAGATTCGAACTTGGGACCTGTAGGTTAGGATTGGACAAGGATTTCCACTAAACTAAGCCTTAAAAAAATGAACGTATATCACCTTAGCTAGCTTTTTAATCAACCGCTGACAAATGTAGAATCAACTTAAACTGAAATAATAAATAAATAGGTTGGTTTAAGATTGATATATAAGGGGGGACAAAATACCACTAGACCAAGAGGTCATGGGTCACAAAACCGCTAAAACCAGCCGGGACGGATGCCCACATAACCTAGTCGGCTTAGTTGGTGCTTCGACTTAGAATTTTAGTCAAATTTTAAAGTCTTGTGAACAAGGCATTGCAACAAAAAAAAGTACGAAATTGCGTGACTAACTAGATACAACGGATATCAAAATGAAAGAACCTAAACCTGTCTAAAATCGGTGTTAATATTTTAAATTTTTTAGTTACCAGTTACATATTTCCATAAAACGTGTATACCTTTTTCATTTATAAAATAACTGAAATGAAATATAAAGACGAACCGGTGCACATAATGTTTTTGAAAACATGAAGCCCCCACCGTGCTAGCGTGGACCCGGTTCAAACAACATAGTCTGGGCGTGTAAAAAGAGTTAGGACCTGCCGATTAGGCGGGTGTGATGAACTTCTGCCACTTCCACTTTAAAGAAAGTCACTGTTAAAAAAAAATGAAATCCTTTAAAGTATTAAAATTACAAGTTTGGTTTGACACAACAATTAAATGTGAAGATCAATTCTAACTGGAAGTTTAGGACCCTCTTTGAAAACTCACAGTACTACACTACTACACACACTATGGGACGAGAATTCTGTGTATATTGAACTTCAAATAGTTTATAAGAGATTATTTAAAACTAAATGTAAATGTAAGTGTAAGGACGGTGGGTTTGAACGAGGTCTATCACTTAGGGATGAGCCTCCGTATAAGCTCAGTGACGAAATTTGAAGATTAAATAAGCGGGACCGTACTCAATTTTTTTGTATCGGTAGGGGCTAGAAGAACAAATCGGTGGGGGCCGGACTCAATCCTTATAATAATTACCTACGAAAATCGCAAACTTCCACCACTGAGTCAGGGCACCCCATTGCCCTCACAAAGCTCGCCCCTGCATAAGCTATCATGTCACTATGGGGTTTGCTCATTATCCAAGTGATGGATAAGGGTGTGGGTGATGGGTCTCCTTTTTTTTATTTTTTCTTAATTAAAACAAAATTAGTATGTAAAAGTAGATGGTCCCAACGTTCAAAAAGCCTTGTCTGTTTCGTCGGCTCGTGGACAAAAACGACGTGCTGGGCCTGGGGTACGGTGTGGACGAGCCAGGATGGGCCGGTGCCGTCCCCCACACCCACCAGCCTAAACATGTTTATGTAGGAAATATAAACAATAAAATACAACCCACGTCGAGATTTCCATCCATCCGTTGAGATTTCCATGTTTATGGTGTTGTTTGTTTTTTCTGCAGTAAAATGTTTGCGAACCACATCGACAGGAGAAGAGGTGGATCAAAGGTCTGCAGTATGCAAGAAGAAGACTGTTTGTTTGTTAACGTCTGCAAGCTGCTGAAATAAACTGAAATTTAAATAAACTATTTTTTTACAGCAGTCTGGTCACTGGTGGTGGACCGTGGTGGGTGGACGGTGGTGGGTGGTGGTGGTGGTGGTGGTGGACCATGGTGGTGGTGGACGGTGGTGGTGGATGGTGGTGTGGTGGACGGTGGTGGTGAACCGTGGTGGTGGACGGTGGTGGTGGGTGGTGGTGGTGGGTGGACGATGGTGGTGGTGGTGGAAGGTGGTGGTGGTGGTGGTGGACGGTGGTGGTTGTGGACGATGGTGGTGGACCGTGGTAGTAGTGGATGGTGGTGGTGGTGGTGGGTCGTGGTGGTGGTGGGTCGTGGTGGTTGTAAGTCCAGAATCCTCTCCGGGGTATCAAACACACTCAATCGAGTGCGAATTCAAGATTGAGTGTAAGAACAAAAGAAGAACTCAATGATAAACACAAATAAAATCGTTGCTTTGTATTGCGCACGGTATGAAAACCGTCGGGTACAATACACCAATCACCAATGATCTCTAGAGAAGCTCTCTAGAGATATTTCTCTAGTTCTTGTCAACTGAAAGGTCTTGTTACAAATGAAGTGTCTTCGAATGTCTAACTCTAAAATGAACTAGAGCATAACTTTATATAGGGTCCACTAACCCCTTGGCCCACATGGCCTAACCCAAGCCCAATAAACTAACTAAGCCCAAATCTATCAAATGTGCTTGATAAAGACAAGCATAAACCTATCCTATTTATGGGCCTTACAATATCCCCCTAGGTTTATGCTGTCTTTATCATGGCTTAGTAGGAAGAATCTTCAGATCTTGATCTTCCAATCTTGGGTTCTTTCATATTCTCTTGGAGGTAGCTTCATAACTTGATCATCATCAGCTTCTGCCTGAACATCTTTGCTAAAAAAGAATATGAGAGGAGGATTCTCATAACTCTTTTCTTTGTCAATCTTCTCTTCCAAGCAATTTCAGGTACTTCTTCAGTTGTATTTTCATTGTCAAAAGATGGTTTACTTCAGGTTCTTCTGACTCTGGTACATAATGTAATGGAGGTGCTTCATGCTTGTTAGCAACTGGAACTCTTTTATTCTTCACCAACCCCTACTTCTTGATTTGAATTAAAATCTGCAAATTCTCAGAATTTTGTGAGCAAACAATTTTATGCAATAGGGGGTCCAGTAAGCACATGAACACCGAGTACATCCGTGTACCTTCATTTTAAATTCTCAAAACCTGAATTTCTTTTGAGAATCGGTCAAATCCTCAAGAATGATCAATTTTTATAAAAGAAAACAAAATAAAATAAAACTTAAACTATCTACAATGCATCTTTTTGTGATAATCATAACTTAAACTTTAACTTTTGGGGGAGAAAACATGCGCTAAACTATTTTAGTAACATATGTCATACTATGGTTTTAACTTTGCATTGCTATACGATCTTTTAAAGTCTCGGGGAAAACCATAAATGTGCGGGGATGCACAACGGGGGAAATGTGGATAGATTTATTGGGCGTGACCTGCCCCACTCGTCGGCTTGGAGGGCCGGGTGGGTGCATATTGTCTCGAACTGGTAACATTGGTAACATGCTGAACATTCGGGCTGAACATTGCTAAACATTGCTAAACGTGTCCAGTAATGGTTTTCCAATCGTAGTAGTAATAAAACATACGCCTAGCTAGCGTACTTGGTAACATTGGTATAGTATGGACATGGTAATGCTTTGGTAACTCTTGGTAACATATTGAACAAACCTGTGAACTCACCAGCATTATATATGTTGACATCTCTTTTGGCATGTTTTCTCAGGTCGCTAAGGTAGCATCGGTTGGACTAGGCGCACGGGTCTGCATTGGCGTCTAGGCTTAGTCGCATATTTTAAATAAGTGTCTTGGATATTTTGGAACTCAGTTTTGTAGTTGATTAAATCTTTAAATGCTTCCGCTATGGTTTAATGGTTTGATAACCAAGTTTTGAGTTTACGTATTTCATATAGTGTTGTTTATTGTGACCGTTGACTTGGTTCCTGGTTTGTCATGCGCCTCGCGGTAAAACTCCGCAAGTGAAAATTTGAGGGTGTGACAGATTGGTATCAGAGTCACTCCTGTGCCGTTCGGGATGGTGGGTACATACCTCATCAGGGACGATGAGACTCTAACAGGGGGTGAATGTGACACCCCAGGAAAATCCCACATCGGTCGTGGCCAGGAGAGATCCTTGGTTCATAAGTAATGTCTTGCCTCTTAAATCACCAACGCGTTTTGGGGCTTAATGTTAGTGGATGAGACGATAATTCCACAGTTAAGCGTGCTCAGGTGGGAGCACTACCAGGATGGGTGACCTCCTAGGAAGTCTCCACTGGGCAACAAAAAGCAAATTCGTGAGCTCTGGATGGGCAACCCATCGGGGTAAAGCGGACAATATTGGTGGTGAGAGGGACCAGGTGTAGGGATGAGCTCGGGACGGGATCGGTACCGAACCGATACCGATCCCGACAATACCGATACCGAAAAGTCCAAAAACCCAATACCGATCCCGATACCGAACACATACGGTACGGTACGGTATCGGTTCGGTATCGGTACGGTACCGGTATGGTATCGGTATATTGCCTTAAAATACCGATACCGTACCGATCCCGTACCGATACCGATAATACCGAAACCGAAAATCCATAAATATGGATACCGATACCGATCCCGAAATCCCTCGGTTCGGTATCGGTTCGGTACGGTATTGGGATCGGGACGGGACGGGATCGGTATTCGGGCTTGAATGCTCATCCCTAGCCAGGTGTTACAGATGGTATCAGAGCCACTCCTGTGCCGTTCGGGATGGTGGATGTACACCTCATCAGGGACGATGAGACTCTAACAGGGGGTGAATGTGACACCCCAGGAACACACCTCATCAGGGACGATGAGACTCTAACAGGGGGTGAATGTGACACCCCAGGAAAATCCCACATCGGCCGTGGCCAGGAGAGATCCTTGGTTCATAAGTAATGTCTTACCTCTTAAATCACCAACGCGTTTTGGGGCTTAATGTTAGTGGATGAGAGAAGAACTCCACAGTTAAGCGTGCTCAGGTGGGAGAAATTTCAGGATGGGTGACCTCCTGGGAAGTCTCCACTGGGCAACCAAAATCAAATCCGTGAGCTCTGGATGGGCAAAGCGAACAATATTGGTGATGAGAGGGGCGGGGTGTTACAACACATAACAATAGTCAAGTACTATTTATTGCTATGCTAGGCCCACACCGGGTTACTGATTAAGGTCATAAGTACACACTATCAGCGAATCAACAAGTAAAACACATACAAGAATTGCGATTGTCAAAGTCTTGATCCACAATATGTATGTATAACCGTTTGTATATACAGGAGTGTATAGGTATAGTGCTGTGAAAATTATTTAATTTTCGTTATTTTATTAATTTAAATTGTTTTAATCATAATTAATTGATTAAAAATTCATTTTTAATGATTTTAATCTCAAAATTTTAGGATAATTATTTCTAAGCATTTTAATCTGAAATAAAAATTATTGGTTCAGAAAACATTTATTTTTATTAATTTTCCTATTTTTAATCATTTAAACATGATTTAATCTCATTAATCAGTTTTAAATATATATAAGTTTATAAAAATTATGGGAAAATTATTTTCATTAATTTACATCAGAAAGCATCAATTTTCAATAAAAATAGCATTTTTTGATCATGTCTGGTATTATTAGTATTATTTATCAATTACGACATAATTAAACGTTTATTTATTTATACTATTACAACATCTATTTTATAAATACTTTTCTTATAAAATAGAAATGTTTTATGTTTGAAAATATTAATTACCATTTGTTGGATCATTGTGAAACTCATAATTATTTAGTTATACATTTATGATTATTGTATTTATTTACAATAATTAGTTAAAGTAATTAACTAAATTATTTTGTATTAATTATTTAAACATATGTTGACCTAAATATTCAATTAGTAATAATTTTATTACCTACACTACATTTACAAACTTTAATATATTACTTTTGACATACAACTTTTACATTAATACAATTTATCATAAAAACTCTAATTCCCCAGATCGACTTAGCAAACCCTAATGCCTTAGACCCTAGTTACCTTAGACTCTTAGACTTTTTCCTTATTAGTATTATATTACGTTATAGGTTGAATTCCTCGGAATTCCCATTACTTAGCTCACGACCGCTTAAGTGGATTTTGATCGCTTTCGCAAACTGTGAGTATATCTCTCCCCTTTTTACTGTCTTACTATTTGGGGGTGACTCATGTACTTACTATCAATGTTTCTATTTCTTTTACTAAATGCAATTCTCATGTGTGTTTGCTTTATGTTAATTTGTGTGTCTATGACTTGTCAAAATCATTAACCTTTGAGGGCCTGGCATTTCAATGAATAGTACTATGGTATATACCCTTGTGACTCTGTTGAGAGTCCTTGTCATTGCTATGTATTACATTACTACTAGCGCATACTATATATATCTGCTTTTCTTTACATAGGGTTGATTTTGAACGGATATTACTTATTACATAATTGCAAATGGTACCGCACATGAATTGCTAAACACTTCTCCTACTATGTTTATTCAAACAGGGTATGCTCACCAATACATTTTGTATTGACCAAATCATTTTCGTACATGTTTCAGGTTATTTATGAGATGACTTTTAAGCTTTTGGAATTTTACTTAGATTTTGGATTCATTGTATTTCGGTTTAGTTGACAATTAGAATCGTTGTAATTCATTTCAATGTAATAAACTACTTAATCAATGTATCAATATTTACACTTTTAGTCCATGAGCTATTGAACAATCGTCACTACGTGACACCTCGATGTTTCCGCCATTGGTTGGGGTGTTACAAGTGCTTTTGGAAAAAAACCACTAGTTAGCATATATTATAATCGATTTTCCACACCAAAACATAACTTAATCTTGTTGATAACATATGTGTGTTTTGAATACGATATTAACATGTATTATCTTTCATGTGTTATGGATTCATAAACATATGTTGTTTGAGGTTTGAAATTCTTGTTAACATATGTTTGTACCATAATTAAGTGTATGTTAATGTTCAATGGCTTGAGTGTATAAATCTCATAGAACATCTTGTGAATGGTTTGGATTTTTAGTGGAATTATGGAATTTCCCACTTGGGGATCGTCACATGTATCACTGATTGTCCGTATGTAGTAATTGGATGTTTGGTTGCTCTCTGTTGAGCATGTGATTGGCTTGACTGTTCAACGCCAATTATCTTGGATAGTTTGGGTGTTGTATGTGTAAACATATAATGTATTGAATTTTTGCTCTAGTTCAGGCTTTGTTAGACTAGGGATGGTATAGTCAGTGTTAGAAATGTGTAATGTGTACATGAAATGACATGGTTAAATAAAATGTGTACGGATCTTGACCTGATTCGTTGACGTGTGTCACACTATGTTTATCACATCAAGAACTTCTCCCTCTACAACCGAAAACACCGAAACCAAATAACCTAAAAAAAATCATTTTAATGTTTGTTATTCATTGATTTATGAATTATTAGTCTTATTCTTGCATATTAAGTATTTATAATAATAGTTTACTTATCTTTTGAAATAATTTGTCAATTGCCTACATAAACACCAAAACTTAGCCCAAAAAAAATAATAATAATAAACAATTTTCAAAGTATTATATAAAAACGGTCTTTATAAAAACTTTGAAGAAACATTAAAATAATTTAGAAGATTAAGTTTAACTTAAGTGAACAATATTAATACAAAAGGTTAAATATAAATATAAATGTAAGCATCCCGACCCTACTTTTTGCATTGCTATTTGTAGGATTTGCTGAGCACGGTTGTTGTTGTTTTAAGCATCTAAAAAAGATTTTTAAATCTTAGATTATACATTTATTTTTTAACTTTTACGTAATTATGTTCCAAAATCAAAAAATCAAATCAAACCGTCACTAAAACCGAAAAAACCAAAATAAAACAATTTTAAAAGCCGAAAACCAAACATTTCAATTACGGTTATAAATTTACCATAAAACCGAACTAACCGACCCGTACACACCCACACCTTACCCTTTCTTCAAACTTTACCAACACACATGTTAGGCTTTTAATGGTATCCAAAGCATCCAACTACTACTACTCATTTCAGTTTACCAATCCACCTTCAATCGATCAATCCCACTCTCTCCTCACTGATATTATTCTCCTCTACTCCATCTTCGTGCCTGCCTTATTATCAACACAAATATAAACAAACACTTAAAACCACATAACCTACAATGAACATTTAACCTCACACCAACCATGGAGCCCTTAACCGAGCTCTGCGATCTAATCGCCCAAAACCCTACCCAATTCCCTGACAAAATCGACTGGATTTGTAATCGATGTCCTCAACCCGACTCTCTCTTATCCGGATCCTTTAAAATCTCTCGCTCTCAGCTCAATGCCGTCCTTATTACAGCTAGATTCCTCTCCAAATCCGGTAATCACAATAATAATATTAATAATATTAATATTAATAACCGTCCTTGTTTAATTATTATTGACTTTGTTAAATCAATTGCATCGTCGTTTGACCAAACCTTTTGGCCGGATTCGTTTAGTAATACTTCGATTGCTACGTTTTATGTTGAGTTGTTTGGATATGTTAGTAAAGCAGCTGAATATTATCCGGATTTGTTTGGGAACGGGTCTGACGTGGCTAGGGTTATGGGAGAGGTTATGTTAAGTGCTGTTAATGATAGGTTTGGGGATTTGGGGGTTTCGAGGGCGTTTTTGAGTGCGGCGGCGGAGAGTTTTCCGCCGGTTGGGTTGTTGGATGCGGATAAGTTGGTTAGTTCGTTGCTTGATGGGATAGAGTTTGCGGTTCCGTTTGGGAGCTCACCGAAAGGTGTGATAGGGTCGAATTCGTCGTCTCCGGTTAGTGTGGGGAATGTTGCGGGGTCTAGTTCGTCGAGTGGGGGTGTGGATGAGGTGAGTTTGATGAATTCGAAGGCAATTGTTGTTAATGGGAGTGGTAATGCGTGGGGAGTGATGGGGACGCCGAATGGTGGTGATAGGAGAGGGGTTGGCTATTTTGAAGAGGAGTCGGTGGAGAATTTGGAGAAACAGGAGATTGCTTTTAAATTGATTTTTCATATAGTTGATAGATTGAAGATTGAGTATAATCTGTTGGAACGGGTGCTTGTTATTACGAAGGATCAACTTAAATCAGTTTCGTCTTTTCTAAAGGTAAGGTTTGAGTATATGTATTTTAGGTGCTGTGTTATGTTTAGAGTGCAACATTTGAAAACTAGTATTTGAGTTTTTATATTTGTTGGGCAGATAAGGAAGCGAGATTGGACAGAGCAGGGGTCGTTATTGAAAGCTAGGATTAATACTAAGCTTTCTGTTTATAAAGCTGCAGTGAAGTTGAAAATTGCAGGTCTTTTATCTCTTGATTCAGATGGAAAATTGTCTAAGAAAGTGTTGACTGGAGCTCTAGCATTGCTGGTAGAAGCTGCTGAAGCTTGTGTATATTCAATATGGCGTAAACTGCGAGTTTGTGAAGATCTTTTCAGTTCGTTGCTTGATGGTATCTCTAAAATTGCTGTTGCCCGTGAAGGTTATCTACTACGGGTTCTGTTTATACGGTTTAAACCGCTTGTGCAAGCTACATGTGCTCAAGTATATATCATTTTGTTAATCTTAGTCATATTCGGTATCTTAGTTTACTTTTCTCATGGATTGTTTAATTGAGTTATGAATTCGTTTCGTAGGCTGATACTTGGGCAAGCAGTCAGGGAGCTATGTTTGAAAGTGTATTGAAATCAAGCTGTGAGATTATTCAATATGGATGGACTAAGGACCCTCACGCAGTGGATGCATTTATTAAGGGACTGGCTGCAAATATTCGCAAACATAATGACTATGAGGAAGAGGTTGGTTATAATCTTTCTTAGTCTTCTTATTTGATTTTGATCTTAGATTGTTGAAAATGTGTCTCTTGTTATTACGCTCGGGAGCTTTGATCCATTTAGTTGTAGAAGCCATATATAACATATTTGTTTTCGCTTTGACTTATAATAAAATAGCTGAGCTTTTGTGAATACTTTTTCTTAATAGCAAGTATATTAGTATATAGTTGAGCTTGTGTAATGATTAATGAATGTAAGCTCAGGGGGTTTGTTGATAGAGAACAAACAGGCCATGTCTATTCACATAATAATCACTTTTACACTAGGGATACGATATTGATATTTCTTATAGCAATACTTTAGGTATTCCCAAGACTAAGAGTAAGTGCCTGATTATTTTGTGTATGGATAAGCTCTGCCTGGATGAAGTTGTGTTTTGCTGCAGCTTATATCTAGAATAAGTTGTAAGTGAATAGTTTGCCCTGTCTAAAATATGTTATGAAATGGGTAGTTTGCTGTTTTCTAAGTGTGTTGAATGGACTGTCGCGAATGGCCAAAATTACTATTTTAATTGGTAAATGTTGAATGGGAATTGACTGTTTGATAAGAGTTCTAAATGAAAGTCTAGAGTAAAAGACCATTTTCCATCCAAAAGTTTGAACTGTTTTGATAAAAGACATCCAATATTAGAACAAAACAACATCAATAACTTATAATATAACTATAAAACAAGATCTGTTGATATACTTAGCATAATAGTTCATTTTTTGTTCTTATACTGAACCATTTAAATGTCTAATAGCTTTGCGCACCTGATCATGTTCTATCTAGACTCTAGTGCTTCTTCACTTCCATCCAGTGTTGTAAAAGGCGGCCTAGGCGGCGCCTAGGCGCTAGGCGGTGGTAAAACTTGGAATTTTGCCCTAGGCGGATTCCTGGGCGATTTGGCAGTTAGTCGGAGCCTAGGCGGAGCCTAGGCAGTCCTAGGCGGGCCTAGGCGGGCCTAGGCGAGCCTAGGCGGTGTTATTTTTTATTTTTTTTTTATTAAATTTCTAAGTATTTCTAGGTATTTCTTAGTATTATGTGTATATATCTAAGTATTATGTGTATATATCTTAACATATTTTCAAAAAACCCCTAAATTTGTGTATATATATATATATAATACGTATAAAATACCAAAACGCCTAATTCCGCCTAATTTTCGCCTAGTCCCGACTAGTCCCTAGGCTGGACCTCACCGCCTGCCTAGCGCCTAGCGCCTTTTACAACACTGCTTCCATCACTTTGTTCTTCTTCATCAAATTTAGTGTCCTTGTTGCACTCCATGAGTCCATGTTATATCTTATTTTCATAACTTATTTGTTCAAATATTTACATGAACTTACCTTCTATTCTTCTAAACATGCAGTATTTTTTACCGAATATTTAAAAGTTAAAATTTATAATAAAATTTGTAATAGTTCTCTGTTTTGTTATTTTTTCTTCACAAGTTATGATACCTTCTAAATGATCAAGCTATAGACACATATCAATTTTATTGAGGTAGATGAACCGTAGGAGGGACATAATAGGAAAAGTCTTAGTCTGAATGTGGAAACCATGGTGCTGATGACTTACAGTTACAGATCAAGTCATTGCTTATTGAGTAAGTCCTGAATTATATACGGCTTACCAAATATGTCACTCAGCCCATTAGCTCCATTAAGTTGAAACTAAAGTAAACACCACCTAACTGGTGGCCACTAGCTTTACTATTTTGGGATCATTTTGTTTTGATTCGAAGTTTAAAACTGCCATTATATTGTTGGAAAGTTTAATAATTAACTTTCAAAAGAGGAACTATTTTGGGCCCGTTTCGTTACATAGAATCTACTTTATGATGGAATGATTTTTTTTCTTTTTTCTTTTTATATTTGTGGTAAAATTATGCTTATGATCAATATACATAACTTCAGGATGTCAAAGAGAAGCAGGCAGTTCCTCTCTTGCAGCTCAATATTATCAAGTTGCTTGCAGAGCTAAATGTACAAGTTAAGAAAGCTGAAATTGTTGACATTATATTGCCTCTGTTCATTGAAAGTTTGGAGGAGGGTGATGCTTCAACTCCTTGCTTATTACGTCTCCGAGTATGATACTCATCTTAAATCATGTTTTTATATGGTTACATGTTCTATATCTTTAAAGTTACTCTATTGATTAAAAGCAACATTTTTTGGTCTTAATGATTGAGCCTCTAGTTTCTTTAAACTTCAATGTTTTCTGAATATACCAAGGCATTCTCAAACTCTTTTTGTTGAGACACTGCAGCTTCTTGATGCTGTTTCTTGCATCGCGAGTTTAGGTTTTGAGAAGTCTTATCGTGAAGCTGTTGTGCTTATGATAAGAAGTTACTTAAGTAAGCTTTCTAGCATTGGATCTGCAGAAAGCAAAACCTTGCCACCAGAGGCCAATACAGAACGTGTTGAGGTGTGTATAAGATAAATATGCTCATTTACTTCTATGTTACATTAGTTGGTTTTGGAGCTGTTTTACGTTTAACAATGAGTTTGTTTACATTGATCATGATTGTGAATTTTTGTAAATTAAGTTTACCATAGATGCTCACTGGTTCAATCACATTCAAGACTCTTCCTGCAGGATTTGAATCCATAGCTAGAGGCCTTACAAATGCAAAACTTAGAGTCGACTTCCGTCATCGTATTCTATCTTTATGCTCAGATGTGGGTTTGGCTGCTGAGTCCAAAAGTGGAAGGTAATTTTTGTTATTTGTCATGTTTCATAATAATGTAAAACATTTGTATTTTAATCTATATTGCCTTTCATACATAATAGTCTAGACACTGCATACAATCAGGAAGAGTTGGATTACATGATTAAATAATCTGAAATATGTGTAATTGATCATAATTTGTTACATAAATGATACAAAATTTGTTTTATGCATTTACATAATTCAGTTTCTTTCTGGTATGCAGCAGCGGAGCTGATTTTCTTGGACCTCTACTTCCTGCTGTGGCTGAAATATGCTCTGATTTTGATCCAACAGTGGATATTGAACCTTCCCTTCTGAAGTTATTTCGTAACCTATGGTTCTACATTGCTCTGTTTGGCTTGGCCCCACCTGTGCTGAAATCTCCAACCCCAGTGAAGCCAAACTCCACGACATTGAACAATGGAGGAAACACAAGTGCTGTTACCCTTCAAGCTGTGGGTGGACCCTACATGTGGAATCCTCATTGGTCTTCTGCTGTTCAACGCATATCTCAAGGAACTCCACCTCTTGTATGTCTAATTGACTGAAGATTTTTTTTAGTTTGATTGGTTTTCATTTAGTACTAAGTTAGGGTAAGAACATGATTTTTTTGTACTTATTCCCTTCTTTTTTTTCTTTTTTTTTTCAGGTTGTTAGCTCTGTAAAATGGCTAGAAGATGAATTAGAACTTAATGCCCTTCATAATCCTGGAAGTCGTAGAGGAAGCGGAAATGAGAAAGCTGCTGTAAGTCAGAGGACAGCCCTATCTGCTTCATTAGGAGGCCGTGTTGAGGTTGGAGCAATGAGCACAATTTCAGGTATAGAGAATTTGTGTTTTGTGTTTGTTGTCTTGATTCAGATGTTTTGGTTTACTTTTGATTTGTGAAAGTTATTTGATTGTTTTGTTGATAATTTTCAGGGGTGAAGGCAACTTATCTTCTTGCAGTAGCATTTTTGGAAATTATAAGATTCAGCAGCAATGGTGGCATTCTTAATTGTGGTCCCAATTCAACTGCCTCTAGAAGTGCCTTCAGCTGTGTTTTTGAATATCTCAAAAGCCCAAACCTCATGCCAGCTGTCTCGCAATGCTTGATAGCCATTGTTCATCGTGCTTTCGAGACATCATTATCATGGCTGGTAAATTTTCTCATATGCTTCTTGTAAGCAACTATACTATTCTCATTGGGATAATATTCACCCCTTGAATTGTTGTTGTGCCTGAATAATCTTGTAATTTACAGATTTTTTTATTTGATTTTTCATTTATCACATCTTATAATGTGCACAGGAGGCTCAAATTTGTGAGACGGGAGATGCCGCAGAGGTCAGAGAGTCAACTCTAGCTGTCCATGCTTGTTTTCTCATAAAGAGTTTATCCGTAAGAGAAGAACATATTCGGGATTTATCAATTAATTTGTTGTCTCGATTGAGAGAAAGATTCCCACAGGTAAATTACATTTGTTAAATTATCATCAAGTATTTATTTATTTTTTTTTCAATATTACTTTTCATGCAAATTTCCACATTTTTCCTTGCAGATCTTGTGGAAATCATCTTGTCTTGATTGTCTACTCTTTTCTGTCAATAATAACCCGCCTTCAGGTCTTGTCAATGATCCCGCTTTTATATCATCTGTGCGTTCTTTGTACCAAAAAATTGTCCGTGAATGGATTATTATTTCACTATCATATGCTCCATGCACCACCCAGGGTCTTCTTCAGGTTTGTTGTACTGATTCTCTCTACGCATTGTAAATAGTTTAGGCTTGTATTGTGTTAAACTAACTTCGGTTTCTGGTTTATTTTTGTTGTTAACTTTTAGGAACAACTTTGTAAAGCAAACACATGGCAAAAAGCACAGCCTACAACAGATGTGGTTTCTCTTTTATCTGAGATAAGAATAGGCACCGGTAAAATTGATTGTTGGACTGGAACAAAAACCGCCAACATTCCTGCAGTAATGGCATCTGCAGCTGCCGCGTCTGGTGGAAATCTCAAATTATTAGAAGCATTCAACATCGAAGTTCTTAGTACTGCTATTGTGAGTGCCACAGTCAAGTGTAATCATGCAGGAGAAATTGCTGGCATGACAAGATTATATGAGAATATGGAGAGTGTAGATGATGACTCTGAAGTTGGCACATCAGCACCAGGACCTGGTGGTAGTCTTTCAAGGCTTATCACTGGTCTTTTCCTCAACCAACCCCACCCAAAAAACAATCCTTTAGTGAGATATTACTTAACAAGTTTGTCCGTCTTCTTCAAAAGTTTGTTTCCACTGCAGAGAAAGGCGGGAATATTGACAAGTCGTCGTTCCGTGAAACTTGTTCCCAGGCTACTGCACTACTCCTTTCCAATCTGGTAGAACTTAGAAATAAGAAGGGGGTCAATTTGGGTTATGGTTTATCCCAAACGGGTCAAATGAGTTGAATAAAACTTATAGCTAAAAGGAAAACTGTCATGGATCAAACGTGTTGAAAGTCACTCAGCTGTAATTATATAGCTTAAAGCTCCGTAAATTTTTTTTATGTTAAAATATAATATTATTGATGTATAAACATAGATTTTTCTAATCATATTTAACCCAATAACTGTTCAAAAAAATAAAAATAAAAATAATAATAATACAATGCTTTCAGGGCAACCCAACCTGATCTGACCAGCTGCTATCTGTACTAAAAAGACTCATTTCAACCCATTACCTGACCTCACCATTTTGCCACATCTATAATAATCTATTTATTTCTAATGTTTGTTTAAACTAATTGTTGGATGATACTTTTCAGGCTTCAGATAAAAAACCAACTGCAGAGAGCTTTTCGCAGCTCCTGAGACTTCTATGCTGGTGTCCAGCTTATATTTCTACACCTGATGCAATGGAGACTGGTGTATTCATCTGGACATGGTTAGTTTCTGCTGCACCTCAGCTGGGTTCTGTGGTGCTTGCAGAGCTTGTTGATGCATGGTTATGGACCATTGATACCAAACGTGGGCTGTTTGCATCTGAAGTGAGGTTTTTTGGGCCAGCTGCTAAGTTAAGGCCTCAGCTTGCACCCGGTGAGCCAGAAGCACCACCTGAGAAGGACCCGGTTCAAGAGATTCTAGCACATAGGCTATGGCTTGGATTTTTCATTGACCGGTTTGAGGTGAGTTTATCTACACAACCTTGATGTACTAACTATGCAGCATTTAACAACCAGTTGCAAGTTATATTTCTTTTGCTTGTCTGACCACTGCTGTGTTTACAGGTAGTTAGGCACAATAGTGTGGAACAACTCTTGCTTCTTGGCAGAATGTTGCAAGGGACTACAAAATTTCCATGGAGATTTTCACGCCATCCAGCAGCCACTGGTACATTTTTTACCGTCATGTTGCTAGGGCTTAAGTTATGCTCATGTCAATACCAGGGTAACCTTCACAAGTTTAAGTTAGGACTTCAGCTTCTAGAAGACAGGATTTACCGGTATTATTGTCTACCCTTTTTTTTAAAGTTTCATTGTACTAAATGCTGATTATTCTTCTTGCCATCTACTATTTCAAGTTTAGTTATATTTGTTACTGTTTGTCGCTTATTGTATCTTGGGCTTTCAAAGTTTTCTTTCTTTGTGCATCTACACCTTGAAAGGTCAAGCAAATTACTGACTCTACCAGACTACCACTATGGCAGTTACTTTTCTTTTATTGTTTTCTCGACCCGCAGATTGTATCTGACTTCAAAAAATGTATCATCCTGTTAGCGAACCCCTCTGTCTAAGAGTTAATTTGCGACAGTCGAGGTTTTATTCGACATATTTGGACGGTTCAGCCATAGATGGGAATTTGAGGATTGGATCTAGATCCTAGAATAACCTCTGTTTTTTTAATTTCTAGAATGGATGCGTGGATTCGCTTCAACCTCGTCTTGAACCATTTATTTTATGAATGTAAAACAAATTAGTAAACTGAAATATAATGATGTCATGAACGTGATCTTGTACCATTGCAGGCCTGTTATGACTCCTCTAAAGCCAACCGGCTGCTAATAAGTTTTGGATCAATAAACACCAAGTTTAAATAAAAAACAACACATGAAATCCTTGGTAAAATTGATTATATGATTTCTCTAATCAGATTTTGTACTTATAAACATACACAATGATTTCTATATTCAGATTTTGTATTTAAAAATGTCAAAATTATGACGCCTGACCGAGATTGTATTGTACTTTTCCCTATCTTCTGTCACTGCCCCCATCTTCTACTTAGTACTTTACCTCTACTTTTGTGGAACCAGTTTTTAATAAGATTTCAAGCTTGCCAACAGAAAACTGAAACTAAATTTCTGACTGCAGGGCCTCATTAGGCTGGTTTTGCCATCAGCCTGAGTGGTATGAGACAAATAACGGGAATTTTGCGCGCAGTGAGGCCCAATCTGTTCATGCTTTTGTCCAATTCCTGTTAAATCAACGGATGGATGTTTCCCAAAATGATTTGAAAGTACAGGGGCAGGAAAACGGGAATGCTTTGCTTAATACGGTAAAACAGTCTTTGCTTCTTTATTTTGGAATTTTTTGTTGGATTTTCTTAATGTAAGGGTGTTCTGATCATGTGATGTAAAATTGTCAACTTCAGAAGGATTCATATCACCCTGTATGGGGATCGCTGGAGACTAATGCTGCTGGCAGAGAGAAAAGGAAGCAATTACTTCTAATGTTATGCCAGCATGAAGCTGAAAGGCTTGATGTTTGGGCACAACCTATTGGCTCTAAGTAAAGTTTAAAACTGCTATTTCTGTCATGTGAACTTTTTTCATTTGCTGTAACTATTAATCCCAGACTTACAACAATTTACTAATTAATCCTCAGGGAAAACACTTCTTTTAGGCCCAAGAATAATTCAGATAAATGGATTGAATATGCAAGAACTGCATTTGCAATTGATCCCAGGATTGCCCTCTCTTTGGGTGCTAGATTTCCTACAAACTCATTACTAAAGGCGGAACTCACTCAGTTGGTTCAGGTGCTATATTCATTTTATGTTCTTCTACAATTTGAAAAAAAAATGTATAGCTTTTTCAAATATTTCAGTTGACACTTACTTATAGATGACAAATGTTAAGAATTGTTTTCTAGTTTTCAGTCTCTTCAATATATTTTTTCTTGTTCTTGCAGACACATATATTGGAGATTCGTATGATACCTGAGGCTTTACCATACTTTGTGACACCAAAGGCTGTGGATGAAGATTCTCCACTTTTGCAGCAGTTAACACATTGGGCTGCTTGTTCAATCACACAGGCATTAGAGTACTTCACTCCAGCATACAAGGGTCACCCTCGTGTTATGGCTTATATTCTAAGGGTACTGGAGTCATATCCTCCATCCAGAGTAACCTTTTTCATGCCGCAGCTAATTCAAGCTTTAAGATATGATGATGAGGTAGATATTACAAGGATACTGCATGTTATATAGTTTTAGTGATTTTATTTTTAAGAAGCTGATTCGTAGTAACTATTTTAATTTTAGTGAGCTGAAGTAGTTTCATAAAAGTAGATATTGTTTTTTCTTCTTTTTCTTGGTGAATGGGATTAATAAATGATTTTAGTGTGGTTTGATAAAGATTGGATACATGTTATTAGAGGTGGCAAGATGGGCTGGTTGGGTGACAATGGGTTCGAGTTGAAACGGTCATTTTTAGTACTAGTCAAAACATGCTGGGTCAGGTTAGGTACTTAGCCACTTGGGTTAACTGGCAAACACTTGTTCATATTTCTGATTATTGCTTAATTTGGTTATAAAAAGATGGTTACAGTAATAATCTAAATCTTTGAATAAAACTTGCCAGGGGGTTCTATGCATTAATGATAGGCTTTGGATGACTTGCAACCTGTTTGACCTATTTGACTTGTTTCCCTATTAGCTATTTTTTAGTTTTACCCGGCCAAAATACTCTTCCAAAGTAAATTGGTCCACCTTGCCCCCTCTGCTCATAGTATAATGCCCCACACTTTCCAGCACCACAAAGGCACAAAGTAACTGTCAGTCAAACTGCAAGTACTTTTTACACCACCTAGCTTACTGAATAACTGTAGTTTTCTCATGTAATTCAACTAATCAGCTATTCACTGAATCTGCAGAAATTGGTTGAAGGTTACCTGATTAGAGCTGCTCAAAGGAGTGACGTGTTCTCTCACATTCTTATTTGGCATTTACAGGTCAAAACAGTTTGCTTCTGCTTCTCAATTTAATCATCATATGAATATGTTTCAACTTTCATCTAATAACTGCTGTGTTTATTTATGCAGGGTGAGACCTGTGCGCCCGAGCAAGGGAAAGAAGCAGTGTCAGCAAAGGTACAGACTTATATCCATTAATATTCTGTGTTGTGTACAGAAAACAAGAATACGCTTGATTAAAACTAATAGGCTACGTACTTGATTGTTTCGTGTTGTATGAGTACGATTTATGATTTTTTATTCCAAAATTCTGATAATTTTTCATATTTCAGACACAAGCATTTGTGGCTCTTCTGCCACTTGTTAGACAACACATCATCGATGGCTTTAATCCCAAGGCACGTGACATGTTTCGCAGGGAATTTGACTTCTTTGAAAAAGTGACATCTATTTCAGGTGTTCTTTATCCACTTCCGAAAGAAGAAAGACGAGCTGGTATACGAAGGTATCTTTCTTTATGCTTGCTGCTTACGCCATAGACCATTCATCGGCACATTTTGTGTACTTTATTTAAGCACATTAATAAATAATCATATTATATTATGAATGCTTTGGGTACAGAGAGCTGGAAAAAATACAGTTAGATGGTGACGACCTCTATCTACCAACAGCTCCTAATAAGCTTGTTAGGGGTATTCAGGTTAACAGTGGAATACCTTTACAATCAGCTGCAAAAGTGCCAATTATGATCACGTTTGATGTGGCTGATCGAGACAGAGATCCTAATGACATAAATCCACAAGCTTGTATTTTTAAGGTGAACACTATCACTCTTTCTCTATAGGAGATCCTTAGTTTTATATGGTTTCAAAATCTGTATTATGACATTTGCCAGATAATTATCATATTACATGGCTCAGTTTTTTTTTTTTTTTTTTAGTATTAAATTTAGGTTAATAAATGACTTTGTCTGACCTAATAAATTTTTGCACCTTGCTAAAAAGATCATGTTTTAATTTATTACCTAGCTAAATATACCTTGTTTGTAGGTTGGAGACGACTGCCGACAAGATGTACTTGCTTTACAAGTTATTTCACTTCTGAAGGATATATTTCAAGCAGTGGGTTTAGATCTTTATTTGTATCCTTATGGAGTACTTCCGACCGACCCAGAAAGAGGAATTATTGAGGTAACTTTTGTCATACAACGTCTACTTCAAGTTCCAAAGTTTTATTAAAAAAAAACAATGTTATTATGCTTCCAATTTTGTAAATGCGATCTTTAGACCAAAAACGAAGCATGTGTACTGTTTTTGCAAAAAATAAAAAAAACATTTTTGTGTTTATATGACCCTTTTTTTGTCTGGCTCTGTGCAGGTTGTTCCAAATACACGCAGTAGAAGCCAGATGGGTGAGACCACTGATGGTGGTTTATATGAAATATTTCAACAGGACTTTGGGGCAGTTGGGTCACCAAATTTTGAAGCTGCCCGTCATAATTTCATCATCAGCAGTGCTGGTTATGCTGTTGCCAGTTTGTTGCTTCAGCCAAAGGATAGACATAATGGAAATCTTTTATTCGATAGGTAGTTATAAAACACCGTGACACATCTATTTAAATACCATTTTTATAGCTCTACTAGTATTTTTTTAGCAATGAAGCTATAATTTGTTACTTATTAAGCTGCATGAAAAAAACTAATTACCATATATTAACGCGAACTCTTGTGAATACAGTGTTGGTCATCTTGTACATATTGATTTTGGTTTCATCTTAGAGACATCACCTGGTGGAAACATGCGATTTGAAAGTGCTCACTTTAAGCTAAGTCATGAGATGACTCAGTTGCTTGATCCGTCCGGTGCAATGAAAAGTGAAACTTGGTTTTTATTTGTAAGGTAAGGATAACTGCATTGTTTTTGTAAAGAAAAAAAAAATGTTTTTGGATCAATCCAATCAATAGCGCTATTGCATTGATTGTGATTACAACAACAATACTGTTACTACATGTGACTTTCAACAGTTTTACCCTAGATTTTCTTTGTCGGACTCATAAAAGAAAACACTATCCGATTCCTGATCTTTGAATGTGTATTCTCAGCTTGTGCGTGAAAGGATACCTTGCTGCCCGCCGCTATATGGACGGGATTATAAACACAGTATTAATGATGGTAGAAAGTGGATTACCATGTTTCAGCAGAGGAGACCCGATTGGTAATCTAAGAAAGAGATTTAATCCCGAGATGAGTGAGAGACAAGCGGCAAACTTCATGATCCGCACATGTGCAGATGCATATGATAAGTGGTCAACTGCAGGTTATGATCTCATACAATATCTGCAACAGGGTATTGAAAAGTGATAACCTGCTTCTTTGGGGTGGTTGGTCACGCGACTTTACACTTCATATATCAATTTGCATATTCTCCTTATTGTTTGTATTCTAAGTTATTCAGGAATTTCGACATTTTTTTTATCAGGCGCGTTAGGAGGTGAGATCTTAAAATCGAGTTGTCTTGTGAAAATATTTGTAGGAATTATGACTTTTTAGCTGATAAATCATGTTTGTCTACTGGTTGTAAATCTATACGGTCTGAGTTGTTATTGTGAGGGTGTCTTGCCCAAATGTGCTTCATGAGTGTTAAAACATTCAGTATCAAATTGATTAAGCCGGATAACCAAATCGATAAACCCCCAAGCCATTGTTTATATTTTTTTGCTGGGTTTTTATGGTTTTACACATGCTTTGAAACGTACCGACAATACAAATCTTCTACTCTTATATAGAGACATAACGTAACTTTTACATAGTTGTATATTGGTTATTTTATTGTTGTGTTACATTTGTATTATTATGCATAGATATAGTAATTTAGAATAACGATTGGTAATATATAAGGTGAAATACAGTTGGATGCAAAGCTAACGAAAATCATTGACTATTACACCAATCCTCCCAAAGGAGGTCGTTGTATTTAGACCTATATTTTAACCATAAAAACGATAAAGATTTTATACTACCCACAACACAAGAGATCTTAGGCACCACCTCTCGAATGTCTTGTCATTTCTAGCTTTCCAGATCATCCAAAAAGTCACCATAACGATACCATGGACAATCTTCTTTCCCCACTTGCCTCCCCTAGCCTGCTTATATAAAACCAACAAGTCTCTCGTGTGAAAAACAAACGTAGTATTTAGGCCGCACCATTTCCAAATAGTAGACCACACTCCATATGTAAAACCACATCCAGTAAAGATATGGTCCAAAGTTTCGAGCTCAACGTCACAAAGTTTACACCGATCGTTAGGCACGAAAACATTTCTTTTACTAAGGGCTTCCACAGTAGGGATTCTATCCATCTCTGGCTGCCAAGAGAAAACGTGACATTTCAAAGGAACCCACGCCACCCACTTAAGCTTGAAAAAATTCCCAGTGTCCCTATAAACTTTGATCCTCTCTTTTACTCCTGCAACAGAAAACGAGGCACAACCGGCCCACTCCCATTTATCCTTCTCCAAACGTAATTGGGCCTGGTCCAACAGTGAGGAAAGCCCAACCCATTCTTGAACTTCATTAAAAGACATAGCCCGCTTGAAATCCACAGGAGCCCATATACCATTCAAATTACAATCACTAACCAAAAAACGTTTCGTACGAGCGGATCTATAAAGAAGAGGAAACTTGCACCTCAATGGACCGTCGCCCAGCCAACAGTCCTCCCAAAACCGAATGATGTTGCCATCTCCAAGTTTCCCTTTAAGCAGCTCAAGGAAAAACTTGTCCCCGCATTTAAATTTTTCACAATTCTTAACAATAACGGACCACACCCCCCTTTTCCGGAAAAACGAGGCAGGCCCGACCAAGCGTTTCTACCATTATGACAAGATAAAACAAGTTTCCACAAGGCTCTTTCCTCCACTCGAAATCGCCACGCCCATTTTGAAAGTAAGGCATTATTGACATCTACTAAACGAGTGATACCCAAACCCCCTTTGGATTTATCACGTGTAACCGTATCCCAAGAGGCCCAATGAATTTTATTTTTATCACCCGTCGAAGACCAAAGGAATCTTTTCATCAAACTTTCTAAGGTATCAATCACCCGAACCGGAGCCTTGTAAAGAGAAAAGAAATAAATAGGGAGACTTTGAAGAACCGATTTAATCAAGGTTAATCTTCCGCCAATAGAAAGAAACCGCGCCTTCCATGAAGAAAGCCTATGCTCGAAAACTTCCACAACTTTACGCCAACTATTGATTCTATTCATGTTTGCCCCCACCATAACTCTCAAATAATCGAAGGGCAAAGCACCCGCGCGGCAACCCACAAAAATGACAGATTACTTAATCAACTTGTTTTGTTAAGATGTCTTTGTTTATAGAATTTTTTTAGTTATAGATTTTAAGTGCAGTGGTGGACATATGGTTTTGTTTTGTTATTTACAGATTTTAAGATGCAATTAAGATTGTTTAAATTTAGGGATAGAAAATTAGAAATGATGGTTTTAAGTAAAAGGATTTATATACTTTAATATTATTATTTTGGAAATTTGTATTATTTTTTATATAATATTTATTTTTAGTTATTAATTAAATGTCTAATTTAATTAATTACGTTTAAGGTTGCTAAATGCGCTAGTTGAGGTTACATACATAACATTTCATCGTTTTTTCAACTAAAGTTTCTATCTTTGCAAACTTTTGATTCTTTTGGGTTTAGTTCACTATAAATAGTAAATTTTGATATATATGAAGTTTAATTCAATTAATTAGATTTATGGTTGTTGATGTGTTACACGTATAATGTTTTTGTTAGTTTTGCTAATAAAGCTACAATTTAAGAAAACTTTTGTAGTTTTTGAGTTCAACTTAGCATTAATACTATAATTTGATATGCTTTAGACGATGTTGGATATAATCTCCATATTTAGACAATTATTGATTGTTCATCGATGCTTATCAGTTCTTAGAAGTTTTTATAAGTAGTAAAGTAAATCGAAGGTTTCAATTAGCAATTCGTAAGGGTGAGCATTTCGGTATTAAATACCAAAAATATTTATACCGAACCGATTCCGATATCGAAAATATTGATTTCGGTTCATTTTTGGTAGCAAGTTTTGGTAAAAATCGGTATCGGTATTTTCGGTTCGGTAGCTATATTTTATCTTAAAATGTCAATACGATACCATACCGTATATTTTCGGTATCCGTACCAAGTTTTGGCAAAAATCGGTATTTTCGGCATTGAGATCAAGATCGGTTGATACGGTGAGTCTATCTCTAAAAATTTCTACTAAATATAGAAAGTTTATCCATTTTATGGCTATATTAAAACAATGTAAACTCAATTAAGTTATCAAGATGGTAGTGAATTTACATTCTATTAAATATAAGAGTACATGGTGACCATACGTACTGGGGCGTTTTCCCTCTCAAAAAACTCATTTCACGCCTAGTACACCACCCCCTTCGGCGTTTTCCGGGCGTTTTTTGGGTTGGGCGTTTTCTGCTTCACGCCTAATTCACACTCAATCCCATATGAAGTGTATTTATTGTTTTTTTAGACCAGCCATAGTGCATTTTTTTAATTGCAGGTATGTGAGAAACATGGAGTACATGGGTTAGAGATTGATGGAGATAGATACAGTATGTGAATGTATAAGTGGTGTGTGTATGTATATATTATATTATATTTATATAATTATACAGATGATAGGTGGGTCCTATGTGATTGTAAAAGATTGGAGATTGTAATAGATGAAAGGACATCTTATTTATTTACTAATTATTATTATTATAATTATATTCTATAATTTAAATTTCTTATTTAATAGTAAAAAAATTAAACCATATAAAGAAATGTCTTCTAATAGAATCAGTAACGTAATTCTTTTTAAATTTTAATTAAATATTTTATGTTTTTATTATATTCAAGTTCCATTTATTTTAAAAAATAATCAAATAAAAAAAAGTTGTAAAAATATTTAATCAAGGACTAATAATTGAAGGACAAGAAAGGGCTTGAACCACTGCACCTATTTTTACTGTGAATTGTCTATGCTGAGATGACATTCACATGGCAGAAAACGCCCAGATCAATTACAGAAAATTAGGAAATGTTACAAAAGTCAAATCATTTTGCCCGAAAGATTGCATAGAGAAAATAACCTTTCTTTTTTCAAGTTTATATTTATTTAATACTAGCTTATACCCCGGAGCGTCACGGGTTGAGAAATCTAAGTAAAATGAATAAAATTAGAAGTATCTAAACTATAAAAATGACATCTATGTATCAACTTACATTAGATACTTTTAAAAAAAAATATACCAAAAGATCCATTTCACCTTACAACATCAACACCTAAAACAAAATATTAAGATCCCAAACACTTCAAGGGGACAAAGATTGTTTAGCACCAATACATTCAGTCAAAGGTCTTTAACTGCATACAATAAGATTTGAGCTATTTCAGAATATGGTAGAAAAAAAAACATAGCAATTACCTGTTGAAGAGCGTCCCGGGTTGAAATATCTAATATGACATAATAAAATATCTAATATGACAACAAAATTAATGACTTGCCAATATATAATTATTATTATTATTATTTTAAACAAATCTCTGCCATAAGTTATCATATTCTAATATAAAAAAGGGGTAATTGGGTCGGGTATCACCTAATCCCAGGCCCGACCCACACCCACATTTTTTTTTAAACTAATATATCCCGGGAGCGTCCCGGGTTGAGAAATCTAATTTGAAATATCAATTTTACACCTGAAATAGATTGATGCGTTTTATAGTTACATGCAGGAAAGCTTCGGGTAGCACTTAACCTAAAACAATTAACAATGTATTTTCAATGTTAGTGCATAACCTTAAACACTGTATAACTCTAATATTAAAGCTAACCTAAAACAATGTACAACTCCAATGCTAACACATGTTGTAAATAAAAATCATATTTACTGGTTTGAACATAACTAATGACTTGTCTATACATGATTAATGAATAACTTAAACACTTTTTGTTTTTTTCCTGTATGAACAAAACCACACAAAAAATAGTCGTTTTTTTCTCCGTTTTTTATATAGCACTATGTTACCCGTTGGAAAGATAATAAAACGCTCATTAATTTGGTGTAATTTTTTCTTTAAAAAATCTCGTATATAAAAGATATTAACGTTTAAAAGTTATGGAAGAAAAAACATTAAAGATAAAAATCTAATTTTGTTTTTAAATTTTAAATTATTATTTTTCTAAAATAAAGCCTTTACCACGATGACACATGACACACTCAATAAAGAGAATACCCTCTTTAAGGTGTTGTTTGTTTTTTTCTGCAAGAAAAGGTCTGCAGTCTGCGGACCACATCTGCAGACATCTGCAGGAGAAGAGGTGGACCAAAGGTCTGCAGTCTGCAAGAAGAAGACTGTTTGTTTGTTAACATCTGCAGGCTGCTGAAATAAACTTAAATTTAAATAAACTGAGTTTTTACAGCAGTCTGGTGGTAGACGGTGGTGGTGGGTGGACCGTGGTGGTGGTGGGTGGTGGTGGTGGACGGTGATGGTGGTGGTGGTGGGTGGTGGTGGACGGTGGTGGGTGGTAGTGGTGGTGGGTGGACGGTGGTAAGTGGTGGTGGTGGTGGACCGTGGTGGGTGGTGGTAGTTGTGGTGGACCGTGGTGGGTGGTGGTGGTGGGTGGGTGGTGGTGGACCGTGGTGGTGGGTGGTGGTGGTGGACCGTGGTGGTGATGGACGGTGGTGGTGGTGAACGGTGGTGGTGGTGGACGATGCTAGGTGGTGGTGGTGGGTGGGTGACGGTGGTGGACGGTGGTGGTGGTGGTGGTAGTGGGTGGTGGTGGATGGTGGTGGTAGTGGTGGTGGGTGGACGGTGGTGGTGATGGACGGTGGTGGTGGTGGTGAACGGTGGTGGGTGGTGGTGGTGGACCGTGGTGGTGATGGACGGTGGTGGTGGTGAACGGTGGTGGTGGACGATGCTAGATGGTGGTGGTGGGTGGGTGACGGTGGTGGACGGTGGTGGTGTTGGTGGTAGTGGGTGGTGGGTGGTGGTGGATGGTGGTGGGTGGTGGTAGTGGTGGTGGACCGTGGTGGTGGGTGGTGGTAGTGGTGGTGGGTGGACGGTGGTGGTGATGGACGGTGGTGGTGATGGACGGTGGTGGTGGTGAACGGTGGTGGTGGACGATGCTAGATGGTGGTGGTGGGTGGGTGACGGTGGTGGACGGTGGTGGTGTTGGTGGTAGTGGGTGGTGGGTGGTGGTGGATGGTGGTGGGTGGTGGTAGTGGTGGTGGGTGGTGGTAGTGGTGGTGGGTGGACGGTGGTGGTGATGGACGGTGGTGGTGGTGAACGGTGGTGGGTGGTGGTGGTGGGTGGTGGTGGTGATGAACGGTGGTGGTGGACGATGCTAGGTGGTGGTGGTGGGTGGGTGACGGTGGTGGTGGTGGTGGTAGTGGGTAGTGGTGGTGGTGGTGGGTGAGGAGAAGAGAAGAGGAGAAGACCTTTGAAGACCTTAGAAGACTTTGGTCCAAGTCTGCACCAAGAAGAGGTCAGGAAGAGCTTTTGGAGTGAAATGTCTTCCGAAAAACAAACAGTCTGCCCGCCCCAAACGTCTGCCCGCGTCTGCGCGGCGCAGACAAAAGAGGTCAGAAGTGCTTCTGGGAGAAAAACAAACACCACCTAAGTGTCATGTCATTAAAATGACTTTGGTTTATTATATGTATAGATAGATAGATAGATAGATTAATATTTATTAATCAATTATCAATTAATAATAATAAAAAAAAAATAAAAAATTTTGGGTTTAGTAATAAAAGTTCTTTGCCTTTCAAAAAAAAAAATAATAAAAAAAAATTAATGTCCCTCGCGAGCCGCGACGTATGCTAATTAACCGACCTGGCCTTCAATCATTATTCGTGACGCTGCTCTGTTTCGTAACGAATAATTACATCCTTTTGATCATTGTTCAAGTCAAACTACAATTCAATCGCAGGCTTCTCTCGTGTCATCTAATGGCATCGTTATTTGGATCTAATTTTCCCACTGAGGTTTAACTCTTATTCCCAGTTTGTTAGGGTTTATATTATTTGTTCAATTTAGCATTTTATTATTCCATAATATAGTTTGACTATGTAATTTTCTTTTGTTTTTCTATTATATTTTACATATACCCAACTGACATGTTTAATTAACCTTTGAGTATCGTTCTCAAATCATTATATGAATAATATGATTACTCTAAGAGCTAGTTTAGGACTAATGATTTTATGTTTTGTTCGGAGTCTCGTCTTGGACAAATTTTGTTGAGCCATGAGCCAGTTGTGGGTGAGTCGGGTCACCACGCTCTATTCTTCGGGCGGAAGGGAGGGTGATCCTGAGTGTATGGGCTTTTGCTGTTAAAAAAGGATTTCCATAAATTAGGAGAGCAGTAAAGGGACCGGCTGGCCGGCCGGTTCCTAATTATTTCTTGTTTAGCAAGATTAGCGAGGGTTAAACCCTAATTAGTTTTTTTTAAAGACTAGTTTCTTTAATCTTGTCGTTCGTTGGACTTGAACCCAAGACTTCCAAACTTCGGTTTTACCACTGGGCCACCAAGGCACCAAACCCATTGGTTGAACACTAATTAGTTAGCCTATAAATATATCTCTTGTGGTAGTAAATTATTATCGATAAATTAAAGAAAACCATAGTTGCCTCTGTGGACGTAGGTTGCACACCATGACCGAACCACGTAAAATCTCTCGTGTTCACTATGGTCATTCTGGTTTATTGGTCGTGTGTTGCTTGTTTGATCCTAACATGTTTGTCATGGCGTTATCGACTTACCGGTGCACTTTTTTTTTTGGGAGACTGTGAGAACCTGTAAACTCAAGGGACCATCAATTCCCTGCTGAACAATGAGATTAGATCAAACTTAGCTTGTGCGGGCACGTGGCCCTCTAGGGGTCAAAGGTAAAAAATAGTGGAAGCTCGATTCGGGCACAAAGCATGTGACTTGTGTTAGGGGACTAATTAATAACTTTCTAGTTTCTACTACAATGTGTCCGAAGGATTGGTTTTAAAAAGCATGTTTGAGGTGCCCTTTGGCGCACACCCTTGCGCTTCTGACTGCTTGAGGCGATGGTACAATAGGCACTTGTAAAAACGGCTCGAGGCCCACCTCTGTTCTCTTGTACGTGAGAAAATTTTGTGTATCATGATGCTGTACATATAGCTTTGTAGGTTGTACATATAGGTTATTTGTATATTAAATCATATGTAGAGCTTATTTAGTTCTAAATTTGCGTACATAATGATAAAAAGTTATGAGATATATGAAAAGATATACAAATACCTTACACCTTGTGTACGTGATGCGGTTTGCTTTGCGCCTTGGCTTCGGAACCCATTGCCTCAGTGCTTCTCCTGCTTTTAAAACCAAGGCCCAAAGTTGAATTCTCATTATAAGTTTTATATTTTAACTAAAGCAATTAGATTGAAATCGGTTGAATCTGTGGAATAGGTTTTATTGTATATTATAATCACCCTTGTGGCTTTCTTTGATATTTTCTAGCTGTTTCCATGTATATCAGTTTGTATAATAGGGAAGATTACATGCATGGTTAAATGCAACCACTCGTCCCATTGATATTAATTTGATTGTTGAGTTTTGGATATTAGGAGACCAAAAATACTTTGTGTTGGATCGTAGGTTTCAATAATATTAATATCAAGATGTAGAAAAAAAAAAACTAAACAAACCTGTGTATTTAGATTTTTTTACTAATTATTAAACATTGCAAATTATTATAAGAAAACTAAATTATATGTTAACTAAAAAAGGTTTTTGTGAGAGAGAGCCTGGATTTTAGCACCTGTTACCATATTTTAAGAACGAAAATATATGTTTGAATTTTTTTTTATTCAAGTCTACAATGTTTTTTAGTTATGTCTTTTATACCTTGATGATCTGTACGATGGTCAACATTCAACGTGTTCGGGTCAACAACTCAGTATGATGTATAAAAAGCAGCAAAGTTTACCGAATTCAAGGCATTGTCTATTGTTGAAAGGGTCTCATACGTGCAGCATGACTATGCTGATGCACATTGTTATTGACATTTGATTTATAATTTGTTCCGCTTATGCAGGTTGGTTTGAAGTTACTTCTTGTCCCCCTTGATTCCAACATTGTAATCCGAACAGCATGGTAAGCTTTGAAATGAGGCTGTTTGACAATTCTCCAGTGGTATATTTGTTTTATCATCTGGATAAGATGTATCATTGCTCATCACAATTGTAAATAGAACAAGAAACCGCTTCTTTCATCCTTAAGTAGCTCTAGACTTGTTATCCGACATAATACAAACTTAAAAAAAAAAAATTTACAGGAGAACATTGTATGTTGGCATTAAAATATACAAGCTCGGTTTTTTCTAGTATGACATACCATATTGTTCTGCAGCTGTTCTGTGGGAATTGCTTTACCTGTTTACTCCACATTCAAAGCGATAGAGACGAAAGATCAAAATGAGCAACAAAAGTGGCTCTTATATTGGGCAGGTAATCAACGCTATGAACACTGTTTATATATATGTTTGTGTGTGTGTGCTCGCACACACACAACGCATTATTCACAGTGAACTACTTGTTTTAGTTACTCACATAAAATTATTCGTTAATACCTTCGATTTGTATGTACGATTTGCATTAATTTCTACTGTTTCTCTTCATTTATACTGTAAAAATAATCTTTAAATGAATCATGACACTGTGAATGTATCATTTAGTGTTGTAGAAGTCTCTCTCTCTCTCTCATAATGATATTAATTGGTTGCAGTGTATGGATCATTTAGTGTCGTAGAAGTGTTTGCAGACAAACTTATATCCTGGTATAATCTGTTGCACAAATATTTTTCCCGGATTAACTTATCCGCACTTTCAATTTGTCATCTACATTTTGAATCTCAAAGGGACTCATTGTGTACTTTTTCAGGTCCCCACTTTACTATCACATGAAGCTTGCATTTCTTATTTGGCTTCAGCTTCCGACCACCAATGTAATCAACTCTTTCTGAAACTTGGTAAATTTAGCAATCTTGGATCAAGTCCAAAAGAAATCATAACTGAATCTGACTAGTCAAGATTGGATGTACCGACAATCAATAACATTTACATTTGCATTTTTGCCTGAGACACTTTTTGTTCAGAAAACATATTTTTTTACATAGTTAAGTGTGGTAAGTATGATAACACAAATTATATTATTTGGTTCTACGGGTCTGACCCGCTAGAGATATAACCTAACTCGAGTCGACCTATACATAAGTAAGTGGGGTGACATTTCTACCTCTACATTTTTATAGTTTCCCTTTTCACCTACACTTTTACCCTCACTCCATTATGTTCCTTAGTTTGTGCTAAATGCTATGATTCTCTACAGGGGCTAAGCAATTATACACAAATCATCTACGTCCGTTCTTTTTGAGGCATCAAGCTAGGCTTGACCAGATTACAGGGTGGTTCTACAGCGAGGCGGTAAATCCTCTTCTTGTTTGTTTTGGTAGCCTATTGTACTGTTTAGTGTGGTTGTCAAAACGGCGCTAAAGTTAATTTGCTATAGGCTTGGAACTTTTTGCTTGCTGAAACTCAAATCATTAGAAAGAAAGGGTTATTTTCTATTGAAGAGATTTTAAAAAATTAAAGATCTACTTTATGTTACTTTTTAGTTTCCAAATATCCGTTTTCATATTTCATCATCGTATGAACTTGGCCTGGCCACAAGTTAACAAGGGAGCATTTTCAGGGTAAGTTCATTAGTGCTCACCAAGCTGAATTCCAATTTATGAAGACGGTTGTGATGAAGATTCTGACGTCAGGTATAGCGTGATTTTGCTTATTTGTTACAAAAGTGAAACTTTTAGAAGTTTCGCACGTTTTAAAGATTAATAACCAGTCATTGATCATTTGAAAATACAAATGTGCAATATAGTTGGCAAAAATTTACAAAGCCAAGCATGAAAAGTGTGGAAAAAAGGAGAGTCTCACGGGTTGAGTAACTGGTAACGGGTCATTTATAGTACCGGTCAAAACTGGTCAGATCGATTTGGGCTGACCCACAGCCATTTTTAGTAATTTATTCGTATTCAGCTTCTTCAATATGATTACAAAAACTTTTATCGTCACAATGAAAATATAATAAAAACCGAAATCGATCTGTTTGTATGCAACTTATTTGAAGTTGCTACCTGAGTACCTTCAAATTAAGAAGCCAACAACTCTTCATTGATTTCTTTCTGTCTGCTTTTCATCAGTGAAACAATTGGTCAACGGTAGCGATCAGCCTGCCACAACTCAAGAGAGGAGAGCGATTACTGGCCCGAGAGATCAAGTGGAGAGCTCTGATTCTGTGGACGCCACTCATGGTTCTGCTGCTGCTGCTAATGCTGATGACGACGACGATGATGATGAATATGTTTCTGTCTCGCCATCTTCTTAATCTTGGAGTACCTTAAAATTATTATGTGAATTAGTTTTATGAAGTCACTCAGACGCTAGATCATATGTATAACATATTGTGAAAGACATTAGCAGTCGTAATGAAGATTTAAAAACATGTGTTTAAACGGTTAAAACCTCTCGGACTGGACCGAGTGGGTTTGAATCCAAAGTTTGATCACACTGCTTGGAGCCAGTCTTGACTGGATATGCCTGGTAAATGGTAGAACCTGAGGTTGGATGTTACTAGTTTTTTTTATTGGGTCATGGCATTTTTAATGCATAAATCTTTCTTACATAACTACCTAAAAACTATTTGGAAAGTTTTGGATGTGTATACACTCTAGGGATGATTGAAACGGTGCCGCATATTACATACCGTACATGTTTGGTTGGTACTAGTATGGTACAGTACCGGTAAGAGTTCTGAACCGTTACCGTACCATATGGTACCGAAATTTAGTTAAACGTCTTTGGAAAAACAAACAGTCTGCAGATGACAATTTCTGCGCGCGGTTTGCAAGGCGTAGATAGAAGAGCATGCACAGACCTATTTTAGAAAAACAAACACCACCTAAGCTTTAGAGACAAGAGGTGTTGAGTTAGGGTTGTGCAAAGAGTCGGAACCGAATGGACCCGACCCGGACCCACCAGAACCATATACCATTTTATTGTTGGAATTAGGAATCACGGACCCGAACCTTAAAATGTTATGTGGTTCCGGGTCTAAAAGTTCTGATGGGTCGGGTAAAGGGTCTGACCCTCTAGCGTTTGATTATCTTTCCAACGGGTACCATAGTGCTAAAAAACTCGACTTTTTTATGTGGTGATTTATGAAATACATACTTAAATTATATGAGTAGAAAAAATAGTCTAAAGACATGAAAAGTTACTATCCTACAATCTTTTTAGTCGATAACAGTTAGATTATGCTTATTTATCTTTAAAATGGATCTTCACTGCTTACTTATTGATTGTTTTATTCAGTGAAAATTGAATAGGTATGTCAATCATTAACATATGCTCACTTTACATATCAAAATCACCTACCATCGTCATCGTCATCATCATCATGACATACCATTTGATGCCAATTTGGGTTTTTTTTTCAGGTTCACATTGCAACTTTAGAGTGTATTGAGAAAGTGACAATTGTACAGAGACGAGTGTTGATCATTTACAAAATAAAAATAAAAAAAACGGCTTATTCCTTTTATAGTACCAGGGCCGTCTCTGAGAATTTAGGTGCCCGGGCCGAGTCACGAAAAAATGTGCCCCTTAGCTTTAGGCGATAACGAAATAAATAAACGTAAACTAATTTTTAGTTTTGAAAATAATAGGGTGGCTGACAATACAATGACAATGACAGGTTTGACCGACAATGACATAGATTTTACCCACATAGACTTTTTCAAGTACCTATAAAGTCACTTTCAAAAAAAAAAAAAAAACCTCATAAATTCGTAACTTTACTAAAATACCCCATCATCTTTGAGTATTTACGCATTTACCATCGTTTTCCTCACTAAATCCTTACCCTGTAAAATTTTTGGTAGATCTGTAAATTTGCGCAAATAAGATATGAATCATTTACAACCGATTCAATAAGCTTATTGCTGACCCTCCAATACATGTAAATCCGCCATTGTGACCGGCCGGATGTGCCCCACTAGAAATTGTGCCCAGGCCGGGAGTCCTCCCGCACCCCACCATGGCCGGCCTTGTATATTACACACATTTTGTCCCTTTATATTAAATTTGTATTACATTTGTGTAACCCGGGACGCTTCAGGGGGATAAACTAGTTATATAATATATCGCATCTATCAGTGGCGAATACATATTTTTTTTTTTTGTACGGGGGCACGATACGAGTTGACAAATTATTAATGACCGTACATTGCATATATACTAATCTAAACAATAGCTTCTTTTAAAAATTTTATGAAAGTAAATCCAATAATATATCTGTAAGTTATAAAAATCAATCATCCATTATATATTTTGTTAAAACGGCAATGAAACTATGTGGCATTCCTTATGCTTGAAAAGCTTTAGAAAACTAATATAAAAATTAATAAATCAAAACCTAGATGGAGCAATATTCCCATTAAATGATATCGAAATTTAATAAATCAATCAAATGAATTTTTTGCGGTTATGTGTTAATAAAAATGGTATTTTGGTTGTGAAAAAAAAATCAAATGAAAAGTAAAAACCCAAATAATATTACTTGTTTTGTGTCAGTCAATTTGACTTTTTTATGGGGATATACGTAGATTACCTACAGACCTATCTATGATAAAATAATAAACTAATAAGGTTCATCTACTTTATTAAATTTGTTAAATTGTTGCTTCTTCTTCTTTACAATAAAACTTGCAATTCCATAACTTACTTGACTATCATACCATCCACCACAAGAAGTTCCGATATGCTTTTTTTTACACTTTTCTTTTCTCATTTCTCCTTCTAAACTAGAAATGGCTTAAAAGATCAACTACTATAATGATGTTGGCTCAGAAATCCAAAAACAAAAATTTCGACCAGCCGGAATACTAGCCTGAGCTCCTGGGTGGCGGTGGGCACATGCCCACCATACCATAACTATGCATCCGCCACTGCATCTATACACATACATCAAACCGAAAAATATTTCACGAAAAATACATTGTTATTATTATAAATAATATTTTTTAATATTTTATTAACATCACGTGAAATCGGTTATAATAGCACGTAAAAAAATAGCGAAAAGACTAAGGTGTTGTTTGGTAGCATTTGAATGGTCATTAAGAGGTTACATCTGAATGGTTTATAGTTTCTTTATGGCTAAGATGTAATATTAAGTATGAATGGTTAAGAGGTAACATCTTAATGGTTGCCTCTTAACCATTCAGACTTAAGGTTACCTCTTAACCATTCAGAAGTTATGGACCATTAAGAGGTAGCCTCTAAATGATCATTAAGAGGCTACCAAACAGCCCCTAATGAGGAGTACTGTTTTACTTTTTGCGTTAACAATACATATATATTGGATCATTTTTATAAATTGTAGTGTTTTATAAATTATCAATATATTAATAAGTCATGTTCTAATTAAAATACAAACGGTTTTTATAAATCTTATATTAGAAATGTGGGTTTGGAACCGACGCGACCCGGAACCGTTAATTTAATTTAGAATCGGAGACCGACTCATATATTTAAAAAAGTTCATGTCCAAGATTCTTGTAGGTCCGAACCACGAAATGCACACCCTATTAATGATGGACTGAACCTGTTAATCAAGGCAAACCACACCGACGAAAATTGCAATTAACACAGTCTATATAATATTTGAGGTTTATATGATACAAGAAGCACAACTTGGGGAACAAGCGATGTTACAATAAGTTACAACTTAAAACCATCTCACCGGAGACGACGATTAAATCCGTTTGCCTTCATCGATCCACAAACCCTAACACATTCTCTCTCTATATCTATCTCCTCTGTCATGGCTATGGATATCGACTTCGTTGAGTACCGATTACGTTGCCAGCTTCAAGGTCATGAAGATGACGTACGTATCTTCTCTCCACTACTTTTTTTTTTTTTTGTAATTTGTGATTTCGAGGCTTATTTAGTGGTGAATTAGTTGCTAATGTGTTCAGTAGTTTAGTTATTGATCGAGTTTTTGCTATGATTAGGATAATTGAACGGTTTCGTGGTGAATTAGGGGTTAGATAACTTGGATTGGCTTGGTTATTTGATTATTTGAGATGTTGTTGTAGTTTAGGGCGATGCAGGAAGAACACTGTCTGAATTTTGTTAAGAAAAGTTACGGAAGTCTGGTTTCGTTACGTGGTTGGTGCTACATTGATTTTGTTTGCTAGGATTATTATGTTTAGTATTCATTTTATTCATGTCTCGAATCATTATATGTCTAATCAGTAATTTACACTCCCTTGGTTATGAAATTAGAGATGCATATTGAAGACATTCTTTTTTTGAAAATAAATATAGATTTGTTTTGCTCTTATATGTTTACAGAGGCTTTTATTACTAATTGTTTGTAGTTAATTACTCCTTATCAGCTTTAGCATCGAGGATTTCACAAGCTGAAGTTAGTGTCCAAAAGTCTAACTGCGGTTCTTTGGTCTCATTTGTCGTTGTTGTAGTATTACGGCCCTAGCCCCTAGGAGTTATTAGCAAAAGTAGTAGAGCAAATATACTTTGTTAAAGTTAATAGGGATTGGGGACAAGGTCTTGTTCACACTGTTTTGTGATGAATGTTAATGGTTTTTATTTGTTTATTTTTTAGGTTCGTGGTATATGTGTTTGTGACAATGATGAAATAGCAACTTCGTCAAGAGACCGAACCATTAGGGTCTGGTCTTTGGATCAAACTAACAACACTGCTTACACTTCCTCAAAGATACTACTGGGGCATACTAGCTTTGTTGGACCACTGGCTTGGGTTCCCCCGAGTGAACAGTTTCCAAAAGGTGCCTTAATATCTGGTGGAATGGACACACTTGTTTTGGTATGGGATCTAGCGACCGGAGAAAAAGTTCAGACACTCAGAGGTCATAAAATGCAAGTCACAGGTGTCACTTCGGATGGATCAGATATTGTATCATCTTCTATGGATTGGTTAGTTAACTGGTTTGATGACTATGTGTGATGTTAGTTATTTGTCACAGGATTATCATGCAATGTGTTTTAAGTTTTTAACTATTGTGTTGTAAGCCTGTAAAGGAAAAATTTCATCTTTTTAGTGATGTGACTTTTGAGACATGCAAATCAATCTGATGGAAGTTGAGTACTTTTGAAATCACAATGTTCCTATAGTAGGAATAGTGGATTTTAACTTTATAGTGCTGGAGTACTAGCATTTTTCGATACTGAGGCAAATATACCTTTGGAACTATTGGTACATGGTTATACAAGATTCATTTGCTAGCTTACTGGCATATGGTTATTGTTTGTGGTTTGTGGATCCATAGTAACTCATGCCACATATGTACTAAGTTTGCCTAGATTTCTCGGTAAGGAATTTAGATTAAGAAAACTGTACAAAAATCATGAAAAATAAATATAAGTTTTTAAGAAAAGCATGTGTAAATTACAAAAATTGTTTCTTGAATGCTTTACTAGTAAGTTTTGAAAATAAATGCAAGTTTCTAAGAAATTTGCTTTAGTGGTTTGAAAGTTAAAGGAGGACAATGCAAGTTTCTAGGTAGGGTTGCTCAAAAGAGTTTTGGATGAAACAAACAAGTAAAGGTTGTCAAATGGCTTATGTTGTACATATTGTCTAAAAGTAGCATTCTTGTTATAATTCGACCGAGTGTTAGCTCATGTAGGAAGCTTTGCTGCATTGACATATATTCGATCGTTTTTTTTTTCATCACAGTGCCTGATATATGTTTTCCATTTTTTACTCCTTTATGAAAGTACACTAAGACGATGGAAAGGAGAGCATCAAAGTGAGGTTTGGGAAGCTCACAAGGCACCGATCCAAGTAGTTAGGAGCTTACATACCGGTGAACTCATCACAGGTTTAAATGCATCTAATTTATTAAATTTCATTTTTGGATTTGTTTTTTCATGTTTTATTAATCTTCCCTTTCTTTACAATCTATTTTGTTTACTATTGTTTTTTGTTTTTCCGTTCCATTATCCCTTCACATTCAGGCCCAGTTCATTGCCTTTTGTCGCTTCTTTATTCTCAATAATATGCAGTGGACCATGTTTGTGAATGAAAGTTTCTATGACCAAGCTGGCTACACTTATGAATGTTGTTTATTTGATATAATTGTCATCCAGGTTCAAGCGACAGCACAATAAAGCTTTGGAAGGGAAGCACATGCACACATACTTTTACTGGTCATACAGGTATGCCCTTGCCTCTGTTTACTTACAACACGAGCAGAAAATATTAGTGCATATGAAATGCATGGTTGGTATTTTCTGATTAAAGTGTTTCTTTTTTCTTTCTTTGTGATATGAGATATCATCGTACTCTATATGTACATACATCATCTATGAGCTTGTATGAGTTGAACAAATAGCCCGTATGTTGATAACTTTTTATCTTTGAAAATGGATTTATTTAATTTGAATGTGGTTATTCTCTCTGGGAACTCTGCAGATACAGTGAGAGGTTTGGCAATAATGCCTGATTTGGGCATACTTTCTGCGTCACATGATGCGTAAGCTTTCTGGTTCTGAAGTACTTCTATGTTTACTGTTTAGGCATATATTCCTGAATTTCACATGTAGACAAGCAAACTTTCTGCCCAAGCATATATATTAGCTTTTCTATTTTAGCATGTTCACCTTGGTTAGGATAAAAGCCGTTAAGCCGTGCTATAGACATGATCAGTAGTGCATGCATTTTGGACCTTATATCAAATAGCTCATATATTCTTCTTTTCAAGCAAATAAAAAAACTTTTTGTGCCGTACCTCTTGTGTCTTGAATTCTTGATATAATTTATATGTCTTATCACGAGTTTCATTATGGTGAATTTTCTCTCTTAACGCGAGTCTTTATATATGGTATGACTCACGAGCCTCAACTCTACCTCTAAAACACACTGCATTCGTTTTGTCAGTACTTTTAGATACTTATTTAAGACGTATGCAATAACGTGGTACTTGATAGTTGATGTATGCATAGTTGCATACTTCATCATCTCTTTAAAATGTAACCACAACCTTCCCTTGATTTCTCTTATTTTCTATGTACAATCATAACTAAGTTCTAATAGTTTTATGCCTAAAACTGACTGGTATTTGGTATATAAATGACAGTTCTATCAGGTTATGGGCGCTTACTGGTGAGGTTTTACTAGAGATGGTTGGTCACACAGCCATTGTCTATTCTGTTGATGCACACAAATCTGGGCTTGTTGTCAGTGGTAGTGAGGATGGATCAGCAAAGATATGGAAAGGTGATATATCCTGTTCTTTGCATAAGTGATATTAATACTAAATTTTAGTATACTAACTGACATAATGCTGGTGTATTTCTGGTACTGCATGAAGTTGAGACACCAATAATGAATGTGCTGTCAGTTAGTAATAATTATCATTGAAGTTGAAATCAGCCACTAATAGTCTAATTTAGAAGAATTCTACTTTAGTCGGAACCGTATTTAGGATTCAAACTTAAATTGAAATAACATATACTTCTAGTTATAAAAAATCTCTAGCAGATATACAATCGAGGACCGTGTATAAGACTATAAGAGTCTTCTTTGTCCTTATTGGTGACATTTGTGTCCAACTGCCTGTATATATGTAGAATTTTACATATTTGCTTGTGTGTACTTTGTGACAAAGCATGAGAATCTTGCTAGGACTGTGTGTAGCCCGTTTTGGATTTGTAGAATCTATTTCGTGACCTGGGTAGCTATGCAGATTGTTTACATGGAGAAACATCATAATATTATTTTGAATAGCATGTTGCATACCTATTGTTTCAAGATTAGTAGGTTCGACAAAAAAAAATATGTATAGTGAGTGGTTGATTTTTGCACGTGTATGCTAGAAATACTACATACTTTCAAGTATCATATATCTATTATCTAGTATTCTAGCAAGATACATTAGTTACTTGGTTTATATCTTTATGGCTGAGTCCCTTAAATGAGAGTGTACTTGATGCATTAGGTGCTCATCACACGTCCTATTGATGTATCTTTCTGGGTATTGTAAGGCTACTCTAATATAGTCTACAAAAGATTTGGTATACATGCTTCTTTGTTTTTTTTAATTACTTTGATATTAACCATTGAGAGTATGTGTTTGGCTTCTAGATGGAGTTTGTGTCCAAAGCATAGAGCATCCTGGTTGTGTTTGGGATGTCAAATTCTTGGAAAATGGTGATATCGTAACTGCGTGTTCTGATGGTGTGGCACGTGTCTGGACTGTACACCAGGATAAGATAGCTGAGGCTCCTGAACTTGAGGCATATGCCTCACTACTTTCCCATTACAAGGGAAGCAGGTATCTATCATTTCCTTATACAAAGCATTTTTTTCTTTGGAATGAGCAACAACCTTGGAATCTTGGATAGACATTAATTTGATGGCTGCCTAATTTTTCAAGCAATTCTAGCTGGATTTATTTTTCAATTAATGTCTTCTATGGTTCGTCTATACCGAATCGTTGATTTGGGTGGGGGTATAAATCTGGATTATGGTGCACCAACCTATATAGAAAACTATATATAATTGTTCTATAAGAACATAATTGGAAAATCTGTTTGTTGCCTAGATTTCATATGATTGGGTTGGATTGTAGTTTACATTGTACAAGCATGTTATAAGATGCTCTACATTGACCATGTAATGGCAATTTGTAAACACATACGTTTGATTGATTGGCATTTTGAAATTTGAATAAGGTTGAAGCTGGGTAGAACACTAGAAGGTTTATTAGAAGAAAAGGAAAGGCATGGCTTATACATTACTAAGTAGTGTTGTATTTTGCTTATTCTTGTAGAAGGAACTTTTAATGTAATAAGCAATTTTACCAACTCAGCAACTTCTTGAAAGTTGAAATTGTGATGTTTGCCTTTCTAATTTGCACATGCTATTTCTTATTCCTTTTGCCTATACACTGTTTGGCATATGACCAATAGCAATTGTCTGGTTTTCGCATTGTGGTTAGTCTTCCAGCGAAGCTACTATACACACACACTTGAAACAGAAAATTATGCATAAATGGTTAAAGCAAAACTAGTATAGATACTCCAGAATCCAGATATATAGAGGAAGTTAAGCACATATTTTTACCATTATTATAGTTCAGACGTGGATGAGTAATTGTTAACTTACAAAGTAATTCATGAGCTACATAAAATAGTACATTCGGACAACTGTGTTAGGTATCATATCTTGTATAATTTTTTAAATCCTCATTTTGTGTTTGTTAGGAAGAGGGTTGGAGGCTTGAAATTGGAGGAATTACCTGGTCTAGAGGCTTTGCAGGTTCCAGGTACTATCAGATTCTTGTTCTGGTACAAGTTTAGGACTGCATGAGATTTGTTTTTTTGAGCACTATATTATTATTATTGTTATTGTTATTGTTATTGTTATTGTTATTGTTATTGTTATTGTTATTGTTATTGTTATTGTTAATTTGTTATCGTTATCGTCATCGTCACCGTCACCATCACCAGTTGGTTAGCAACTGGCCAACTGTTGCAATTGACTAATAATCATCAACAATTAGAAGGTTCAGGGTTATTTGGTAAAGTTTGTAGAACTATTCTATCAATTTACATATAGGTCTTTTGATGTTCATTGGTGTTTGTCAACCGTTACCATTTTTGGAAAACCAATTAGGTTTACAGAGTTTTCTGAATAGCAGTTATGATTGTGTAATAGATTTTGATGTATTCATGGTTTGCTAAAAAACATATATCAATTTTTTGGCTATAGTGAGGTTGAGGTTTGGAATAAAACACATTCTCTATGAAAGAAATAAATTAGCCTGTAATTTAAATCTCTTTGATTTTGGGACGACCAGGAACCAAAGATGGGCAGACAATGGTTGTACGAGAAGGTGACAATGGTGTTGCATATGCATGGAATATGAAAGAACAAAAGTGGGATAAGGTATGACTCTGTAAACTGTAAAGATTTGTGCTTACCTCATGGCTAGGTTCTTAAATCCAACCTTGTATTACTAATGTTTATTGATATTTTTACATATATGATACATGCCTGTGACAAACGTGGTATTTGAAGGTTCATTTTCAAACATGCTTACGCTACATCAGAAAGTTGGTAGTTAAATTTTTATTCATCCACACCCCTCACAAATACCAGTAGTCGATATAAAATAGAAATTGTATGATTTTCTTTACTTCCAAGACATTTTCTCATTAACCAACCTTTATGCTGTAGGATACTTTATGATCTAACGTTGTCTGGATTACTTTTCAGTCATGCCTTATTTTCATCTTATTTTTTTTAACAGTGTTAGTGTGAGGGTATAGCCGTATAGGTCACTTATTTTTATTTGATTTTATTTAATATCATGATTCATGTATGATATCTTAATGTCGTTGGCTTATGATTCAGGATGTGTGTTGTATCTTTATGTAGGTAGACACTAAAATCTTACACGAACCAAGCTGTATAATATATGTTATCGATATTAGTTCTATTGACTATTCCTATATTTTGTACCTTATTTCCTGATCCATATTGTTTGCATCCATTTTCATTGTTACTTTTGGGAGTTATGAGATCATAATATAAAGTCAGCCATAACAAGTCAAGTTAATCAGTGGCTAGAGTTTTCTATTAGATGCTTTATGCAGTTAAATGATTAGGTTCTCTAGTTATGACGTTATGTTAATATCATACTTAACATTTTTATACATATTTCAGATCGGGGAAGTAATTGATGGGCCTGATGATGGCATGAAACGCCCTGTTCTTAATGGAGTACAATATGATTATGGTTAGCCTTTTGAGAATATGCTTTGGTTTTAATGTCTTTGTTTTTTTTCTTCTTCTTTTTTCTCATCTACCCTAACCACAAAAACTGTGTTTACCAGTGTTCGATGTCGATATTGGAGATGGCGAACCTATTCGAAAATTGCCATATAATAGATCAGGTACTTTTTTTTTTATTTCAAGATATGCCAGTAACATAATGGATATTATTAAAATATATATATATATATATATATATATATATATATATTTGTTGATGATGGTTGTTTTGTGTGTGCCATTTACAGATAATGCTTATGACACAGCTGATAAGTGGCTTCTCAATGAAAATCTGCCACTTTCATACCGTCAGCAAGTTGTAGAATTTATATTACAAAACTCAGGACAAAAAGATTTCATTCTTGATTCATCATTCCGTGATCCTTACACTGGTGGTAAGTACATCATCTGATCATCATATGGTGTGATCCAGTAATCATTTTTTCATATATTTATTCATTATAAATTTTATGTTACTGATATTGTGTCTTGTGTCTTTTAGCCAGTGCTTATGTACCTGGGCAGCCTTCAAAGTCTGGTATGTGGTTATTGTTGGATGGAATTTCATTTTGTTTTCATGTCTATTTAAAGTACTTTCCCCCCCTCTCTCCTTAAATGTTATTTGCATTTGAAACAGCTGTATCAAGCAAACCAACATTCAAACATATACCCAAGGTATGTTTATTGTCTCAGAGTTGACTTATAGAACATGCACATATTTACTAGGTGCTGCATTTTTACATCCCTTTTAGTTGTCACCTGTGAATGTTTTGCACTGTTAAGTTTGAACTTGATTGCATCCCTTTTAGTTGTCTTAACCGTAAATTAGTAACCTTATGTGTATCAATGTATGATCTTTTTTCTATAATTGGTAGATGTTATATCAAACTCATACTTGGTGAACTGTAACATTTTCTTAAGTTTTTTTTTTTTTGTGATTGAGTAAAGTTAATTTGGAAACTCTGGCAAGTGATTTGAACCAATTCTATTATTTTGGTGGATAAAAGTGAAAGGATTTTTTTTTTTTATTTCAAGTCCTTGGTCTTTCTTCAATTTCTAGAAGAGCATGCATCTTCAACTACGTATATCTGTGAGCCGATTGAGTTGTTCCAACTTCCAACTCCAATGTGGATAACTTGAAATGTTGCTGATATGTCTACACACAAATTGATGTTACATTAAGCTAGCCATTTTAGCTCGTTTGTTAACATTGAGCTATAAAGTTCTTCAAACATGAGCAAAGAGCTTCTATTTGTATCTTTCTTATTTCACAGATTAGATTTAATAGTTTCTCCATATTTAATCTTAGGAATGCATTTTCAAGTGTATTATCCATAACTTACAAGTACTCTTTTTTTTTTTTTTTTTTTTTTTTTTTTTTTTTTTTTCAGAAAGGAATGCTTGTTTTTGATGCTGCCCAGTTTGAAGGGATCTTTAAAAAAATTTCAGAGTTCAATAACGCTTTGCGGTCTGACTCAGTAAGTTTTATGCCTGTATTTTTATTGTCAGTTTTGATTTGTTTAATGTTTAGTGGCATGCTTATTTAATGCCTTTCTATATCTGCTAATATAATAATTATTTTTTTTTGGTATTTTAGGACCAGCAGAGCTTGTCAATCAGTGATACTGAGACAGCTAGATTAAGTGCCATAGCCAAGATATTGAAGGACACGTCACATTATCATAGTAGTAGATTTTCAGATGAGGACATCAGTTTATTGTTAAAATTGCTAAAATCATGGCCCGTTTCAATGATGTTTCCAGGTGAGCATCTTTTGAGTTGAATATACTATGATTGTCTTGGGAATGAAAATGCATGGTTTGACAAATGTATTATTGATGTCCCCTCATACTGATTGACTTGTACCACAAAGTGAACATGTGATTATATGTGTGAGTACACATCAATTGTTTTTTATCTCTTGTTATCTTGAGGTGTGTATGTTATTTTTAGTTGTATGGTGGCCATATGCTAAATCTTCCAAAATATGGTCATCATAATCACATCTGGACTATTGCCATACTAAAGTAACCAGACATTGTTTCTATTTTCAGTTATTGACGTGCTAAGGATGGTCATTCTGCATCCGGATGGGTCTACTCATCTCAAGCGTGCTGATGATGAAAATGGTATCTATACTAATTTCTCACAAACAGATAACAACCTGTGGGTTTCTAGAATATGCTTTGTAATTTTAGATTGTTAATAGTTATGCTTTCTCCATATTGTGATAATGTGATATCTATGGTTTTTAAGATGCCTTCAAGTAAATTTTCTGTGTTAAGGCTATTCGAAAAAGAAAAAGATCCAGCTGGCTGGTTGGCTACTTGGTACATGTTTATTGATTTTGAAACTTTTTATGAATCTGTCTTTTCTTCTTCAGATACGTTCATGGAGTTGATCAGAAAGGTTACTGGTAGTCCTCTTCCCCCAAACCTTCTAACCAGTATCCGGGTGGTGGTAAATCTTTTTAAAAACTCAGGATATCATCTCTGGTTGCAAAAGCATCGTGTTGAGGTAAGTCACAAGTGCTAGACTTTGTATACTAATAGGTTTGTTAGAATGTTTAGTGAAAATAGTAGTTTTTGCTTGTTTGTGTTGGCAGATGCCCTTTAAATGACTACAATAAAAACAGTATTTTTTTTTTTTGTAGTAACTCACTATGACTCTTTTCTTTGTACTATTATTAAACGGAAAATCACACATTAACCCTACTAGTCTGTTTTTGCTAACCATAATTTGGAGGAAAAGCTATTTCTAAAACAATTAAAGTATTCTAAATAAAGCGTAGATTAATCCATATTTCAAACATTCCTTATTTTAAAACCTTCCAGGTTTATTTTTGATCTCATCTCCAAGTTTACATTCAAACAGTTTGCTCTAGAAGAATGTGAACATAGACTTGGACCCAATTTGTTTGGTAATGATCAAATTATGCTTTTAGTTGTAGTATGATAGTATCAAATATCAATCAGTTTCGAGGATCCTAAGCCGGTTAGGGGCTCTGTATATAGAGTGTAATATTGCACATAGATACCTTCTAGACTATGATAATTACCTAGCTAGTCTAGTATGCCAATAAAAACTAGTTCTTATGTTGACCATGAAACTTATTAGGAGGGTTAGTAGTATGTGATGTTGATTTAACTGATTTAACATTTCATGCAATCCTTGTTAAGCTATTAATGTTTCCATGTGTTTTAGATAGTTTGTATTCTTAAAGAATCATAAATATTTCACATAAGAAAAACAAGTTTCTTCTTTTTTTTCCTCTTATTTTTGTCAACATAGTTAGCCTCCGTTTTCTAAGCAATGCATGCTAAATTCTATTTTCCCAACCTTGTAGATTTTCGATGCATTTGCAAGTTGTTACTCATCTTCGAATAAGAATGTCCAAGTATCTTACTCTACATTGGTGCTCAAGTAAGTATTCATGAATTTTACGTTCAACGTCACTGTAATAGTTACTTTCGTTTTAGTCGAAATTACAAAGGCAGTGTGGTGTGGGGGGAGCGAGAAAGAATATTGAATAGTCATTTGTAAGTGAGGAAGGTGATCAGTAGATGAACCCTATATTATTTTTGTTAATTTGTTTAATTCATCATTAATAAAAGAACAAAAACTTTGCCAAGGTTGTTTCTTATATTTTCAGCAGGATAGTAAAACATTTATCTGAATTTCATACATATTTTAAGCTAATAAAAATTTCATTAACTTTTGATGTTTATAGTTATGCTGTGTTGTTGATTGAAAAGAAGGATGAAGAAGGTCAAGCTCATGTTCTTTCAGCAGCTCTAGAGGTACATAGACCTTTCCCTTAAAGGGCAATTTGGTGGATGGCGGGGTGTGGTAGGGTTATAAATGGGTCAAAATAGGTTCAGGTCCAAAAGGGTATGGTTTTGGTACATGTCGAAAGTGATTGGGTACAAAAGGGTATGGTTTTGGTACATGTCGAAAGTGATTGGGTACACTGGTTTATCTGAAACAACTCCAACAATATTATTTCTAAAACAAAATTTATTGTTATTAATATTATTTTTTATAAGTTGGTTTTGGGAGGTTTGTTGAGTTAAAAAACCACTTTGGCGTACTTCTAGCCGCCAAACCCATGAGACCTATTTCCTTTTAGTTTTTTTTTTGTTTCTTTTTTTACTTGATTTGAGATGGTAAAAGTAGACCGTCCATCCCCCATCTGTGAGTGTGATTTCAAGTAGTCAAATTAACCAATCCATGCGTGAAAGTTTTCCTTGCATTCTACTACCATGTGTATGGCGTGCAATAATCATGGTTTTTATTTTTATTGCTTTCATGTACAGATCGCGGAAGGAGAAACTTTGGAAGTTGATGCGAAATACCGTGCTTTAGTTGCTATTGGATCATTGGTATGTCCTAACTTGTCATTTGTTATTGGTAATCACGGTTTTTGTTTACTAAAGCATTCGATCGTCAACTTATTTAGTCAACCCATTTGAGTAAAATAAGTTAGTTAAACGTGTCATGTTTGGTTTGCACAATTTAAAAGTGTGTTACTTCTATCTTTGACATGAAAAATACGAGTTGTGTTCGGGTTTATGATTCAACCCGCTAGCCCTACATGATTGACATGCCTGCAACACATGATATCAAACATTTTGACCCACATTATAGCCGATAATGGAAGCCTAGACTCATCTAATTTATCACAGATGCTGGAGGGTCTCGTAAAGAAGATAGCAGTGGACCTTGAAGTTGGCAGTGTCGCCAAATTAGCAAAAGCGTCAAAGGATTCTAAAGTAGCTGAAGTTGCAGCAGACATCGAAACTTTGATCAAGCAAACCTGATTAGCGTCATCATGGTAATCCTATTATCTTGTTTCATTCATAATCATGGCTGCCAGTGGAGATAAAAGTGATAGCCTTACTTTTTTTTTCTTCACTAGCAACGTTCAAAACATACAAGTGGGTAGGTTAACGGGCCAAACGGGTTGGAGTGGGTTGACCCACACATTTTCTTTTCATTATTTAAATATCTAATGCATTAACTGCGCGTATAAAAACAGTATCATGACAATAATAATAATCTGTATCCTTAACATTTAAAATAGACTTTGAGCGACTTTTAAGTTTTAACTTGTGTCAACTTGTTGATCCAACTCGTTTAAACCCGTTTGGGACTACACACCAAATCGACAAGCCCTTAAGTAAATGGTTGATCCACTCTTTTTGCAGAAATGATAGGATGGTATCGATGTGTAGTCAAGAACACCGGTACAAGAATTGGCTTATGAAATTGTCAAGGTTTTATGTGGGACAAAGTTTATGTATTGATTTGTACTTCAATTTTAATGAGATATTAAATCCAAGCTTTTGGGGGCTAATGGTGATCACATTTTTACAAGTTTGTTTGTCCTAGCCTTACCAGATTGATGATGGTAAAAGTAACTGGTGCAACAGTCTTAAAACTATCTTATGGTACTACATACTTGTTTTAGTGGGTGTAATGCTATAGGGTGTGGAGACATCAAAAATGTTATGTCTCAGTGCCACGTAGGATGCCACCTCAACATGTTGATCTCTCAAGCATCTTGAGACATGAGTGGGGTGTGGAGACACCAACACTCCATGTCAAGCATTCAAAAAAACAAATAAAAAAAAAATAAAAGAAAAACACCCTATTGGTTCATATTAAAAAAAAAAAAAAACATGATTGGTGTGTCTCCGATGTCCTCAGAGAGACGGGAGGGACGGGGGTCTTTGGGACGGGGGTCAGGGGGCGGTGTTGGTGTTCGAGACATGGCAAAAATAGAACGGGGGTGGTGCCCCGTCTCCACACCCTATAGCCTAATGGTTGTGTGCCAATCTTTTACTATATTTTTCAATTTTTATTTAAAACCAATTCTTTTTAAATGTTACTTTATAAAACTGAGTTGTGTACTTTTATGACATAACATGATATTAATAAAATAAAAAATAACTTGTGTTTATTTAACTTTACTTTTTTTAACGGCTAGTGTAGCACTGTAGCTAGCTTCAAAGACGTCTGCTACCTCCTTCAGGGAGAGCAATGACTCTTAAATCCTGCCCCGAATTCGAATTCTTCCCAATGGTGCTTACTCCCATTATGTGCAGTTTGCACTTAGTAGGGATTGAACCGGGAATCTCCCTAGAAGGGAACCTTTATGCGGAAACCCCTTGACCACCCCCACCAAAGTGGTGATCGCATTTAATACCTTTGCAACGAGTTGAGCTTGAACTTGTATAGGTTGGAGCTTGACTCGTTTATTTTTTAGAGAGCTTGGGCCCGGTTTGTTTAGGGTGTTATTTTTAAAGCTCTAGAATGGCTCATGAGTAGATTTTTATGCTTGGGATCGACTTGTTTTTCTTTATTATTCTATTTAATCATTTGATTATATACTTGGGTAAAAACTAGGAAGTTGATTTCCTCTAGTAAGTGTAGGAAGTCATCGTAGACTATGATGTGTCCAAGAAGAGAATAAGTGAGAAATGTAATTTTGTCTAAGTGAAAAAATTAAGCACATTCTTCTCACATGCCAAGAAAAATATACATGCAAGTCACATGTTATTTCACCTTTCTTTTGCATTAACTTTTTATACGCTAATTCTTTTTAAATTATACTATAAAATCAAACATCTTTTTATCTTTAATATAAGTACTCTATTGTTATAATTTTGGAAAACTTTTCCTAACACCTAGTTGCTTAAAACACAATGGCCAACGTAACACACAATGAGTGTCAAACCAAAACTACACACTTTTGTAAACTCATTGATAGGTTGCCACTAGTTGGGGCTATCACACACGTGTCGGATTACTCTTTAACTGAAGACGCAACCTAAGGTGAGTTCATGACCCCACTTTTATCAGTTTTGTTTTCGGGGGAGAAACATGCTTACACATTTTAAACACATGATTTCAAGTTATATTATGGCTATCATTATATTACTATACGGCTCATCTAAATCCCATAGAAACCACTAATACGGGTATGTAGCGGGGAAATGTGGATAGCGCTATTGGGCCTGACAAACCCCACTCGACGGCTGGAGGCCAGGCGGGTGCATATTGTCTTAATCACACGAGGCCTACCGGAGATGACGGTAGTCCGTAAAGGGTATCACATTATAAATCACAGTAGCAATGGTTTCAACCGTAGTAGTAATTATCTTAATGCCTAGCTAGCGTTCACCCAGCATAGTAGTAACGGTAACGGTTTTCAAAGGATTAGCGAAACGCTTATTATAAAACTTGTGAACTCACCAGCATTATATGTTGACCTTTTTAGAATGTTTTCTCAGGTCGCTAAGGTAGCAGCAGTCGGGCTAGGCGCACGGAGTCGCACTCGCGTCTAGGATCATACTTTTGGGATGTCAAACTTTAGACTCATGTTTTACTTTGTTTGGATTTTGTAAACTTAAATATGCTTCCGCTATACTTTAAATCATGGTTTTGATTATTGCATGGAATGTCTTACGTATTTTCTTACATATACTTGTCGTTTAATGTGACCGTTGACTTGGATCCTGGTGTGTCACGCGCCTCGCGGTAAAACTCCGCATGTGAAAATTTGAGGGTGCGACATTTCACCCAGAAGTGAAGGGAAACTTAACCAATCATGGTTTTGGATGGACAAACTTCAATCCGTTCACAAACATGTCACTTGTTGGTGTGAACCCCGACAGCCAAAAGCTGTTGTCTTCGTCCTCCGTTCTTTGCGAACAAAAACTCACCCGAGTGACCTCTGAAAAGTCTTCAAACAATATCTTTTTAGTTTTCTTTTAATTCCCAAATTGTTGATTTCTCAATTACAATAATTAATGTCTCATAACACTAATTCAAACCATTTTAATTCATTCTTTTAGTTACTTTGACTCGTGACTTCTTCACAATACACAAAACAAGTTGATCATTAATTGCTATTAACAATCCTAATTTGATTTTGATTTTATATTATATTTTATATTGAATTCATTGATTTAAACTAATTTCTTTCATAACCCACAAAATATAAAAATCAATCAAAGTAATATGTTTTGCTCATTACATCGATGCATTTTTATTCTACATACTATACAATAGAGTGTACCAAAAATGCAGCGATCAGTAATCATCTCTATATATTTTGAATGATCAATACTCAAAGCCCCAAGGGGATTATACAATATTATATTCTATCACTCTTGGCCACAATTGATAGCGCGGTCCTTGATTCATGGAGTTATAGGGTTTTTGTTTATTGTTTCAAATGGAAAATGAGGATAACAATGGTTTTTGTTTATTGTTTCAAACTAATTTCTTATACACCTTTCTTGTTAATGGTCAATTGGTGGAGATGGTACGGTAGGAACTATGTAGGGGGGTGATGATGGTGGTCAGCGGCAGGTGGTTGTGGTCCGATTTGTTTCGTATTAGGGTCAGGGTTTGGTTTGATGGAATGGAAGAGGTGGTGGTGTTGGTGGTCGGGCAGGTGGTGGTTGTAACAGATATTAAGCGAGAGGGAGGGGGTTATATTAAATTTAAATTTTACTTTTTCTTCAAAACTTTAACTTAATTACACAAATAGGTCCTAGAATAGTAAAAAGAGAAATTTACTCTTGTATTAATGTTAAAATCTAACTGGGTTAGTGTCAAAGGACGTAACGTGCAAAATTTTGGAACATAAAGTACAAAACTCATCAATTTTAAACGTAAAAGACATTCTTTAAAATCTGGTATAAACGTAAATGACAAAACTTATAATTCAGTCTAACTTTTATAAAGCACATCATGTTTTTTTTCCTTAGGCAAAGTATGAGCAACATGCTACTTCAATCAACGAGTTTTTAATATGTCCAGGATTGATTTAACGTTAGAAATTCAGGTCAGATGCGGCTCGTGGCCTGTCTAATAAACAAATTTACAAATCAAACACCAGGTTCAAATCAGGCATTGACACCCAATTTCAAAAACACCGTGACATATTGTGTATTATTGATAATAATATATCTCCTATCTTCTTTATTATCCCCACCCTTCGCGTCAAACATAAACTTCTTTTACATTTAAGTATAATCTAACATTACGCTTATAATAATTTGAACTCACACAACTTTTATGAGGTAAAAATCATACCACTAGACAATTAGGTGATGTCAAACGTAATTGTCGGCTATAATCGATGGTAGCTAATTGCAAACGGCCCAACCCCATTCGTCCTCTTGATGGTATTGTTGGCTAGCTACATACCGAAATCAATTGGACCTTGTGGTTTATTCATTCCTCCTTATGGGTAATTATTTACCAAGGGCCATAAGTATTTCTTTACGTGTGTTCACTCCAAAGTTATAAGAACATTCACATCTTCTTCATCAAATTTTCTTCATCAAATTACACTAAAAAACACTTTTCTACCCTAAAATTTTCTCTCTTCTTTTTAAAATAATAATACTTTTTAATTATATTTTCTATCTCCTCACTCACAACCACTTTCAAAAATATTAAAATATTTTTAGGGGTGAACAGTGCTTTCACCAAATATTTTATCTCTCCTCCACTCACAACCACTTACACCCACTCCATATAATTTGGTGGATACACTCACATAAATTTGATTCCCCAGATGTGAATGCTCTAACTAAATAAAAAAAAAGTTAACTTAGACTATCATTATAAGTTATAACTTCCTCTTTTAAAATAGGATAGATTACACGGTTTTTTTCATATGGTATGTTACGATTATAATACATATTTACTAAAATCTACGTCATTGGTTTAAAATTATACATAAACGTAACATATTTGGCCCTTGATGTAACAGGTTGGTCCACGACTCCACGCCCAGACAGGGAGACCAACCATATTATGTTTATGCATAACTTTAGACCAACCATGTTACTTTATGCATAATTTCGGACCAATAGTGTAGTTTCCAATAAATATGTATAACACATCACACTGACTAACCGTGTAATTAATTCTTAAAATTTGCAAATTAAATTAAAAAAATAAAAGTCAAGAAACGTCTTCTGTACGAGCATAGGCCCACTCCATTTCGCCACCATATTTATGCCTCTCATGTTACTCTCTGTGTCTATGATTTAATACTTTATAGTTAATTTCTTTAATCCAATTTAATAGAGCTGAATCCCTGCTCCATCTGGTACAATCATGCTTCTTCAACTTATTTTTCTGTAGAAATTTGAATAATAATATTATTACTTCTACTACAAATCCATGTTCATAACTTGATGGAATAACTGTTACCTTTTTTATGTTCTTATGCTTGTTGTTTACTAAAATAGGTATCCAATGAATTATTCAAACACCTCATCAGCTATGGATACAGATGGTGAATGCAAGTATAATAATATAACAGTTTTTGAATGCAATATTTGTTTTGATTTAGCTCAAGATCCTGTTGTCACACTTTGTGGCCACCTTTTCTGTTGGCCATGTTTGTACAAATGGCTGCAGTTCCATTCATACTGCCACGAATGCCCGGTTTGCAAAGCGCGTGTAGATGATGATAACTTGGTGCCTATTTATGGAAGGGGAACATCCGGGCCAGACCTCATGGCTCACCCTGCATCCAAAGATGACATTCCTAGTCGCCCAGCTAGCCGTCGGCCCCAAACGGCTCCAGCACCTGAGTTAACGCATTTTCGCCAAGATAGGAGTACTACTCTTTTTAGTGCCATTTCGTCTGTTTTGAATTTTCGGGTGGTTGATTTTTATGACATGAGTGATTATGGAGCAACTATTGGAGGTTATTATATGTTGTCATCTTATGCACATGGAGGTTATGCTCATGGTCATGGCTTTCATCAATACGCGAGTCATGTACAAGGAACTAAATTGGTTTTGTTGATGATATGTTTCTTGTTTCTTGGTCTTGTTGTTGTTCTTATGGTTGTTTTGACTTCGTTGATTTGGTCTTGAATCTTGTTTGTGTTGCTAGTATGTGTGCTATGTATGAGTTAAAGAGTCAAACATCATTGTGTTTTAACTTCCTTGAAGAAAATGAAAGGAAAAAAGCGTTAGTTGTTAGAACCAATGTTTTCAGAACCGGACCTTGACCGGCCGTTCTATACAAGAATATGAAAATGAAATAAAATTAAGAAACATAATTATGTTCTCTAATTTAAGCTAACATAATATGAAAAACATGATATAATAATCAATACTTTTTAAGTAGTTTTATATGTTTGTTTGTCTTTTGAGTCAGTCATTTGAACTCCTTCAAATTCTCATATCCACTCTGCTAATAGCAAAGTCATTTGAATTCTCAAAATTAAGAAACATAAGCAAGATTTGTGAACTGAAAACCGAATTCACAATTCGGATGCAAGTAGGAACCAAACCGAAAACCATATTCACAATTCAATTTGTTTTTTTTTTTTTTTCATTAACGGGTAAGTTTAGGTTTTTAGGTTTTGCTTGTTTCCCACACCCATATAATACGTTACATGCAATTTGCATAGTTGCATTTAGTAGCTAGCAGATGTGTCTTAGTAGGTAAGGTTGATGGGTTTGATAGTCAATTAGTTAGTTGGGTTCAATGCTAAGGCTACCCAGTATGGGGTAGTGCCCTCTCCCCCTTAGCCTTTTAACAACCAATAGCGCCCCGATCCATTTCCCAAACGCCATTAGGTGGCGCTATTGAAGACCTGCCAGCATAAATGCACCCCCATCCACTTGATCAAGTGGGCCCCTTTGTAACAACCTAACATTTTTTTTTTGTTTTTCTCTCTCTTTTTTGTTTTTTCCTTTTTTAATTAAATGGACGTTATTCCATTGCATGGGTGTTATTGAATAGAGCTCATGTCTATGTGACACTGATCTGGTGCAATGGAGCCTCTAGGGGCTCCATAGCAGGGTTTTTTTTTTTTTTTTTTTTTTTTTGTTGGTTGGGACTGATTTTTGCACACCCCTAACGGCCATTTTTCTTATTAGAAGGGCGTGTTTCAAAACCGATACTAAAGCGATTGGTTTTGAATAATCATAAACACAAACCATTGAACATAAAAGGACATGGTGCTGCAAGATGCAATATTATTCAACTCTCTTGTAAGGTATATACCCCTAATCTATGCAAGTTGCAGGGCTTCTTCACTTTTGATCTCAAATACCCTCAGTAGAGCATCTTCCACAACCTGCATACATCCATGTTCAACACATGAAAATCAACCACAAAAACAAACTTTAACCGTTCAAAGCGTAAATATTAATGCATCCAACTTCATTAATCATTTTATTCATAAACTTATATTACTATTGTAGTGATATAGTTTTATTAGTCATATTTAACACGTTAATTATCTATTAAAAATGGAAACTTGTCTTCGAGCCAACGCAACCCGCCTGATCCAACCCACGCCAAAAATTACCAACTTTGACCCAAAGTCCCAAACCCTATAATCCAACCAGCCGATAAAGCCGTTGAACCTTTTACTAACTGACATTTTACATATATTTTCCAGTGACGAGATTTACCTTATCAGGGGTAGATGCACCAGATGTGACACCAATTGTGACTGGACCCTTCGGTAGCCAGTTTTCTTTTTCAACCAATTCACCGTGCTGTTACAATGACATGTTTAAACATAATTAAGTAAAAAATAATTAACACCGAAAACTAGTGTGTGGGGCGAAAGTATTACCATCAATTTATAAGTTATTAGGTTTCCAGGACCGATTCTTTGTTCACTGTCAATCCAATAAGATGGAATCCCGCGCTCCTCTGCAATCTCTTGTAAATGCGAGGTATTGCTTGAGTTCCACCCGCCGACTACTAATATAAGATCTAACTTTTCATCTACCAACTTATACATGGCATCTTGTCTCTCCTACATGGATAGATTACATTAACATATTAATGTGAGATGATGATGAAGCATGTTGTGATATAAGAAAAGGGAACTGTGAGAACTTGCCTGAGTAGCGTCACAGATGGTGTTAAAACTTATGAAATGATTGTTGATGTTTTCTACTCCAAACTTTTGCATCATAGTCCTCTCTACTAATTTCCCTGTAAATAAGGAAACACGGAGTAATGTGATGAATTGGTTGATGCGAATTCAACCAAGAAGTGGCGATTTCAACCTATTTAATACTAAATGGGTCGATTCAGTTTATGTTTTACAACAGGTCTAAAGGAGTCGAAGAGGTTGAAATGTTCAACGTGGATCTTAAAAACACATCCTAAAGCATTTTATTTTATAAACCAAAATATTATACAGGAAAATGTAACTTTTGTAGTTACGTCGGACATGCCAAATGACAATAAAAGAATTGGACTACAAAGTGTTTCAGTTCAACTCGACCTGTTTTGACCGTACCAGAAATTACCCATTTTAACTTTTTACCTAACGTGTCGCACCTACCCATTTTACCACCACTACTAGTAACATACCTATCTCCTCAGTTTCCCCCTTTAGCATTGTAGTTTGGTTCGCAACACCAGCCTTGACAAGATCTCTGTCCGGATCAAAACCCTTAGAAACTGCAAATTTGAATTTCTGCAAGCATGCCACAGTTTAAAGCTATTAAAAAATAAAAAATAAATAAAAAACTGATAGGGAAAAAAGAAAGATGTGGTTTAACAAATGTAAGAGATTAATATTAAACTGATTATAAAGAATAAAACACCTCCATAAAAGCTTCTTTGGTTGAGCTAGATCCATTAAGCTTACCACCAAGAATGTAATCACACACATATGTTGCCTGAATAAAGTAAGAAACCACTTAACACAGGTATATGGTTGGGAATAAGTGTTCTTTGCCACCATAAAAAACACATTAAGCTTACCTCATCCATGTTCTTTACAATTATATACTTTCCAGCGAAAGAAGCTGTTGCTACTGTCTCCTCATGAGAATATTTACCATGAATTATTGACGTGTAGTCCCCCTTCTTGTGCTTCTCGACGGAATTCCACACCTTCGACACCCAAGGGCATGTCGTATCAACTATTTGTACTTGTTTGTTACTCAGAGTCAACATCTCGTTGACCGCAGCTCCAAACGCAGGAAGAATCACAACATCACCCTTGTCGACAACATCAAACTGTTTCTCGCCATCCTCAATGGGTATATCCTTAACTTCCATCTCTTCTAGCCTCTAACAATACAGAATTTAAATTTGTTTACTATCTCTGCTCAAATAGATAAATACAGACAGTGGCGCAACTCTTAAGGTGCGGGGAGGGGTGCCCCCCCCCCCCCCCCCGAATTTTCGCTCAGAAATTCCGATTATATAGTATTCGTATAGAAATTTTTTGGTATATACGGTTTCGACCCCCCGAAACTAGTGACTTCCAACCCCCAAAGTTTCGTGTCAAGCTTCGCCACTAAATACAGATTATAGCAAATGCAAGAAACAATAAATATAAAAAAATGTAAAGATAGAACAAGTCTACCACAAAAAGAACACAAAACCAAGTAGAAATAACAGTTCGGTTGTGAGTCATAAGCTAGAGGTAATCATGAACTTTAATTCAGAAACACAAAACCAATACCTTATTAACGGTTGGATTGTGAATAATTTCGTTTGTGATCCATATCTTCTCATCAGGGAACTGTTTCCTGGCTTCATAAGCAATCTGAACGGCACGCTCAACACCCCAGCAAAAGCCATAAGCTTCTGCAAGTTTGACAGTAACATTTCCCCACGTATATTCATAGCTATTTTCCTTCAAAGTCTTTATGATATCGCCTGTTTATAATAACATACAACATTACCACACCAAAAAATTGTATTGACCCACAATATTTATATTAACTTAAACAAAGTAACAAACATGTTCAACCATTTAACACTTCAATCAAGCAAACTAATATCAATCGCTTTACAGTTTATACCAATTAGCATTCAACACCGTATCATACAAATCCATCAATTAGCATGAACCGATACAATAACGAAACGTAAATTTCAACATCATATAACAGCATAAAATTAACCAGAACTAAAAACTTTTCACGATTCGTTAAAATAACTAATGCATAAACGAAATGTAAATTCCGCATGAAATTAACCAGACGTAACAAACTCTCGCGATTCATCAAACCGACTAATACAATAACCGAATCTAAATTCCATCAACATCATATAACAATAACATTATAAACCATACCTAACAACAACAATCATAACAATAACATCATGAAATCAACATTGTATAACAATAATATCATAATATTAACCAGACCTAACAAACTTTCACAATTCAACAAAAAACCTAATACATTAACACAATGTAAATTCAAACAATAACATCATCAACTTAACAAGACCTAACAAACAATCACAATTCAATAACCACAAACAAATTCAGGATCAATTAATTATACAAACTAGTGAAAATAAGCATTAATTAACATAATATCTTACTGGTATACTCTTGATTCATGAGCTCAAGCGTCTCCTTCTTATGTCCAAATCCTTTGCGATTATAATTATCGCTTCTGGTCAAATTGTGCCGGAAAACCTTGGCGTCAAAATCAGCGGCAGAGCATCGGACGGACACAGGTTTCCGGCGACATCGGAAATGTCCGATGCCGGGAAGATACACATCTGTGCGATTGGAGAGAGGCGTTGTTAGTTGAAGAGAAGCCATTAATGGAATTGTGTGTGTGAAACGGTGTGTGTGTGTATTTGAAGGAGGACTCAGACAGTGAACCTACTAGTATTTATCTCGTGATCCATGTTTTATTGTCCTGTCATGTGTCTTGTATTTCTATTATTATTATTATTATTATTATTATTATTATTTATTTTGTTTAGGTGAATAGTCAACATGTGTGTATATATCTTCTAATGAGATAAACGTTTTGTTGAATACTAGATTAGGTTGAAAAAGACGAGAGATATTATACGAATTGTAGGTTTGAAATGTATGTAAACGTGCTTCACGACGAGGCTATAGGTGAATACTAGCGACGATGTAAACGTCAGTAAATACAAGCAAGCAACCTAGTTAAGTAAACATGTCTAGAGTTAAAAGTTGGTTTTAACTTAATGGGTTGAATAAAGAAGGGAATTAAATTTGTTTCATAGTGGTAACCTTAAACAAAATAATATCAACATGTGTGCGGTTTGTTGTACCTTCGACTCAATTTTGAACATCGAAACGTAATGATGAAAAAGCACGCAATAATTTAAACAAATCATGATCATACACCCGGTATTAACTGCGCGAAAAAAAATCCACCCTAAAATGCTAATGAAGATAAGCACGTAACTAAATACGTGTCATAACATGATGAGGGTTTTAACGTTAAAAATAATATACATGTATAATAAAACAATAATAAAATGTTAATATAAAAACAAAATATTAACCAATCAAATGATTTCTCTAAGTTAATGATCTACAACTAATATTTTATTTTTCTAAATATAAAGTTAGAAATTATCATAAAAAGTTACTAAGATATTATATATATATATATATATATATATGGGGCGGTTATTCTACAAAAATAGAGAATCGTGCGAAGCGTGCGAAGGATATTTGTACATGATAATTACGTAATGATAATTACGTAATGTTTTTTATGTTTATGAAAGCATTACATAATTATCATTACGTAATTATCATGCATTTGTACATGATAATTACGTAATGATAATTACGTAATGTTTTTGTATGTTCATGAAGGCATTACGTAATTATCATTACGTAATTATCATGTACAAAGTGATCCTTCGCACGCTTCGCACGTTTATATTACTTTGTATTTGATCCTGCCCCTATATATATATAGGCTGAGGTTCGTGTAGAAAGTTATGTTTTCCTAAGAAGTCTAGGAAGTGTTTTAAGCCCTTGGATTAGATTTTTAGTGGTTTAGATTAAAAGAGTGGCATGATTGTAATTAGTGTTTTATAATTATTGTTTTATTAGAGCACTTAGGGGTATAATAGTAATTACAATTGTATTTAAAAGAAAGAAAATGACATAAATTGTTCCTCTTCTCGATTACAATCAAGGTTTCTTTCTTTCTTCTTCCTGCCACCACTAGCGCCGATTACGACATCAAGGTTTCTTTCTTTATTTTTTTCCTCTTCTTGATTTGAACTTATTATTATTATGGCATCGACGGAGAGGTATGAAAACACGATTCCGAAACTAGGATTTGATTTCGATTTGTTAAAAAGTTTATTACAACATGGTGGTGTCTTGTAAAAATGACGACCGGGTTGTTTTATCAATGTTTATTTTTTTTGTATAGTGTTTTACCAGCGTCATTTCATCGGATAGTGTTTTATCACAACTGATAGTGTCTTATCATTTTTTAATGGTTGTTAGTTGATTTATTTCTTCGTATAGTGTTTTGTCAGTGATTATTCTTTGCAAGGTGTTTTACTGGTGTTTATTTCTTCGCATCGTGTTTTATGTTCATAAGCTTTATGTTGATGTGTTTTAATGTTTGAGAGTTGATGTTGTAGAGTTTTAAAAAAAGGTTGATAAGGAGAAAATCAAGATTAGAAATGATGAAGATTTGAAGATGATCTGCTATTGCTTTGAATACATAGTTGGCTACCGTGAAAATAGGATATTTGATAAACTGGTATAAGTGCCATAATTAGATAATAATTATGTAATTATATTTTACTTTTTTAAATAATATTCTATTTTGTTAATTCCTAAATTATCCTTTTCTATTATTATTTGAAATGCCACATGTCATTCATATGTGGCTTCTTACACTTCTTAAACAAATGTCACTTTCTACCCAATTCCTAACCTATATATATATATATATATATATATATATATATATATATATATATATATATTGAACAACGCCTCACTTACGGTGTGCGCACCGCATATAATGAATGTATATATGTGTGGCCCTTGGGGGGCAAAAATAAAGTTGCACTAGTTTTAACGTTATTTTACTAATTTCGTGAAAATAACGTTAAAAACAACGGATGGTTAATCATGCATCATGTGGTGGCGTGGATAGCCAAAAGACAAAGGGGTACATGCATCGATCGGGTTTGTCCCGATTGCTAAGTGTTCTGTGTCTTATGTCCAAGGCTTGATACCAAACCACATCGAGCCGGGAGTCTCACTGGAAGCAGCTTCTCTATTCTTAGGGATAGAGGTAAGACTGTCTACATCTTACCCTCCTCAGACCCTACCTTAGCTTTGCTATAGGTGGGATTAACTGAGTATGATGATGATGATGATGATGATGATGATATATTTTTTTGAACAGCAAATTTTTATACCACCTTATTTCCACCTAACCTTGCATTTGTAAGGATTTAAACTCACAAACTCACATTTGTAAAGAAGGACTCCATACCACTAGACCAAAAGATCATGGGGTATGATCAAAGGACGTGTCTCAATTTTTCTTGGCTAACAGCAATTAATAAAACGTCGAAACAAGCGTGCTAAAATACACACTAAAGTCACCATAATAAAACGTCAAAACAAGCGTGCTAAAATACATTAACTTCTATAAAATTGATTAAAAAAATCCACAAATTTACGGATGAATAGTAACATTTTCTTAGTTATTCACTCCTAAGAGCATTCACAACCCGGGAACTAAATTATGTGAGGGGTTCCCTCAAATTATATGGGGTGAGTGTGAGTGGTTGTAAATGGAGGAGAGAGAAAATATTTAGAGAAACTACTGTTCACCCATATATATATATATATATATATATATATATATATATATATATATATAAAAAGCTAATGTTCACTCCTATATATATTTTAATATTTTTGTAAGTGGTTGTGAGTGAGGAGAGAAAATATAATGATAAAAGTATGAAAAAGTATTATTATTTTAATTAGAAGAGTGAAGATTTAGAGGTGGGGTAGTGATTTTTAATATAATTTGATGAAGATGATGTGAATGCTCTAACCACTCTATTTAATATGAAGAACTCACTCACATATATATTTGGAGATTCTACTATTAGAGCATTCACAGTAAGTAAGTTCTGCATATTTTTGTGAATGAAATCTCCTTATTTTGATATGTGGTAATAAATGGTTGTTAGTGGATGAGAGAAAAGTTACTATTCATCTCTATATTTCACTCTCTATAATTTTTTAATACTTTTTTAAAGTGGTTGTGAGTGAATGAGAGATGAAAAGTAATGATAAAAGTATAAAAAATATTATTTAATTGAAAATGAGAGAGAACTTATATGATTTTTAGTGTAATATGTGGTTATGAGTGATTATAAGTGAATGGAGAGGAGAACCTGATGTGAATGCTCTTAGAGTACTGCCATTTGGTCACCTATAATTCTATGAAAGAAAACCCTATAATTTTTTATGAGGTTAGAAGTGGTTGTGAGTGAAAACAAATGAGGAATCTACTGTTTATCAGTATATTTGGGGTTATTTGGGAATCTTTTGAGGAAAACTGGAAACTGTATTTATTTTTTAATATTTGTTGAAAGTGGTTGTGAGTGTAGGAGAGAAAAACTGTAATGATTTTTAATGTAATATATGGTTGTGCTTGGTTGTGAGTGAATGAGGGATGGGTAAGGTACCGTGAATGCTAGTCTTAGACTTCCATAAAACTAATGAAAGGATAAACTGTTAACTATGGATTTGAAAGAAAAAAAACAAGACAAATCGCCGACGGGTTTTCATGGTTTTAAGGTTTAATTGATCGGTTTTGGGACTGCGTTTTAGACAACAAAAAAAAAAAATCTAAAAACATAACATTGTTTAAAAAATATAGAGTATTCATGAATATGGTATGTGACTATGTGTGTGTATATATATAGACACACACATGTAACTTTATATTCCTAAAAATGAAAGAAAAATACATGTAAAAGGCCAGTTTGGTTTTTGGTTTACACGGTTTGTTACAAGTTCCAAATCATAAACCGTATGAAACTGGACCGAGTATCTTTCAACCAAACGACTCTTATCAGCTTGAGCAGTTCAGTCAGTTAAGAGTGATTCCCTACTTTATGCAACATCAATTGATAATGAGGACTAGCAAAAATCACTAGACTTCACTTACTCAGTTGACGATTAATAAAAAAAAAAAGGTGTTTACAGATCGACATGACCTGTTTCGACACGTACTAATCAAGTGCCCTTTCTAGCCAACACAATTAAGTCGAACCACTTTTGGCCGGTTATATAAACATCCGCAAAATTCCCCCTCATAGCATAACCGAAAGATAAACAACCTTATAAACCAAAAGATGTTATATAAATAACCCAAAAAGTTTATATATTAAGGTAGTTTTCAAAAGAGACCAATTCATAAAATAGAGTCGCTCCTATGTCAGAGCTATACATTTTTTATAACTAGAGTAACGAGCAACTCTGATCGCGCTTTCACCACCTCAGTTTCTATCAATCACATCAGCAGGCAAATTGAGGTCAAACATACTGTCTCCAAACCCGTCGTCTTTTCTCGCCCTCTTCAATGAAGAGAACCCTATTTCGTCTGAGCTGCCAGAACCAGAAGGCCCGATCAGATTCCGACGTGCCACCTGTAACATAATGTTGACAAATTCTTTGTTGATTCACATTCAGGTTGGGCTTTATATTCGATTTGTCACACGTGTTGTAACAAAAAAGTGTATTTTTTAATATTAACTGTTGCAATCATGGTTTAAAAAGACGGGTGAGGCGTACGCCTCGAAGTACGCCTCAAGGTGAAACTCTAAGAAAACGAGTCTGAGGCGCGCCTCATGGGGTTTAGATTGTACATACGCCTCTAAGGGCTAAGAAAATGTGCACCTCGGGTGCGCCTCAGGTGGTTTAAGGTGTTTTTGATGTTTTTTTTTTTTTTTGGTGTTTTAGACTTTTTGGGTCAATTATTTTATTTTTGATGTGTGTTTTTGATGTTTTAGACTTTTCTAGGTCGAGTATTTTATTTTTATTTTTAGACACATAATTTTTATATTATTTTTTGACTGCGCCTCGAGGCTTACGCCTCATGAGGCGAAGGGAAAACGCATCGAGGCTCGTTTCCGTTCTTTTAAACTTTGGTTGCAATCATATTTAACAGACTAAAGGAAGAAGAGTAAACGATACTTTACCATTAGTCGGGTCTTCCAGCTTATGACGTTTTTTCAGCGTTGCATGACTTAGCAGCCCAACTGATGGGTAGCTCGGTAGCCTTCTCGATCCCTTTCGAGTGATACGGAGCTATGTTATGGATGCCAAATTGCAGGGAGCCTAACAAATCCGTCTCGATACATTCGTACCTACAAGTGTATAACCGATTAAATACATTGCTCATACTTTAAAAAGTACATATTAACATCCAACATACATTTTCCTGCACAAGGTGTCGGTGATCACAGATAGATTAATAACTTGCATCCGAATTTCCATGATTCGGTCCTCGGAGTAGTTATCAAACGGTTCCTCGATAAACTTTGATAACTTCTCAACGTTAGTTTCAAGCTGCTGCTGTTGATCCTCAAATAAATGCTGTTTTATTTCTAAATCTTCTTTTGTCATCTCATCGTTGAAAAGCTCTCCACCAAACATATAATATGCAAATGGGTATGAATACGAAAGCGCCCGCCTTGATCTGAATAACCGATACAGCCCATTTGTAACCCAACTAAAATCTCTTAACTGTGAATCTCTTCCCTCCAAAACAGCCACCTTGTCACGTATGGTCTCCTTCAGCCTAGATTCCTGCTTAAACGAATCTGTATGAGCTTTGTAACGATTGTGATAATGCATGTACCGATAAAGGTCCCGCTTTGCACGCTCAGATTTTTTCTCCCGGTCTTCCTTGTACCGACCACAACTATGACCGGCGATATTTGACCATGTATGATCCCGACCCGTTGCACCGCCACATAGCCAACTAGTTAACACATAATCAAAGAAAGAAAATTGAGAATTGACAAACAACGGCTGCAGACTGCAGTGTCACATATTATTTGGATAACTAAACCAGGCCATTGAACAAATTAGTATTTCCCAATAATCGCTTAAAATAGACGAATAACATAATTTGACTAAACAAATATATAAAACTTTTTCCCCAGGATTTTAACTTTATACAAAAATAATGCTCTCACCAAAAGATTAGAGGGGAGTAAGCTGGGTCGGCCGGGTACGTCAAAACAGGTCAGCCTTGGTTCAGGACGAACTTGTTTAAGTCAGGTTCTTGGTTTAAAAAAAAAGGTGGCGATTTGATGCGATTACCCCAAAAGCCGATGCGTGATGCGCAAAGCGCACACATCATGTGTCGAGGTGTTCGTTATTTAAAAAATACTAAAAATTATTTATAGAAAATATTCTAACTAGTTAACTTTTAAGCACTAAAATAAAAAAGATAAGTCTCATAATCTCTAGTCAGATATGTTCCATCGATGGTCTGAGTTGTTCAAATACTCAAACCCATTGGTTAAACAATGGTCTGATTTGTTCAGACCACATCATGTGATGCGCGCATTTTAAAACCAAGGTCAGGTTGGGTTGACCCCAAAACCCTGATTAGTTCGTTTTCAATATAATGAATATATATCATTAAATGTAATTACAGAAACAGAATTGTTACAATAATAATCTACATTTCAGAATAAAATGATTTAGGATGTTCGCGCACTGAAGATACACTTCAGGCAAACTTCAACCCATTCAGCTGATTTCTCTTCATTTTTTCGCAAAAAAGAAATAATAATAATAATAATAATAATAATTTGACCAGTTTGAGATTTAAAATAGCACGCGTCAACCTTTATAAGTAAATGGATAAAAATTGCCACCTCTACAAAAGGGATGACTGCATTTGAATAAATGGAACGAACAACAAATAAATGTTCTTACCAAAAGGCTTGCCCACATATACAGCTGACTAGATTGCAGCCACCATTTTTCTCAACAGGTTTATGACACTTAGGACAAGGCTTTGTATGAACTGTAATCCAATTGACCGTTTCTGATTCATCTCGGCATTTCTTAGTCCAAAGTTCCCACATTACACAAGAACAAGGGGAATGAGCTTCACATAAGCAACTGAAACAGAATTGATTACCGCACGAGCATTCAACTTCACAAAACTCATCCTCTTCAACACGGATTGCATTCCCACAATGAGGAGTACTTGGACACCATTTTACCATTTTATTGTCTTCAATATATGACTCGAGAAGAAACCGATCAAATTTCTCAGCCAAATCAGGATGTCTTTTATCCACTAGATCCCGATTATTGCTTCATCACATATAGCAAAGCATTTATGAGCCATGCATCTGATCCGTCTACTCTGCCCCTCATTTATTTTTACGATAAAATGCTCCGTCCAGCCTATCGAAAAAAATATATATATTATGAGTACCTGATACCCCTCGTTCCAGTAATACAATAAACCAATTGATTGAGGATTAAGGATCTCTTACGATTATTACTTACAATTATTACAAAAGCAGTGCCCACAATCCATTTTTGTCATTTCATTGGACGGCAAATCCTCCATGCATATATCACACATTGCTGTAGAAGTAGAAACTGATGAGTCTGAATTATGAGACTCGAGAATAGGCACACCAGCCTCTGTGAACAAACGGTCTTTTCCTTTCTCTACAAGTACTGCAAATATCTTCTCAACATCCCAACGATAATGTATAAGTAGAGTCCTTGCATGATGTTCCCTCAGAGACAGTAATTCCATAACTCGACGCATATCTTCCCTCTATAAATGTGATGTAAACTATTAGTACTCGACAAGTAGATAGGGTGCAAGAATGATGATAAAAACAAAAGGTTACATTTATAGAGTTCTACCTGTGCGGCCAAAAGAGACTCTTTTGTTATGACCTGTAACAAAAGCAAGAAATATTTGAAAAAGTTAATAATAATGATGTAATCACAAAGAAAGAATTAACCAACAGTTTGTTCTGTAGCAAAAATACATAATAATGTAAATGTAAGGATCCAAGCTTGATTCGGCTAATAATACATTTTTACTGTAGTACAGTACTTGCTATACTTTGTTTAATTAGACTGTATAACCACTTGGCTTGACAAAATGAGGTATGCGGGTCCTCTCTAACCATCTCTGTTTCTCCATCTCCAAACATGCAGAAGAAAGGAGCATCTTTCAGGAACATTCTTCCTCTAAATGCATTAAAAGGCATTTGAAGTTATAGTTAATTCAACATGTAAATATACCAATAAGTGCAAGGCATCATGCCAGGTCAATCAAACAACAGGCCAGCACCAATGTGCTAATAATCTTCCCCAAACATCCAAATCGGATGCTAAAAACATAAAGTGCCAGTAGGCCCACAAAATGTTAAAAGATAAGCGTGTAAGATAGCTCGATGGTATATGCTGCCAAGTTGCAATCAATTTAGTAAATAATGTCAAACTCAGAAAAAAAAAATATATTTGAAACAACCGGACAAAATGATGCACAAGAAGAAATCAGAATAATATAACTAATTAATGTACTAGGATTTCTTAGCTTCATAGTTCATACCTAGCATACGTAAAACTCTTAACCATCAAGAGAACATAAGTATCACACCTCGCATCTAAGCATTGCTTGGGCCAGTGGTATAAATTTGGGATTTTCGTAGGTAAATTGTGCCCGGGTTGAGCCCGGCCCCCCGCCAATTTGCCACTACCGATCAAAAGAAATCCCCCCCCCCTGACCCGATTCAAAAACCAAGCTTCGCCCCTGATTACATCTCTATATAATATATAGAGCAATAATAAAAGACTAACATGTCCGTAATAACTAAAAAGGTATGTTACTTGACTTAACAAATCTATTTCCCAGAATTCAAATATAACTTTCTACAAGAAAGCAATCAAATTTACACTCCAGCCAACCAATTGATTTTCAAAACTACAATTTAAAACCGAAAAAAACATGTGGAGCATCATTACAAAAACTTAAAAAGTTGACGTGTCCTGTTGTTCGGTTTTAGCCATTGAATGGAACCGTAAACAAGTAACAGACTTTTGTACATCAATAGAAGAATGTCCATGAAAGCCATTGACGAATAAAAATGTGAAAAAAAAAAAAAAAAAAAAAAAAAAAAAAACCGTATGAATTGCTTCCGTGAAAAACCGAATAGTAAAGCTGATGTCTCGTGCAATTAAAAGAGGAATAACCAAACACCTGAAGTAAATTATTAATCATGCATCAGGTGGTGGCGTTGATTGCCAAAAGACAAGGGGGGACATGCACCAATCGGGTTTGTCCCGGTTGCTAAGTGTTATGTGCCTTATGTCCAAGGCTTGATACAAAACCACTATCGAGCCGGGGGTCTCATTGGAGGCAGCCTCTCTATTCCCACGGGGTAGAGGTAAGGTTGTCTACATTTTACCCTCCTCAGACCCTACCTTAGCTTTTGCTATTGGTGGGATTAACTGAGTATGATGATGATGACGACATGTAAATCTGTCAATAAGTGCAAGGCTTCATGCCCAGGTCAATCAAACAACAGGCCAGCACCAATGTGCCATTTAATCTTCCCCAAACATCCAAATCGGATGCTAAAAACATAAAGCGCCAGTAGGCCCACAAAATGTTAAAAGATAAGCGTGTAAGATAGCTCGATGGTATATGCTGCCAAATTGCAATCAATTTAGTAAATAATGTCAAACTCCGGAAAAAAAAAATTGAAACAACTGGACAAAATGATGCACAAGAAGAAATCAGAATAATATAACTAATTAATGTACTAGGATTTCTAAGCTTCATAGTTCATACCTAGAATATGTAAAACTCTTAACCATCAAGAGAACATAAGTATCACACCTCGCACCTAAGGCCTAAGCTTGATTGTTTCAAAGACAAAGCTCTTAATTCTGTCATATATCCAGATCACTCAACCATAAACTCATTAATCGTACGATTACATCCAGGGACGAAGGATTGATTGGGCTAGGGGTGCCCCCTGATTACATCTCTATATAATATATAATAAGACCTTTAGTACGCTTGTAAAACTAGAGCAATAATAAAAGACAAACATGTCCGTAATAACTAAAAAGGTATGTTACTTGACTTAACAAATCTATTTCCCATAATTCAAATATAACTTTCTACAAGAAAGCAATCAAATTTACGCTCCAGCCAACCAATTGATTCTCAATACTACAATTTAAAACCGAAAAAACATGTGGAGCATCATTACAAAAACTTAAAAAGTTGACGTGTCCTGTTGTTCGGTTTTAGCCATTGAATGGAACCGTAAACAAGTAACAGACTTTTGTACATCAATAGAAGAATGTCCATGAAAGCCATTGACGAATAAAAATGTGAATAAAAAAAAATAAAAAATAAAAAAAAAAACCGTATGAATTGCTTCCGTGAAAAATCGAATAGTAAAGCTGATGTCTTGTGCAATTAAAAGAGGAATAACCAAACACCTGAAGTAAATTATTAACAACTAACATGACTTATTTATAAGTTTCTACACCTACAGATGTCACGTATGTGGCGAAATTTAAACGAAGCACACGTTAATGATAACGCATAACACGGGACCAAAATTTATTTACTTCATAGGAGAAAAACAAATTCTGCCACAGACTAAAACATTAAAAAAACAATGACCTAAACAGACAAAAACACATATACCAGCAAAACATATTTCAAGATATCACCAAAATAAAAACTTTAACAGACTACAGAACCACTGTGATCAAACAACCCATAAGGTAAAACCGAAACACATTTCGACATTTCGTCGTAGCAACATCAGTGTATAAATAAAAGAAACCCCTAATCCAGCCACAGTTCAAAACTAAACCATCAAACTCCAATGTCAAACAAAACATAAATCTTAACCCTTTAGCTCATCTAACTTAACCAATTCAATCTTTTAAAAACAATAATAATAATAATTAAAAAAAAAAAAAAACAACCTTAGATGAAGAGCCTTTAGGTGGGGCCCACTGGGGATCAGATTCTTCATTCTCAAGAGCATCGTCAAGGGAGTCACGATCAGAGCAATAATAATCTTCTTGTTCTTCTTCTCCGCCGCTGCTCATGCAATCCTCCAGGTCCATCGAGGGTAAAGAGCACAATTCGATTGAGTAAAGGCTGTGGGTGACGATCGATGAGTTGGGGTTAGGATGTGGTGAGTTGATTGAGCCCTAATTGGACCGATCGCTGTGAATAGAGGCGACCATACTGAAGGCCAAGAGAAATGGGAAAGGTGGGCTTTAGCTTGCGATGATGATGAGGCAAAGATTTTATTATTATTATTATTATTATTATTATTATTATTATTATTATTATTATTATTATTATTATTATTATTATTATTATTATTATTTGTTATAATTATGGTGTGTGTATCAAGAGAGCGACGTACAAGAAAATTATATTGTTTTTTGATAAAGTTTAGGGTACAAGAGAAAGTGTAGGGTACAAAGTCTCTTATCCTACAAAGTGTAGGAAGCCACAAAATAATGCCACGTGGAACTTGTCTGTTATAACTCTATAACTGATTAGAGGGGTAGTATAGTCAATTGGACATATCAATTAATCACGTTTATTATCAAATCCCTGTTTTATCGTTCATCAATATTTCAAATTTCATAACTGATTCCATAATATACGATTATCATTTCTTACCATATTCAAAAATCTACAATCATCGTCGATCACTGGTTCAAATTTTTTACGAAAAATCATAATCAATTTGCCGAGTTCTTCACCATGTTCGGTATGTACTCTGTTTTTATTGTTTTCAATTAATCGTGATCTTACTCTTAATTTGTGTTTTCAGATCTAAACAATGAACCTGAATTCTTATTCGATGAAGAACATGAAGTTTCTACTGTTTTTGAAGTTTTTTTAGATCAGTGATGAAAACAGAGGTTGAGCATTCCATTAAAATTTTTTGATGTTTTGTGGATTTGAAGATAATCATTTGCGTTTTAGTATGTTTTATACATGCGTTTTGATGTATCTGGTGATATTATGTTTAGGATAACATTCAAATGCGTTTTAATATGTTTTAACATGCGTTTTGTTTGTATCTGGTGATATTATGTTATTGATAAGATTCAAATGCGTTTTATTATGTTTTAACATGCGTTTTGATGTATCTGGTGATATTATGTTATTAACTACTGCTGAATCAAACCACTGATGGCCTAACTTCTGATGAGCAAACTACTGATGAACATTGATACACATGCGTTTTATGGGTTTACAAATGCGTTTTAACTACTGCTGAATCAAACCACTGATGGCCTAACTTCTGATGAGCAAACTACTGATGAACATTGATACACATGCGTTTTATGGGTTTACAAATGCGTTTTAACTACTGCTGAATCAAAACCACTGATGGCCTAACTTCTGATGAACATTGATACACATGCGTTTTATGGGTTTACAAATGCGTTTTACTTTTTTTTTAACATTGATACACATGCGTTTTACTTTTTCGTGATGAGCAAACCACTGATTATCTAATGCATTACTAAATTCATAAAACGCCTCTACTAAAACTTCAAAACGCATCTGCAACTATAGATCACCAAAACATCATACTAATCAGTAAAACGCCTTTACTTTTTTCACGTCCTTCACCTGTTTTAGGTTTTTAAAGTAAAATCATGAAGTAAAATTAAAGTAAAATACAATCAAAATACGATCAAAATTAAAGTAAAATCATGAACAATTCCTTACCTGATTTGCGTTTTGGAGGCATATTTGTTGATATGATTTAGTGTTTCTCCGATGCTCTGTTTTTTGATTTTTGATTTTTGGACATCGGTGTCAGTTTTGATTTTTGGAGAATCAATCGCACGCATAAAATGAAGTAACCGTCAATTAATGAGGTTGATTTGGGCGCTGAATTAAAAAATTCAAATTATTTTAGTTTGTAATTTGTCTGTTTTACCCTCAAATTGATAACTGCCATTAATGACAAACGTGGGTAATTAATGTACGAGGTTTTCCTTATAAAACGCAGAAGGTGGGAGATGGAGGGCCAGGATGGCTTCTCACACTTTGTAGGTTAAGAAGGCTTTGTACGTTAGCCGGCCTCTAGGGTACAAAGTATAATTTGGTACAAAGTGTAAGAAGTAATAATGTTATACTACGTGGATGACGGTTTTTTTGGGAACATTCCATCTAATTCTGCGGTCAAAAGGTATTATAGACTTTTTTCGCATCCCTATAATCACGTTGCAATCGTTTATCAAAAATAACTGTATGATCACTTTCAAATTTAAAATCATAACAAACTGACTACTACGTTTCAATCATTCGGTGATTTCAAAATCCATATCACAGTTTGTAATTATGCATTAACAATTGAAGATTCATCCAACATGTTTGGTAAATAACATTTGCGTTATTGTTCTTTCGTTGATCAGTATCATATTGTTTCTGTAAAATAATGAAACATCAAAGAAAACAGGCTATACAGCGAACTGGGCCGCTCGAAACGGATTAAACCATTCCAAACGGTCGTTCACAATTCCGGACGAGTGTTCGGAACACGCTGACTTGGTTAAACCGACTTAATCCCCTATTTAAGCAATCTTAAGCTCCAAGAACCCCATAAACTTAACCCTAATCGCCCCTACTGCTTATTTACGAAAATATTAACCCCAAACACCAGGCTTAAGAACACCATTCAGGTGGCCGGTTTATTGTGCCTAGAGTATGCTTGTGAGGTTAAAGGGTTTAAAACAGTTGTTTGTCCCACAAGCACCTCTTCTCCAAGTTCCTTTATTATGCATTGCATAATAAATCTTGGATACAACAAAAACTTCTTTTTAGAATTGAGATGATGTAACACCAACTCATTAAAGAAAAGTGCTGATGCCCTGAATTTTGTTTCATTCACAATGGAATGAAAAATAGGTTGAAAAGTAGAGGGCATCTGATCATAAGATCCAGTTTTTGGACTCAAACACATTATTATATAGTGAAACAAAAGTTTGTACTTAGGTTCAAAATATTTCTTAAAAACAGTAGCATGTGAGAGAGTACCTTGGTAACCACACTCTGTCATGGTTAGATGAATTTCAGAGTTTGGAAATTGATCTGGGGCACCAACATCATATAGACCCAGTCTAATTCCCAAAGTTTCGGGTGTGATTGTCATTCTTCTCCCTTGGATGGTTGAATTGAGGGAGATCACCTTATCATTTACTGTCACCGTCTCCGCATTTGCCCAGAACTCATTAAGAGTTTCAGTGTGGATTGGAGGATCAATGGTGAGGGCAGTAAAGTATTGGGATTTAACGACTAAATCAATGATTTCTTCGTATTGGGACCAGGCTTCATGTTTTTCGAAGTAGCCTCTTTGATTGTGTCCCTGTTTCAATATTAGAGCCATGTGGTTTGTGTGTGTGGATCGAACAGTGTTTTTGCAGGTTCAGGGTTTGAGAACTTTTTGAGAGAGAAGGAGGGAATTTTTGCTCTTTGAATGGATAAGTGTTGGAAAAGGTGTTTATCAGAAGTTTGTAACCGCCCTAGGTCAAACTTCTGAAATGGGAAATGTCTTATTTGCCCTTAATGACAAAACTGCTGATGAAGAACAATTGTCATCAGTAGTTCCTATTTTCTCTTCAGTAGTTTGTTAACAACTGATGAGAATGTTTATAAACACTTTATTCATAACTTCTGAAGATTATTTTATCAGAAGTTAATCATTTTTCAGAAAATATTCCCATATTGATGTTTTTGTTCATCAGTAGTTTCTCTCTTTTTGTTTTTTAGAAGTTTTAGTCTAAACAGATGTAATTGAAAAATAAAATATGTGCAGGAAAAGTAAAAGAACACTTACAAATTTAGCATCCCAAGCATGGATACTAACTTCTGAAATGTTGATGTGTCAAGGGGTTTTGTGAATATGTCAGCTATCTGATTAGCTGTTGTGACATGCTTCACTTCAATCTTGCCTTTTTCATAGCAATCCCTTATGAAATGATACCTGATTTCAATATGGTTAGTTTTTGAGAACTGAACAGGGTTTTGAATGATGCTAATGGCAGATTTGTTGTCTACAAGCAATGGTGTCTTGGTCTCTTTGATTCCATAATCAAGAAGTTGATGTTGGAGCCATTGTATCTGTGATGTACAACTTGCAGCTGCAATGTATTCAGCTTCAGCAGTTGAAGTTGCAACAGATGCTTGCTTCTTTGATTGCCAGGACACTAGACAGTTTCCCAATAATTGACAACCACCAGATGTTGATTTTCTTGACATTTTGCACCCTGCATAGTCACTATCTGAAAAAGCTGATAACTTGGTATTGCTTGAAGCAGGATACCAAATTCCAAGTGTAGGAGTTCCTTTTAGATATCTGAAGATTCTTTTGACTGCAATGAGGTGTGATTCCCTAGGAGCTGATTGATATCTAGCACAGACACATGTTGAAAACATAATATCTGGTCTAGAAGCAGTTAGATACAAAAGGGAACCTATCATACATCTATACATGGTTTGATCAACCTGTTTTCCTTGATCATCTAGTTCAACTTGTGTGGTAGGGGTCATGAGAGTGGAACATGATTTACAGTCTTGTAAAGAAAATTTGTTCAATAATTCTTTAACATATTTTGATTGATGTATAAAAGTTCCATTAGTTTGTTGTTTAATCTGCAATCCTAAAAAGTACTTCAGTTCTCCCATTGTACTCATCTCAAATTTTGATTGCATGAGTTTCTTAAATTCATCACACAATTTTGTGTTTGTTGAACCAAATATGATATCATCAACATAAATTTGAACAAGTAAGACATGACTTCCAACAATCTTAATGAAAAGATTTTTTATCAATGGAGCCTCTTGTAAAGTTATTTTTGAGTAAAAAGTTGGAAAGTGTTTCATACCAGGATCTTGGAGCCTGTTTGAGCCCATAAAGAGCTTTGTCAAGTTTGTACACCCACTCAGGATGAGAAGGATCCTCAAACCCAGGTGGCTGACTGTAACACCCCAACTGATGGCGGAAACATCGGGATGTCACGTATTGATGATTGTTCAGTAGCACATGGTAAATAATAAGTTTCAATAAATGATTTAAATGAACTACATACAATTGCTCGGAGATTAAAAAAAACACTTTTTAACTGCTCACAACTCCAACTTACAATTTGTTCCCAAAAACAGATAGCCACTGCGAAACCTTGATCAAAATAATGGCAACAAATTAATTACAGGCAACAAACACCCGGTATTGGGTATTTTAGTATCACAGTTTGGGTACCAAACCGGTTACCGATAATAAGATCCAAATGTATACCTTATAAATGTATACCTTATGCATACCCTAACGGTTGCTGTTTTGGTTCTTAAATACCTGGGTTTTTTTTTTTTTTTTTTACCGTGTACGAGTCTGATTCTGATTTTTTTTTATGCACCTCTATTCCCGATTATGGAAATCGATTGTACAAGGTCTTAACAATTTTCAACGGGCCCATGCCTACTCACTATTTTTCTATAACACTTCAGTGTTTAATATTTATTATCGAAAACTGCATTTTTTGAATTTTAATACGAGCACATTTCATGCTTAAAGATAGAATACGTGTTTTAAAGTAAAAGCAAAAAAAAAAGGTTATAAAAGGTAGTTTACCATTTTTAAATAAATATGGAACGTTTTTGTACAAATAGTTCTTATTAAGGGTGGTAAAATAGGTAGGTTGGTTGGGTTGGTTGATGGGTCAGGTAGGGTTTGGGTCAAGATGGGTAAATTAAAAAAATATGCTAGGATGGGTTAGCTCAAGATGGGTTTGGGTCTAGATGGTTTGGATTGGGATAAATTCACATCAAAATAGATTAAAATTTAAAAAAAAAATTAAAATAACAATAAAAAGTTAAAAATTTAAGAAGTAAAAAAAAAGAAGAAGAAAAAAAAAAACAAATTTTAAAAAAAATAAACTTAAAAATAAAATTTTAAGGGATCTGAAATATTTCATTTTAAACCGGACCGATTCGACCCTATCGAGTTGGTTAACAACCCGGACCATTACGACCCGAACTGTTTCGACCTGACCGGTCCCGTTAGCGACCAGGACCGTTTCGACCCGGCTGGGCCTGTTAGCGACCGGAACCGTTCCGACTCCACCGGGCCCGATAACAACCCAGATTGTTTCAACCTCACCCGTCCCGTAACGACCCGGACTGTTTCGACCCGGACGGGCCCGGTAGCGACCCGGACCGTTTTGACCCAACCGGGTGCGGTAACGCCCCAGACCGTTTCAACCTGACCCGTCCCGTAGCGACCCGGACAGTTTCGACTCTGGCCGGGCCCGGTAGCGACCCGACCGGGCCGGTAACGACCCAGACCGTTTCAACCTGACCCGTCCTGTAGCGACCCGGACCGTTTCGACCCGACCGGGCCCGGTAACGACCCAGACCGTTTCAACCTGACCGTCCCGTAGCGACCCGGACCGTTTTGACCCGGTCGGCCCGGTAGCGACCTGGACCGTTTCAACCTGACCGGGCCCGGTAACGACCCAGACCGTTTCAACCTGACCCGTCCCGTAGTGACCGGACCGTTTCGACCCGGCCGGCCCCGGTAGTGACCCGGACCGTTTCAACCTGACCCGTCCCGTAGCGACTCGGACTGTTTCGACCCGGCTGGGCCCGCTAGCGACCCGGACCGTTTCGACCCGACCGGGCCCGGTAACGACCCAGACCGTTTCAACCTGACCCATCCCGTAGCGACCCGGACCGTTTTGACCCGGTTGAGCCCGGTAGCGACCTGGACCGTTTCAAACCGACCGGGCCAGGTAACGATCCAGACCGTTTCAACCTGACCCGTCCCGTAGCGACCCGTACTGTTTCGACCCGACCGGGCCCATTAGCGACCCAGACCGTTTCGACCTGACCGATCCCGTTAGCAACACAGACCGTTTCGACCCGACCGGGCCCGTCAACGACCGGACCATTTCGACCCGAACGGGCCGGTCAACAACCCAGACCGTTTGCACTCGATCAAACCCGCTAACGACTCGAACCGTTTCGATGAGATCGGTCTCGTTAACGACCCGTGTTGTTTCGACATTGCCGTCCGTTAACGACCCGAACGGTTTCGACACAACTGGGTTGATCAACAAATGCAAAATATATAATTTGTTTGTTTTTATTGGCATTGATTTCTATGAGGCATCAACCTGGGTAGGTTTTAATTTAGATTTGTATATGGTTATCGAAAAATATCCATCTTGACCCATTTGTTTTTTTTTTGGCATACCCATTCTGACCCACTTACTTATTTCCTACAATTAAACTTACCCATCCTAACCCCCTTGAAAATTATACTAAACCCACTTTTACCCACAAGGTCAAATTTTAAACCTAAAACAACACAAACTCAACTAGATGGGTTGAAATTGACAGGTTTAGTTCTTATCTTACAAATAACCTTAATGTAGAAGTGAAGGAGAGTATTTTTCTTATTTTTTTTTCATATTGTTAAACATGCATTTTAGTACTGAAATCTATAAAAAAAATAGTGTAGAGTAATTACGTAATTACTTTAGTGTAAACTAGTAAACTACTCTAACCACTCAAATGACGTAATTACGTTAATTTTTTATATTATTCATCTACAAAACATGTTTAAGCAGATGGGAAAAAGAATTAAAAAAAAAAAAAAAACCCCTTCACTTCTCATGTTTAGTATGTTAAGCCTATTTGTGTTTCATATTTACTCTAAATTGCCTACACAACCAGTCTAGTTGAGCACTCTTAAACAACCTTCATTTGGACCGGGTTAACTAGTAAAGGGGTCACAGTTGGAAATCCACGCCAAAATAAAAAATAGCGTCCTATATAGTTTCAAACTAATAAGTTTTTAAAATGGCTATGCGGTTACATTGCATAGTGCTTAGGGGGTGTTCATAAACTGTCAAAACCAATCGAACCACCCAAACTGAAGAAAGTCCGACGGTTTGGTGTTTTGACGGTTCCAAACTTGAGACCCGAAGTTTAATGTTGATTATCTCATTATAGGTATATAAAGTTGTGTGCATAATATTTACAAATAATTCTTATCGTGATTTAAATCTAGTACAAAGTTATCCGTTATTATATAGTTTATAAAAAAAATAGTTTGCCTTAAAAACTTACTTGCTTATAAGAGTTTATCTATGTAAAACTGTTTTTTAAACAAAACTATTGCCAAGTAATAAACATTTGCACTACCGGTTTCTAACCCGACCTGATACCCCACCTAAAACTGGTTTGACCATACCAATTCCAACCGGACCCCAATCCCTAGTTTGTATATAGTTTCCTTCTCTCAAACCAAAACCGGTTTGAACCCAAAGCGATTTGAAAACCCTGTTTGAAAAACCGGTTTCAACATGACCCCAACCGATTTGTATAAGATTCGAATACTTTCCTCCACAACCGGTCTATGATCGGAACTAGTTTGGACTCAACCTGGTTTTGACCAAACCTATTCGGTTTACCACCCGAACTGCTATTGAAAAAAAAAAAAAAAAAGTACACCTCGAACTCTCTAAGTGTCTAACCATAGGTAGATATTTGGGCTAAACACAATGGTCGTAGCTGGGCCTGCCTTTTAATAAAATATTTGAACCAGCCCATATGGATTATGCTTCTCTAATCTCAATATAGTTGAACTCAAAAACTTCACATGTGGATACATCCATATAATATAGAAAGATGTACATCTCCCTATGCTATTATGTGAGTGTGTGTTTATTTAGATTAATTAATTAATTAATTATATAAAACAAACAGGAATAAAAGAAATAACCTTATTTTCTGTGTCATTTCAGCTTAGAAAGTGGAAATGAAGAAGAAGAAGAATAGAATAGATATGAGGAAAGGGTTGTGTTTCCAACATTATTATTATAAAGATTCTAATATTTTATTTTGACTGTGGATTGGTGTTCCCTTTAGTTTCTCCAATGTCTCAAGATTCGATTTTACCTTTTACCAATCAATAAACAAGAAAAATAATATTTGGATTTTGTAAATTAATAAATAATTAATGTATGCTAGAGTTTTGTGATTCAACTCAACAAAAAAAAAGAGGTTTCAAATATTGGAATCACATAGGAGTGACAATTATGTCGCAGGTTGAATTGATAAACATGTACATTACTCATATAACCTGAAAGGTTTACATGTTTGATTGAACATGTTAAATATATAAACCTGAACATGACCTTATTAATTAACGTGATGATGGAATGTGTTAAAATCAAGAGACAATTCGATAAAGTTGTTGCTATATATACAATGAAAAAGCTTATTTTGACATTCTGCATATGACTCGTATACATGTATACAACTTGTATGTCAGAGCGTGTTTGGTTGCTCAAGTATAGGTATGTGGGTCATATATAGGTATGCTATCGTATACTTGCGCAACCAAATATACTCTGAAATTCTCTTACTTGCATACAACTCGTATACGTGTGAGAGTGTCAAAATAAGATGTTTGTACTTTTAGGTGCTGTTTGTTTTTTCTGCAGGAAAAGGTCTGCAGTCTCCAGACCACAACTGTAGACATCTGCAGGAGAAGAGGTGGACCAAAAGTCTGCAGGCTGCTGAAATAAACTGAAATTTAAATAAACTGATTTTTACAGCAGTCTGCAGTGGCGTAGCTTTTAAAGGGCGGGGAGGGGCGGCCGACCCCCCGAATTTTCGCTCAGAAGTTTCGATTATATAGTATTCGTATAGAAATTTTTTTGTATATACAATTTCGACCCCCCGAAATTGGTTTTTGACCCCCCTGAAACTAGTGATTTCCGACCCCCCGGTGGTCCCCGAAGTTTCGGGTCAAGCTTCGCCACTGGCAGTCTGGTGGTGAATCGTGGTGGTGGTGGACGGTGGTGATGGACGGTGGAGGTGGTGGGTGGTGGTGGTGGACGGTGGTGGTGGACCGTCGTGATGGTGGTGGACCGTGGTAGGGGTGGACGGTGGTGGTGGTGGTGGTGGGTGAGGAGAAGACCTTATAAGACATTGGAACAAGTCTGCACTAAGAAGAGGTTAGGAAGACCTTTTTGAGTGAAAGATCTTCCAAAAACCAAACAATCCGCATACCTCAAACGTTTGTGCGCGTTTGCGTGGCACAGACAAAAAATGTCAGAAGTGCTTCTGAGCAAAAAAACAAACGGCCCCTTAGTTTTTTTTATGCTTCATTCATACACTTAATATTCATTTGTATATATATAAAGATAACTACACATGTATATAAAAAAATAATTAATAAATAATATACAAACAAAATCTGAGTTAAGCTTGGACTTAAAATCCAACTCAAAAGCCGAACTTAAGTTTCGGATATAAAAGTTGAAGCGAACTAAGCTTGAGCTTGTTAAGTTAAATAAGAATGACCATTGACTTAACATGTGTAACATATCTACACAGTTAACAATTATCAAACATTTGTGTGCTCACTAATACAATATTCACTGCAACACACTTCACTAACAAAATATAGTTTTAATACGAATCAGGTTAAGTTCTATAGTGAGTTAAAATCTTATATACAAGTTTCTAACTGATATTTTTGCTGTTTAATTTGATTTGATTGTATTGATGAAAAAAAAAAACGAACATGCCTGACCTTGTAAGAGAGAGTACAAATATACAATGGATAAAAAGGTCAAATGCAAATGGAATCTTCTTCTAATCCAACACTAAACCCTAAGATTTTAATTAATTTGTCTGCAAGTATGTCTGTCAGTTTCCTCACTAATCAATACCATGTTCACTCCCCAATACCAATAACAATGCCTAAACTTTACCCCTCTATATAAAATTAAGTTAGATTTTATCTTTTATCAAATTAGCAGATATAATTTAATTAAGTTATATAAAAGTAATGCCAAAACATGAATATATATTAGAAAGTGGTGCAATCGATCCTGTATATTTTAAAATTTATATTAATTATTTAAAAAAGATATAAGTGAAGTGTGTATGAACATGCAAATCTATCATGTCACACTCAGTCTCTATTAAGGAGTACAGAATAATGGAATAGAGAGACTAATTTTGAGACTAATTTTAGTAGGTTAGGGTTTGTCGTTCAGAAAGGGTGATGGCGCAGCTTGTTGCCCGCTATCTTGATTTAATTTTTCACAATTATGTGCTAAAAAAAATATTCACATCCAACACTATCGAAACAAAGCTGGTGGAGTGGTAAATCCTCTTGCTTTCCAACAAAGAGGTCACGCGTTCAAGCTTTACATCTCCCGCTTTGTTAATGTGAGGCTAGCAATAGTAGTCATATGTATTGAGTAAAAGAAAACAAGTTTGTTACATACTATTAAACCCATTCAATCTATTATCAAAGTGTCTTAACTGTGACATAATAGATGTAAAATATATAAAAATACAACTCTTATAATGACTAATGAAAATACATAAAATGAAAAACTTTTTTTTTTGAACGGCAATGAAAAACTTATTAGTATTTTTATTGCAACTGGAGGAAAAGTATAATACAACTAGTAAATGCCTTTATCATGAGTGATGCCATGTGTTTTGACTTCTTGGTTTGTATAGTTAAAAAAGGAAAAGTGGGTCTACGGCACAATGAGGAATCCAAAGGGGGTTTGTGAAAATAAAGTCAAAGCCTAAACCAGAGAGATGCTACTACGATGCTACTTTTGACTTATTTACATTTAGCCCCTTACTAATCTTCCAACATTGCTCTCATTTTATGATTTGTCCACCTTTATAAATTTACAATTTATCCCAAAACTTATCCAACGTGTTTTAAGAAGCGTTCTTAAAATACAAAGTGTAAGAAGCAATTATAGCTATTGATTAGGTTTAGAAACAAGATGGCACGATCGTAATTATTCAACGTGTTTTAAGAAAACGGTTAACGATTAAAGAGCAATTCTGACAAACTACACATAAACGAATTTGAATTTTTTTATAACTAAACCGCCCAAATTATGTCATTAATTGACAGATTTATACCCTGGGAGCGTCCTGTGGTTGAGAACTCTAATATGACATATCATTTTTACATACGAAATAGACTGATGTGCTTTACAGTTACATGCAGGAAAGCTTCGGATAGCACCTAACCTGAAACAATTAACAATGTATCTCCAATGTTAACGCCTAACCTTAAACAATGTATAACTCTAATATTAAAACCTAACCTAAAACAATGTACAACTCCAATGCTAACACCTATTGTAAATATAATTCATATTTACTGGTTTGAACATAATTAATGAATAACCTAAACACTTTGTGTTTTTTTCTGTATGAACAAAACCCTACAAAAAATAGTCATTTTTTTCTCCGTTTTTTATATAGCACTATGGTATTCATTGGAAAGATAATAAAACACTTGTTAATTTGGTGTAATTTTTTCTTTAAAAAAGCTCGTAATAGAAAATTTTAATTCGTTCAATAAGATATAAATGAGATTAAAATTAAAACACGTAATATTAGTTTTAGTATTAGTAATATATTTGTAATTTAATTCGGCCAATAAGAAATAAATGAGATTTAAATTAAAAATCATAATATTAGTATTAGTATTAGTATTAGTATTAGTAATATATTCGCAAATTAGTTCGATCAACTCGGTCAATAATAAATAAATGAGCTTAAAATCGTAATATATAACATTAAATTCGGTCAATTATTATTAATGTCATTAAAAGTGATAATAAATATCATTAAAAATGAATAAATCCTATTAATTGCAAGCAAGATTAATAATAATTCGAACGAATAGTATTATAAATAATATTAAACATAATTTTATAAAGATAGATTAAACATAATTTCGTAGTAATATTAATATAAATAAATGAGATTACAAAACGTAATAAATAACATTCAAATCGGTCAATTATTATTAATGTCAATAAATAACATTAATTCAAACATACTAAAAATATATTAAAATGATTAAATCTTATTAAACATAAATTCGAAAAAAGTAATATAAATAAATGAGATTAATTTTTTTTAAAAATAACATTAAATTCTGTTAATTATTATTAATGTCAATAAATAATATTAAACATCTTATAAATAACATTAAAAATGAATAAATCTTATTAATTGCAATCAAGACTAATCATCCTTCGTAAACATAGTAATATAAATAAATGAGATTATAAGTATTAATAAATAACCTCAAAATCGTAATCTCAATAATTCAAACAAATTACATTACAAACATAAAAAATCCTAATTTAAATTTGAAAATCAATGACTTCTTGTGGTGAAACCTTAGTAACAAACAGCCTGTGCTGGATTGAACATCATTTAAAGACACAATATTCGCCAATGAAAATATCTTCTGATTGAAACAAACTAAAATCGTAATATTAGCATTAGTATTAGTTAGTATTAGTAATTAGTAATATATTCGTAATAATAGTAATAGAAAAAATTAATTGGTCAATAAGATAAAAATGGGATTAAAATTAAAAATCGTAATATTAGTTTTAGTATTAATAATATATTCATAATTTAATTCGGTCAATAATAAATAAATGAGCTTAAAAATCGTAATATATAATATTAAATTCGGTCAATTTATATTAATGTCGTTAAAAAATGAATAAATCATATTAATTATAGGCAAGACCAATAATAATTCATAAAGATAGATTAAACATAATTTTATAGTAATATTAATATAAATAAATGAGATTAAAAAAATCGTAATAAATAACATTCAATTTGGTCAATTATTATTAATGTCAATTAGTATTAGTAATATATTCGGCCAACAATACTATTTTTACGAATAGTAAAACTAAAATCGTAATACTAGTATTAGTATTAGTTAGTATTAGTAATTATTAGTACTTAGTAATATATTCGTAAAAATAATAATAGAAAATTTTAATTCGGTCAATAAGATATAAATGGGATTAAAATTAAAAATCATAATATTAGTTTTAGTATTAGTAATATATTCGTAATTTAATTTGGTCGATAAGAAATAAATGATATTAAAATTAAAAATCGTAATATTAGTATTAGTATTAATAATATATTCGTAAATTAATTCGGTCAATAATAAATAAATGAGCTTAAAAATCATAATATATAACGTTAAATTCGGTCATTATTATTAATGTCATTAAAACTAATAATAAATATCATCAAAAATGAATAAATGTTATTAATTGCAGACAAGAACAACAATAATTTGAACAAATAGTAATATAAATAATAGTAAACATAATTTCATAAAGATAGATTAAACATTATTTCGTAGTAATATTAATATAAATAAATGAGATTAAAAAATTGTAATAAATAACATTAATTCCAACATACTAAAAATACATTAAAAATGATTAAATCTTATTAAACAAAAATTCAAAAAAAGTATATAATAAAATGAGATTAAAAATTTTAATAAATAATATTAAATTCGGTCATTTATTATTAATGTCAATAAATAATATTAAACATCTTAATAAATAACATTAAAAATGAATAAATCTTATTAATTGCAATCAAGACTAATCATAATTCGTATGTGGCAACTGTAACGTCATTGCATATGATATTTTTAGATAACAGAAATTTGTTCATGGCCTTCGGCACAATCTATAAAGACACGTATAAAAAAATTAAAAAAAATCATTTTATAAAATGAAATAGGCATTTTTACACAAAAAAATAACAATCATACCAACACGGTTGACGAATGGCCATGCAAGACCTTGAAGAATTAAGAACCTTTATGATAAGACATAATAACGTTGTTGTGTTCGGATGAGATCCTGTTTTTTAAAATAAGTAAAACATAGAATGATTAAATCAGTTTATAAGGTAAATCTGATTCACTGTATATCTATCAATACCAAATTTAAAAATCGGTATTTCTAAAGAATAATCACAAATGAATAAATCGAATTGATAAAGTTTTTGAAACGATCAAATGTTAATTATCCATGTTCATTCTAAATCATCTAGATCGCATTTTATAAGAAAACCGATTAAATCTTCATTGCAAAATTTGATTAAATAGTCAAAGATTAAATAACCCGATTAAGTCAAACCATTTGATTAAACAAAGGATACGAGTAATTTATTCATAAGATTAATTTATTGATAAATGGAATATTATTTCTAAGTTTAGAATATCAACTGAAAAATCGTATACATAGGTTTCATCAAGATGATTAATAGTAAAGAATCGAGTTTGTTAACAAAAATAAGTAAAACACAATAATATTAAGCAATGTTAGAAGAATAGGGATCGATGATTACTTGAATCATTCGATATTTGTAAATGTTAACACACAAAATGAATAAATCCGTTTATTTGAATGTTGATTCCGATTGAATATGTATGTAACAGAATCGATAGAATCATTAAAATACAGACAGATTTAGACAAATGAATGAATACTTTTTAAAAAATATCAAATGAGCGAAACATTCAAATGAATACAAATCAATAAATCCGTTTCAATAACTGAATAAATCCGTTTAAAAAATATATAGAAGAATTTTCAGAAATCGTTCTTATTTGTATACCTTATACTCATCGTGAATTGATTGTTAAGGTTGAAAGAATGTTAAATCCGTTTGATTTCTTCGTAATAATGTTAAGAATAAAAAATAAGTCACAATAATAATAAGAATCAACATTAGAAGAGTAGGACGAATGATTACCTTGAATCGGTTGTGGAGAATCAACAAATGATGCAAGATGAAGAAGAAAGATTGAAAGATTTGTTAGGAAGAAAAGAAGAGTTATGTTGTGTAAAATGAAAAAAATAAATAAAAGAAAACGATTTTTTATAGATAGATTTTCGGAGCTTCATATAGGGAGTTGGATCCTAGAGGCCCTCTTTAAGGGCTCTATTCGACCCGAGGTTACTATCTATATAATAAACCAAAACCATTTTAATGACATGACACTCAAAGAGGCATTTCCCCCCTTGAGTGTGTCATGTGTCATCCCATGTATGATTGAGATATTTTAGGAAAAAAGATTTAAAAAAAAAATTGGATTTTTCTATCTCATGCTTCCTCCCATAATTTTTAAACGTCAATATCTTTTATATACGAGATTGTTTAAAGAAAAAAATTACACCAAATCAACGAGCGTTTTATTATCTTTCCAACGAGTATCATAGTGCTATATAAAAAACGGAGAAAAAAAACGACTATTTTTTGTGGGGTTTTGTTCATACATGAAAAAAACGCAAAGTGTTCAGATAAATCATTAATCATGTATAGTTAAGTCACTAATTATGTTCAAATCAGTAAATATGAATTATATTTTCAACATGCGTTAGCATTGGAGTTATACATTGTTTTAGGTTAGATATTAATATTAGAGTTATACATTGTTTAAGGTTAGACGTTAACATTAGAGATACATTTTTTAATTGTTTTAGGTTAGGTGCTACCCGAAGCTTTCCTGCATGTAACTGTAAACTGCATCATTCTATTTTATATGTAAAATTAATATGTCATATTAGATTTCTCAACCCAGGACGTTCCTAGGGTATAATCTAGTTTATTATATAGATAGAATAGATGGCTAGAGACTTGTTGAATTTTGAATTTTTGGTTAGAAAGATATCGTTGTTACTTATAATTGAAATTTAAAAATAAATCGTTAATTAAATTAAATATAAATATCACAAAATGCAAAAAAAAAAATAAAAAAAAATGATATTACATGAAAAGCTGGTAAAGAAAATCTTGGGGAATATTTCTTTGAACTTAAAGTAGAAGAGATGTCGTGTTAATACAGTGATATATATTTTTGGAAGTTGAATCATGAATGCTAAAGTAGAGAATAATCTTTTCTTATCTCACGTATTTGTTTGTAAAATGTAACTTTACCAACCAATGTAACCTTTTCTCTTGCAAATAAAACAGACACAATAATCATGATTATTTAAATTGCATGGATATTTTTTCTTAGAAATTACATTTATTAATATTTTTTAATTAATATATCTTGAGCAGCTGCAATTCAACATATATGACCCTTACAGACGAGTACGTCGTACTCGCGAATGAGATCTCACATACTTTTGTATTGCATGCGTTTGTCACTTGTCACCGGTTGTGGGGAAGGAGGCTATGGCCATGCATAAAACTATACGATGTGGGGGCCCTGTGGAAGGGGGTGTGGATAGGTGAAGTGAAGATTTCCACCGGCACGAGGGGTAAAATGTGAGAGTGAGGTGAATAGTTATGGTTTATTGTTAAACTAGATTATACCCTGGGAACCTCCCGGGGTTGAGAAATCTAATATGACATATTAATCTTACATATAAAATAGAATGATGCGCTTTATAGTTAAATGTAGGAAAGCTTCGGGTAGCACCTAACCTAAAACAATTAAAAATATATCTCCAATGTTAACGCCTAACCTTAAACAATGTATAACTCTAATATTAATATCTAACATAAAACAATGTATAACTCCAATGCTAACGCATGTTGAAAATAGAATTCATATTTACCGAAACATAATTAGTGACTTGCCTATACATGATTAATGATTTACCTGAACACTTTGTGTTTTTTCCCTGTATGAACAGAACCCTACAAAAAAATAGTCGTTTTTTTCTCCGTTTTTTATATAACACTATGGTACTCGTTCGAATAGATAATAAAACGCTCGTTAATTTGGCGTAATTTTTTTCTTTAAAAAATCTCGTATATAAAAGATATTAACGTTTAAAAATTATGGGAGGAAACATAAGAGATAAGAGAGAAAAATCCAATTTTATTTTTAATTTTTTTTTTCCTAAAATATCTCAATGCCACATGGGATGACACATGACACACTCAAAGAAGAGAATGTCTCTTTAAATGCCATGTCATTAAAATGGCTTTGGTTTATTATATGTATAGATTATGGATAAATGTGATTAGTTGTTTGATTAAAAAAAAATCTCTCTACATCACCACCACCTCGTGGTTTTTAAAGGTTGGAGGGGAATTAACATGCCTGTCGCATGTCACTCCCTATCTCCTTCACCTCACGACCACACCGTGCCGTCTAAACTCACATACAAGTTTGTAGGTTCCCTTCAGCTAATTACTTTTTTCCTTGAAAAAAAATAAATAAATAATAAACTTGGTAATAAATGTAAAATATAACGATGAATATAATCTTATAAAAATAGATGATTCGCTAGTTTATTTATGTCAAAATCATTGAATGTAAATTGTCTATAATCACATTTTCTCTTAAATAATCAATTCTTTTTTACTATAGAATTAAAACTAATCAAAAGCTATAATGAAATAGCATAATAACATTTTCCAAATGGTACATTTCTTTTCCAAACCTTTTGTTTTTTGCTTTGCACTTTCACCTTTAACCCCTTTTAATAAAAACAACCTCAATTTTTTTCTTAAAACAAATTTTCTCTATTTATTCCTAACCCCTTTTTAAAACAATAATATTATCAAACACACTTTACACACACCTCATCCTTTTACTTCCTAATAAAACATAAAACTTACAAAGATGAGTAATATTTAAGCATTGAATCCCATTTCATCAAATAACTTCTTTTGATGCAAAAAGTCACACTTTGCAAAAAGCTACCACACATAAAGGTAGTAGTATCACCATCACTTTCTATAACAAGTGACTAGTCAACACACACACTCATTTCACTCACCAAACACACACACAACGATTCCAGTCAATTCAATCCAAGATTTTGGTGGGTTTTGTTCATTACTGAATCATAATAAAACCCTTTAAATTTAAGCTTTAATCGGTCAGTTTTTCGTACGAAATTCTCTGTTCACCAACAACATGTACCCTGTTTTTCATTGGTGGAGACATTAATAGAATCTTGTTGATGCTGCTGTATTTCGTGTCGTGATCTCTGCAAGTTGGTGTTTGTTGGATGATTTTGATATTTAATGTGTTTCTGTAATTCTGTTGGTAGTTTTGTCGGACTATGTGTGTTTTTTTTTGTCGTTGTTGATGGTGTTTAGTTAAGGTCTCCTCCAACAATATTATTATTATTATTATTATTATTATTATTATTATTAATTTTTGTTATTAAACGATCTTTGAGCTTCTTCATACTGGTTGCGAAAATGGGATTTATTGGTTCAAGTCACAAAAGAAAGAAGAGGTACCCCCCCCCACTTTCTAAATTTAGTAATGTTAAATATGGGAATGATTTATTATAATTTTTATTATTATTGATGATTTTGTTTAAATTGATAGTGATCTTGGTAATAGAAGAATCCATAATAATAAGGATGATATTCTTAGTGCATCTAAACCAAAAATAGTGAGATTTTTATTTACTTACTTATTTATTTTTAATAATATTAGCATTTGTTAAAAGATTTGACAGTTTATTTGTAGAAATAATAATTTGTGACTTTGTGTTGACTGGCTATGGTGCAGGAGAGGAGATTTGAAAGCATTGAAGCTAAAAAGTCTCTAAAAGAAGAGGTTTTCTCTTTTTTCTGTGACGAATTGGATTTTAGTAATCCAAACTATGATTTGTTGGTCAATAATAACTTTTTTTTGGAAGGTGACTTTCGTTGTGAGTGACCCATTGTCACTCCGTCGGTCCGTTTTGAACTGACAGCCCGCCAAGGCTGGCCTGACGATGTTCTATCGGGCACGTGCAGGATCATTGGCCTTGGTGGCTTCCCCTGGAAACCGTACTGCCTTCACTACTGCTCGCATAATCATTATAGATTTACACTCGATTTCGCCCATAACCATCCATGTGAGCGTTATGAGCGAAATCAAGTAGGAATCCATTAGTAAATATAAAACGATTATGTGAGTGGGATTGCCCTTGGCAACGAAGTTAGAAGTGTCATTGGTCAAATTTTCAATATGGATTATTATCGGCCAATGAGTTATAGTTTGGATTAATTTTGCGTTTTCCTTTTAGAACTTCGCTTATAAATATATTTTTGTAAAATGTTTGAACATGAACTGTGACACTATGAGGGCCTTATTATAAGCTCATTTAGGCTCAAATGTGTATAAATATGTATGTAGATTGAACAACTACAGAAGCAACTTGAGGACCAACTTATAATTCGAAGCGAACTAGAGAAGGCGACGACTAGTCAACCTTTCTTTCAAGATCCTGTCGACGAAGCCTCGCTTACAAAGGTTAGGAGTTATGAATTTAGGATATATCATTTGTAAACATGATTTTGGTTGTAATATGTTTCCATTGTGTGTTTGAGTTCAGTCTTCTAAGGATCTAATTAAGGAGATATCGATACTTGAATTTGAAGTTAAGCATTTGGAGAAATATCTTCTCTCGTTGTACCGGAAAACTTTTCAGAAGAAGGAACAACCTGTACCTGCAACCGATACCAAATCAAGATTAAACTCTGCTTTAAAGGAACAACAGTTGTTGGCTGGAAACTCAGCCAATTTTATGCCAGCTCGGACATCGGTTGATAATCCACCAAAAGAGTGTTTTCCCATTTTGGAATCACAACCTATGGAAGATTCTAATGTTAATCGAAGCCATTCATCGCTTTCGTACAGAACTCCACCTCTTTACATGGCTGCTAATCAAGCTGTTGAATCATACCATTCCTTACCGTTAGGAATGCTCGAGGTAAGCCGTTAAATCTTATCATTAAGCATTTAATCGATTAGGCTTATGATCTCGGTCATAAAGTGCACGCATCAGTAGCGCATAATGCGCCGATGATGAGAATATCTTATATGTTAGTGTAATAGTGTTTAAAAGTTAACAATTTATAATGTTATCTATAAATAATTATTTAGTACTTTTTTCATAAAGATATACGTGATGTGCGCACATAAAGCATTGGCTTCTGGATCAGAACACATCTGGCGGATCTTGAACGAAAAAGCTGCTAGGGCCGGGCTCAATCTGGTAGGGCCGGACTCAATACATATAAATTTTTTTCGAAATTTTCGGTATAATTTACACTACGAAACGAAAAAACTGGGTGGACTGAGGCCCGGCCTGGCCCTAGTGAAGAATCGCCCCTGCATCAGACGCCACACTTTTTTTTTTTTTTTTTTTAACCAAGAGTTGTATGACTTAAGTAGTTTGATTTACCAGTTTGCTAAGGATGATCATTCAAGTGTTAGTTTGGCTGAGCATCTTGGAGGATGCGTAACTGATAACGTTAGAATGTCGGCGAATTGTCTTTCTGAGGAAATGATCAAGTGCATCGCGGGCATTTATGGTCAAATCGCTGATCCACCTTTGTTCAATCATGAGTTCCCTTCATCTCCAATATCATTTCCATCACCACCTAGTGATTCTTCCCCAATAGACCAGTTTAGCATGTGGAGCCCACATTGTGAAGGATCAATGGAGTACAGTGGACCCTACTTTACTACACTGGAAGTTCAAGGTTTATGCCAAAGTACTCAGAGGCTAAGTAGTGTTGAACACAAGCAACAAAATTTCAGGCAAGTGTATTGAATATTTGAATACTTTAGCTTTTTGACCCGAACCCGTATTTCTTTATCGAGTGTTTTGACCTTTCATTGCAAGCAAATCACTGTTTTTAAGTGTAAAGTAAGCCTTTTCGTTCTGCGTTTTCATTTCCATAATTTGTTCAAGTTGCTCATGAAACAATGGTTAATATTAAAGTTTTAATTACGATAGTTCAAGATGTCAGTCGATCTTTCTTTAATGCATATGGTTGGGATTATTGTGCTTTAGAAAATATAAAATCCCTAAAAATGATCATTTTACAGGTCTCTTATTGTAAAGTTAGAACACGTTGATCCTAGAAAATTGAAACACGAAGAGAAGCTGGCGTTTTGGATCAACATACACAATGCACTAGTGATGCATGTAAACTTTCCTTTACTTTTACTCTTTGTGTTATCAACTATTAACAAACTACATTTAGTTATTCGACAATTAGATTAAAGGGTAAAGTATCCCAAATATAAATAGAATTGTGTTAAATGTCGTAAAATTTCATTTTCTCAAATACAAGTTTGACTTTCTAGTCAAACGAGCATATTTGTTCCCGCTCCTATTGTTAAGTGATTGAGGTGGCTTAATATGAATCATATAACATTATCGTGATTGGTTACAGGCCTACATGGTCCATGGAACTCCTCGTGGCGCTCTCAAGAGGATATCATTAGTCCAAAAGGTTAATTTAGACATTTGATGTTTTGCGTTTCTATGAATATGACATGTGTTTAATTATTGTAATGTGACGTATATATTTTTGCATGATACAGGCTGCTTATAATATCGGTGGTCATAATCTTAGTGTTGGAGATATACAAAGTACAATACTTGGATGCAGGCTGCCTCACCCGGGACAAGTATGTTGTTTTCTTCAAATTGTGGTCATAATCTTAGGTTTTGGGTTGTATTATCTTAACCCGTTTAATAAATGGGCAGTGTTCAGATTTACCTGTTTGACCCATTTAAATAAAGGTCGACCCATCAATCCGTTCACAACCCATTTTTTACAATCCACCATGTTTTAACATGTTTATAACTTGATTACAACCCGCCGATTGTTTAGATCAATGAGTTAAAAGAGCCGTATTCGGGTTAGGGTTGATATTTTTGACTATATGGGTCATTTTAGGTTCAATGATTCAACCCGTCAACCCGACACAATTGACATCCCTAGTTTGAAGTGCCTGATTTGTTTTCAAGTACCGAAGGAAATACAAAAAAAAAAAAAAAAAAAAAAAAAAAAACAATTTTCAAGAATTAACGATTTTGGTAAAAAGAACGAACGCCGTATATACTGGTATTTTTGTACCTACATTTTTCAATAATTTTCCAAAATCGTTCATTCTTGTAAAACTATGACATCTTTTGGCAGCACTCTGCTTTAATTTTTCGCAGTTACACTTAAAAATTGTGGAGATTAAAAGGTCACACGCAAACAAGTCGCATAAGTTGTAAACTTTCTTGTGAGGTTTTTGCGGTCTTAGTTAACTATAATAAGCGGAGACTAATAATCCTTCTTCTGCATCTAGTGGTTTCAATCTTTGTTATTCCCAAGTCCGAAGTACAAGTCGAGAGATGCAAGAAAAGCTTACGCAATGAAGCGCCCACAACCTCTTGCATACTTCGCTCTTTGTTCAGGAAGCCATTCTGACCCCATGGTACACTAATTTTGAACCTTTATAAGTTCAAAGTGTTAAATGTTCAAAGTAACATTTTGCATACTTCGGTTTTGTGATTCAGGTGCGCGTATACACACCAAAGAGCATTTTCCAGGAGCTTGAGATCGCCAAAGAAGAGTACGTCCATAATAACTTCAATATACAAAAAGCGCAAAAGATTTTTCTCCCAAAACTTGTTGACCTTTATGCAAAAGAATCGGGTTTATGTCATTCTGGTTTAATGGACATGATTGAATACTCGGTGCCTGACTGTTACCAAGATAGCTTCAAGTCGATTAAGAAAGGTAAATCGTTGAAGAAATTTGAGTGGGTCCCACACGATTTCACTTTTCGCTATCTACTTTCCCCTGATTTAGGTAAGTAAAGATTGAAATATCGAATGCGGGTCATACCGAGATGATGACATAAGATTTTGAGTTTGGTATGATGAGTGTTTTTATCTTTTTTGATGATTATGTTTGGAGTTTGATATATGAGTGCCATTTTTTGTTCTCTTGCACTTCTGTAAATTTTTTAACAGTGAGAGATGAGTTTGATGAAATTTTATGTACATTGATATTATAGTTTGCAGTTTAGCAACAACATTGTTGTTGAATCAGTATGTGGTGCATAATATTATGTTTTTTTTTTTTTTTTTTTGGGCTCAAACTTTAGTAGAATTGTAAAACGTGATACTAAGACCGGGTGTAGTGGGCTGGTGAAATGGATGTGGATTGCCCTAAAAACGCCCCATCACGCTGGTATACACTGCCCATGAAGGCGTTATCTTCAAATTTTGGCTTTGGCGTGAGTATATTAACGCTCGAGTTGGGCATGGAAATTTCCTATTGGTCCAAGGTGGCTTTGGGGTAAAAATTTCACGCTCGAAGTCCAACTATGGAACCTTTTTTGTGTTCACAACCAAGTGATCAAACCATCTTGGTGGTATTTGAGACGGACAATTTCTTTTGAATCGATTAACTTATCCTATTCATGATTCGGGGTGTAAACGAGCCAAGTTATTCGTGAGCTATTTGGAAATGGATAAGTAAAAGTGTGAAACTTGGCGAGCTTGAGCCTCTAATAAAGCTCACTTAGTTAACGAGCTCAGGCTCAAGCCAAGCTTTAGCTTATTTAAGCTCTTTGGAGAACAGGCGAGCTAACATTTAAACTGTCCAGACAGTGAACTCAAGAAAATCAGTCTCGAGCCTTAAGGTTGTGCTATGAGCCAAACTCGATTTGAAGAAGTAGACACGCATCAAGCTGAGTTTGAGCTTCAGAAATTTTAATGAGCCAAGCTCGAGTATTGTCACTTGTCAAGGTAGGCTCAACGCAAAAGATAGAAAGTAGGATACTAACACCATATGTTATTCTAGGAGGTGTTGATGCGGGACAATCTGATGTGACACACTCACTCAAGAAGGATGCAAGAATGGTCAAAGCACACAAGCTGGTGTTGATGCTGGGTAATGCCATCATCAACGCTAGGAGTCTCGACAAAGGGTATGTTTGGTAAAGAGCTTTTAAGAGCTTCAAACTTTAAGCTTTTAAGAAAAAACTCATACTTAATAAAAAGCCTTGTTTGGTTGAAGGAGTTGGAAGCTTTAAGTTAGACAAAAACTCTATAGTGAAAAGCTACTAGTACTAGCTTTTAAAAAAAAGCTCTACTAGCTACAAGCTTTTAATTAGTAAATGTCTAAATGACACAAATACCCATTCTATTGTAAAAATAAAATAAAAACCTTCTTTACAAGTTTTTAATTATGCCTATTTTGGTCATTTTATACATTTTATTAAAAGCTTCAGCTAATCTGCCAAACACCAAAATATATTTAAAAAGCTTCCAGCTACCGACTTCCAGCTAACAGCTTCCAGCTACCAGCCTCCAGCTAAATTTGCCAAACATACCCTTAATAAAAAGCCTTGTTTGGTTGAAGGAGCTGGAAACTTTTAGGTTAGGGAAAAAACTTTATAGTGAAAAGCTACTAGTACTAGCGTTTAAGAAAAAACTTTACTAGCTATAAACTTTTAATTAGTAAATGACACAAATACACATTCTATTTTAAAAATAAAATAAAAACATTCTTTACAAGCTTTTAATTATGCCCATTTTTGTCATTTTATACATTTTATTAAAAGTTCCTGCTACTGTGCCAAACATCAAAATATATTTAAAAAGCTTCCAGCTACCAGCTTGCAGCTAACAGCTACCAGCAAGTATTGCCAAACACACCCAAAGAAGGGGCCAAGGCTTCCCGACACTGCGAATTGATATGGAACCGGTTAGAGACAGAAACATCAGGTTGCGACGTGTAGGGATGGAGTTGCTTGAGCGAAATATATTACATTTGACACAATATAGTTTGTGATAAAATTATAGAATTATAGTGATATAGACAGGGGCAGACTTACCATTAGGGGAGGGGTAGCGCCTGCTACCTCTCAACTTCTCATGCGTAGTGGAAATATTTCGTTTTTTTTTTTTTTTTTTGACATTTTTCGTATTACGCTACCCCGAATTGTATTTTCAGTACCCCGTAAAATATTTTTGACGTTAGTACATTACCCTTGAATTTTTTTGCTAGATCCGCCACTGTATAGATAAAAATTATTTATTTTTATTTAACTAATACTTTAATTAAGAAAACAATAAAAAAAAAATCAAAAAACTATAATGTTACATTAGGGATGAGCATTCAAGCCCGAATACCGATCCCGTCCCGTCCCGATCCCGATACCGTACCGAACCGATACCGAACCGAGGGGTTTCGGGATCGGTATCGGTATCCATATTTATGGATTTTCGGTTTCGGTATTATCGGTATCGGTACGGGATCGGTACGGTATCGGTATTTTAAGGCAAAATACCGATACCATACCGGTACCGTACCGATACCGAACCGATACCGTACCGTACCGTATGTGTTCGGTATCGGGATCGGTATTGGGTTTTTGGACTTTTCGGTATCGGTATTGTCGGGATCGGTATCGGTTCGGTACCGATCCCGTCCCGAGCTCATCCCTATGTTACATCAATGTCATAATAAACGTGAGTGCGTGACTGTGGTTAAAAGTTGGTACCAAACTTTTAACTACCATAGTACCATCCCACATTCGCACAACCCAAACCCACTACTCAATTTGTACTTCTGGTCTGGTATGGATAATATACAATATAGCCCAGCTAGTATCGATAATATACAGTTTTGCCCAGTTAGTATGGATAATAGGGGTGAAGTTTCTGTACAAAGTGTATTTTTTATAAAAAGTGTGATGAGTTTATATAGGCATTGTGTTTTAAATTTTATGCATAATGTTTATATTCATTTGACATAGTATTATATAGAAAAACACAAAACTTAACAATTTAAAGCACTAATTAATGTATTCTCGACATACAATCTAAAACACCATGCGAAGAAAGTAATCAATGTGTTTTAAATTCATGTCTAGATTACATTTGATTGTATGTTAAATTGTACAATGCAAAAGGATTCGAAAACATCATAGCCAAAATTTAAAACACAATGACTACATAGAATTTTCACACTTTGTACGAAAAATGTCTTTTGTACATTAACATATACCTGGATAATAGTACAATTAACGCTTATAAAAAGTCGAGCTAATTTAGTACGAGTAACACGATGTGACGCTCCTATAAATTAGTTCATTTTCTTATATATTAGTATTTAAGTGTTTGATACTTTATTATTTATAGACTTGTTTTTTTAGTAATTTGCTAAAAACAAGCATCCAAACCATCAACACTTAAAAAAAAAGTCAACTTCTTCTCAAAAAAAAAAAAGTCAACTCATCGAATATGGGCTTGAGTTGGAGGCAAGCTGTATACGAGCTTAATTTGTGGCTTTATTGAAAATATCATATCGAGTTGGATTGCATTATTATTGGGTCGAGCATGAGTTGGTGCTGACCCAACTCGAATTAGCTCGTTGAACAATCTGCGCTCACTTCACCTAGCTTACATTTTATTTTTCATTTTATCTAATATTTCTTTTAAAATTTAGAGTTCATCGTAATTAGATCTGGCGATTTCAACCCATCTAATTGAGTTTGGGTTGTTTTTGGTTTAAAATTTGACCTTGTAGGTTAAAATGGGTTTAGTATAATTTTCAAGGGATAGGTAAGTTTAATTGTAGGAAATAAGTAAGTGGGTCAGGATGGGTATGTCAAAAAAAAAAAAAAAAAAAAAAAACAAATAGGTCAGGATGGGTATTTTTAGATAACCATATACAAATCTAAATTAAAACTCACCCAAGTTGATGCCTCATAGAAATCAATGTCAATAAAAACAAAAAATTATATCTTTCGCATTTGTTGATCACCCCAGTCGGGTCGAAACCGTTCGTGTCGATAACAGACGACAATGTCGAAACAACACGGGTCGTTAACGAGACCGATCTCATCGAAACGGTTCAAGTCGTTTGCGGTTTGATCGAGTGCAAACGGTCTGGGTTGTTGAGTAGCCCGTTCGGGTCAAAATGGTCCGGTCGTTGACGGGCCCGGTCAGGTCGAAACGGTCCGTGTTGCTAACGGGATCGGTCAGGTCGAAACGGTCCGGGTGGCTACCGGGGCCGGCCGGGTCGAAACGGTCCGGGTCACTACGGGACGGGTCAAGTTGAAACGGTCTGGGTCGTTACCGGGCCCGTCGGGTGGAAACGGTCCGGGTCGCTACTAGGCCCGACCGGGTCGAAACGGTCCGGGTCGCTACGAGACGGGTCAGGTTGAAACGGTCTAGGTCGTTACCGGGCCCGGTCGGGTCGAAACGGTCCGGGTCGCTACGGGACGGGTCAAGTCGAAATGGTCTGTGTCGTTACCGGGCCCGGTCGGGTCGAAACGGTCCAGGTCGCTACTGGGCTCGGCCGGGTCTAAACGGTCCGAGTCGCTAGGGGATGCGTCAAGTTGAAACGGTCTGGGTCGTTACCGGCCCGGCCGGGTCGCTACCGGGCCCGGCCGGAGTCGAAACAGTCTGGGTCGCTATGGGACGGTCAAGTTGAAACTCTAGGTCGCTACCGGGCCTGGCCGGGTCGAAACGGTCTGGGTCGCTACGAGACGGGTCAGGTTGAAATGGTCTGGGTCGTTACCGGCCCGGTCGCTACCGGGCCCGGCCGGAGTCGAAACAGTCCGGGTCGCTACAGGACTGTCACGTTGAAACGGTCTGGGGCGTTACCGCACCCGGTCGGGTCAAAACGGGACGGGTCAGGTTGAAACAATTTGGGTCGTTATCGGGCCCGATGGAGTCGAAACGATTCCGGTCGCTAACGGGCCCAGCCGGGTCGAAACAGTCCTGGTCGCTAACGGGACTGGTCAGGTCGAAACAGTCCGGGTTGTTAACCAACCCGATAGGGTTGAATCGGTCCGGTTTAAAACGAAATATTTCGGATCCCTTAAAATTTTATTTTTAAGTTTATTTTTTTAAAATTTGTTTTTTTTTTTTCCTTTTTTTACTTTTTAAATTTTTAACTTTTTATTGTTATTTTATTTTTTAAAATTTTTTTTAATCTATTTTGATGTGAACCTATCCTAATCCAAACCATCCAGACCCAAACCCATCCTGACCTAACCCATCCTAACCTATTTTTTTTAATTTACCCATCTTGATCTAAACCCATCCTAACCCAAACCTATCCTGACCCATCAACCAATCCAACCAAAACTAACCATTTTGCCACCCCTAATCATAATCATCATTCAACAACTTTTGTCATGCATGGATGCATGCAAGGGGGAAGGATATAAGAGGTCAGGGGGTGCCCGATCCCCTTTGTTTGGTTTTTTTTTTTTTTTTTTTTTTTTTGCTTAGCAGTGTAAATTTACTAGTATTCTGCCTGAAATTTTAATACGTATTGAGTCTGGCCCCCTAATTTAAAAGTCTCTTGACTATCAGGACTTTTGACCCCTCCGAAAACTTTGTTCAAGCTTCTCCACTGGATGCATGGCTAAAGTAGGGAATTAACTGCTTATTGTGCTAAGACCATCCGTAGTCGAGCGCGAATTAGGGCCTTAAAACTAAATTAGCGCCCCCAATACGGGGGGGGGGGGGGGGAATGGTTGGGGGCCTTAAAGAGTTAGCGCTGGGCATAGAAATCAAAGCCCCAATCAGGGCTTGCCACCTACTACATCATCACTCATCAGACCATCTCTCGTCTTATTATTATTTTTTATTTTTTTAAATTAAAAAATAAAATAAAATAATGATGGGGGGCCTTAAATTTAAAGCCCTCCACTACACTCAATTTCATTTTAAGGCGTCATGCTGACTCATATGTTATGTGTTCCAATCATTGAAGGGCCTTAAATTTAAAGCCGTAGAAAAAGTATTTTTTTTTTTTTTTTTTTGTCACCAATAAAATTATTGGTACACTAATGACTATAATATTTAAAAAATATAAGCTATACCGGTATCCAAATAGTATCAATTGTAGAAAAGTTTGTTAGCCCCCAAAACTAATGTAAAGGAATATAAAGATACATTTTTATAGTTTGTCACGGCTCACCAGTAAGACTACACGGTGTAGTGGGTAAGTTTAAGAGTAAGGAAGCAAAGCCTATCTCGTAGGCCACATGTAGACCTTGGGGGCTTTGCCCTTCACATCGTAATGGAAATGAGTGGGAAAGGCAAGGGGACAAGGGAAAAGGGGCTAAAAAAGTCAAGTGGGTGAAGAGGAGGAAGGGGGTTACACCCATGGAGATTTTCACGGAGAAAGGGGCAACGCCGTCATGAAGATGAGGCGGGTGGTGTGGTCTCCACGCCCCCACTCCGTGGAGTCTAAAGACAACCATTGCGACGACTTTGATTTTCACTTTCTACCGATTAACAACACTGTTTTGTCCCTCCCATCATCTCCAAGCTTAGAGCATCGGGGGGCCTTTAACTTAATAGGAAAAGAAAAAACATGCACCACACCACCAATTATTTCTCCTACCACTCCTCAATTCTGGAATCAGCCTCTTTATTCTTGGGGGTAGAGATAAGGCTGTCTACATCTTACCCTCCTCAGACCCTACCTTAGCTTTGCTATAAGTGAGATTAACTGAGTATGATGATGACTCCTCAATCACATATATGTTTTTATAAACACCTCACAAACAATTTTACATTGGGAATGCACGAATAGGGTGTTATTGAATCAAACTATATTAATTAACGCATAAACGAAGATATTATTGCATATAACATTCATACCAATCTATAGTTTTATATTTTTTTAACTAAAAAAACTACAATGGTTACATCTCTACACAAACATATACTTTATATAGGGTGTGGTTTGGTTTTCAACTTTTAGGTTGTGAACCAATAATGGTGCAACTCTACTAAACTTCGATTTGAAGTGCCGAACAAGCTTTGGCAGCTAATGAACATAGCTCTTGCAAAGATAAAGGGTGGTTTGAGTTTGAGAGTGGCATGAGGAAATATATTTGACCCATTTGGAGCTCTTCATTGCCGGGCATTTGCGGCACGTGACACCCTACATACATAGTGTCACTGCTGCATAGGAAGGCGGCAGGGTGGCGGGAGAGGACGTGGCTTGCCATGATTGGCTGCCAAAATTCTTGCAGCCGCCCGTCACCGGAGTTGATCACCTTAACCGTTGATGAACAATTGCCCATGAGTCTTCTTTGTTTAGTGGTGCAAAGACAAGATGCACATAAGCCCATTATTGTTTGAATTATGCTTGGTTTATTTTTAATGAACATGACTTATAGGTAATAATGAAAGGTTAGAAAACCTAAAGTGATTGGTTCTATTTGATACTCACACGTCACATTTATGAAGAGACTCGAACTTGTTTCTTTAGAATTAATTGGTTTGATTGATACCGACACAAATGTTACTTTAAGAATCCTTAAAGAGTTAAATACTGACCTAAAAGTTAATTAGCTTATAGTCTAATGCCTACACGCTTCAGTGGATAACATGAATCCTCAAGAAACACGTGGTTTTTTATTAGAAATTATTTGGTTTAGTGAATACCCGTTCAACTATTACTCTAAAATCATGGCTTCGATGGTTATGCATACACATATTTATAAAACTCATACAAAGCGGTGAAAGTCGAAACAAAGGGGATCAAAAGGGTCCATGGAGCCCCCGATCACTGTTATCTGTTAGATTTTTTTTATATAATACTAGCTGATTACCCCGGGAGGGTCCCGGGGTTGAAAAATCTAATTTTATGTGATAACCTATTGCAAATGGCTCAAGTTAACTAACCACAAAATCTCTCAATCATTGCATATTCATAGTATTCTAATCAGTAATAACTCATATTCCCTAATCTAAAACCTAATCAGGTAAAAATCTAAAGAATCACTTATGTAAGCTGCAACTATTTAAAAACTCATCACATCTCTCTAATTTCTCGCATTCTAATGGGTCTTATAATTCCTAACCTAATCAACTAAACAAACACTTAAGTTGAAAGTTGTAACCATTGCATCTCATTATGCCACGTGGCATAATCAAGATATGGTTGAGACCACCATTGAACGCTACGTCAGCAACTATCAATTCTTTCCGGGAGCGTCCCGGGGTTGAAAAATATAACTATTCTAATAATACTAATACTAATAGTAATAATTATTACTCTTGTAATTAAATAAATAAAAAAATAACATTGCTATAAGCTGACACCATGTGTTGCAGTGTTACGCGATTCTTTCTCCTAGCTTCTCTTGATGAAGTATACCTAGTAAAATTCCAATGATAACATAGCGATTGGGTTGATTTTCAACATTGTAGATAAGAACCTGGTTTAAAAGAAAAAACATGATTAATGTTACGCGATTCTTTCTCCTAGCTTCTCTTGATGAAGTATACCTAGTAAAATTCCAATGATAACATAGCGATTGGGTTGATTTTCAACATTGTAGATAAGAACCTGGTTTAAAAGAAAAAACATGATTAATGAATAACATGAACACTTTGTGTGTTTTTTTTCCTGTATGAACGAAAACCCCACAAAAAATAGTCGATTTTTTCTCCGTTTTTTATATAGCAATATGGTACTCGTTGGAAAGATAATAAAACGCTCGTTAATTTGGTGTAATTTTTTTCTTTAAAAAATCCCGTATATAAAAGATATAAACGTTTAAAAATTATGGGAGGAAATATGAGAGAAAAAATTTTAAATTTATTTTTAAATTCTTTTTTCCTAAAATAATTCAATTTAATTAAAAAAGAAAATAATTCAAAAACACCAAAAACTCTACATTATGATGCCACGTGGCACTTTCAAGGGAAGGTTGAGGCCTTCATTGCACGCCACGTCAGCATATACGTTTTCTTTTATATATATAGATAGATACTAGGTTAGAACCCCGCGTGCACATGCGGTACATGTCCATGTCAAATGAAAAAAATTCTATAAAGATTGTAGTATGCAAATGTTATTTATTGAAAGTTACGTAATACAATTCGAATGAATTTTGGTTGATTGTATATTATCATAAAAAAGTTTAATGTTACCCAATAACATATATATGAATCAACAAATGTTTGATTTGACGTGATTTAAAAACAAATAATGAAATGAATAAACATATATTTATTGTAACGACATGCAAATGAAGATTAAATTCAAAGTAAATAAATGTAGTTTAACAAATCATACAACCCAAAAATTATAAAAAAATAAACAATTTATGCAAAATATGATCGCATACTTATTCACAAACTTCAAAATATTTTTTTATAGACAACATTTGCTATTTATTATGCCCGCGCGTTGCCGCGGGTATGTATTTTTATTCACATTTTAAATTGCCAAAACTTTATACACCATACTGTCATTTATCCAATCCGATCCGTGCTTGATTTTTATTTGCAACATTTAGTTACACACATGAACCAAAGAGCCTTTAGCCTACTGGTTACAAAGTGTTAAATAAGGCTTAGCCTTTTCTTGTGGTGATAATTCAAATTCCATTGGTAACAAAAAGTTAATCCATTAAAAAAAAGTTACATGAATTAATCTATTACTTGGTAATGGTTCTATGTAACAAAAAGTTAATACATGAATTAAATGTATTGAATGGTGCAATTGATTTGTATTAGTGACTTGTACATAAGGGCATAGATGGAAGAAAATGGTAAAAGTTAGAGATTTATGCATGAGACCTTTTGTATGCCATCTTAAAATAATGGTGAAATTACCTTCTTACCCATCTCTCCTCCTTAATGATGCAATTGATGATTTGTATTAGTGACTTGTACATAAGGGCATAGATGGAAGAAAATGGTAAAAGTTAGAGATTTATGCATGAGACCTTTTGTATGCTATCTTAAAATAATGGTGAAATTACCTTCTTACCCATCTCTCCTCCTTAATAAGGTAGTAGAGAAGTAGAGATTAACGTTGTCATCTTTACCCAATATTAGTATCTTCAGGTCATCTCTACTTTTGTCACTTGGAAGCGACATAAAACTGCCCATGTGTAAAAACAGGATCTTTCAAATACAAACCTACCCTAAATAGGTGTCCTTGACTCTTATTTATTGTCATTGCGAAACATAAAGTAAGAGAGAATTGTCTTCTGTTAAATCTGAAAGGAATCTTCTTATCAGATGGGGACAGCCTAATTCTTTGGATAAAAGTTCGCATTCCAATGTTACTCCCTGAATTATTTTAGCTTCTATAACACGGTTTGACATGGCAAGACGATTTGAAACTTGTGGCTTTGAAAAGATTTTATGTCCACTTACATGATCCCTGAACCATTTGAATAACAAAACAGTGAAATTTGTCAAAAACAACTCTAGTGAGGAAAAGAAAGACATTTGGCATTATAACTGTATTATCATCAAGAATTTAAGGTAAATATATCTAGAAGACCCTGAACTGTTTTGACGGTTTGACTCATAACCAATGACCTAAAAATCAAGCTAAAACCACGGTGAAAAATCAATACTAAATTAGATTAAAAATGTTAATAAGTAACCTCAAAATTGTAATCAATAATTCAAATCAATTAAATTGGGTCAATAATATTAAAAATAATAGAAAAATTAAATTGGGTCAATAATATTAAAAATAAATTTGTAAAAATAGTAATATAAATAAATGAGACTAAAAATGTTAATAAGTAAACTCAAAATTGTAATCAATAATTCAAAACAATTACATTAAAAACATCCACATTTGAAATTAACTTACCAATTATCGACAAATTATTATTGACATCTTAAAATTAGCATATTACTATTGAAATGATTTTGATGATTATGTTTTAATGAGATCTGATTACATAAAAGTCATAATATAAAAAATTAAATTCGATCAATAATATTAAACGTAAATTCATAAAATTAGTAATATATAAATGAGATTAAATTTTTTACTAAATAACATTAAATTCTTACAATTATTATTATTGTCAATAAATAACATTAAAACTCTTAATAAATAACATTAAAAATGAATAAATCCTTTTAATTGCAATCAAGACAAATCGGAATTCGTAAAAATAGTAATATAAATAAATGAGTTTAAAAATCTTAATAACTAACTTTAAAATCGTAATCAATAATTCAAATCAATTACATAAAAAACATCCGCGTTTCAAATTGACCAACAATTATCGACAAATTATTATAGACATCTTAAAATTAGCATATTACTATTGAAATGATTTTGATGATTATCTTTTAATAAAAATTGATTAAACGAAAGTCATAATATAAAAAATTAAATTCGGTCAATAATTTTAAACATAAATTTGAAAATTAGAAATATACATAAATGAGATTAAATTTTTTTTACTAAATAACATTAAAACTCTTAATAAATAACATTAAAACGTGTTCGAAAAAAAACGAGTTCGAAAAAAAACGTGTTCGAAAAAAAAACGTGTTCGAAAAAAAATGTGTTTGAAAAAAACAAGTTCGAAAAAAACGTGTTCGAAAAAAACGTGTTCAACAAAAAACGTGTTCGAAAAAAAACGTGTTCGAAAAAACGTTTTTGAATTTTATTTTTTTATAATTTTCCATTAATTGCCATTTTGGCCCCTGAGGACATAAAGGATGAAATTGCCCCTAAGACTTAATTGACTTTCAAATCTTAGTTAAAAACTCAGTTAAATATGGACCATTTTGGCAATTTTCGATCTGTGAGGGGTGATTTTGGCAAAAAAAAAAAATAATTTTGTGACCAAATAAGCAATTTGGGTCAAACCTCAGAGGCCATTTTGGTAATTAACTCGTTTAAATATAATTTCTAGAATTGTTTTAAAAAAAACGTATGCATAACTAATAAAATAGGATTATTCTTTAGTTTATCACAATTCGTTTGATAAATCTCAACAAAAGTTCAAAGAATTTTATATCATTTACACTACATAGATAATCCTTACCTAACAATTCAAAAATTAATCCTCTTTTTTAACGAAAACTTAAGGCTAGGGGTGTTCATCGAATCAAATAACGAATGTTTGAATTATTCGAATCAATTTTCTCAAATAATTTATTTTTTTTACTGAATTTGTATTTGATTCGAATTCGATTAAAAGCTGACCAATTCAATTCGAATTCGTATTTGAATAAAAAACTCAATTCGAATTCGATTCGAATTCGTATAAGAAACTCGAATTCGAAGCGAATTCGAATAAATTCGTTTAAGGTTAAAACTTAAGTTATGGGCTTTAGTTAGGCTTGGGCATGGTAATGGGCTAATTTATGACTTGGCTTAAATTTATAACTTAACCCAAGTTCTAAAGCTATATATGTGTATATAATTATATATTTTAAATATAAATAAATATGTACTATTTTTATTCGAATTTCGAATCGAATCGAATTTAAAATCATAAATTCGTATTCGATTCGTATTCAAGTTACTGAACTCGAATTGAATCGAATTTTTGATAATCAAATCGAATCAAGTCGAATTTCGAGTTTTTCGAATTCGAATCGAATTCTGAACACCCCTGCTTAAGGCCAAGTTTTTCTTTTCTTTTGTTTTTTTATCCATTGACTTTTTTTTTTTAATTTGAAAAGCCAAACATATATTTATTATTTAATTAACTTTCTAAACCAAATAGAACTCTAATGCCTACCTTATAAATGCATTCTTGATGCCACTTAGTATAGCCCAGTGATAGAGAGGAAATCTTTTTTGGGTGAGATGAAGAGTTCAACTCTAAGGGTGTTAAAAATGTGTAAAAAGATCTAAAAGGTGTAAAGAAATGAGTGTAAGAAATTAGCTGTTAAAAAAATGCATTCTTGATACCTCTCCAATTTAAGACATTCATCTCCCTCTCTTAAATACTAAAATTTCCAACCATCATTCTCTTTCCTAGCTAGTTTTGAGTTTTCCAAGTAAGTATCGTAATTTACACATTATTGTTTTCCTTAGCGTTTTTCTATCACTTATTCTCTATTAAAATTAGCTTGGTTACGCTTTTAAAACCTGTAGCATAATATTTATAAACCTATTTTAACTTATTTTGAACAAAAACAAATTTTAAAATATTCAAAGGGACATAAGTGCAACCCTTGATTTGGACAACATGCTAAACCTAAAAAGCACCATCACCTAATTTTTACAACACTTTTTAAAACAAACTCAGATACCATGATCAAGATCGTCAAATTCTCGTTTCAATGGTATATTATATGTCGAGAAACTCATCCGTTTTGATCCTTAACGAGCCCAAACAAAACAGGGGGTTCAAATCTGGACGTGCTGTTTTGTTTCACGTTTTGACCTATTTCTACGGCTCAAACGAAAAATTTTCTAAACGAAAGTTTTTCAAAATACTTTGATTTAACTTACTGTAAATTTTCAGAATTTTTAGAGTTCATTTGATATTTTTAAAACATAATTTGAAATAGTTGCCGCAATCTATCCAAAACATGATTTTAACAAATCTAACCTAACACTCCATATGTTATTCTTTCGATTATCGTAACTATATAAGAACTCTAGACCCTCATATGACCCTAAAACAACACTTCTTATTACTTTAGGGCATTATTATTAATTGTTTGCACGCTCAAGAACACGCACGAACTCATGAATGACCTAAGGTGAGTTTACATATCCCCATTGTTTACTATTTTTAATGTTTTTGGGGTGAAACATGTTTGAAACTTGTGCAATTACATTTTCGCATAAAACTATAAATTCATACACTTGTGAACTTGTTGTGGTTTATAGTACGCCTCAGTACATTCATTAACTTTGATCAACCCGCCTACGTAGATTATAGCTCTATAGGCCTGACAAGCCCGTCCCCCGCATAAATTTAGGGACAATCGAAACAGTAACAATATTTAACTAACTTGCGAGTTTGGTCTCAATCAACACAAGGGTTGATTGTACAAAACTTGACTTTTGCAACCATAAGATCATGTTCACGCATATCTTCAATTAATTCATGTCACACTAGTTGCTACATGAATACAAACTATTTTTAGTTGACCCCATCCATTTTCCAAACTCAACATATTTTAGGTCGTGTTGTTACTCAAAGATTAGAGTTTTGCATTGCATATGGACCACATAGGAGCTTAAAGATTTAGTTCAAAGTTGATTAAAACTTTGTCGTATTTGAAACTATTTGATTGTTATTTTGTAAGTTTGATTTGGAAGTTTAGATAAATAAGTTTGGATTGCTAAGAACAAGTTACATTCGTGTAGATACATTGTGGTAAAAGCAGTTGGCAACAATCCATATGAATATTTCCACTTAAATGACAAAATCTTGTAATACTTAACTAAGAAATTTAAAGAAATTGAATTCAAATCTCCATTGAATTTCTAATTTTATGAACTTATCAAGAGTTAAAAGGATGTTTTGTTGTACCAACTAGCAAGGAGTGGGTTCTCGTCCTGTCACCCTTGGTGGACATCAGTGCGAGAATTTAGTAATAGGTTTACTGGGCTTGGTTTAAAAACGCGCGAGGCGCTCCGAGGCGTTTTGGGTCCAAAATCCGAAGCGCGGGGCTTAAAGCGCGAGGCGAGAGCTTCACGTATAGCATTAAAAAAATTATAAAAAAATATTTATATATGTCAATATGACATTTTCTACATGTTAATCAATCATGAGCACAAAAACATGATTATAAAACACACTTGAACACTTAAAAAGCATATTCAAAACATAAAAACGACGAGGCACTACTGTAGCGGGCCAAATAAAGCACTTTAAAAGGTTTTTTTGGCTGAGGCGCTACTGTAGCGCTACTGTAGCGCGCGCCTCAAGCGCCCGAGGCGGCGCTTCATGTAGTTCAGCGCTTTTTGGCAAAAAAGGCGTTTTTCTTGGAGCCTCGCGCCTCAAACGCTTAAAGCGCGCCTCAGGCGCGCTTTTTTAAACCAAGTTACTGGGTGTCTCAGTTTGTCGTTCTAAAAAGCGTTGTTTTGTTAAAATAAACAATTGCTCTACATTCTCATAGCGCATTTTGTTAATCGTCACATGCTGCCAGTTCCTCGACAACCAGTATTGATAACATCAAACACGCACGACATACAGTTTCAACAAAAGAGGCATGTCACTTGAGCAAAGCATATATCAACTGATGACAAATGTTATGGGGCAAATTTATAAAATGTAATAGCAGAAATATACTTTTCCTAAACTCAAACATAACATAACTTCAAGAAAATTAAACTGGCCCATGAATTTTGTCATTAAAACACACTTTTGTTCCATAGAGACTCAACTCATCATAGCTGCAAAACAAGATCAATCAAGATGATCAGTCAACAATACTCTCAGCTCATACATTTCAACCATTCACTCATCAATCAACCAAAATTTTGTTAAATATAACTTTGTTTTTCAAGGATTCGATATTATTCTACATTGGTGTTTTATGATTCATCATTCACTTGAGAGTTGATTCAGTTCTGAGGTCTGAGTTTTTTGGTAGTATAAATTTTACAAAATTATGTTGTGATATCTTGCAGTTTCCTAGCTTCGTGAATCGACAATTAGCCAAAAAAATAACCTTCCTTATTTATGAAAGACACGATTTTTTGATAATCATACGAGTCCTTAAACCTACATCATTCACACAGCCTCCATGTCAAAAACAACATTCCAAACTTTAAACTACCCTGACATTCCTAAGCATTACACCTTCCCTACAAGTTAGAGCATCGATTGGCAACCAACTAATGCTTTAAGCAATTTAATATGTTAAACATGAGCTACACAACAATTATTAACTTTTTCTTTCCTTTGGTAAGATAAGAACCAGTTACCAAAACAGTCCAACTAACACCATGTTAACCTATGTTGTCAAAAGCCCTTTCAGGCGCGCAGCTAGAACATCAGGGAAGGCACAGGTAAAACACCTTGCTGCCATCCAGACGCTCCGGTGACCTTCAAGCGAGATTGCAGCCAGATTTTGGTAAGAATCTGGCCAATCTCTAGAAAATTCCAGAAAATTTCTGCAATTTGTGGCAAAGTGTTTTGAAACATCCAAAAATGGTCTGGAACCAGCCTAAAACATATCTAAAACGCCAAAAAAGTATGTTTTGCCTATGCACCCAGCTTATCTCAGGCCCTTTCTTTTTAAGCACCTTGCGCCTTTGACAACTATGCTGTTAACCAATGAAACCACTTAATGCAGCTCACATCATAGTTGTCAAAGGCGTAAAGCGCACTCAAGGCGCTTTGGTACTGCCTCTCGCCTAGGCGAGAAGCGCAAATAAAGCGTGGGCCTGAGAAAAAAAAAGCGCAAATTAAAAAAAAGGGTAAAAACACCAAAAACACTAAAAAATAACACTTTAAGCAATAAAGATCAATATAATAAAGTAGCACCAAGATTAAAAACCACGAAAATATCAAAATAACAAGATGTTCAGGCTTGAAAACCAAAAAAAAGTTCAAAATGTAAAAAATAATAAAACTTCTCTGCTGAATAATGATTCTCTGCTGTGTTTGTGACTTTGATTGTACATGGGGCATAGGGTTAGAGGTTGTTTATATAGATTAGAATGCATAACCAAAAATAGAAGATATGATTAGGCAATAAAATGGTAAAGGATATTAATAGTTTTAAAAAATCAGCTATAAAATGGTAAAGGATAAAAGTTTTTTTTTTTAAAAAATCATTGCTTAATTTAGCTAGGTGGGAAAAGCGACCCAGGGTCGCTTCTAGGAATTCTGTCGCCTAGGCGCCCTGGGCGACCGCTTTTAACAACTGTGGCTCACATTAGACCCTTGCAAGAGGGAATCAGCTGCACCACCTGGTTTTAAAAAGCGCGAGGTGATAGAGTCCAGAACCAGGCATGGGGCAGAAACGCGCACCGCTTTTTGTACATGAGGCACATTTTATTCATAAGTTTTTTTTTTTATATTTCTTGTGGTTTTTAGTAGGCCTGTAAATGAATCGAACGAACACGAACATGAACACATAATCGAACACATGTTTGTGTTCGTGTTCGTTCATCAAGAAATTTGCCATGTTCGTGTTCGTTTATGATCGTTCTTAAACCTAAACGAACAGTTCATGAACGGACATAAGCGGACGTTCACGAACATAATAAATGTAAACGATTTTGTATTCCTAAAAAACCCAATCACTAATTGGTTATATTTATGCAACCCATTTATGTGTATATTTATTTAAATATAACTACTTATATAATTAATAAAATTTAAACGAACATAAATGAACGAACATAAATAAATGAACACAAGGTTCGTTCATGTTCATTCATTTAATTAAACAAACAAACTTTTTATTCGTGTTTGTTCGCTTATTAAATAAACAAACTTCCCGCCAAACAAGTTCACGAACAGTTCATGAACGTTTAGTTACAAGCCTAGTTTTTAGCATCCGCTACCGAAAGTTCAGCCATTATTAAGCTTTACATATGATTTAACATATGCAAAACACATATGCAAAATTTAAAAACCTATATGTAAAACATCCTAATAGACAAAACCTTTCCCGTACAAGAAGCATGCCTTATGCCACCTTCTCATGCCCTTTTTCGTAACCTCAAGTGCGCCTTTTGCACAGCACAACATAGCCTCACCTATTCAAAATCAACGAAGCCCGCGTCTAACCGCTCTTTCTAAAACCAAGGCACCACCCTTTAAAGATTCATTACTAACTAATTTTATATAAATGCTCTTAGAAACCCTCTCTCTATCCATTCTAATATCAATAAAACTAACCATTAATAAACAATCATTCACACATAACATAACCCACAAGCAATTAAATAAGGGCTATTAAATGATTACCTCTAGATATCAAGAACAAGCTCGTCTTTGCTGTCAGACAAGTAATGAAGAACATACGGGGCGACCCGAATAGCGGCGACCCATGCCCCGAATAAGGCGACATGAACACGAAGCTGCTTCAGAGCAGCTTCTTTGTCGGGTTTTCGCATGAACATTCCTGGAAACATCTTCGGTATGATCTGGATTGTTTTTGTTTTCTCAGATTGTTGTGGTTTTAGCAAAAACCCTAGCTTCTGTTTGTTCCTTCGATCCCTATCATATTTATATGGAAATAAATAAGCCCACATGAAGTTTGATTAATTAGGCCCATTGGCCCATTTATTATTACTACTAGGGTGTACGCGCGATGAAACGGGAATACAAACATTTCTAAGGGTGTATATAGTTCGGTTCAGTTCGATTATTAGCATCAACTGAAACTAAAACCAAAGTCATAAGTTAATTGATCTTATTAAACAAGGAAAATTGGATTTTAATAATCTCACCTTTGTGTTGTTGGCCAATAATAATCCCACCTAAGTTTATTCTTCCCACCAGTCCCACCTTTTAATTTATTTTTTCTCATTGCACCCGTCGTTAAGTCACACTAACGTCGTTAGCTGAAACTCACAATTCTAAGCGATTGTTCACCAGATCTGAAAGGGGGAATCGAGACGATGATATTGGTATGTTCAATTGCAGAAACAAGCATGGTTTGTGGAAGGCGGTTTCGGAGACGGAGAACTGAAGAAGGTTGGCGTCGGGTTAAGGTTTTCAGAGTGAGGTACTGTGAGTTGTGGGTGGAGCAGGTGGTGGTTCTAGGTCAGTGTAGAGTTCGGAGGTTGGTGATGGTGGCTGAATTGGTGGGTGAGATGGTGATGACAATGGTAGATTGGTAGGTGTGGTTTGCAGTAAATGTTTACCTTCTTTCAGTCTTTCTATTTTATTGTTTTTTATTATTTTGTGAAGCTTTAAACATCCCTTTAAAAGGGAAAATGGCCAAAATAGCCCGTTGACCGGGCGTTTTGCACAAATAGCCCTCTCCACCCTCTTTGGAGAGAGGGGAGACTGTGACATCCGTCACCCTCGTCTTCTATCTAATTGACAATAACAGTCCCTCAAATATTTCCATTATAGTCCCACAAGTTTCGTCGTTTTCAAAATTTATTTTAGAGCGAACTAAAATTTCATCATTTATACGTATTATGGATCGGGTATAAGTTTAAATCAAATGCGTATGTTGAAACGTCATCCGGAATGGATATTATAAAAATTTCAAGCTTTATAAAAGTTTAGAGAGTTAAAAAGTTAAATATAGTTAACTTGGTTAAGTTTTATAAAGGAGAAACTAACTAAAATATAATTAAACTAACTTGGTTATAGTCGAGGGACCTAAAGTGTCAAAGTGTAAAAGTTTCAAAAATCAAAAATTGTTTTCTTCCTGCTCACGTTTTTTTTTTCCGGCACATACTATTTCCAGCCAACGAATTTTCCGGCGAAGCATTTATTTGATTTTAATTGATCGTTGTTACTTTCTAAACGTCCCTCTATCATTCTAAACCAGTTACATGATAATTATTGAGCATTAACGAGTCATAAACGTGAGTTTAATCAAGTAATTATTGGGTTTTTTTATGTTATAACCGGCCGGATTTTTAAAGACTCTTCAAAACGTTCGCATCTCATTACGATTATATAAATTTGTTGTTCCTCAATCCTCTGTGACCTTTAAACACTTCAAATCCGTAACAAAACGTGAGCAATCAGGACAGAAGGCTCATTATTTAAAAGCTCTAAACTCGGTTATGGATTTCGAACGTGTTCGGGCCGAAAACGCATTGTAAGTGTTAATTCTTGATGCCGTTTTGATTTATAATCGTCTCTGAATCAAAGCCCCTTATTACATATCGTTAAACGTGTCTGATTCGGGTTCATTGAATTTGGCTATAGGGTTAGGGTTTATGTGAGAATTTGGGGAAGAAGATGATGTTTTTGTTATTATATAAATACAATTTTTGTTTAAACTTTATAACATGTGAGGCTTGTGATGTAGTGGTTTGGTATGCTTGTTTGTGTATGAAAGGTCCCAAGATCGATTCCTGCTGGCCATGGATCCTCTCAAATTTTTTGGTTTTTCTTTTAAAAAGTCATTTTCTTATTTTTTTTATTTATATGTATATATAATATATTTAACTTAGAATATTCATAATAAATTCATTTTTGCTCCAAAAATTATAAAAATTTAGGAGTAACATCTTGACACTATAAAGAAGATTACCACACTTTTATTTTCTGAAAAATGTCTTATTTTTATATTTTTATTGAATTTATTTGTTTTAATAGTATTTAATTGATTAAAAATTCATTTTTAATGATTTTAATCTCAAACTTTTTGAGTAATTATTTCTAATCATCATGAACTTAATTAAAAATTATTGGTTCAGAAAACTTTTATTTTTATTGATTTTCCTATTTTTAATCATTTAAACATGATTTAATCGCATTAAATCAGTTTTAAATATAAATAAGTTTATAAAAATTATGGGAAATTTATTTCAATTTGTTTACATCAAAAAGCATCCATTTTTAATAAAAATAGCATTTTTGGATCATGTCTTGTATTATTAGTTTTATTTATCAAATTACGACATAATTAAACGTTTATTTATTTATACTATTACAACATCTATTTTTAAATACTTTTCTTATAAAATATAAATATTTCTTATGTTGGAAAGTCTTAATTATTATTTGTCGGATCATCGTGTAACACATAATTATTTATTTCAGTATTTATGATTATCGTAATTATTTACAATAATTAGTTAAAGTAATTAACAAAATGATTTTGCCTTAATTATTCAAATATGTTTACATCTAAATATTCAAAGGGTAATAATTATATTATTTAAACCACATTTACAACCTTTCATATATTAATTGTGTTATACAACTTTTGCATTAACGCGACTTATAAAAAAAAAACTCTAATTCCCCAAATCGACTTAGCAAACCCTAATGCCTTAGACCCTAGATACCTTAGACTTTTAGACACTTCCTTATTAGTATGCTTACACATTATAGGTTGAATTCCTCGGAATTCCCATTACTTAGCTCATGACCGCTTAAGTTGGATTTTGCTCGCTTTCGCAAACTGTGAGTATATCTTTCCCCTTTTTACTGTTTTACTACTTTGGGGTGACTCATGTACCTATATATTAATTAAGTTTCAATTTCTTATACTTAATGCAATTCTCATGTGTGTTTGCTTTATGATAATTGGTGTGTCTATGACTTGTCAAAATCATTAACCGCTGGGCGGCCTAGCTTTTCAATGAATAGTTCTATGGTATATACCCCTTGTGACTCTGTTGAGAGACCTTGGTCATTGTCTTGTGATTCATATTACTTAAAAATGTTTTGATTCTTGATACATTCATAGGGTTGATTTTGAACGGATATTACTTATTACATAATTGCAAACAGTATACAACACATGAATTGCGAAACACTTTTCTACTATATGTATACAAACAGGGTATGCTCACCAATACAATTTTTGTATTGACCAAAATATTTTGTACATGTTTCAGGTTGTTTTGAGACGCTTCTTTTAGGCTTTTGGAATTTATATTTCAGTCTTGTCTACATTGTATTTTAGCTAGACTTGTCACTTTAGAATTATTGTATCCTGTAATTTCATTTCAATGTAATAAATTATTTAAACAATGTATTCAAATTAACACTTTTAGTCCATGAGCTATTGAACAATCGTCACTACGTGACACCTCGATGTTTCCGCCATCGGTTGGGGTGTTACAGATTGGTATCAGAGCCATGGTTATAGGGAATTAGGTTATTAGAATGCCTTTTAGCCTAGTCTATAACTAAGCTTACTTTCACGAGTCCTCTCGTTTATATTTCTCTTATTTCCTATTATTTTCTTTCAAGATATTTTCGCTATGATTATTTCTCGTTATTCTTTCGATATTTTGCTTGGCAAAGAAGACATTCGTATTTCACAAACGAAACGATATCATCAAGTTAGGAGTGGTGGTATCCATACCTTGGTGATTAGTTTCACTCCTCTATAGGTAATTTATCTTAGGAATATATCTTGGAGATAGGAGTGACATCCACACCTCAAAGAGTATTTCCTTCAAAAAGAAACTTAACCACTAAGCTGGGAGTGATGTCCTTAACTTAGTGATTGGTTTCATTCTACAATCGTTTTCAATTTTGAAACACATCTTTGAGTTAGGAGTGAAATCCACATCTCAAGGATCTATTTCTACAACTCGTTGATTATGAATTTTCTTAAATATTGGTAATCTATTACATACGTTAATTTTATCATTCACGTCATTTTACATCCTGGTCTTTTAAAACACATTCGATTTACACATACTTCATGAAATGGTTTCATTTTGCATTTTACAAACTTGTATTGCATATTTTAAAGACCAAATGTAAATCTTTTGTTTTCATATGACGTATCCAATATATATTTTCGGGAGAAATTTACAACTAATAATATACCTTATAACATTTTTTTTAAACTCGACTTTTCGTAAACACATGAAAATGTGTAAATACGAAAATTTTGCAAATGAACCTGTTTTGAACCTAAAACACACTTCGATTTCTAAAAAAAAAAAATTATTCTCATGCATCACTACTATTCTTCCAACAATATCACAAAGTCGAGTAAACTGCGAAAATTTACCTTTTACACTTATACTCTTTCAGTTGCAAAACTTTTGGTTTAACAAAACAATGGACATATCTTTTTATCAGAATGTTGCTAAATGTCTTTTATAGTATAACGCATATATGAAAAATTACTAGATTTTAACTCACATGCCAGTAGGCTATACACCCGTTCCGTGCACATTCATTTGCCGTAAATTTCATTATTTTATACTTACACCATTTTATTCATAGTTATTTCTAACACGTTATTTGTGATTTTTTTTTATTTCACACTGCTTGTTTGCAAGAGTTCAACTCGTTTACTTTCATTTTGAGCAACTGTGCGATTTACTCGATTTATATTATACTATTCTTTCAATCGAACTTTTATGCTATACTTACATGAACGCATATTTTGTATGCATATGTTTTCCTGTTTTGAGCAAAACCCTGTTATACTTTACATTATTTTGTTCATCATCATGGTCAATGAACATACTAATTGATAACTCGTATGAGATCTAAGCCAGTGCCCACGTACGACTCGGATTAGAATATTTCTTTAATTCGAGGGGAACGGTGTAAACCTCAGATTTTATCAATATAGGTGTTTAGAGCAACGATGTGAACAGGAATTTGTCGGTTAAGGGTGAACCCAAAAGGGAAGAACCTCTAACGATGTTTATTACTTAAACAGTACTCTCATTACGGTTAAAGGGTAAACCCGAAAGGGAAGGACCTCTAACCATGACATGATTGAACATTATTTTCATTACAGTGGCTATTACATATAGGTTGCACACATTTATTTCATGTTAGGGTTATGGAAAAGCATAACACCCCAGTGTAAGGTAAATCGATGATTACGGTCCGGAACGCAATCATGGGCTTACAGGTACATGAGGGTGGTGTGTAATTCTATTTAGGCTGCTGGTAGACAATCAGTACGAGTCCAAAGTATCGGGAGTGTGGTGGGTTAGCTGCGGTACACCCTATATATAAGCATAAACGATACTGCGGGAGCGGACTGGGAGTCTGACCAAGAACCTATCCATTACTACCTCTTCATTAGATAGTTGACTAATAGCTAGTATTTGCGATAAGAACGTTCTTACACGAGTTTCAGTTCGTCTTTCTAGAGTCATTTTCTTGACCACCCACGCAGAAAACACGAACCTTGTATACTCTTACACCCTCAGTCATTTTAAATTTTGTTGTATATTTGATGAAGTCCAGACAGAAACTCTTCTAAAGTAGGGGACACTGATTCATTAATACCTCTGCCCCTCACCAGTGACACATTCCCAGAGTCTTTCACATTTAAACTCTCAATTTTTTTTTTTTTTAATCTCGGGTCAACTATAAAATAAAAAAAAATTTGAAACTTTAATTTTGGGTACTAGACAACTATTTTTAAATTTTGACGAATCATAAATGATGAATTTATTATTTTTTTTTTAAATCTAGTTGGCTTTTACAACGCCTTCGGTTTCATAGTAGCCTTCACTTGAAAAAAATTTCGAGACGAAATTTTCTAAAGTAGGGGAGACTGTGACATCCGTCACCCTCGTCTTCTATCTAATTGACAATAACAGTCCCTCAAATATTTCCATTATAGTCCCCACAAGTTTCGTCGTTTTCAAAATTTATTTTAGAGCGAACTAAAATTTCATCATTTATACGTATTATGGATCGGGTATAAGTTTAAATCAAATGCGTATGTTGAAACGTCATCCGGAATGGATATTATAAAAATTTCAAGCTTTATAAAAGTTTAGAGAGTTAAAAAGTTAAATATAGTTAACTTGGTTAAGTTTTATAAAGGAGAAACTAACTAAAATATAATTAAACTAACTTGGTTATAGTCGAGGGACCTAAAGTGTCAAAGTGTAAAAGTTTCAAAAATCAAAAATTGTTTTCTTCCTGCTCACGTTTTTTTTTTCCGGCACATACTATTTCCAGCCAACGAATTTTCCGACGAAGCATTTATTTGATTTTAATTGATCGTTGTTACTTTCTAAACGTCCCTCTATCATTCTAAACCAGTTACATGATAATTATTGAGCATTAACGAGTCATAAACGTGAGTTTAATCAAGTAATTATTGGGTTTTTTTATGTTATAACCGGCCGGATTTTTAAAGACTCTTCAAAACGTTCGCATCTCATTACGATTATATAAATTTGTTGTTCCTCAATCCTCTGTGACCTTTAAACACTTCAAATCCGTAACAAAACGTGAGCAATCAGGACAGAAGGCTCATTATTTAAAAGCTCTAAACTCGGTTATGGATTTCGAACGTGTTCGGGCCGAAAACGCATTGTAAGTGTTAATTCTTGATGCCGTTTTGATTTATAATCGTCTCTGAATCAAAGCCCCTTATTACATATCGTTAAACGTGTCTGATTCGGGTTCATTGAATTTGGCTATAGGGTTAGGGTTTATGTGAGAATTTGGGGAAGAAGATGATGTTTTTGTTATTATATAAATACAATTTTTGTTTAAACTTTATAACATGTGAGGCTTGTGATGTAGTGGTTTGGTATGCTTGTTTGTGTATGAAAGGTCCCAAGATCGATTCCTGCTGGCCATGGATCCTCTCAAATTTTTTGGTTTTTCTTTTAAAAAGTCATTTTCTTATTTTTTTTATTTATATGTATATATAATATATTTAACTTAGAATATTCATAATAAATTCATTTTTGCTCCAAAAATTATAAAAATTTAGGAGTAACATCTTGACACTATAAAGAAGATTACCACACTTTTATTTTCTGAAAAATGTCTTATTTTTATATTTTTATTGAATTTATTTGTTTTAATAGTATTTAATTGATTAAAAATTCATTTTTAATGATTTTAATCTCAAACTTTTTGAGTAATTATTTCTAATCATCATGAACTTAATTAAAAATTATTGGTTCAGAAAACTTTTATTTTTATTGATTTTCCTATTTTTAATCATTTAAACATGATTTAATCGCATTAAATCAGTTTTAAATATAAATAAGTTTATAAAAATTATGGGAAATTTATTTCAATTTGTTTACATCAAAAAGCATCCATTTTTAATAAAAATAGCATTTTTGGATCATGTCTTGTATTATTAGTTTTATTTATCAAATTACGACATAATTAAACGTTTATTTATTTATACTATTACAACATCTATTTTTAAATACTTTTCTTATAAAATATAAATATTTCTTATGTTGGAAAGTCTTAATTATTATTTGTCGGATCATCGTGTAACACATAATTATTTATTTCAGTATTTATGATTATCGTAATTATTTACAATAATTAGTTAAAGTAATTAACAAAATGATTTTGCCTTAATTATTCAAATATGTTTACATCTAAATATTCAAAGGGTAATAATTATATTATTTAAACCACATTTACAACCTTTCATATATTAATTGTGTTATACAACTTTTGCATTAACGCGACTTATAAAAAAAAAACTCTAATTCCCCAAATCGACTTAGCAAACCCTAATGCCTTAGACCCTAGATACCTTAGACTTTTAGACACTTCCTTATTAGTATGCTTACACATTATAGGTTGAATTCCTCGGAATTCCCATTACTTAGCTCATGACCGCTTAAGTTGGATTTTGCTCGCTTTCGCAAACTGTGAGTATATCTTTCCCCTTTTTACTGTTTTACTACTTTGGGGTGACTCATGTACCTATATATTAATCAAGTTTCAATTTCTTATACTTAATGCAATTCTCATGTGTGTTTGCTTTATGATAATTGGTGTGTCTATGACTTGTCAAAATCATTAACCGCTGGGCGGCCTAGCTTTTCAATGAATAGTTCTATGGTATATACCCCTTGTGACTCTGTTGAGAGACCTTGGTCATTGTCTTGTGATTCATATTACTTAAAAATGTTTTGATTCTTGATTCTTGATACATTCATAGGGTTGATTTTGAACGGATATTACTTATTACATAATTGCAAACAGTATACAACACATGAATTGCGAAACACTTTTCTACTATATGTATACAAACAGGGTATGCTCACCAATACAATTTTTGTATTGACCAAAATATTTTGTACATGTTTCAGGTTGTTTTGAGACGCTTCTTTTAGGCTTTTGGAATTTATATTTCAGTCTTGTCTACATTGTATTTTAGCTAGACTTGTCACTTTAGAATTATTGTATCCTGTAATTTCATTTCAATGTAATAAATTATTTAAACAATGTATTCAAATTAACACTTTTAGTCCATGAGCTATTGAACAATCGTCACTACGTGACACCTCGATGTTTCCGCCATCGGTTGGGGTGTTACAGTCACGGTTCCCAAAGAGCCTGAACCGTCTCCCGAGAGGCTTCCCATTTCAGCCAACAGAGGACCGCCACGTGTCGTTGTTGATCCCGAGACAGACCTGAGACGTGAGACAGACCTGAGACGTCTCTGGTGACGTCAGAGACGCCTCCGGTGACGTCTCCGAAGACGTCTCCGGTGAAGACAAAGAACAAGAAAAAAAAACAGAGGATAATGAAACTTCGTCGGAGAAGACAAAGAACTCACCGGAGAAGACGACCGGAGAAGACGAATAACTCACCGGTGCTTTCCATCATCCATTCAAAACGTAAAATGTAGACCAGTGGGAGTGGGTAGGGAAGACAGAAGGTTTTAGCGTCGTGTTGAAGACGAACGAGACTAGTTCCTGGTGGGAACAAAATGAACACAGCATCAGTGAAAGGATCAGTGAAAGAATTAGGGTCAAAAACTAGTTCCTGGTGGGAACAAAATGAACACAACATCAATGCTTGATGAAGCAGCAAATTATCTAAAGTTTTTAAGGTCACAAGTGAAGGCATTGGAGCATTTAGGGCAGCATAGTACAACCATCAATGCAATTGGTACAAGTTTAAAGAGCAAAGAAGATGACCTTTTATGCTTCAATGGAGAGAGAGAGAGTGAGGAGAGAGGAAAGACGGTTCAAAGAGAGAGAGGAAAGAGAAATGGAGAGAGAGAGAGTGAGGAGAGAGGAAAGAGAAAGAGAGTGATGAGGTGTTGGTTTTTTATTGGTCCATACGGGAGACCTCTCAAGAGACGTTTCAGAGGTCTTGGGAGCCGTGACCCGTCTCTCCAAAAAGGGTGGAGAGGGCTATTTGTGCAAAACGCCCGGTCAACGGGTCATTTTGGTCATTTTCCCCCTTTAAAATGGACTTTCTATAACATGGACTTTTTAAAATAAAATTATAATAATAGTGATATACCTAAAAGTATAAACGTAAATGTTTAATAAAAGGAATTTAAAGTATATTTTTAAACGTAAAGGATATTAAACTTAGAAATTTTTATGAATATTAACTTTAGTTCTTAGAGATTAATTTTCCAAGAATAATCTAAAATACGTCAATACGAAGCTTACATGAAATGCACCGTAAAATATGTATTTAATCATGTCTATGCATCATAATACCTTTTTTTATTGCTCGACATGATATCATTTTCACACATCCTTTTTAAAGGGAAAAAACTGTTAAATCTTAGACATTTTTTAATACAAATTATACTTTTTGCATGTAATACATATAGTGGGAATTTGATTTGTTTTAAAAAAATTACAAGTATGAGACAAATATGAGTGAATGGTATGAGGTGATACTTGACCTAATTATTCGTAACACACATACCAGTTTATTTTAACTACCGTAAACTTTTCATTTGATTTTGTTTTCCCTTTGCAGTAGATTATAAAGTATTATACTAATTTACCGACCTTTTTAAAGTATTTTGATGTGTAAATTTAAGTTACCGTACGTTTCGATGTATATTAAGTCCAAAAACAAGTCTAATCGATTGTTGTATATACTTTATGGCATTGAGACGCCGCCGCCGCAACGCGCGGCGATTCAAATAACTAGTTATTCCTAAAATGTAGCCACTATCTAGAAACATGACAAAATGAAAAATATGCAAGACTAATTCAACAATGCAACAATAAAACTAAGGGCTGTTTGGTAGCCTCTTAATGAGGCTCTGAATCATTCAGTGCTGAATGATTCAGCATTCAACGCGTTTGTTTCAGCTTCTGAATGTAATGGTTAAGGCTGAACCATTAAGACATGAGATGTTGCTGAACCAATAAGCACCGAATCATTAAACACTGAACTATGTTGAACCTTAATGAGGCTCTCCTACCAATGTTGGACACGAATACTAACCATTAAGAGGTCCAACTTAATGATTCAGCACTTAATCAACCAAACAGCCCCTAAAACAAATAAAAATAAAAGTGCATATTGGTCGGGCTCATTTTTCAAATCAGGCCGGCTTCTAAAATTCTCGTTTGGGCTTTCCTTGGTGGGTGGGTCAGGTGAACGTTGGGCCTAACCTGTATCACATGCTGACATGCATACCCATAGAAGTGGTTTTGTTCTTCGCCACATCACGCAGACATCTTGCTATTATGATCAATGTTGCAATTTATTTCACCTTTTTTTTATGATTCGTTGTATCTTCTTTTCCACGTCACCTTTTGGTGTATGGTTTTAGTATAAACGACTTTGGGTTAGTTTCGGTCGAACCCGCAACCAAGTTTAAGCACACAGTCATGTTCATGTTAACGTGACGAGTTTACTAATTGGGGGTTAAATTATCCTACAAAAGGTGAAATAAATGAGAATGGTAAAAATAATACAAAAGATACAATTGATCACAACATATAACATATTACAAAATATAACACAATGCCGAGGAAAAGAAGATACAACGAATCATAAAAAAAAGACATAATGATCTAAAAAAGCGAAAACTTAAATCTAGAATCATAGATTTCGATGAGACGGTTCCAATCCTACCATCCTTGTTAAAGTTGTTGACCCTGAATAGTTCGACGTAACTAACGGTCCATTGAACGGCTTCCTCTTGGTCAAAGTTGTTGACTCATCCTGTTAAACGCGTTGCCTTAAATTCAAACTTTTTGAATGGGTCATTGCATCTGTGATGGAGACATCTTTAATCTAGGCCACATATTATTACTGTATTATTACTATTATACATTATATGTTTTGATCAGTACTACGGTAATTGATAGGAAATTGTGATCATCAAACAGGTTGAATTGGTCTATGCATATATAATGGAGACAAATTAAATTAATTATATTTTTAAGTCAAGTCTTCGTTATTTAATCCGGTGAGTCACTCTCGTCGTTTGAAATAAATTTAGTGTTATTTTTTCCGATAACCATGTTTATAATAATCAGAATTCAAAATTTTAAGTTAGGAGCGCGTCATATCACATAATAAAAACCGCTGTCATAATTAAAGTACACCATCATTGAAAAAAAAATAAAAATAAAAACACAAAGTAATTTGAAATACATAAAAAGTACACTTATTTTCCTATAGTGTTTATTATGTAAAACGTTTAGGAAAAAAAAATAGGAAAAATGGAAATAAATAATCCTAACTATTGACTATTGGCCAATAACAGTCCCAACTACGAAAATCACCAATATTGGTCCCAACTTTCGACATATTGGAAACCAACGGACCCAAACTAACGGAGGCTAACACCGTTAGTGTGATGCTGACGTGGCATGCTTAGGTGGCAATATGATCCTACGTGGCATCCTACATGGCATGCCACGTGGCAAAATAACCATATGTGGCATCCTACGTGGCATGCCACGTGGCAAAATGATCCTACGTGGCATCCTACGTGGCATGCCACGTCAGCATCACACTAACGGAGTTAGCCTCCGTTAGTTTGGGTCCGTTGGTTTCCAATATGTCGAAAGTTGGGACCAATATTGGTGATTTTCGTAGTTGGGACTGTTATTGGCCAATAGTAAATAGTTGGGATTATTTATTTCCATTATTCCAAAAAAATATAACAGCGTCACCCGTCAAAAAAAAAAAAAAAAAAAACAATAGTGTAGCTCGTAAAAAAATAATGGTGTCGTGCGCGACGCATTCGCTACGATAATCTATGGTTGAAGTGTTGTGGTTGTCGTGAATAAATCGGTTGAATTGGTCCTTCTAGTGAAGTCAAGTCTTCAGTCTACAAACCAACACGTCAGTGTTGTTTAATTATAGTACATAGTGAACATTAGTTCCATGAGAAATTTGACTTGACTTTTAAGTAATTTCTGTGATTCACATTTGATTATAGATTATATAAACTCTTTTTGTTTAGAATTAGTAGCTCAATTTCAATTCAAGGTGTTGGTTGATTTGTCTGTTTGGTTTCAAAATTAGTTTAGGTTAGCAAGATGAGCATCATTTTGAGAAGTATGTTACCGATTCGTTCGTCGAAAATAGATGAAGATGATGAGTATAATGTGGAGTACTCGTTTGCTACCGAGTACAGTGGTCCTCCGGTTTTGTATGATATTCCTAAGGCAGTTCCTGTTGATGTTGGAAGTATTCCAACCGCTTCGGTTGTTTCCACGCCTGCTAATTCTGGTAATCTGTCGTTGCCGGTTATATATCCGGTTGTTAAGAGACGGGCAGAGTTTGTTTCGTCCGAAATTAAGGAAAATAGTTTGCAGCAGCCACCTAGTTCGCCTGAGAAAGAGGGGAGTACTGTTTCATTGGGCTTTTCGGATAGTCAAGAGAATTCTAATGAGTTTTCCATGAGTTCGGATGGCGATGGTTTGGATAACGATTGCCATGAGATTGAAGAACTTAGCGAAGATGATCAGACGCGTCAAGAGGTTTCAGATTACGATAGCAGACCTCAAATTGTGACGTTTGTTGAGCCGGAGTCCGGTGCTATGGTTCAATATGAAAGTGGTTACGATGAGTCAGGATCGGAGATGCCAGAACGCCCACATGCTAATCCGAATATCAAAAAAGGGTTATGCCACCGTTGCCTAAAAGGAAACCGATTCACATCGAAGGAGTCTTGCATTGTTTGTGATGCAAAATATTGTAGTAAATGTGTGTTGAGAGTGATGGGGCCAATGCCAGAAGGTAGAAAATGTATTACTTGTATTGGCCATCCGATTGAGGAGGCAAAACGCGGACAGTTAGGGAAATGTTCGCGAGTTCTTAAGCAAGTGCTCACAGATTTTCAAGTTGAACAAGTAATGCTCGCCGAAAAATCATGTCAAGTAAACCAAGCGCCACATTGGCTCATTTTCGTTAATGGCAGGCATCTTTCTTTAGAAGAAATGTATCAGTTGCAAACTTGTTCTCATCCGCCAAAACGCCTTGTTCCAGGAAGCTATTGGTATGATAAGTTGTCCGGTTTTTGGGGAGAGGTGAGGCTTAATTCAGACTCTTTCGCTAATAATAAACTAATAATCGAACGCATATTTGTTTGTGAAAATATTTTGTGTAACGATGAATGTTGTAAAATTTTGAGCAGGAAGGGCGTAAGCCTAGCCAGATTATCACGCCAGGACTGTCTATCGGTGGGGGCATAATGGAAAATGCTAGTAAGGGAAGCACGAATGTAAAGTTCAACGGCCGAGTGATCACTAAACGAGAGCTCATAATGTTGAAGCTTGCCGGAATCAATCACAAAGGTAGCCCCCATTATTGGGTAAGCCACAACGGAACGTATCAAGAAGAGGGACAGAACCAACAGAAAGGGAAAATATGGGAAAAGGTACGCGGTTTATTTATATTTGAGCTCTTTATTATCATATTTAGTGTTTGCTATGAGCGGGGTTTTACTGGGTACGTTTGTTTTTTGTTGTATTATCTGATTTTAACGTTATTCTTGATTTCTTTCGTTGCAGCGTGGAATAAAGATGGCGTGTGTTCTATTGTCTTTGCCGATGCCACCAAAATCTTTTATCACATCTGATGAAGACGTAGTCAGCAAAGGCAGTCAATTGGTGCACAAAAAGATCGATACCAAACCGCTAACTAAAATACTGCTGGTTGGTCAAGATCAGTCCGGTATAAGTGCCATCTATAAACAGGTAGAACATGGTTGAAACAACTCGCCTTTTATGATCATGTATGTCGTTGTAGATAAAATCTGATGTTATATTGCTTATTTGCAGGCCAAGATTCTTTACAGAGTTCCATTTTCAGATGACGAACGTCAAAAAGTCAAATCATTGATCCAGAGAAACTTGTATTTGTATATAAGTATTCTGCTTGAGGGTCATAAACAATTCGAAGAAGATTATTCGATTCAGATTAGGAGAAAACCAATTGATCAACCTGGTACTTCAGGTATAGTTTTTTTTTTTTTTTTTTTTTTTTTTTTTTTTTTTTTTTAATATTAGTTCATGTTTCATATCTACCATAATTTGATGTAATCTGAAGTTTTTTTTTTTATACAGCTGCAGGGAGTTCGGATGAAGATATCGAATCAAACATCTATTCCCTAACTGAAAAATTAAATATATTTTCGGAATGGCTTCTTCAAATAGTAGAGTCAGACAATCTGGAAGTATATTTTCCAGCTGCAACGCGTGAGTATTCCGCCGTAGTTGAGGAGCTGTGGAAGGATAAAGCTTTTCAAGCAACTTACGCTAGACGAGATGAACTTCCTGCGCTCCCAATAGTTGCTGATTATTTCTTACCTCGGGTATGTGCTCAGTGCTCACATGTCATATTATTGCAATTAAAGGTTGAATTTTTGACCCGTTTACTTATGAATGGGCCGCCTTGACCTGCTGCATAACCACAGTTATTACAAAATATTTAAAAAAGTATTCTGGATCTTGTGTAGGCTGCTGAAATCTCAAGCGAGACTTATGAGCCGTCTGATGAGGACATTCTGTATGCTGATGGTATCACATCTTCAAATGGGATTACTTCAATGGAATTCTCCGTTTCGTCTTCACTGCCGGTTAGCTTCATGGAGGCCACTGAGCAGAATGATACTCTAGTTCAAAGGTTAGTGTTATATATATCCGATATTGATCACAAAGGAAATGAATAATGTGTGTGCGCGCGCGCGCGTGTGTGTATGCAATAACTGTGAGAATCAGTACAAAACATTCATTTAGTTGTGTGTATTTATCTATATGTTTGCAGGTACGAGCTTATTCGAGTGAACTCAAACAACCTAGGACACAACTGTAAATGGCTAGACATGTTTGAAGACGTTGACCTCGTCCTCTACTGCGTCGACTTAACTTCCTACAACGAGTTCTTCCATGACAACAACTTAAATCTGAAGAACAAAATGTTAGAAAGCAAAAACATATTCGAAAACATAGTCACACATCCAAGTTTCAAAAACAAGGCATTCCTTCTAATACTCAACAAGTTTGATCTTCTCGAAAAGAAGATAAAAACAAGACCTCTTACGCAATGCGAATGGTTCCATGATTTTAATCCTTTCATTACCAACCACTCGTATGACGATGGAAGGTCAAACACTAGCAACAATGCATCTGTGGCACAGTATGCATTTCAGTACATAGCTGCAAAGTTTAAGAAGTCGTTTAGTGAGTTAACGGGGCGAAAACTGTATGTTTCGCCAGTGACCGGGTTAGAAGGGGGCAGTGTTGATGCAGCTCTTAAGTATGGGAAAGAAGTTTTGATGTGGGTGAATGAAGAAAACAGACCTATTGCTAGTACTAATGAGTGGTCTGAAACAAGTGAAGGAGAGACCACTACATAAGATTATTAGAAAATAAGCATACCAATTGTTTTTTTTCCCTAATGTATGAAGAGTAAATATATGATATACAAAACATATAGAGCTACAGGGTTTGACCATAACACTTATACTCATGGCATGATGTAAGTTTTATGAGGCAATCTCGAGTTGTTTATGGAACGAGCTATTTGAATAGTACCAGTCGCATGCCTCAACACTACAATTAACTTAACTCGTTTACACTTCACACAAGTGTAAAGTAGGAAAGAGATCAGTACTGGTACCGGTACTGTATCGAACCCGCACCAGTGCGGATCTAGAAATGAATTTCATTAGTAACGCTTTTCATTTTTTTCATTTTAGTAGCAACGTTTCCAAATTTCGTAAAAAAAACCAATTTTCCACTACGCGCGCGAAGTTGAGCAGCAACGGATGCGGCACCTGGTTATACACTAGGTCCGCCCCTGACCCGCACCATACAATATAGTACCAATATCAAAATTTGCTATAACTAATCCTAAGTTTGGTTAAAAGACGACAAAAGATGAAGGATCATTTATGATAATTCTTAGCGAATTAAATTAAAGATAAGTGTTACGTAATATCGGTTTAGGAAGGTTTGTTTAGGTTTAATATAAATAGATTGGCAGACTTAATGTTTTATATGCGGCTTTGATTATCGGAATGAACGTGACTTGGTGTCAAAGTCGTTTTTTTTTTCCTTTTCTTGTGTAATAGTTTATTGTGAAAGTGGTCGATCCGATTGGCTCGGACAAAATTTAGCTAAAACAAAAATCGAATATTGTATTGTATATATTCAGTCGGTCCTAGTATGGTACGATACCATTAAAAGTCCTGAACTAATACGGTGTACCCATAAAGATTCAAAACCGAATACTATACCCTATATGTTCGGTCAGTACTTGATTCAAACTTTATTAAATATGTAACATCAGATTCTCAAAGTGAAATGGTTAAACTTTTACACAGAGAAAAAAACATATACACATAAATAACATAGACATACAAGGTCATATACAGAATATACACTAGCAAAGATAATAATATTAATATTAATATTAATATCTGTAACTAACAAGGTGAAAAACGGTCCATAAGCCAGAACGCCGTCTCTTCCGGCAAGTCGTTGTCCGTGGCCGGAGATTTCAAGACCACCGACGCAGGTTCTTCAACTTGATTATCGATTTCAGTTTGGGATTTGATGATGAAATTAGACAGCTGCTGATGCTTTTGCTTCAATTGGATCTTGTCAGTAAGCTTAGTCAATTCTTCCATCCATAAATTCACTACCGTCGACATTTTACCCACCAAAAATATCTTTATTATTTTTTTAAATTTTATGTAATGATATGAGGAATAGAAAAAAGGGATGTATTTATAGAAGGATATTTGATCATTGGAGAATAGTAGATATTTTAATCAGAGACTTTTCAAAAAAAAAAAAAAAAGATATTTTAATTGATAAGAATAATAATTGAATATGATTGGCATTGATCTTTAATATGTATTACGTGTCCCGCTGATGTGGCACTCTCATCTCATTATCGTGCCAGATAGATCACGGTACCGATACCTTCTCTGACTTCTCTCCTCTCCTGGGTCGATGCTCTAGGCTGGTGGGTGCGGAGACTAGTCTTAGCATTAGCTGTCACATCTTCATAAGGGAGGACAAGTAGACTTGTTAACGGTGTGGGGATGGTCCTCCTTGACTAGGTTTGGTTTGCATGTGCTTTTCACATAATATCATGGTCCTCCAATCTATTGTCCCGTCTTAAACGCCCACTTTTGGACGAAAAGCACGGTTCAAAAGGTGGAGGCGGTGTGGAACGATTCCCACAGGCCGGGGACGTCCCTCACACCCATTAGCCTTAGGGGGTTGTGGTGCTTTGATCAAGGGTACTTTACTATTTCCACTAAAACACCGTTGCCAATGTCTCGGGTAATGAGAGACGAGTATGAGACACGGGGCTTTCTAATACAATTTTAATACTGTCCTCACACACACACAATTTTTTTACCAATGTATTATCTCTTCTTATACCATTTTATCATTTTTATTCAAACCACAACATCTTTTATTCAAACCAATTCATTCATTCAATTTCTCCATGTTTTATCTTAAATGGGGGTAGTTATCTGAAGAAACAACGAGTATAAAAGGGGCTAGGTATGGGCTTGAATGGAATATGAGGTGACGACTCGTGTTCGCAGCAGGGTATAATCCTTCGCTCACAACGATGGTTGATCTATGGTTATATACACGAATGACAAGCAATCATGGACAAAGGTATAAGTGGTTCGATCTCGTAAGATCTACGTCCACTGTGAAAGATGATCTTTATTAATATATAGTGTGAATAATGATACAAGTGGAAGTACAAGTGTGTTCGTTCTTATTGGCTAGTATTCAACGTCGAGAGAAAGGAGGTTGAGTCCTCCTTTTATAGGAGATGCATGGGCCAGGGATTCTGGAGCCCATTCATCTCTTAATGGGCCGGGCCTGGGGACCGGGCCGGTTAATTGGTCGGCCCCCTTAGTTGGATCTTAACCCTTGGTTAGATAAAGTGATCCAAGTTGGCGAGGGCTTCTTCTGATTGGACCACGTGTCACCTCGTGGTTGGCAGTTTGGGAGGTTCTTCGTCCACCACACACGTGGCGTGCTGTGGATGGTGTGCAGGGGCGTCAGATGTCAGACAGCTGACCACTTGTCAGCTGACATCTGACGGGAGGAAGCAAGTTGGTGTCCAAGGGGAGTGTCTTTGGGTGTTGCCAACTGGTGACCCTGCGCCTTTGGCGCTGTGGTGCTCCTGGAAGTGATTCTTCCCGCGGGTATTAGAACTTCTAGTGGAGGCTTTTTTGTATGGCGGGTAGGGTGCGCCTGAAAGCGGTACCCTACCCCTTCAAGTCCCCCAAGTCCAGGGTGTCTCCTGTTCTTGCTTAGAGGGCTGGTGGGGCGCTGGACTAAAATTTGTCCTTTGTATTCCTTTTTGTTGTGATGGGGGAACTGCTTTATTTTGAGCGAAAGAGTGCGCGTTGCAACTCTTGTGTCATGTGAAAAGATATTGGCGTCCCATTATCTTTGTACATGGCTCTTTTATAAAGCAGTTGCCTTTTAGGATGTGTAAAAAGTAAAATCCGACGGACAACGTTGATTTTACGTCAACCCATCGCCAAGTGATGACGTGGCACTTAGGGTGTGAAAGGGTAAAATCCGGCGGAGAACGTCCTTTGGATTTTATGTCAACCCAGCGCCAAGTGATGACGTGGCACTTAGGGTGTGAAAGGGTAAAATCCGGCGGAGAACGTCCTTTGGATTTTACGTCAACCCATCGCCAAGTGATGACGTGGCACTTAGGGTGTGAAAGGGTAAAATCCGGCGGAGAACGTCCTTTGGATTTTACGTCAACCCATCGCCAAGTGATGACGTGGCACTTAGGGTGTGAAAGGGTAAAATCCGGCGGAGAACGTCCTTTGGATTTTACGTCAACCCATCGCCAAGTGATGACGTGGCACTTAGGGTGTGAAAGGGTAAAATCCGGCGGAGAACGTCCTTTGGATTTTACGTCAACCCATCGCCAAGTGATGACGTGGCACTTAGGGTGTGAAAGGGTAAAATCCGGCGGAGAACGTCCTTTGGATTTTACGTCAACCCATCGCCAAGTGATGACGTGGCACTGGGCCAGCGCCAGAAGATGACGTGGCAGTCATAATGGTTTGGTATTAATTGGTGTACTAAGTACGTTACCTTTATAATTAATTTTTGAATTTTGAAGGGTCTCCTTGTATTTAGGAAACGTGCTTGGGAAGGTGAGGCGGTTTGGTGGACGTGTCAGAGTGCAGAAAGGATGTCTGCACAGTTGTCAGTCACGTCAGCACGTGGGTGGGGAGTTATCAATCGTGTGTCAGGCGAGTGGCCGTTCACGCGCGCGAGTGGTGCAGCCTGTCAGTCTGAATGCTGACGTTGGGCAGGTGAGAAGTCGTCCTTTTGGGCAGACGCGTGTCCTCACGTGCTGATGAGTAACTGCTCATCCAGCTTTTATGCCACGTGTTGCGTCCAGATGTGTCCTTCCCTGGCAAGATGAAGGGTCATCTGCCAGCTGTGTCTATCGCATTAAATGCGATGGGTATAAATACCCGAGGAGGTTTTTTGAATTCCTTATCCTTCTTTTGTCTCACAATTTCCTTCTATTTTTCTCTCATCTTCTCCGGTTGATCTTCAAGTTTTCCGGTGACTTTTCAGAAAAATTTTCCTTTGTTTTTGCATATATTGTGCACTATGTCTGAGGGTTCCGACGTTGGTGGTAACCCTGCTAAGGCCACCGAGAAGTCGAAGAAGCTGATTCACAACACCACCTGTAAATGGGGTGAAAAAAGTTTTTCGAAATTTGTCAAGGCCATGGAGTTCGATCCTTCGTGGGAGGTGGAGTTGCCGTCAAACAAGGGCACTGCCTTGGCTCCTCCCACCGGGAAGATGAGTCTGTATGGGGCTCATCTTGCCCTCTGTGGGTTCCGGCTACCTGCCACCAAGTTCCAGGTGGACACCTTGGTGCAATATGGCGTTCATGTTACCCAGGTCAGTGGATTTGGGATGCTTCGTCTGGTGCACTTCGAAGCTTGTTGCCGTGCCTTGGATATTGAACCGTCGTTCGAACGGTTCAATGTCTTTTATGTGTTGAACATGGAGGGTTCTTGGTTCAACTTTGTGCCTCGTCCTCAAGTCCCTCCCTGTGGGACTACTGCTCCGAAGTCCCTTCATGACTGGAAAGAGAAATTTTTCTATGTCAAGATGGGTGTGATTCCGGTGGACATGCCGTGGAAAGTTGTTGCCGAGCGTCAACGGGTGGGTGACCATCCTGTGATGGAGGGTTTCAGGGACCAGGAGTGGTTCAAAGAGCTTGTGGCCCGTGCTTCCCCGTTTGACACGGGTATGTGTTCTGAAGCCATGTTGGCTTTGCTGGGAATGAGTAGGGTTCAGATCGTTGAGGGAAAAGAGCCTGTGGTTACCGTCCCTGGTACGTCTTCTTTCATTTTATTTTCCTGACCTCTCTTTTTTCTTTTTATTTTGTGTAAATAAAGTTGTGTTTTTGGGCTCAGGAATGTCGAAGTTTGAGGCGTTCCTGCTGAGGGACAAGGCCCCACTTGAGTGGAGAGATCCTGCGGGTGGTAGGATGTCCGTGATTGACGAGATGGTGGGCCGATTTTATTTTCCCTATCTGGAGTTCAAGCCAACCGTCCTCCTGTTTTCACGTGAGCATCCTATAAACCCTGACCCTTTATCTTCTGTGCGTCATGCGGGGGTAAACCCTTGTTTTGTCGTTTCCTCTGATGAGGAATCCACTGGATCTTCTGTAGAGATGGTGGATCCAGCGCCTCCGCGTGGTCGTAAGAAGAGCGTGCCACGCTTTCATAAGCATAAGGTCTTGTCTCAAGCTAAGTCTGCGCCTTTGAGTGCAGGTGGTGAAGGGCCTCTCTTTGGTCAACGCGAGCGGCGTGCAGAATCGTCCTCTTCCGCCCCTGAAGATGATTCAGCGGTCAGTCCGCTGAAAAAGAAGCGGAAGTTGGGTAAGGTTTCTGGAGGTAAGGCTGCATCCTCCAAGTCTGGTTCCGCACCGTTCTCTATGGAGATTAGCCCTCCGTCGGAGCGTCGTCCTCTGATCCAGAAGACGTTGAAGAAGGTTACCAGTAAGTGGTGTTCCGCCTCTTTGTTGCTTTTTTGCCGTTTTCTTGATTTTTTCTAAGTTTTGTTCTTCTTGCAGTTGTTTCTCCGCGAGCTTCTGGTTCTGTCTCCGAGCCAAGTGAGACGGAGGTTGCTAGGGAAAGGCGGGAGGAGGAAGAAGCGAAGGGTCGCGCGGAGAAAGAGGCAGCGGAGGCCGAGCAACGGGCCAAGGAAGCTGCCGCCAAGGAGGAGGAGGAGAGGTAGCGGCGGAGAGGCTGCGTCTGGAGGAAGCAGCTAAAAAAGCTGAGGAAGAGAGATTGGCAGCTGATAAGCTGCGTGTGGAGAAGGAAAAAGCTGAAGCCGAAGCAAGGGCTAAGGAGGCGGCCGCCAAGGCTAGGGCGGAGGAGGAGGCCGCCAAGCTCGCTAGTGTTCAAGCTTTTTCTGGTGGTTCCCCTGGGGGGGTTGGAGGTGGACCTGTTGGAGGGAGGTCCAGTGTGGACCGGAGTGACCCGGGTTACTTCGCGGGCGACGTGATTTGGCGTCCGCACTGGAGTATCCGGGAGAACTCCCGTTTTGCCAACCCTCTAACGGCCGAGGAGTTCATTTCTGAAGTTGTTCCTCCCAAGGAAAGGGAGTATCAAGATAGCCTGCCCCGGTCGCAGTTGATCACCGATATCTGTGTCGGGCAGGCGCTCCAAGTCGCCGCTATTGAATCCTTAAAGCGGCGTGATCAGGAGTATGCCCGGGATGTCGCGGAGTTCAATGCTCGGCGGGCTAGCCAGGCGCAGAGGGAGGAGAAAATGAAGTCGGAGGTAGATAGGTACCGTGATAGGGCCTATAAAGCTGAGGACCGAGTGAAGGAGCTGGAGAAGGAGCATGCGTTGGCTCATCAGCGGTGGGTCGATGCATGCCAGGTGACCAACCAGGAGACTATGAAACTGAAAGATCAGATCCAGACCCTGAAGAATGAGAACGCGAAACTTCGGGACACCGCGGAGGCCCATGCCAAGGTTTTGGCTGATAAGGACTCCGTGGTGGCGGGTTTAAGGTCTGATCTTCGCAACAAAGATGATGAGCTTGTTGGTGCCTCTTCTCAGCTTTCTGAGTTGGCGGGTGAGAAGGCAGCGTGGGTGAAGGAGAAGGCGGCGTTGATGGAGGAGCGGGCCTCGTTGGAGGAGTCCTTGACCGTGTCGCAAACAGAGGCTGAAAATGCCAAGGCTCTCTTGGATGAGGCCACTGTTGCGCAGGAGAAGGCTCAGGAGTCTATCCGCTGGGTGATGACCGAGGGTATCGCCGGTGTAAGTACTTTTCTCTCCTTTCTACTGTCCTTAGTGTATTTTCTTTCTAATCCTTGTTTTTATGCAGATTTTCAAGCGGTTCTGGAACGAGCCCAATCTCGGTGATCAGGTTGCTGCTATCGCTGCTGCTGCGCGCGCTGCTGGAGAGGCCGAGGGATTCGACACTGGGTTCTACCATGCGCTGAATGGAGGGTGCATTTCTGAGGGTGCGCATGACGGTAAACCCAGGGAGAAGGAGTATGAAGCTGAGCTTCTGAAATTTGAGCAGGTCGAGTTCCCCATACTGAAGACGGTTGCGGACTGTAATCAGTATGCTGATCCAGCTGGCGCCCTCCGTTACTATATTGAAGAATCCGACCGTTTGGGTGCGGAGGCGCAGCAGAAAGGGAAGCAGCCAGCGGGTGGTGGTGAAGGTCCGTCTGGGACGCGCCCGGAGGATGTTGAAGAACAGTTAGTTGATTTTGGGGAGTCTGGTGAGGAATAGGATTCCTCTGTATGTGTGTATGTTTCTTTTGTTCTTTGTAAAGCTTGAGGCAGCTTGATCGCCTCTTTTTGATAGTTTATATGAATGAAACTCTTTGTTTGTTACCTTGTGTTTTTGGATTGATTAATGAGTCTGGCAATAATGATACATGATATTTATGCCTTCAAGAACCAAGTTCCGATATTGCACACTTTAAGAGGCGATAGAATTTTCTTAGGATTCCCAAAAAATAAAAGTGGCTTAGGCATGTGTAGCCTAAGTGTTTTACAAGAATTATATGTAACAGAAGCGTAATTGTGCCGCGTTCCAAGAGCGCGGGACAGGCGTTCCATCGAGCTTCTCTAACACGTAGGCGCCTTTGCCCAAAATTTCTTGTATTTTGTAGGGGCCTTCCCATGTTGGGGCAAGTTTACCTTGCTTTTCCGCGTTTGAAGCGCTATTGTTTCTGAGAACGTAATCTCCAATGTTAAAGTTATGTAACTTAACTTTTTGATTGTAGTAGCGCTCCAGTTGACTTTTGTATTTTGCTTCTTTGATGGCGGCGAGCTCTCTTCGTTCTTCAAGCAAGTCGAGGTTTAGTCGTAGCTCTTTGTCATTCTGCCCTTTTTCCGCCATGAGTACTCTTGCGGAGGGGCATCCGATTTCGGCGGGAATGACAGCCTCAGAGCCATAGGTCAGGCTGAAGGGAGTTTCGCCATTGCTGGTTTTGGTGAGTATGCGATTTGCCCATAGGACGTGTGGAAGCTCGTCCACTCATCCTGTTCGTTTGGTCCCCAGCCGCTTTTTAATGCCTTCGATGATGCTTCGATTTGCCCTTTCGACTTGGCCATTCCCTTGGGGGTGGGCGACTGAGGTGAATATCTGCTGGACGCCCATTTGCGCCAACCATTGTTGCAAGTGTTGGTCGGTGAATTGGGTTCCATTGTCGCTTACAATTTGATATGGCAAACCGAACCTGCAAATGATGAACTCCCATATGAACTTTTTGGTGTGTGCGCCGTCGATTTTTGCTAGTGGCTTTGCTTCGATCCATTTTGTGAAATAGTCGATTGCCACTATTAAGAACTTTACGTTTCCTGGCGCTGTGGGGAATGGGCCAACAAGGTCTATTGCCCATTTCTGGAACGGCCATGCCGCTGTGACGGGAATTAGGTCGTTTTTAGGGCGCAGGGTGTTTGGCGCGTGGCGCTGGCAGGAGTCGCACTTGCGCAGTTCTGCCACTGCGTCTGGGTGCATGCCTGGCCAATAGTAGCCTGCGTTCATTAGCTTGGCCACCACCATTCTGGGTCCTGCATGTAGTCCGCATGTGCCTTCGTGGATGTCTCTGATGAGGAAAGAGGCGTCTTCTTTGTCGATGCATCGCAGTAGCGGACCGAGGTATGATCGTCGATAGAGGATTCCGTCCGTTAACTGATAGTGCAAGGCTTTGTGCTGGAGCTTTTGTGCCTCCGCTTTGTTATCGGGTAACGTTCCGGATGTGAAGTAAGCCTTTAGTGGTGCCATCCAAGAGGTGTTTCCTGTTTGGATGACGTTGACTTGCCTTATAGGAACTGATGGGGCTTCTTGTAGTTCGACACGGACGTTTTTGGCCATGTGCTCAAAGACTGTGGAAGCCATCTTGCTTAGGGCGTCGGCGGGTTTGTTCTCGCTGCGGTTGATGTGAATGACCGTGCAGGAGACGAATTTGCGTATGAGTAGTTTGGCCTGTTGTAGATATAGGGCCATTGTGGCGTCCCTTGCATCGTATGTGCCATTGATGTGGCCCGCCACAAGTAGTGAATCGACATGCGCTTCGATATGTGAGGCTCCCATTTGATGTGCGATGCGTAGGCCTGCTAGGAGCGCTTCATATTCTGCCTCATTGTTTGTTGCGGCAAAGTCTAATCTAATGGCGTATGTGTATTCTTTGTTATTAGGGCTGATCAGCCGCAGGCCCGCACCTGCGCCGTCTGAATTTGACGCACCGTCGGTGTAAAGGTTCCACCTTTCATTTTCCGGCGTTGGTTGTGCGGGATCCTGCTTTGCGAGGCACTCCGCGATTTTGTCCGTTGGTATTTCGGTGGCGAAGTCGGCGAGGACCTGTCCTTTAACTGCGGGTCTAGGCTTGTAGTTGATAGTATGTTCACCTAGTTCGATTGCCCATTTTGCTAGACGTCCCGAGGTTTCTGGCTTGCGTAGGACGTCACTGATTCTGTAGTCTGTTAGGACGTTTATTGGGTGGCCGTGGAAATACCGGCGCAATCTGCGCGAAGCGTGGATGAGGGCTAGTACTAACTTTTCCATTGTGGAGTACCTAGTTTCTGCGTCTAACAAGGTTCTACTGATGTAGTAGATGGGTGTTTGTACAGTTTTGCGGTCTACCAAAAGTACGGCGCCGATTGCCCTTTCTGTTACAGAGAGGTATAGGGTTAGCGGCTCTTTGGGTAATGGTGCTGTGAGAGTAGGTAAATTCATAAGACATTCTTTCATTTCTTTAAAAGCTTTTTCCGCCTCAGGGGTCCAGCGGAAATTACTTTTCTTAAGACAATTCTTTAGAGTGTCTACAAATGGAAAAGACTTTGAAGCGTAATTTGAAAGGAAGCGGTTGAGAGCGACTAGGCGCCCCATTAGCGTTTGTACTTCCTTGATGCTTGTTGGTGAAGGCATTCTTTCGATTGCTACGACTTTGTCTGGATTTGCGCGGAAACCGTCACGCGTGACTACAACGCCTAGGAATCTTCCTTCTTCCATGCCGAAGGAACATTTGCTGGGGTTGAGCTTCATGCGCACCTTACGCAGTTGGCTGAATGTTTTCTGGATGTCTTCCAGCATGTTGCCTTCGTCTTTGCTTTTGATGACGAGGTCATCAACGTATACTTCCAAGCGCACCCCTATCTCGTGGATGAAAGCGCTGTCCATGAGACGTTGGTATGTGGCTCCCGCGTTTTTCAGACCGAAGGGCATTTTGGTGTAGCAAAAAATGCCCGTGTCTGTGCGGAATGCCGTTTTGTCTTCATCTTCCTTTGCCATTTGGATCTGATGGTAGCCTTTGTAGGCGTCGAGGAAGCATTTGAAGCGGAATGGTGCTAGGGAGTCTACCTTTAAGTCGATTTCTGGGAGAGGGTAGCAATCCTTCGGACAAGCTTTGTTTAGATCTTTGTAATCGACGCACATGCGCCATCCGCCTGTCGCTTTTCCTACCATAACCGGGTTGGCGACCCATGTTTGGTAGCGTATTGGGCGGATAATGCCAGCGTTTAGTAGCTCATTGACTTGTTCGTTCATCGCCTTTGTTTTCTCCGGTCCCATTTTGCGCATCTTTTGGGCAACTGGCTCCACTGATCTGTACGTGTTGAGTTTGTGTTCCGCGATGTTTCTTGGAACGCCAATCATGTCAGATGGTTGCCAGGCGAATATGTCTATGTTCTTTACTAGTAGTTGTTTGAGGTGCGCCCGTATGGTTTCGGAGATTTCATGGCCGATGATGACCGTTTGGTCCGGGAATTTAGGGTTAAGAACCCAGTTTTCCGGTTCCGATCGGGTTTGTGTTTTTTGTGGTTTTGCCACGTCGATCGCGTGGCACTGTTTGTTGCCACGGACTATTGCTACGCCGGTTCGGGTTGGGAAACCTACCATTTGGTGTGGGGTGGAGGCGTTGGCGTTGAACCTTGCCAAGCCTTCCCGCCCTAGTAGGACATCGTGGCGAGAAGTGACTGGTAGGACCATGAAGTCACAGATTTCTGTGCGTTCGTGGGTACCATCTGTTAGGGTAACCGGGAAGGTGATGATGCCGCGCGGCATGATGACTTCGTCAATAAAGCCTGATATTGGTGCGTTGACTGGAATGAGGCGGGCTTTGTCATCCTCGTCCAGTTGTTGAAAACACTGATCATATATGATGTCAGTGCTGCTTCCGCCGTCTAGGAACATTGATTGTGTTCGGTAATGTCCTACGACGCCGGTGACGATTAATGGTGCGGTGGCGGAAGGTCCACCTCGTACTCTGGGGAGGAGGACGTCCACCTCTTTCCAGGAGTCATCGATCTCTCTTGGGCGCTTTCCTTTATTTTGGCGTTTTCCCGCGTCGGAGGTCATGTTGCAATGATGATGCGGAGTGTGCCTGATGTAACTTGTTTGTAGGTTCCGGATTGTTTTCTTTCCGGGCTCTTCATGCTTGTCGTCTTGGTTGTTGCGCCCGCCCCTGTTAACGTTTTTGACAAGGTGACCCAGTTGGCCTGTCTTCAGTGCTGCCTCGATTTCTAGTTTTAGGCTGTAGCAGTTGTCCGTCAGGTGGCCGTAATCGTTATGGTACTCACAGTATTTGGTGCGGTCCACGTTCTTTCGTTTGCCTAACACTTTAGGCTCCTTGAAAGTGACTTGCTCTGTTTTGAGTACCTGTGAGGGAGTTTTGGTTAACGGCGTCCAGTCGGTGGTTTTCTTGGGTTGGGCTTTGTGGTCCCTTGATTGCCTGTTTGTGATTGTCTGGCGGGCATCTGTGGAGGGCGAGTATTTGCCTTCGTCTGTTGGTCCTGAAATGCGGGACCACACGGATTGCTTGCCCTTGTTTCTGTTGGAGTTGCTGGTTTGGTTATATCCGCGCTGTTGTTTGATGGAGCGCTCCGAGGATGCGTATATTTTTGAAGCCTTGATGACTTCTTCCCAGGAATCAGGGACACCTGTCTTCCCGGATAGGGTTTTCATCAAATCCTCACTGCGTACTCCGTGGATGAAGCCTGCGCGGGTTAGTTCTTCCCCACAACCTATTTGCAGCGCCTCTTTGTTGTAGCGCACGATGTAATCGTCTATCGACTCGTTGTCCGTGCGCTGGCAGAGGAGGATGTGGGCCTTATCTCGTTTATGCCGTCTGAGATGGGAGAAGTGATCTTTGAATTTTTGGATGAGGTCATCGAAATCTAAGATGCCCCCGATGGGGAGGTTGTCGAACCAAACTCTGGCTGCGCCGGTAAGGGTTTGTGCAAACAGGTGACACCAAACCTGTACAGGCCAGAGGACTGTGGTTCCGGCGCACTCGAAATCATGCAGATGGTCCGTGGGGTCTCGCAGGCCATCGTATCTGCCGATGCTGCTAGGGAGTTTTGCTTGTTTTTCTATGGGTGCGGTGGCTATTCTTTGACAGAATTTTGAACTTAAGGCAAACGATTTAGGCCTGTATGGTTTGTTTAGGTCGTCATCTTCCTTGTGGTGTGATGTCGCCGAGTTTGTTTTTGCTAGCTTCCGCCTTTTGGCCCTTGGGGCTGTTGCGTCTGAATCGCTGGTGGGTTGGTAGCCGTCGGATTCCGACGCGGAGTCTACTAGGTCCTGGTCGCGCGCGTTTTTGCTGCGACCTACACCCTGAGACCTCGGACGCGTGGTTTGTTTTTCCTTCCCCTTCCGGCTGTGTTTGGCGGAGGGGGAAGCCTTGCTTTTAGATTTACTGTTTTGGATTTTTGCCAGCATATTCTGGTAGATCTTGGTGTTTTTGAGTTGTTTTCTAAAGAGCCACTCGTCGGGGTCCATGGGTGTGTTGGGTGCGTCTGATTCGGAGGATTCTGAGGCCGAAACCGCGCGGGGCGGTGTTTCCTCCCTTATGGTTGCTGGCTGCGTGTCCTTATCCGGAGTTTGGAGCGTTGCCGCTCTGGCGGTCTGAACGACCGTAGAGGGGGTCGCTCCCTTGGATCCGACAGGGGTTAGATCAGTCATTTTGTGAGTAAAAGATGTGGTTTTGAAAGTTTTGTGAGTCTTTCAGCCGGTACGGATGGCGCCAATGAAGAAACGAGTATAAAAGGGGCTAGGTATGGGGCTTGAATGGAATATGAGGTGACGACTCGTGTTCGCAGCAGGGTATAATCCTTCGCTCACAACGATGGTTGATCTATGGTTATATACACGAATGACAAGCAATCATGGACAAAGTATAAGTGGTTCGATCTCGTAAGATCTACGTCCACTGTGAAAGATGATCTTTATTAATATATAGTGTGAATAATGATACAAGTGGAAGTACAAGTGTGTTCGTTCTTATTGGCTAGTATTCAACGTCGAGAGAAAGGAGGTTGAGTCCTCCTTTTATAGGAGATGCATGGGCCAGGGATTCTGGAGCCCATTCATCTCTTAATGGGCCGGGCCTGGGGACCGGGCCGGTTAATTGGTCGGCCCCCTTAGTTGGATCTTAACCCTTGGTTAGATAAAGTGATCCAAGTTGGCGAGGGCTTCTTCTGATTGGACCACGTGTCACCTCGTGGTTGGCAGTTTGGGAGGTTCTTCGTCCACCACACACGTGGCGTGCTGTGGATGGTGTGCAGGGGCGTCAGATGTCAGACAGCTGACCACTTGTCAGCTGACATCTGACGGGAGGAAGCAAGTTGGTGTCCAAGGGGAGTGTCTTTGGGTGTTGCCAACTGGTGACCCTGCGCCTTTGGCGCTGTGGTGCTCCTGGAAGTGATTCTTCCCGCGGGTATTAGAACTTCTAGTGGAGGCTTTTTTGTATGGCGGGTAGGGTGCGCCTGAAAGCGGTACCCTACCCCTTCATTATCCATTTTCGGTTGAACCAACGGGATCTTCATACTGTCAACGATCATCCAGTCTCCATACAAACTTCCTACCTTCTAACCCACCGCCTATGGTTTTTGGGTGTTGAAGGTTGCGATGATGATCCTAATGCATTACTTATTATAGATTCGGTTTACTTAAAATCGTTATGCATATGTAGATGATTTCTACCTACTAGATTCTTCAAAGTTTGTTAAAAAAAAAGGTAAGTTTGTTATAAAAAAAAGGAATAATGGAAATAAATAATCCTAACTATTGTTTTTTGGCCGATAATGGTCCAAACTAAGAAAATAACCACTAGCGGTCCCAACTTTCAACATATTGGCCACCAACGGACCCAAACTAACTGAGGCTAACTCCGTTAGTGTGATGTTGACGTGGCATCCCTACACACACATAAACTCTCCAAATCCCTATTCCTTTCCTCTCCATAACCGAACCCTTCTCCCTCTCTCTTTATTGTTTGTGTTTTGATTATTCTTCAAGAATCAAGCATGAATCAATAAGTTCTTATATGTTTTTATCAAAATCTTCCAAGAATCCAAGAGTTTAGAGCAAGAAAACCTTGTTTTCAAGAGTTTTAAAGGTTAGTTTCTTGAATAAAAAATGTTGATTAAAAGTTTTTATTATTTTCTGTTTTGATTCAAGATTCACCAAACATTCAAGGATTTTGGAATAAAAATTGATAAAACAAACAATGGGGAATGAGAGAAATGGAAAAGGTGATGTAACTATGTGCGTATGTGTGTCGTAAATATATATATATATATGTATGTATGTATGTATATATGAACTGTGTATGTGTGTATGTATGTGGAATTAATTGCTTTGTTCAATAAAATGTTTAGATCTTTGGATTTTATGAACATGCAAGGGAGTTATTTAATAGACCATGAATCTGAATTAAAATGAAGTTTAGTTGTTCTTTATGATTTTGATAAATGGTATAAGGATGAGCTAAGTAAAAAGTAGATCGATTGATTTATATATTCGTGTATTTGCTAAGATTTATGATGGAATTTGAATAGCGTTACACTTATTCTAAGATCTGATTGTAAGTAAGTTTTAAGGATTTCTATGAAAACAATATAGTGCAAAACAATTTTGAGTAGAAACTACACGCTAGGGAGGCCTTGTATGTACGATCAAGACGTGTATTTCGGCTTAAAACGCCAAAATACGAACTTGTAATACAATAATATCAAAACTGAGTTAGATCAGGTCTTTGTAGGTTATATTGATGTAAAAACAATTGTGATAAAGTGAATATGAATTACCTAAGTTAGAACCGTAGGAGTAATTGTGATAAATGCGCAAAATCGTAAGTTTTCGACAATTTATGCCTATTAGGACACCAACTTCAGGTCTGATATAAAACAGCTTGAATAGGGCCAAAATGAGTATAAAAGTCATTATTTAAGGTACATGATATGTTTACCTTAACCACGAACGATTACAGTGCAAAACTATGTCGCAAAAGTCGCCGAAATGCGAGTTTCGAGGCATAGAATAGTCACAACTTATGGATAACTTGGAACAACAAATTAGATTAATTTGTTAAGTTGCATGTATACTCTAAGGACTAACTAGAACCTATAAATCAAACATAAGTTAACTTGAGGTGTCGAAAGATTTCTAGACATGAAAAATTGCTCGAATATGCATGATTGTGTTTTATGATGAAGTAACGTGGATTATGTTAATAAAGTTGTAATCAATTATATGATACGAGCACAAATAATAAATGAATGAATAAATATGTAGAAAAGGACTCAAGAAAATGAGTGTATATTGTTATATGTGAACACACGAAATCTAAAGTTTGATCAAACATCTAATCACCAATGGGATAAACGGGTGGATAATAAGTGGAACAAAAAACTATTGATAACTGAACAATGTAAGTTTGGTGAAATGCTTGATTTAACTTAGATTAATCACTAAACAACCCTATAAATATTTAGGGCTAGTTTGGTAAAAGAGTGTGACACAGATTTGAAGACATTGTGATTGCTGCACAAAGGTGAGTTCATGACCCCTTTTCTGTTTAAATGTTTTTAAACGTTTTATAAATCAGGGGATTAACATGCTTGTATGATTAGTTAGACTAGAATTATAGAACATTTGATGGCCTTAGGTTTGTGCACCGGTGGAATGTTTACGTGACACCAGTGTCCCGGCAGGTTGACACCCTCCCAGCACTTCTTAATCATTAGCTCTTAGCCTAGAGCCGTTGTTTATACTGTTGATCTATTGGGTTGACGCCCCCTTTTTCCTTACTAGCAATGGCGATGTCTATGGGAAAAGAATGTAAGCTCCAAAAGGCACCTCTTGGACTAGAGGTCACCACGGGAACAAAGTTATGGTTTGATTAGGAGCCTTTGGATACATCATACTTGTAGGACTTAGCTAGCCTACTTGGTTCTCTCTTTAGTACTAATCAATCATACATTTTCGTTAAACATAAAAGTTTAGTTATTACCTTCAAACCTGTGAACTCGCCAACATATTGTTGATATTTTTAAGCATGTTTTTTAGATATGAATGAGTGGAGCTTTTGTGAGAGTGGGTTTAGCATGCACTGCGTTTGGACATGTTGATTGGGACCTTAAACTATGAAACTATGTTTTACTATCTTTTTATTTAAATAAGTTGTAAAACACTACTTATGTAATTCCGCTCCATCTTGGCTACGACATATTTTTAAAACTTTCTTAGACCAAAAGCTTAAATGTGTTGGGCTAGTGGGTGGTTGCAAGATGTCCATGCATATAGTCAAGTGATTTGCTAAACTTTATGGTAACAACTTCAGTTACCTCATGACTATCATTCTGCTGTGCGCTGTCGGGTGTGATATCGGATGCCACGTAGGATCATTTTGCCACATAAGCATGCCACGTCAGCATCACACTAACGGAGTTAGCCTCAGTTAGTTTGGGTCCATTGGTGACCAATATATTGAAAGTTGGGACCGCTAGTGGTTATTTTCGTAGTTGGGACCATTATCGGCCAAAGAGCAATAGTTAGGATTGTTTATTTCCATTATTCCTAAAAGAAGTCTAATTTTGTTGTTCTGGCATGGCAAGTGTGATAGCAATGTGAAAACGTGTGTGGATTCACATTGCAACCACAAGTTAGCGTTTGCAAGCCTTGAAGTTGTTTAGACAAATTTCACGTCTATTTATGGATGTTTAACTATGAATAAATAGTTTGTCCAATGTAACAAACTTAATGACGTGGGTAGCCTAATGCAAAATAGATTAACAATGTCACAACATTATGCTTAAAGGGTTGAAAGCTACAATGCTTCAAAGGCTCGAGATGCACTAATCAAAAGGTGAATTGTCTTATCACCTTTTTCCTCGGTAAACACAAGCAACCGTCCATGTCTGATGCATGGAGACGTTGCACCGGTCGGACCGCAGGTCCAAATCCATCCTTGGCTTAAAGTGGTATGTCCTTTAGTTGCAACAAAGATCAAGATAATATGCCTTCTCAAAATAGAAGATCTTTCTTCTATAAATCAGAATCACACTCCACCAGGACTGGACACTCTGATTATTCTCTATCACACTACATCTTCTATTCTCTTTTCCTTAAACTTCTCACGTGGGGAGAATCTCTTCACCTCACGAACACTACACTTAAGTTAACAACAACAATTCTGGTCTTGAGTCATACTCAAACCAGAATTCTAACACTCAAAACAATGTTATCTTAAACCTCCTTCTACGTTTTGCAACGTAGGAGGACACCACGACCTGCGTTAGGCAGATCGAAACACCCTTCCATATCTGAAATTGAAGTGCAAGATGTAATCACCGAAAATGGATCAAATTGGATGACTCCATTCATAACATTCCTAAAAAATGGTGAACTACCTCAAGATCATACTGAAGCCGAAAGAGTCCGAATCAAATCAAAGCAATATGTCATCTGAGAAGATATACTCTACAAAAAAGGGTATTTGGCACCATTGCTTCGATGTGTTGGACCCGAACAAAGCAAGTATCTGATCAAAGAGGTGCATGAAGGCATATGTGGAGCACATTGTGGTCCGAGATCGGTGGTAGCAAAGCTTATGAATTTGGGCTACTTTTGGCCAACAATGCACCGAGATGCCACCGACAAACTAAAAAAGTGTGAAGCTTGTCAAATCCACGCCCCCGTACCCAAAAGCCCGAAGCATGATTTGGTTCCCATCAGTTCAACATGGCCATTCTACAAATGCGGAATGGATATTGTTGGCCCTTTCCCTCCTGCCAAAGGAGGGGTCAAATTCCTGCTTGTCGCCGTAGATTACTTCACAAAATGGCCAGAACTAAAGCCTTTGGGAAAAATATCCGGGAAACAAATCATTGAGTTCGTATGGGAGAATATCATATGCCGATATGGCCTTCCCGGGGTATTGGTTACGGATAATGGCAAGCAATTTGCAGAAAAACCCTTCAGCTCATGGTGCAAGGAATATAGGATAACACAAGTCTTTAGCTCGGTGGCAAGCCCCCAATCGAATGGCCAGGTTGAAAGAATGAATCGCAGTGTGGTTGAGGGATCAAGGCAAGGTTGGGCAGACACGGTGGAAAATGGCTTGACGAGCTCCCAAGCGTCTTATGGGCCATCCGAACAACTGAAAAAACAAGTAACAAGAAAACACCTTACGGCCTTACCTTTGGTTCAGAAGCAGTGATCCCTGCCGAAATTGGAGTTACCACACCTCGCACACTCCATATATATGGGAGGGTCCCTACACAATCCTCGAAGCCCACAAGGGAGGATCATACAAACTTGCCAGCATGGAAGGCAAGAAGCTCCCAAGGCACTAGAATGGCAAGAACCTCAAAAGGTTCTTCATTTAAGCTTTCAAAGAAAAAATGTGTTGTTTTCTTCCTACTACATGATGTAATGATAAAACAATGAATCAATGAATGGATCAGTAGATCCTCTTTTGAAATTTTGTCTTTCTATCCTATTTTCAGGTTGAGAAGCTTGCAAAAAACTCCATGGCATGGGCCATGTAAGGGGATGAGCTCCCAGGCCATTTTGCTCGATTGGTTCAAGGGTTGAATGAACCTATATAAGGGGTGAGTTCCTAAATCAATCCAAATCCATGAGATACACAAAGAACCTCTTTATATATCTCATAGGCAAGTTTGAACAGCCTATACCAACTGTTCCTTAAGTTTAAAACAAACTTACGAAAATCCATTAAACACTTAGTAGTGTATATAGGATAGATGGTGACTTGTTTGCCTAGACTACCTTAAGGATGAATGACTGTAGCATTCAACCTTTTAAGGTGCTACCGGATAAACATTCCCAAACATTAACAAAGACAAACACAATAAAACCATCATGACCCAAAATCAAAGAACGAAAGCTGAACAAACAAAGATACCTAAGACAACCATAAGGGCTTAAATATTAAACATAAAGGCTTTAACAAGCCAAGTACCACAAATTGTTCATAGGGTTATTCAAATCCCACAACCATACTGGAACCTACCAAGTTCCACCACATAAGTTAATTGTTTACACACATTTTGCTAAGATAGCTACGAATAAGGAAGCAGAAAGAAGCTAAGCAATACCACCTGACCCCGAAGGCTTCGAGACTTCATCCTCAGTCGCCTTCACCACCTTTGGCTTCTTAGACTTCTTCCCCTTCTTTGGCAGCTTTTCAGCAAAACCACCAGCCTCTGAGGCTTCAACACTTGCATCCTTCGGCATAATCTTACCAACATCCAAAGTCTCCTCACTATCACCGGAATGAGTCCTTTTCCTGGAAAATGCTTCAAAAACCTTAGCACAAACAACCTCATTCAATCCTTCGGGTTTCAACTGCTTCAACTCCTGTAGAGGTTTCCCATAGTAAGAAGCAACTTGGGAAACATATGGGTAAGTTGAATGCTCCATCTATAAGACAGTTTCATTGAAGATGTCCATGGAGCTAGGCTGATAAAGGGGAGACTCTTCCATAACTTGACCTGATTCATGGGCTTTAAAACCAGAAATGAAGCCTGCTTGTTTACGATGCACAAGTAGCTTGGTGTACATTTCCCCTAGAGCAGAATTGAATTCAACTGAGTGGAGCAGATAGGTGACAACTTGCTGAAAACCCTCTTTAGTCAGCCACTTGTTATCATCCAAAGCACCAGCAAGAGAAGCCTCCAACCTCTTTTTCTCAGTTTCAAACACCTTTTTCTCTGCGTTATGTGCCACTCGATCAGCTTCAACCTGCAGCCTGGTAGCCTCATGCTTGGCAGTCTCTGCTTCATGCCCCTTCTTCAATTCATCAATCAAACCAATAAAGGTTTTTTCCTTCTCAGCATACTCAGCAGCATCTTTCTTTAATGAAGCAAGAGACTGCTTCATTTCCCTCTTCCTCTTGGCAAAATCAACATATTCGGCCATCATCTTTCTGAACTCGCTAACACCTTCAGGAAGCATGGTAGCCAAGTTGCACGTCCCAACCATCATTTTTGTCAACAAAGCATCATCATCCAATCCCTCCAAACAAGCTTTGGCACTTGGAGTAGCAAGATGTGCCAACACATCCTCACAGAAAGAAGAGCACTTGAATGTATCACTAGGCTTCACATTCCAACCAGGGTGTACACCCCTTCACCCTCCAAGCTTGTTGAAGCCTCAGCATTTTTCAACATAGCAACCTTGGTAGCCACCTTCTTACCTTTACTCTTTTTCCCAACCACTTCAGCAACAACATTCTCAACATCCTGATCCTTCTCCTCCTCCGAGTTCTCTATCTCATCACTAACATTCACCACCTCCGATATATCAGCAGGTTTGGCACCTTCAACAGACGCCGGCTAGACCTCCTAGTTGAAGCCTTTGAAGAACTAGCCTTAGAGAAACTTTTCACGTTTGGAACAACAACATAGTTAGTTCCATCATACCTCCCCTTCTCATACTTTGTCAATGCATCCTCACCCTCAACAGCTTCAGCATCCTTAAAAACCACCTCGGAAGCATCATCACCTTTGATGAAATCTAGAGCCGACATGATTACAAAGCAAACAACAAGAATATAAACAACATGCAAGAAGAAACCAGTACAAAACAACAAAAACAAAAATGAGCTTACCCTGATCACCCTTCATCAACACAGGGTCTCTACCCTGTTTATCCCATCGGGTACTTATCCTAGATAAAACCAAAAAAGGTTCGCCAAAAGGACGAAGCCTTGAAGGACATGCTCAAATAGCTTTAAGGAAGTTTTCATCTAAATCAGACTCCGATGGTTCCATTTCATTCAATACAGCCTCGGGATGTCTCCACACAGGCTTGAAAGGAAAAATAGATTCAGAAACCCAGAAAAATCTTGTTTTCCAGGCACCAACAGTAGTCACATGCGACGAAATTAAATTGGTTTCAACCGGATACCCTTCAAAGGTATACCAATCGCCATTTTTTGGCGAGACGGAAGAAACGCCTAAACATGAGAAGGGTCGGATCATAACCAAGGGCTCTACATAAGATTTCGAAATGTAAGACACGACCAACACCGTGAGGATGAATCTGACCCAATGAAACCCTATAATACTGAAGAACATTTAAAAGGAACATAGAAAATGGATGGCGAAGATTTGAAAACTCAAAGTGGCGACAATAAAGTGCAATCGAATCAGTGGGGCAATGATTAATGGGTTCTGTGAGACCAGGAGCAACGGGATTAAAGGATAGATCAATGTCCCACTCGGAACAAAAAGCTTCGACTTCTTCCTGAGTAAGGGAAGAAAAGCTTATAGCCATATTCTTCTTTGCACCCATGATGCTTCGAAGGATGATCAGAGCAGAAAATTTAAATATTACTAACTTGAATGTTGCAAACATATTAAACCCTAGAAAAATGGAAGAGAAGCTGTCAAGAAGAAAGAATAAAGTATGAAGGATATGTGGATGAAAAGAGTTAAAATAAGGGTTTTAACTGCCGTGAATAAAAACTTAATATAAAAAGTAATCATACTTTGCATTAAACATAGCCTGAACGACTGACACTTGTCACATCAACTGTCAATTCAAATTCAAATCCAGAGAAAAGTAACCACCCAAGCAAGCTTTCAACCTTCGAACCTTTCAAGCAAATATAATCATGACTAATAAACAGTCAGAAGTCTTCTAGTTGCGCCACAAACACTCCTAACTTGGGGGGCTGAAGACGTGGGTAGCCTAAAGCAAAATAGATTAACAATGTCACAACATTATGCTTAAAGGGTTGAAAGCTATAATGCTTCAAAGGCTCGAGATCATGCACTGATCAAAAGGTGAATTGTTTTATCACCTTTTTCCTCGGTCAACACAAGCAACCGTCCATGTCTGATGCATGGAGACGTTGCACCGGTCGGACCGCAGGTCCAAGGCCATCCTTGGCTTAAAGTGGTATGTCCTTTAGTTGCAACAAAGATCAAGATAATATGCCTTCTCAAAATAGAAGATCTTTCTTCTATAAATCAGAATCACACTCCACCAGGACTGGACACTCTGATTATTCTCTATCACACTACATCTTCTATTCTTTTTTCCTTAAACTTCTCACATGGGGATAATCTCTTCACCTCACGAACACTACACTTGAGTTAACAACAATTCTGGTCTTGAGTCATACTCAAACCATAATTCTAACACTCAAAACAATATTATCTTGAACCTCCTTCTACGTTTTGCAATGTAGGAGGACACCACGACCTGCGTTAGGCAGATCGAAACCCTTCAACCCTTCCTTAGAACCCGGAACTAGCGTTAGGCCCTTATCTGTTGTAGCAACAAAACTCAACATAATTAAGTGCATATATGATATACTAGTGGGAATGTTCGCGCGTTGCTGTGGGTGAGTCTTTTTTGTCGCATGCGTGTTGCCACGGGTACTTGTCTTTTTGGCGCATGTTACGTGATGACCTTCACATAATTTATAAAAATACTAACACATATAAGTTAACATGCCAGCTTAATAAGACAACTAACACACTTTAAGTAAAAAGGTTTCACTAAGTTACATTGTAAACAAGGCTAAAGCCGGCGTCTCCTCTCTTGTTCTTAACATTGATATTATTTGTAGCTTTAAATATTTCACGTAAGCTACAGGAAATATGTTCATCAAAATCTTCCATTTCAACATGTATGCCTTTTTTTTATGTAAAGCAAGCCTGTTTACCATTAAGATGCATTCAGTTTCCTTTCAATACATGAATTTGCCAAAAATTGTAATTTCACATATGTGTTATAAAAAAAAAAAAAATTCTCCATTAAATTGTTTTCACCCAAAATACTTATTAAATACCATGCATTGATAATATTAAAAAACAACATTTTTATAATAACAAAAATGATTTAGAAAATTCTATTAAATGCATGCATTAATTAAAATTAATTAATTAATTAATTAATTAATTAAATAAAAGTAGAGTTTAGGACCTTAACTTAAGCAGGTTTTTTTCTACACCAACAAAAGAAATATTTTTATACATTTCCTTCAAGCGAAGCTTGCATGCATTCCAAATATATATTATTTGAAGACACTGTTCGTAAGATGGGAAAATTGAAACCCTAAATTACTTATAAATTAATGAGTCTTCGATTTGGATAACAATTAATATAAGACAAGATATATGGCCAAAAAAAAATCATTAGCTATATAAGGAACACAACACAAATGAGTTGAAATCGAAAGCCATGTATCTAATGTATGCTTCTAAAGGTTAAAGTTAACGAATTAATCAATTAAACAAAAAAAAAAAAGATATTAGTCATTATAAAGTTTTGACACATGTCATAAAGCCCAATTTGTCACATTATATAAAAGCATAACACCTCAATATACCATCGCCTTATGAATGTGAATACTTTAAACAAGGGTTTCACAATAATTTTTAGCCTTAGCCTTGCCTATGGATCAGATCGCGTTACTGTCAATCAGTTTTCATTTATTCCTATTGATGTATCACATATTCAATTCCAAATCACAGGCTAGCAGCCACGAGTACATTTATACAATAAAATTTACTATTTCAAGTGACAAAAAGGATGCGTTGGGTAAATGGTTAGACATTGTGCCAAATACGATGATTAAAAAAATATCTAACCCAAGCAACCCATTCATAACTATCGTTAAAATTCAAACTTTCAAAAATAAATCTTTCAAAGATTTAAGTACCTCACAAAGTTATATTTACATGTTAGTATGTTAGATTCAAACTTTAAAGTTATTAAAGTGGTAAAAAAAGGCTAAATTTGTAAAAAGTTTGACTAATACTTTTCCGCCTTTAAGTTTGCAAGATAATCAAGGTGGTTATGAAGAGAATGTGAAAGCCTTTGTACATCTTGATGAGCTTTCAGTCTTTTCTTCTTCTTCTTCTTCTGTTCATTACCTTCTGAAGTAAAGAAAAAAAAAACCTCATAATTTTTTGATAAATAAAATATACAAATATTGGATATGTTTACAAGGGTGATCAATAATAACAATAACAGGGTTATCGAAGTACTTCTAAGTGCTAACCAATGAAACCATGGAATATGATTATCAAACTGACAATTGATATAAACATAGTGTTATATTGAACAAAAACAGGTAAAAAAAATTAGCATATGCATAATCTTACCCATCATTCTTCTTTGTTGCCCAAGAAGCCCATAAGATATCAAAGCATCTAAATGACGGAAAATACTGCACACAAATTTGTTTAATATATATAAGAATTGTTCTTGAGCGAAAATGTGACCCGGCAAACTCAGGTTAGTAACATTGATTAAACTAGTAAGTCTACCTTAGCGAGTCATGCATGTTACATACTTAACTGGGTCAGTTGAGTCGTTATGATGGTTCGGAGAATCATCGGGAGTCGTTACAATGATCCACGGGATCATTGGGAGTCGGTCCATAACCCAGTGTACAAGGATTGGTGATTCGTGGAATCGCCGGGTTTAATGCACACACGAAAGCTCGAGTCCCGGGAATTGGTGAACGAATGTGAACGTGTTATTTATCATGCTTTATATGCTTATAATCATTATATGACTTGTCGGTATGTGAATACGTGCTTATATATGTTAAAATAGTTTTTAACGCGCCTAAAACCCGAAACCATAGGTTACATGCGATTAGGAGGGCTGGGTGATTACAAACTAGCGATTAAGGCTCTAATCGCATGTTTGTATAAGCGATTAGAGGCTCTAATCGCCTGTTGCAGACCCTACTCGCATGTTATGGCTTGGACGATTAGGAACACCTATAAATACAACCCTTGACTTGTAAAACACCATTTGTGCAACCATAACTGGTCCCAAGCCTCCCTCACACCATAGTACACCTCTGGAACTCGTTTTTGCTCCAAAACCCATCATTCCTAAGCTTACACTCCTTCTTTAGCAAGATTCAAGGTGTGTTATCTACCCTAAGCGTTTGTAATGTTGATATCCTGGTTCTCAAAGGTTCAGACCTAGTTTTATCAAGTTTGTGTCTTTGAAAACCTTTGAAATGAGTTTCTTAAACAAGTCTAAACCTTTATACTTGCTCTATGTGATGTATTCATGCAAGAAATGGTTTTTAATGGTCAAAACGTGAATGTTTCCATGTAATTGATGTTCTTCTGATGTGTAGGAGTTGTTAGGATGTTTTCCTAAGGATTTGAGCAATTATTATAGTGTTTTGGTGATAATATGTATTTTGACCCGTTTGAGTGATTCTTGAAGATTTAGGGTGTTATGATATGATTTGATGATTGTTTGATGTTAGGATTCACACTAGAAGGGTATAATAACAGAGGAATGATGATTTGCAAGGTTGTAGGTGATGAAATCTGATTATTTGCCATTTAAGGAAAGATATGCATGTTTAATGAAACCTAGTACTTTGCCATTTTTGGAAATAATTGCAAATAGGGTGTTAGACCAGTGATAATTTGGGGGTTTTTGTTTCGAATGGGTTGGTTAATGATTTGGGTTTGATGTTGGAAGTTTTTACATGTTTTGGATCTGATTTGGAGGGTTAAACGCGCGAAAAGCCAACACAATACTGCAGGGGCGAGTAGGAGCTCTACTCGCCTGTTAAACTAGCGAGTAGCCCTACTCGCATGTTAAAACTGGCGAGTAGGCTCCAAATCGCCTGTTTGACCACCCTACTGGCTAGTTGACTTTTCCTAATTGCATGTTTGATTCCTAATTGCGTGTTTTGCTGTTGTAAGTGTATTTTGACATCCCGAAACATGATTTAACACTTAGGAACATGATAGGAACCCCGTAGTATGTCTAATAGCTTGGTAACACGTGTTCGGAATCGTTTGAGCTATATATGACTCGTACGATAGATAGAGTGAACATGGGTGCGTGTTAAGTGTATAGTTGCATGTGATTGCTTAATTTCTTGTTCTTGGATAACACGTGGGATGTCGGGTCACCAATGGGATGTCGGGCCTTGTCTGGCGCGGTCGGTTTAACAGTCAAAGGTGTTTTCAAATGTATATGGTTATGGTCTGGACATTCGGGGACTAGTTAAGCTATGGGTTATTAGTCTGGGTACTTATATACGTCTCATGATAGGTCTCCGCTATTTGGGGCTATCATAGCTTGTTGATTTAACTATTTTCAAGTAACACAACCTAAGGTGAGTGTCACAGCCCCGCTTTTACTGTTTTGCTTTCGGGGGAGAAACATGCTACATACTTACATTCTAAAGGTCATGTTATACTATGGTTATGGATATTTACTATACGGGCGTTTCATCAGGGACTCCCATGGGGAAACCATGAGTATGTGGGTACACATATCGGGGAAATATGGATACATCTATTGGGACGGGCAAACCCCACTTGTCGGTTGGAGGCGGACGGGTGCATACTGTCTCTACTTCCAGAGTCACCGTTGATGACGGTGGCTCATGTATCTGGGCAAAAACAGGAGTTACATGTCAGTAATGGTTTCCTACTCGTAGTAGTAAAAATACTTAACGTCTAGCTAACGTTGTGATAACATAGTATTAACGGAAATGATCTTTTCAAACTTATAGAAACTCTTTTATAAAACATGTGAACTCACCAGCATTATATGTTGACATTTTTGGCATGTTTTCTCAAGTCGCTAAGGTAACAGTGAATGGACTAGGCGCACGGAGTCTTGCACGGCGTCTAGAGTTCTAGTGCATATTAAATAATGTTTTCAAACTACGTTATGTCTTTTGGTTGTAAACAAGAAATGCTTCCGCTGTTGGTTTATGGTTCAAAATTTAATGTTATGGTTTTCATGTTTTACATTTAGTGTTTGTTTATTGTGATCGTTGACTTGGATCCTGGTATGTCACGCGCCTCGCGATAAATCCCCGCAAGTGGAATTTGAGGGTGTGACAGAAAAGATAATAATGACCAGAACAATTTGAAGATGGACAATGGCTACTTCAGTTTAGGAAAGTTCGCTTGCTTGAATGTAAAGCATCTTAAGCCTTGAAAAAGATAATCACCCTGTTTCTCCACAACCTCAGGAGCTTCATGAACAACATAAAAGCAATAAAAATATATTATTCAACCAGAAAAACCCTTATAATATGTTGTTTATTTAAAAGAATTAGAGGATTTTAATATCCTCAATATCTATATCTATACTTATACTATATAATGCATTTTAAATGGGCAACATAGTACTTTAACTTCATTTAAGGAGGGTATTATTGTAATGTACCTTAAAGCTCAAGACACATTAATACATTATTTTATAAACTTACATTAATACATTATTTAATAGATTTCTAATTAAATATTTATTACACTCACATCAGAAAATAGAATAAAAATGCATTAGTAAAAACCTTTTTATGCAATTGGACATATTTAGGTTCCCAGCTATTCGAATTCTTGTAACCCGCATGAATTAATTGTCACATGATTGCTTTTATGTTGTAATTGATAATCAGGTTAATTGATAATCAGTTTTGCCGATTGCCAATGAACGAAGATATGTTCTGATTCATCTTTTCCTTGACTTCACCACACACATCCGTCTTGTAGATTTGATTTCAGATTCTTATTGTAATAAAGTTCTTTTTTTTTGTAGTCATAATTAACATTTGGATTGCTCATAATATATGTTAAAATATTGGATGACGAATTGTTTGTGGGCCCACTCGACCCGACCCGAATTGTCAAAGCAACCCAAAAATTTTTATGCCTAGTCCTACAAAGTTGGAGAATCAAAAAATAGTGAGCCCACTAGAAAAAAAATATTGGATCCGCCACTGGTGTGAAGGCAACATCAAAGTGACTTTAGGTTTGAAATCTTTACTGCCCTTGGTAGAAAAAAAATTGTCCCAAAAAAAAATTGGTCACTAATCATTCCATATTTGTTAGTCAAGTCCAAGTAAACGATTTAAACGCCAAAGTTAAGCAAGAAAGTTCGATAGGTATTCCATAATGTTTACCATTTACTAAAGAAAATTGTACTGTTTTTTAATGATTGATTAACTATTAAATATTTAAGTCTTGTATAATTTATTTGGTTGCATGGTACCGAATAGCATCCCATTCCACTTCAGCAAAAATCCCGCCAATAACGCCTTCTCCTCTTCCATATCTCAAGCTATATTGGGGGGGGGGGTATTGAACGCTCGTGAACACAATGACGAGCAACAATGAACTAGTCAAGTGGGCCACCTTTGTTTTGACCAATCAATTTTTTTACTTTTTTTAAATTAAAGGGACGTTATTCCATTGCACGTGTGTTATTATTGAATGGAGCCTCTATCTACATAGCGTTGATGTGGTGCAATGAAGCCCTATATATGGGCTCCATTCCATACCATATAGCGATAGGGCATTAGTATTGGTACACCCCCTCTCCCTCTCTATATATATATACACATATTATGTGTAGAGAAAGAGAGAAATAGAGTGCCCCAATTATAATTTAAGTGACCCATTAATATAAGCCATTTACTATAGACTCCATGAAGTTATCTAGAAAGTATCAAAGTACTTACATTTTGAAGGAAAAAATGTTCAACATGTTTACACTTGTGTCTAACATATAAAAAATATGATTGCTAAAAGAAAAAATGTTGAAAAAACACACGTTGTTAAACATTTAGTGGATTATAGATTATATTACATCTGATGTGATATTATGAATTTGATTCAAAGACATCAGAATGGACCAACAAAAAGAATACATATGTGTTTATAGGTGTGAGAAAAATATATAGAAAACACTTATCATAACATATCATATCAATTAGAAATTTAACAAAAACAACTGATATTTTATCGCTTATTTATTACAACATATCAAAATAACAATTGAAAAGACACTATAAATAAAAACACTCAAGTGGAAGGATTTCAAACCATAACAAGACACATTGATACAACATAGATTATTAATTTTCGGGATGAGCAGCTGCATAAGCCTCGAGGGCCTTGTAGGTTTTTTCATACACATCTTTTTCGGCGTTTAGAACATCTGTAGATGGCTTTTCGTCACCTTTGCAGTTATAAATGACTGTTTGCTTGAATACGCATCCACCGTCGGCAGAAGGTGTAATCTTAACATGACAGTTGATGGAATCTAATATGCCCATCAAATTGTCACCTTCAAAAAATGTGTAGTTATAGGTAAAGTTGCTCGCATCAATGACATCTTGCTTAAACTTTGCACTTGTAAACGGGACATCTGCATAAAGTAAGTCATTTAGAAAGAAAATATAGTTTAAAAAAAGGGCAACCAAACAAGTGATGGTAAATTGTTCACTTTTAAGAATACTATCAATCAAAACTTATTTTGTTTTCTATTCTAATAGTTAATGAATTCTTACCATCACCAAATGTGAAAAGCCTTATTGTTCCAACACCTCCATCGCCTTCAATTGTCTCAATGGACTTGAAATATTGAGGAGCGGCCTTGGGTGCAATAATATGGAAATTATTAAAACCCTTAAAAACTGCCTCCGCTGGAAATGGAGAAGCAACTTCAACCTCAATGCTAGCGGTACTCATGATTAAGTTGGTTGATGGTAAGTAAAGCGTGTATGATGTTTTTTAAGATTTGTTTGGATGATAGATGAGTGAAGGTTGTGGTATATATATAAGATGGGAGGGTTGGTGAGGGTCGAAATTCATTAACTAATACATAAGAATAGCACATCAATTTTGACCGATTTGCTCTTTCTAAATAATACATAAGAATATTATATTGTTAATTAAATAGACTATTGTAGTAAATACATTAGAATTCAAAGTCAAAGTAACCTTCTTGATTGTTTGCGATATATTTTACGTAATATATATACACATTATGAGAACTGCAAGGGTGGGAGTGTAAAATAAAGTTGTTCTAGAATAAGCAAATATGCGTATAGGTGTCTTCTTTAATTAAGACTAGTGGAGATGTGTTGGGTGTCCAATCCAGCAAATAAATATATAATAAACTTACTAGTATGAGTGAAATTAAGATTCGTATTATTAGGAATACAGATTAACCAATGATACAAAAACGTTTTAAGTGCAGATACGATTGTTTGGGGGGGGGGGGGGGAGTTGATTTGATAAAAAAAATGACGAAAACTAAATTAAAAACTAAGATGATTAAACTGTTGGGGAATTCAGATATTAAAAACTAATTTCAACACCAGGGTAATTTCTTGATTTGATTCGGCTTACGATCATTAACGGTCACGGTGCAATAATCCTTTTAATAAATGGTTTGTATCAACACTAGACGTCACACCGTTCGGACATCCATTCTATCTAAAGTCTAACCAAGCATAGTTCGTCGATTATAGCCAACCCGCTACTCTAAGCTCACGCCGTTCGGATCTTAGCATGCGGGTTGCATGATAGAAGTATCAATTATAATTAAACACTCACGTCGTTCGGAATGTTTAACTAGATCATGTGACTCTATAATAATTTTGGGTTCATAGACAAACACAAAATATTATTTATTCCTTGTATAAAAAACTAAAACTTGATTAGGGTTTTAATTATTGATAAACTTTATTAGAAAAATTAATAAGTTGATCAGGTTTATTAACAATCTAATATTTTTCTGGATTAAATCCGTATTACAAACAAGAATCACAAACCCTAATGTTGAAATTAAAAGGTTTTAGCTAGACATGACAAGAGCAACCAAAACAAATACAAAATAAAACATTAAAATTAAAAGCTTACTAAACAAAAATTCAAAACGTCTTTAATAGTTAATACTCCACAAATAAAAATGCCAAAATCTTTTTCCTTCTTGTTTCTTCGATATTACAGCAGCCCTCCCCAAAAGATGTGTATATCCCCTAATAATATTATTCTCTTTTCTATTTTACGAAGCGCCCCCTCAAGAAATATGCAGCCCCCTTTGATTTTAACTCTCTCGCTACTTTTCTCTCTAAGTTTGTTGTAATCTTATTTTTTTTTCATTTTAAATTTCTTCAATTAGTAACTTTCCAATTCGGTCCCTCTAGTTCTTTCCATGCTGTTTGCGGTCAAAACTTCTTTTCAAAGACGCTAGTGAAGTCCAACTACATTGCGACCTCATCTCGTCAATGCTCGCCATTGCCTCTTTCAATTCCACACACCTACAAAATCAACTAAAACCAAACCAAAGTAGATTCCATTCCACCAAAACAAATGTGGAACAAAATAATGGTTAAGTTACATGATAAATGCATGATATGTGGTATAAAGTTGGTGACAAACTAATATAAAACGTGTCTAAAAATGCAACTAACAAATCTCCCCAAGCTTAAACCTTTCCTTGTCCTCAAGGAAGTCAAAAATAAAATTTCGTCGAGGAGCGAACATGAAAACAAACAAATCACATATGCATGCTTGAAATGTTTTTTTTTTTTTTCTTTTTGTCCCTTGGTAAAACATTATGCTAAACACGTCCAACACATTCCCAAGACATAGACGACTAAAATAAATGGAGCCGAGTATAGGCCACAAACCGTAGGAACACTTTAATTCACAAGACTTACAATGATCAATAGATTTACGACCCAACAAGTCTAGATGGTGCCATTTTAAAAACCATGGGCGTACCTATTAAAGTTTCACCTCCCTTCAAGAATCTAACCATACATAGCGTGTACCTCTCACAATAATCACTCAACACTCAGTTATATATGCAATTTGGAGTGATTCTCTCAAAACCAGACAATAAAAACATCATTAACATAAGCTTGTACATTAATCAAATCTACACCTAATTGTTAAAACTTAACAAAGATCAAGAGGACTTTTCGGGTTAGCAAGGGTTAAAGGTAGGAAAATATGGGAAAATGGCGAAAACAGAAAAAATGACAATCCGGTCTAATAACGAACTTCTAAACACATAACAAAACTTAGTCTTTTCGACTCAACAATTTATTCATTTTTTTCTTTCTTTTCACTTTTTTTTTCTTTTTTTTCAATTTTTTTTTTGTAGGATACTCTTCTATCTTATTCATACACATCAACAAAGTCACGATGTAAACACAAGTTAAACCGGATGTAGTAAAAAAATCATGGGTTAAATCAAAAGATAAGGCCAAGGCTCAAAGGCTACTATTGGGAATGTTTCAATTGGATTAAAAAAACGAAAATAAAGATGATGAGAAGGTTGAACATGTGGGTAATCCTAATGCCTCTGTCACTTCTATGTCAAATCCTAACCCAAGGTCTCAAAATGTATATAATGCACAAGTTATAAAACGATGAATCATGTCGGTATACACACATCAACCGAAACAATGAATATATGCATGGAAATTTTAATGCTCAAAACTCATTGAACGTATGGAATCTGTCACACCCTCAAATTCCACTTGCAGGGTTTTACCGCGAGGCGCGTGACATACCAGGATCCAAGTCAACGATCACAATAAACAAACACTAAATATATAGATTGAAACCAAAACATTTTGCTTTGAGCCATAAACCAGCAGCGGAAGCATTTCTTGTTTACAACCAAAAGGCATATTACAGTTTACAAAACATTGTTTAATATGCGACAAGACTCTAGACGCTATGCAAGACTCCATGCGCCTAGTCCATTAACTGCCACCTTAGCGACCTGAGAAAACATGCCAAAAATGTCAACATATAATGCTGGTGAGTTCACAGGTTTTTGTAAAAGAGTTGTTATAAGTTTGAAAAGATCATTCCCGTTAATACTATGTTATCACAACATTAGCTAGACGTTAAGTATTTTTACTACTACGAGTGGGAAACCATTACTGACACGTTTTCCTGTTTTTGCCCAACCGTGAGCCACCGTCATCAACGGTGACCCTGGTAGTAGAGACAATATGCACCCGCCCGGCTCCTAGCCGTCGAGTGGGGTTTGCCCGTCCCAGTAGATCTATCCATATTTCCCCGATATGTGTTCCCACATACTCATGGTTTCCCCCTGGGACTCCCTGAGGAAACGCCCGTATTGTAAATATCCATAACCATAGTATAACATGACCTTTAGAGTGTAAGTATGTAGCATGTTTCTCCCCCGAAAGCAAAACAGTAAAAGTGGGGCTGTGACACTCACCTTAGGTTGCATTACTTGAAAACAGTAAAATCAGTAAGCTATGATAGCCCCAAATAGCGACCTATCATAAGATGTATATAAGTACCCAGACTAATAACCCGCAGGTTAACTAGTCCCCGAATGTCCAGACCACAACCATGTACGTTTGAAAACACCTTTGACTGTTAAACCGACCACACCAGACAAGACCCGACATCCCATTGGTGACCCGATATTCCACGTGTTAGCCAAATACAAGATATCATGCAACATATGTAGTTAAACACTTAGCACGCGCAAGAGTTCACCTAGTCTAGCATAATGCCCAATTAATGCATAAACGAGTCCGAACACGTGTTACTATGTCATTAGGCATGTCACGGGGTTCCTATCATGTTCCTAGGTGTCAAATCCTGCTTCGGGATATCAAAATACGCTTACAACAGCAGCACACGCGATTAGGAAATTAACATGCAATTAGGAAAAGTCAAGTGGTGATTGGGGCTGGTCAACAGGCGATTGGTGGTGTAATTGCCTGATGTTACTAGCAATTAGGAGCCTAATCGCCCCTGCATCAGGCGATTAGGATTCCTAATCGCTTGCTGCAGCTGCACGACGCATTTTCGCGCATTTAACCCTCCAAATCAGATCCGAAACATGTATAAACACCCAACATCAAACCTAAACTATTAACCAACCCATTCCAAGCAAACACCCCTAATTTATCACTGCTCTAACACCCTTGGTGCGATTATTTCCAAAAATGGCAAAGTACTAGGTTTCATTAACTATGCATATCTTTCCTTAAATGGCAATAATCATATTTTACAACCCACAACCTTGCAAATCATCATCCCTCTGTTATAATACCCTCCTAATGTGAATCCTAACAACAAACAATCATCAAATCATATCATAACATTCTAAATCTTCAAGAATCATTCAAATGGGTCAAAATGCATATTTTCATCAAAACACAATAATAATGGTTCAAATCCGTAGGAAAACATCCTAATAACTCCTACACATCAGAAGTACATTAATTATATGGAAACATTCATGTTTTGACCACCAAAAAACCATTTCTTGCATGAATGCTTCACATATAGCAAGTATAGAGATTTAGACTTGTTTTAGAAACGCAATTCAAAGGTTTTTAAAGACACAAACTTGGTAAAACAAGGTCTGGACCTTTAGGAACCAAAACAATAACATTGCAAAGGTTTGGGGTGAAGAACACACCTTGGATTTTATCAAAGAAAGGAGTGTAAGCTTGGAAATGGTGAGTTTTGAAGCAAAACAAGTTCCAGAGGTGTTCTAAGGTGTGAAGGAGGCTTGGGATCAGTTAGGGTTGCATAAATGATGTTGCACAAGTCAAGGGTTGTATTTATAGGTGTTTTTACTCGTCAACACCAGAACTGGCAATTATAGAGCTACAACAGGCGATTGGGGCTCCCAATCGCCTATACTGACTAGCGATTGGGCCCAATTGCCCCTAACAACTACCGATTGGGGCTAATTGCCCATCCCCAATCGCCTGGTCCCCTTCCTACTCACCTCCAGCATCCCATTTTGGGTTTTCGGCTCGTTAAACACTATTTAGCATATATAAACACGTATTCACATTTTGACAAGTCATATAATGATTATAAACACATAATGCATGATATCTAACACGTTCACCATCGTTCACCAATTCCCGGGACTCAAGACTTGCGTGTGTGCGTTAAACCCGGTGATTCTACGAATCAACAATCCTTGTACACATGGTTATGGACCGACTCCCAATGATCCCACGGATCATTGTAACGACTCCCGATGATTCCCAGAACCATCGTAACGACTCAACTGACCTAGTTAAGTATGTAATATGCATGACTCGCCAAGGTAGACTTACTAGTTTGATCAATGTTACTAACCTGAGTTTGCCGGGTGTCACAGAATCGGGTTGCCGATACAAGCCATGTATTGCTATCAACTATACAGTCAGCTACCCATACTAAGTACTCCAAACATTTCATATTTCTAAGAAAATGACTATGTTGGGCCTACTTTATCCCGCAACTTAAAGAATGTGCGTCCTAGAGCGTGTAAGCCCACACCGACCCGCCTTCAGCTTACGTTTTACAATGAATGAGAGGTGCCTTTTGTTTGCAATCAGATAACCTTGGGATGTTTTTTTTTTATTTTTTTATGTTTTTTTAGAATGACACTAAAATGGATGCACAAACTAAATAATGCAAAACAAGAACACGATGCAAACAAAAATAGAAAATTACCTCTCCCCAAGCTTGAATAAAGCATTGTCCTCAATGCTCGGAGATGAGAGTGGAAGGCATCTATTGAGCCGGTGGAGGCGGCTGAGGTGGCGAAACAGTCGCGCCATTTTTATTCATTGTACACATCTTCATGACCTCAAAGGAAGTAACAAACCATAAATATGATTGATAACCAATAAAAACACCCAAAATAAAGAAATTACCACCATTTAATCCATAACACCCTACTAGGAAGTAAATAGCGTACATACCTCAAAGGACTATAGAAGTGGATGTTATCAGTACTAATTAGAACAAGGTAATTACCACTACGTGCACTTCAAAGCGAATTCAATGTAATGATACCCAATTCAAACAAAATAGAAGTCAAGACAGCAAATCAACTCCTATAGTCCAGGTCTGATTTTCGGCATTTTAGAAGCTTTGTTTTAACTTGGCCGGGTCTCTTCGTGACCCGCCCAGGTCAAGATTCGGCCTTGATATTTTTTTTCTAATAAATTTCAACACTGCCGGGTAAGCTTGTGACATGCTCGGGTCAAATTTCGGCCTATTTCTCAAAATTTTCAACTCGCCCGGGTCGTTGTAATATCCGCCCGGGCTAATGTTCAACATTCTTTATAAGTTTTCAACACGGCCGGGGCAAACTTATGTTCTGAATTGAAAGGTTTTTTTTTTGTTTTTTTTTGTTTTTTTTTCTTTTTTTGTTTTTTTTTTTGAAAGCAAAGAAATAAATAAATACGAAACCACGGGTTGCCTCCCGTGAAGCGCCTTTCTTTCACGTCTTTGGCTAGACTTGGACCCTGTTTCATTAATCTGGTGCTTGCTCAATAAAGGGAAAAACTCTTGGATGGTGCTTGATACTTTTACTTTTGGTGCTCTTTGCCTTTTTTTTTCTTTCAAGTATCGACTTCCATCAACTCGTCCCCAAGCTTGAACTTGTTAATATATCTCTCTGTTGCAACCTTTGCGGTACTTCTATCTAACACTAAATCTTGAACCTCATGGTTAGACAACTCAAAACATTTATCGGTTAGTGGTTCAATGATATCAATATAATTCAAAGATAAGACATCACTCGGGTAACGCATAGCATCATCTATACTAAAGTGACCCATTAATATAAGCCATTTACTGTAGACTCCATGAAATTATCTAGAAAGTATCAAAGTATTTACATTTTGAAGGGAAAAATGTTCAACATGCTTACATTTGTGTCTAATAAATAAAAAATATGATTGCTAAAACAAAACATGTTGAAAAAACACACGTTGTTAAACATTTAGTGGATTATAGATTTTATTACATTTGATGTGATATTATGAATTTGATTCAAAGAAATCAAAATGGACCAACAAAAAGAATACATATGTGTTTATAGGTCTAAGAAAAATATATAGAAAACACTTATCATAACATATCATATCAATTAGAAATTTAACAAAAACACCCGGATATTTTATCGCTTATTTATTACAACATATCAAAATAACAATTGGAAAGACACTATAAATAAGAAACACTCAAGTGGAAGGATTTCAAACCATAACAAGACACATTGATACAACATAGATTATTAATTTTCGGGATGAGCAGCTGCATAAGCCTCGAGGGCCTTGTAGGTTTTTTCATACACATCTTTTTCGGCGTTTAGAACATCTGTAGATGGCTTTTCGTCACCTTTGCAGTTATAAATGACTGTTTGCTTGAATACGCATCCTCCATCGGCAGAAGGTGTAATCTTAACATGACAGTTGATGGAATCTAATATGCCCATCAAATTGTCACCTTCAAAAAATGTGTAGTCATAAGTAAAGTTGCTCGCATCAATGACATCTTGCTTAAACTTTGCGCTTGTAAACGGGACATCTGCATAAAGTAAGTCATTTAGAAAGAAAATATAGCTTAAAAAAGGGCAACCAAACAAGTGATGGTAAATTGTTCACTTTTAAGAATACTATCAATCAAAACTTATTTTGTTTTCTATTCTAATAGTTAATGAATTCTTACCATCACCAAATGTGAAAAGCCTTATTGTTCCAACACCTCCATCGCCTTCAATTGTCTCAATGGACTTGAAATATTGAGGAGCGGCCTTGGGTGCGATAATATTGAAATTATTAAAACCCTTAAAAACTGCCTCCGCTGGAAATGGAGAAGCAACTTCAACCTCAATGCTAGTGGTACTCATGATTAAGTTGGTTGATGGTAAGTAAAGCGTGTATGATGTTTTTTTAAGATTTGTTTGGATTTTAGATGAGTGAAGGTTGTGATATTTATAAGATGGGAGGGTTGGTGAGGGTCAAAAATTACAAGCTAAATTCCTAGAATAGCACATCAATTAAATAGACTATTGTAGTAAATACATTAGAATTCAAAGTCAAGTAATATATATACACATTATGAGAACTGCAAGGGTGCGAGTGTAAAATAAAGTTGTTCTAGAATAAGCAAATATGACGTATAGGTGTCTTCTTAAACAAAGAATAGTGGGAATGCCCGCTGTGGGTGCGTCTTTTTTGTCGTATGCATGTTGTCACGGGTAATTGTCTTTTTGACGCATGTTACGTGATGACCTTCACATAATTTATAAAACTACTAACACATTTAAGTTAACATGACAACTTAATAAGACAACTAACACACTTTAAGTAAAAAAAGTATCATTAAGTCACATTGTAAACAAGGCTAAAGCCGACGTCTCCTATCTTATTCTTAACCAGTGGCGGACTTAGGAATTATTTTCATGGGGTGCGGAATCAACCTTATATAGGTCTTTTATCTATTAGGTCTCTCGGATCGGGTTGGTTTGGTTCAGTTCGGTTCGGGTCGACTCGTATACCAAAAATAATAATACTAAGATTATATAATCAAATAAAGGAAACCAAAAGCCCAAAAGTAATTTAAACGTCATTACATATGCATAACAAATTCAAAATCTAAAGTTGTTCTCTTCGAGTCTTCATTATTTGGAATCTATCTATAACATCTTCTATCTTCACATTTCTAAGCAAGTCTTTTTCAATAAAAGCAATACAACTATCGTTTAAATTCGCATCACCAATCTTATTACGCAAATCGTTCTTCACAAACTTCATTGCCGAAAAACTTCTTTCAACGGTTGCGGTCGCGACTAGTAATATGAGAGCTAGCTTCAATAAACGATATACCAATATAAAGTTAAGGTGTTTCTTTGTTTGAACCATCAATTGCACAAGACTTGATAAACCATTCAATTTGGCAAATCATGTATTCGCTTTTACATTATCAATGTAAGAGGGGAAGCTTTTTTTTTTTTTTTTTTTTTTCATTTTAATCCATGTTAAAACACGTGTGGGCTTATTATAAACTTTGGGCTTAGACTTAATCAAATGGGCAAATTCTAATAAATATGATTATATTTTTCTTCTTTGGGGTCGGTTTCAAAAGTCCATGTGGTGCGATTAAAAATTTTCAAGGGGTGCGGACGAGATATACGCACATATATAACGCTAATTTTTTTTTTCAAGGTAGGCCCCTGCCCCCCTTGGGTTGGGCTAGGTTCGCCCATGTTCTTAACATTGAAATTACTTGTAGCCTTAAATATTTCACATAAGCTACAGGAAATATGTTCATCAAAATCTTCCATTTTAACATGTATGCCTTTTTTATGTAGAGCAAGTCTGTTTACCACTAAGACGCATTCGGTTTCCTTTCAATACAATAATTTGCCAAATTGTAATTTCACATACGTGTTAATTATAAAAAAAATTCTCCATTAAATTGTGTTCACCCAAAACACTTATTAAATTCCATGCATTCATAATATTAAAAAACAATATTTTTATAAAAACAAAAATGATTTAGAAAATTCTATTAAATGGATGCATTAATTAATGGGGTATTGGATTTAAATAATCCAAAGTTTGGGTCAATGGTCAATAATAATCCAAACTTTTACGTTGGACCAGGATAATCCCAGGTGAACATGTGGGTGTCAAAAATGGACCTCCATTATGTTTGGACTAACTGGGTTAGTTAAAGATGGTGTGGCTACTGATGTGGCATGCTAATGTGGCACCTAAGTTGGCATGTTGACATGGAAAAACATTTTTTTTTTAATATCAAAACAATTTTTTTCATCTTCATCATCATCTCCTTTAGCATCATCATCATCTTCATCTCCTACTTATGATTATTATTTTCAACACAACAAAATTCCATTTCAACAAAAAAAGCTCTTTACATATCTACTTATAGAACATATCTGCTACGCTTACATCTTCTTCCTTTAATATTAATATTAATATTAATAATCCCAATCAATCCAATCCCACCATTTTCTTCATCAAATCCAATCAAATCCAATCTAAACCCAATCCATGTCTGTTGAAAGATCATTTGAAGCATAGGAAGAATTTGCCGAACGTTATTTCAGACTCCTAACTGATAATAGTAATAATAATATTAATTTTGGAATTAATGAGGTTTCGGCTTTTTTTTTATATTGGGAATAAGTTAGGGCAAGTTGGGACGGTGGAGATGAGCCGAAGGTGATGGAGTCGGTGGTACGGTGGCAATGAGCTGAAGGTGATAAAGTCGGTGATGGAGCTGTTGCTGCTTGAATTCTTCTTGTAAACCATAACAATGATGGGTAGGGGTTCAGATCTGGTCAAATGGAGCCCTTTACGATTTTTCTGTTTTGGTTTAGTTGTTTCTAGGGTTTATGTTGAGATTGGGGGTTTTGTTAGTGTGAAGGAGATGGTGGTGGTAATGGTTATTGAGGCACTGGGGTTTCGGTAGTGCGAACGATAGATGATGGTGATGAGAATAAGGTGAACGATGATGATGGTTATGATGAACGAGAGATGAAGATGATGATGATGATGATGAATATGTTGTGTTATTATTTAAAAAAAAAAACCCAAGTCAGCATGACAAGTCACCTGCCATGTCAGCAATGGTGTACACATCAGCATGCCTTGTCAGCTGCCACGTCAGCTTACACTAACCCAGTTAGTTCATAGTTAACGGAGGTTCATTTTTGACACCCACATGTCCACTTGGGATTATCCTGGTCCAACGTAAAAGTTTGGATTATTATTGGCCAATGGTCCAAACTTTGGATTATTTAAATCCAATACCCCTTAATTAATTAATTAAAAGTAGACTTTAGGACCTTAACTTAAGCAGTTTTTTTTCTACACCAACCAAAGAAATCTTTATATATATTTCCTTTAAGCGAAGCTTGCATGCATTCCAAACATATATTATTTGAAGACACTGTTCGTAAGATGGGGAGAATTGAAACCCTAAATTACTTATAAATTAATGAGTCTTCTATTTGGATAACAATTAATATAAGACAAGATATATGGCCAAAAAAAATCATTAGATATATAAGGAACACAAAACAAACGAGTAGAAATCCAAAGCCATGTATTTAATGTATGCTTCTAAAGGTTAAAGTTAACGAATTAATCAATTAAACAAAAAAAAAATATTAGTCATTATAAAGTTTTGACACATGTCATAGAGCCCAATTTGCAACATTATATAAAAGCATAACACCTCAATATACCATCGCCTTATGAATGTGAATACTTTAAACAAGGGTTTCCCAATACTTATTAGCCTTAGCCTTGCCTATGGATCAGATCGTGTTACTGTCAATCAGTTTTCATTTATTCCTATTGATGTATCACATATTCAATTCCAAATCACAGGCTTGCAGCCACGAGTACATTTATACAATAAAATCTACTATTTCAAGTGACAAAAGGATGCGTTGGGTAAATGGTCAGACATTGTGCCAAATACGATGATAATTAAAAAAGTATATAACCCAAGCAACCCATTCATAACTATCGTTAAAATTCAAACTTTTAAAAGTAAATCTTTCAAAGATTTAAATGCCTCACAAAGTTATATTTACATGTTAGTATGTTAGATTCAGACTTAAAGTTATTAAAGTGGTAAAAAAGGCTAAATTTGTAAAAAGTGTGACTAATAGTTTTCCACCTTTAAGTTTTCAAGATAATCAAGGTGGTTATGAAGAGAATGTGAAAGCCTTGGTACATCTTGATGAGCTTTCAGTTTTCTTCTTCTTCTGTTCATTACAATCTGAAGTAAAGAAAAAAAAAAAACCTCATAATTTTTTGATAAATAAAATATACAAATATTGGATATGTTTACAAGGGTGATCAATAATAACAATAACATGGTTATCGAAGTACTTCTAAATGCTAACCAATGAAACCATGGAATATGATTATCAAACTGACAATTGATATAAACATAGAGTTATATTTAACAAAAAAGGGTAAAACAATTTAGCATGCATATTCTTACCCATTCTTCTTCTTTGTTGCCCAAGAAGCCCAGAAGATTTCAAAGCATCTAAATGACTGAAAATACTGCACACAAATTTGTTTAATATATATAAGAACTATTGTTGAGCAGAAAACATAATAATGACGAGAACAATTTGAAGATGGACATGGGCTACTTCACTTTGGGAAAGTTCGCTTGCTCGAATGTAAAGCATCTTAAGCCTTGAAAAAGATAATCACCCGGTTTCTCCACAACCTCAGGAGCTTCATGAACAACATAAAGCAATATATATATATATATATATATATATATATATATAAATAATTCAACCAGAAAAACCCTTATAATTTGTTGGTCATTTAGAAGAATTAGAGGGTTTTAACATCTTCAATATCTATATCTATACTACTATATAATGCATTCTAGATGGGCAACATAGTACTTTAACTTCATTTGATGAGGGTATTATTGTAATGCACCTTAAAGCTCAAGACACATTAATACATTATTTAATAAACTTACATTAATACATTATTTAATAGATTTCTAATTAAATATTTATTACACTCGCATCAAAAACTAGAATAAAGATGCATTAGTAAAAACCTCTTTATGCAATTGGACCTCTTTAGGTTCCCAGCTATTCGAATTCTTGTAACCCGCATGAATTAATTGTCACATGATTGCTTTTATGGTGTAATTGATAATCAGGTTAATTGATAATCAGTTTTGCCAATTGGCAATGAACGAAGATACGTTCTAATTCATCTTTTCCTTGACTGCACTGCACACATCCGTCTTGTAGATTTGATTTAAGATTCTTATTGTAATAAAGTTCTTTTTTGTAGTCATAGTTAACATTTGGATTGCTCATAATATATGTTAAAATATTGGGCGACAAATTGTTTGTGGGCCCACTCGACCAGACCCGAATTGTCAAACCGACTCAAAAAATTTTATGCCCAGTCCTACAAATTAAGTTGGAGAAACAAAAAACAGTGAACCCACTAGAAAAAAATATTGGATCCGTCACTGATGTGAAGGCAACATCAAAGTGACTTTAGGTTTGAAATCTCTACGGCCCTTGGTAGAAAAAAAAAATTGTCCCAAAAAAAATTGGTCACTAATCATTCCATAATTGTTAGTCAAGTCCAAGTAAATAATTTAAACGCCAAAGTTAAGCAAGAAAGTTCGATAAGTATTCCATAATGTTGACCACTTTGTAAAGAAAATTGTATTGCTTTTTATTTGAGTGATTAACTATTAAATATTTAAGTCTTGGATAATTTATTAGGTTGCATGGTACCGAATAGCATCCAATTCCACTTCAGCAATAACGCCCTCCTCTTCCATATCCCAGGCTATATTGGGAGGCGGGGGGGGGGGGGGTATTGAACGCTCGTGAACACAATGACAAGCAACAACGAACTAACACCTTTGTTTTGACCAATCAATTTTTTTTACTTTTTTTAATTAAAGGGACATTATTCCATTGCACGTGTGTTATTATTGAATGGAGTCTCTATATACGTAGCGCTGATGTGGTGCAATGAAGCCCTATATATGAGTTCCATTCCATACCATTTAGCGTTAGGGCATTAGTATTGGGACACTCCCCTCTCTCGGTATATATATATAAAACACATATCATGTGTAAAGAAAGAGAGAAATAAAGTGCCCCAATTATAATTTGGGTGACCCAGTAATATAAGCCATTTATTATAGACTCCATGAAGTTATCTAGAAAGTATCGAAGCATTTACATTTTGAAGGGAAAAATGTTCAACATGCTTACACTTGTGTCTAGCAAATAAAAAATATGATTGCTAAAAGAAAAAATGTTGAAAAAACACACGTTGTTAGACATTTAGTGGATTATAGATTATATTACATCTGATGTGATATTATGAATTTGATTCAAAGAAATCAAAATGGACCAACAAAAAGAATACATATGTGCTTATAGGTCTGAGAAAAATATATAGAAAACACTTATCATAACATATCATATCAATTAGAAATTTAACAAAAACAACCGAATATTTTATCGCTTATTTATTACAACATATCAAAATAACAATAGAAAAGACACTATAAATAAGAAACACCCAAGTGGAAGGATTTCAAACCATAACAAAACACATTGATACAAGATAGATTATTAATTTTCAGGATGAGTAGCTGCATAAGCCTCGAGGGCCTTGTAGGTTTTTTCATACACATCTTTTTCGGCGTTTAGAACATCTGTAGATGGCTTTTCGTCACCTTTGCAGTTATAAATGACTGTTTGCTTGAATACGCATCCTCCGTCGGCAGAAGGTGTAATCTTAACATGACAGTTGATGGAATCTAATATGCCCATCAAATTGTCACCTTCAAAAAATGTGTAGTCATAGGTAAAGTTGCTCGCATCAATGACATCTTGCTTAAACTTTGCGCTTGTAAACGGGACATCTGCATAAAGTAAGTTATTTAGAAAGAAAATATAGCTTAAAAAAGGGCAACCAAACAAGTGATGGTAAATTGTTCACTTTTAAGAATACTATCAATCAAAACTTATTTTGTTTTCTATTTTAATAGTTAATGAATTCTTACCATCACCAAATGTGAAAAGCCTTATTGTTCCAACACCTCCATCGCCTTCAATTGTCTCAATGGACTTGAAATATTGAGGAGCGGCCTTGGGTGCGATAATATGGAAATTATTAAAACCCTTAAAAACTGCTTCTGCTGGAAATGGAGAAACAACTTCAACCTCAATGCTAGCGGTACTCATGATTAAGTTTGTTGATGGTAAGTAAAGCGTGTATGATGTTTTTTAAGATTTGTTTGGATGATAGATGAGTGAAGGTTGTGGTATTTATAAGATGGGAGGGTTGTGAGGGTCAAAAATTACATGCTAAATTTCTAGAATAGCACATCAATTTTGACCGATTTGCTCTATCTAAATAATATATAAGAATATTATATTGTTAATTAAATAGACTATTGTAGTAAATACATTAGAATTCAACGTCAAGAACCTTCTTGATTGTTTGCGATATATTTTACGTAATATATATACACATTACGAGAACTGCAAGGGTGCGAGTGTAAAATAAAGTTGTTCAAGAATAAGCAAATATGACGTATAGGTGTCTTCTTTAATAAGATTAGTGGGAATGCCTGCGTGTTAATGGGGGTGCGTCTTTTTTGTCGCATGCGTGTTGTCACGGGTAATTGCCTTTTTGGCGCATGTTTCGTGATGACCTTCACATAATTAATAAAACTACTAACACATTTAAGTTAACATGCCAGCTTAATAAGACAACTAACACAATTTAAGTAAAAAGGTATCACTAAATCACATTGTAAACAAGGCTAACGCCGGCGTCTTTTATCTTATTCTTAAGTCTTAACATTGAAATTACTTGTAGCCTTAAATATTTCATGTAAGCTACAGGAAATATGTTCATCAAAATCTTCCATTTCAACATTTATGCCTTTTTTATGTAGAGCAAGCCTGTTTACCACCAAGACACATTCGGTTTCCTTTCAATACAAGAATTTGCTAAAAATTGTAATTTCACATACGCGTTAATTATAAAAATAAAAAAAAAAATCTCCATTAAATTGTGTTCACCCAAAACACTTATTAAATACCATGCATTGATAATATTAAGAAACAATATTTTTAAAAGGGGTATTGGATTTTAATAATCCCAAGTTTTTCTTGTTGGCCGATAATAATCCATACTTCAAAAATTCCCAATAATAATCCCAATTTTCAAACTTTTGGCCCCTGGTGAACCTTTTTTAACAGAGGACTAACTGGGTTAGTTCCTGCTGACGTGGATGCTGACTGGACTTGCTGACGTGTACAACTTAGATGATGTGGCATGGACCCTTATAACTGATCCTTATAATCCTAATAATCCTAATAATTTCTAATAATAATAATCCTAAAAACCCTAATAATCAAACACCCTCATCAGATTTGTTTTGGGGTGTGGGGATGTTTGATTTTTGTGGATGAAATGGTTTTAAGTTATGATAGATTTGTTTTGGGGTTTTATAATCTGATGAGGGTGTTTGATTATTAGGGTTTTTAGGATTATTATTATTAGATATTATTAGTATTATAAGGATCAGTTATAAGGGCCCATGCCACGTCATCTAAGTTGTACACGTCAGCAAGTCCAGTCAGCATCCACGTCAGCAGGAACTAACCCAGATAGTCCTCTGTTAAAAAAGGTTCACTAGGGGCCAACAGTTTGAAAGTTGAATTATTATTGGGAATTTTTGAAGTAGGGATTATTATCGGCCAACAAGGAAAACTTGGGATTATTAAAATCCAATACCCCTTTTTAAAAAAACAAAAATGGTTTAGAAAATTCTATTAAATGCATGCATTAATTAATGGGGTATTGGATTTAAATAATCAAAGTTTGGGTCATTGGCCAATAATAATCTAAACTTTTACGTTGGACTAGGATAATCCTAGGTGAACATGTGGGTGTCAAAAATGGACCTCCGTTAAGTTTGGACTAACTGGGTTAGTTAAAGATGGCGTGGCTACTGATGTGGCATGCTAACATGTAACTGAAGCTGGCGTGGCACCTAAGTTGGCATGCTGACTTGGAAAAACTTTTTTTTTAATATCAAAACAATTTTTTTCATCTTCATTATCATCTCCTTCAGCATCATCATCATCATCTTCATCTGTCACACCCTCAAATTTTCACATGCGGGGTTTTACCGCGAGGCGCGTGACACACCAGGATCCAAGTCAACGGTCACAATAAACGACATCTATATGATAAGAAAACAACGTAAACTACCATTGAGTTTCAAAACCATTCTAACACAGCGGAAGCAAAATGTATCATTACAACTTAAAAGTAAAACTCAAAGTCTGAAATGTTTAACAAAACATGCATATGATCCCTAGACGCCGTGAGACTCCGTGCGCCTATACTCAATGCTGCTACCTTAGCGACCTGAGAAAACATGCCAAAAGATGTCAACATATAATGCTGGTGAGTTCACAGGTTTTAAGTTCGTAAACGTTTTCATGTGTAAAGCGATTTCTCATAAAGTGCCAAGTGTGCAAAAGTTCCAAGTAAATAACAAACGTTCCCTTACTACTACGACTATGTTGCTAAAACCATTACTGACAAACGTTGCTCAAGTTGCTGCCCATGTGCCAAGTGTCAAGTGTCAAGTAGAGACAATATGCACCCGCCCGGCTCCCAGCCGTCAAGTGGGGTTTGTCACACCCGATAGATCTATCCACATTTCCCCCGTTGTGCCCCGCACATTCATGGTTTCAATAGGGACTTAGGTTTCGTCGTATAGTAAGTAAGTGCCAAGCGTCAAGTGTCAAATGCCAAACATCAATGTTTAAAAGTGTCAAGTGCCAATGTTTAAATATGCCAAGTGCCAAACGTGTCACGTTTCTTAGAAGAGTCACATTCCCAAAAGGCGTCATGTTTCTAAAAGCGTTGCGTTTCAAAAGTGTTGTGTTTCAAAAGCGTCGTGTTTCAAAAGCGTTGCGTTTCAAAAGCGTTATGTTTCCAAAAGTGGTAAGTTTCATAAGAGTTGCGTTTTCGAATCATAAACGTTGCATTGCTAAAACATGTGGCATGCTTCTCCCCCGAGAGAAAAGAGTATAAAAGAGGGGCGTGAAACTCACCTTAGAGTGCGTCTTCTGATAACTAGAATTCCAACCCGTGTATGATAATCCCAACTAATGACAACCTATCAATGAGTTTACATAAGTGTGATGACTATTAACCCGAAGGCTAACTAGTCCCCGATTGTCCAGATCTTGACTACGTGTGTTAAAAAGTGTGTTTAAACGTTAACCGGACATCCCAAACCGACCCGACATCCCGTTGGTGACCCATTACATCAATTAGTCATGCACATAAGTTTAACACATAAGTTTCAAGCATAAAACACTTAGTTTGCATCAAAAATCTCATTCCGGACATCAGATGGTCGAATGTGGTTTTTCCCATTTCCACGTTCGCCCGTTTGAGCCACGTTCGCCCGTTTTTCCCACGTTCGCCCGTTTTTCCCACGTTCGCCCGTTTTTCCACGTTCGCCCATATTTTATTCCACGTTCGCCCATTCGAACCAATTTTATTCCACGTTCGCCCGTTTTCATCAGCATTTTATAAAACGCACCAAAACGCATCTAAACGGTCCGAAAACATCACGAAACATTACCAATCACAGCAGTCAACTATCATTAACATATTCCTACATAACCCTACCAATTTTATCCCGAAATCCGTCCGTTTTACAAGTTACCCGAAATAGCAAATTATGGAGATGTCACATCAAACGCATGCAATCTTTACCCAATTAGGAAACTTTATGAAATCAATCAATAATCAACTTAATATACTCAGATTATCATGAACAATAAACCCCCCAATCATATCCTTATCACTATCATCATGAACAAGCCCTAGATCTAACCCAATATCCCCAAAATGAACATAACATCATCAATAATCAATTGTAACCTATCTCAATCATAAATCATCATCAATAACAGTCCTAGATCATTGTTATAACATCTATACAGCAATCAATCATCAACAATGCATAACATCACATAAAACACCATTAACACATGTTATTTTGTATGAAAACTCATTGTTTATGAATAGGTTTTGTTTAGAAAGATATTAGGAAGGTTTTTATTCATGAAAACATGTTTGAATCAGATCTGGACTCTTGGGGTTTAATGAAAATGAATTGAAATGCTTTAAAAATGATTTAGAATGAAGAACACACCTTAGATCTTTGTGTAGAAGATGTTTGTAGGTTAGATTATAGAAAACAAGGGCAAAAACTCCTTCCCCAATGTTTAAAGTTGCTAGAGAGTGTTTTGAGGCGTTTAGGGTTTGTGAAATGGTGAAAAATGACAAAGTGTGGTATTTATACTATGTCCACATTCGCCCCTTTTACCTGGGCGAATGTACCCTCCTTCGACCCTTTCACAGGGTCGAACGTACTCTGACTTGGTCGAATGAAATTCTTTAAATTCCCTATCCCAGGTTCGCCCCTTTTACAAGGGTCGAACGAGGAGTATTGTCCAGGTTCGCCCATTCGATTTGTCGAACCAGGACTCAAGTTTTTCTAGTTTTCCAATTTGTCGTGTTTAACGCATTTTAACGCACCCTAACATACGAGCATGCAACCTTAGTCTATGTTTAACATATTTAAGCATGGATGATTATCTATACATCATTTAAACACATCTAAGCATATAATCCACCATACAACAATTAGTCTACACATACACTTAATTAGTTTATGTAATTCACCAACAACGGGACTCGTATCGTGTGTGTGTGTGACTAACCCAATGATCTCCCGAATCATTGGACCCTGGACTGGACAATACGGACTGTGTTCCGACTCTACTGACCCGTCAAGTATGTTTAATAAACGTTTTTCGCTAAGGTAGACTTATGTGTTTATAAAATGTTGACCCAAACATGCCGAGTGTCACATCATCCCCCTGTTGAAAGAATTTTCGTCCCGAAAATTTCCCCAAGTCAAAGAGAACGAAGCGATAAAAAGAAAAATTTTCCCGGTCGTCACATCATCTCCTACTTATGATTATTAATTTCAACATAACAAAATTCCATTTCAACAAAAAAAAGCTCCTTACAAATCTACTTATAGAACATATCTGCTACGCTTACATCTTCTTCCTTTAATATTAATATTAACATTAATAATCCCAATCAATCCAATCCTATCATTTTCTTTGAGTTTTTTCCCAAAATGGTGGACCTACAAAACTTATTTACCAATTTAGTGTAGTTTAAAACATAATTCCAAAATGGGTCTTTTCTTATTTTTTTATTAAAAAAAATAAAAATAAGTTAACAGAACCACAACACACACCCCAAATTGTACTTCTACCTTTCTTTCCTTTTTCACCTTTATGTATTCTACTCGTAATAATAATTATTCATCCATCCATTCTCTTGTATCCCATAGTTACGAGAGAAAATGACGTGTTGCCAATTTATTTTTTGAGAGAATATCACAAAGAGAGATTCATGTGAATTTTCTTATGATTTTATCCAAATGCAAAGTTATAAAATTTGACCAAAGAATGAAACATGCTAACTGCTAAGCTACGGGAAAGATAATGGAGTAATTGAAAAGCTAATTCATGATTGAAGAATATAGGCCAATGCTAAGCTACGTTAGTTTAAAATTTTAAATCGCCAGAATCAAGAATCATGGGTATGAATCACCAAAATCATGACTGTGAGTTGGAGCTTGCCGGAATCTTCGGCGGTCAACCGTCACCGGTATTCCTTGAGTGATTGTCCGAGAAGAAGTGCAATCAGTGGTGTGTGTTTGGTTTTTTGTTAACTGATTTTTAATTTTTTAATATAAAATAAGAAAAGACCCATTTTAGGAATTATGTTTTAAACTACACTAAATTCGTAAATAAGTTTTGTAGGTACACCCTTTTGGGAAAAAACTCGGTGAAAACCCAATCCAATCAATCTAAACCCAATCAATGTCTGTTGAAAGATCATTTGAAGCATAGGAAGAATTTGCTGAATGTTATTTCAGACTCCTAACTGATAATAGTAATAATAATATTAATTATGGAATTAATGGGGTTCGTCTTTTTTTTATATTGGGAATAAGTTAGGGCAAGTTGGGACGGTGGAGATGAGCCGAAGGTGATGGAGTCGGTGGTGCAGTGGCAATGAGCTGAAGGTGATAGAGTCGGTGATTGAGCTGTTGCAGCTTGAATTCTTCTTGTAAACCATAACAATGATGGGCAGGGGTTAAGATCTGGTCAAATGGAGCCCTTTACGATTTTTCTGTTTTGGTTTAGTTGTTTCTAGGGTTTATGTTGAAATTGGGGGTTTTGTTAATGTGAAGGAGATGGTGGTGGTAATGGTTATTGAGGCACTGGGGTTTCGGTAGTGAGAACGATGGATGATGGTGAAGATATTAAGGTGAATGATGATAATGGTGATGATGAACGAGAGATGAAGATGATGATGATGAATATGTTGTGTTATTATTAAAAAAAAAAACCAAGTCAGCATGACAAGTCACCTGCCACGTCAGCTTACACTAACCCAGTCAAGCAACCCATTCATGACTATTGTTAAAATTCAAACTTTCAAAAGTAAATCTTTCAAAGATTTAAGTGCCTCACAAAGTTATATTTACATGTTAGTATAAAGTGGTAAAAAAAAAGGCTAAATTTGTAAAAAGTGTGACTAATACTTTTCCACCTTTAAGTTTGCAATCAAGGTGGTTATGAAGATAATGTGAAGGCCTTGGTACATCTTGATGAGCTTTCAGTCTTTTCTTCTTCTGTTCATTACCTTCTGAAGTAAATAAAAAAAAAACTCACAATTTTTTGATAAATAAAATATACAAATATTGGATATGTTTACAAGGGTGATCAATAATAACAATGACAGGGTTATCGAAGTACTTCTAAGTGCTAACCAATGAAACCATGAATATGATTATCAAACTGACAATTGATATAAACATAGTGTTATATGTTTAACCATAGTGTTATAAACATAGTGTTATATTTAACCAAAAAGGGTAAAACAAATTAGCATGCATATTCTTACCCATTATTCTTCTTTGTTGCCCAAGAAGCTCAGAAGATATCAAAGCATCTAAATGACTGAAAATGCTGCACACAAATTTGTTTAATATATATAAGAATTGTTGTTGAGCAGGAAAACATAATAATGACAAGAATAACTTGAAGATGGACATGGGCTACTTCACTTTAGGAAAGTTCGCTTGCTTGAATGTAAAGCATCTTAAGCATTGAAAAAGATAATCACCCGGTTTCTTCACAACCTTAGGAGCTTCATGAACAACATAAAGCAATAAAAATTTATTATTCAACCAGAAAAACCCTTATAATATGTTGTTTATTTAGAAGAATTAGAGGGTTTTAATATCTTCAATATCTATATCTATACTACTATATAATGCATTCTAGATGGACAACATAGTACTTTAACTTCATTTGAGGATGGTATTATTGTAATGTACCTTAAAGCTCAAGGCGCATTAATACATTATTTAATAAACTTACATTAATGCATTATTTAATAGATTTCTAATTAAATATTACACTCACATCAAAAAATAGAATAAAAATGCATTAGTAAAAACATCTTTATGCAATTGGACCTCTTTTGGTTCCCAGCTATTCGAATTCTTGTAACCCGCATGATTTAATTGTCACATGATTGCTTTTATGTTGTAATTGATAATCAGGTTAATTGATAATCAGTTTTGCCAATTGGCAACGAACGAAGATATGTTCTGATTCATCTTTTCCTTGACTCACCACACACATCCGTCTTGTAGATTTGATTTAAGATTCTTATCGTAATAAAGTTCTTTTTTGTAGTCATAGTTAACATTTTGATTGCTCATAATATATGTTAAAATATTGGGCGACGAATTGTTTGTGGGCCACTCGACCCGACCCGAATTATCAAACCGACCCAAAAAATTTTATGCCCAGTCCTACAAATTAAGTTGGAGAAACAAAAAACAGTGAACCCACTAGAAAAAAAATATTGGATCCGTCACTGATGTGAAGACAACATCAAAGTGACTTTAGGTTTGAAATCTCTACAGCCCTTGGTAGAAAAAAAAATTGGTCACTAATCATTCCATAATTGTTAGTCAAGTCATTCCATAATTGTTAGTCAAGTCCATGTAAATAATTTAAACGCCAAAGTTTAGCAAAAAAGTTTGATAAGTATTCCATAATGTTGACCACTTTGTACAAAAAATTGTATTGCTTTTTATTTGAGTGATTAACTATTAAATATTTAAGTCTTGGATAATTTATTAGGTTGCATGGTTCTGAATAGCATCCCATTCCACTTCAGCAAAAACCCCACAAATAACACCCTCTTTTCTTCCATATCTCAGTCTATATTGGGAGGGGGGTATTGAACGCTCGTGAACACAATGACAAGCAACAACGAACTAATCAAGTGGGCCACCTTTGTTAAGACAGATCAATTTTTTTACTTTTTTTAATTAAAGGGACGCAATTCCATTGTCGTGTATTATTATTGAATGGAGCCTCTATCTACGTAGCGTTGATGTGATGCAATGAAGCTCTATATATGGGTTCCATTCCATACCATATAGCGTTAGGGCATTAGTATTGGTACACCCCCCTCTCTCTATATATATACACACATATCATATGTAGAGAAAGAGAGAAATAGAGTGCCCCAATTATAATTTGGGTGACCCATTAATATAAGGCATTTACTACAGACTCCATGAATTTATCTAAAAAGTATCAAAGTATTTACATTTTGAAGGGAAAAATGTTCGACATGCTTACACTTGTGTCTAACAAATAAAAAATATGTTTGCTAAAAGAAAAAATGTTGAAAAAACACACGTTGTTAAACATTTAGTGGATTATAGATTATATTACATCTGATGTGATATTAAATTTGATTTAAAGAAATCAAAATGGACCAACAAAAAGAATACATATGTGTTTATAGGTCTGGGAAAATATATAGAAAACACTTATCATAACATATCATATCAATTAGAAATTTAAGAAAAACAACCGGATATTTTATCCTTTATTTATTACAACATATCAAAATAACAATAGAAAAGACACTATAAATAAGAAACACCCAAGTGGAAGGATTTCAAACCATAACAAGACACATTGATACAACATAGATTATTAATTTTCGGGATGAGCAGCTGCATAAGCCTCGAGGGCCTTGTAGGTTTTTTCATACACATCTTTTTCGGCGTTTAGAACATCTGTAGATGGCTTTTCGTCACCTTTGCAGTTATAAATGACTGTTTGCTTGAATACGCATCCTCCGTCAGCAGAAGGTGTAATCTTAACATGACAGTTGATGGAATCTAATATGCCCATCAAATTGTCACCTTCAAAAAATGTGTAGTCATAGGTAAATTTGCTCGCATCAATGACATCTTGCTTAAACTTTGCGCTTGTAAACGGGACATCTGCATAAAGTAAGTCATTTAGAAAGAATATATAGTTTAAAAAAAGGTAACCAAACAAATGATGGTAAATTGTTCACTTTTAAGAATACTATCAATCAAAACTTATTTTGTTTTCTATTCTAATAGTTAATGAATTCTTACCATCACCAAATGTGAAAAGCCTTAATGTTCCAACACCTCCATCGCCTTCAATTGTCTCAATGGACTTGAAATATTGAGGAGCGGCCTTGGGTGCGATAATATGGAAGTTATTAAAACCCTTAAAAACTGCCTCCGCTGGAAATGGAGAAGCAACTTCAACCTCAATGCTAGCGGTACTCATGATTAAGTTGGTTGATGGTAAGTAAAGCGTGTATGGTGTTTTCTAAGATTTGTTTGGATGATAGATCAGTGAAGGTTGTGGTATTTATAAGATGGGAGGGTTGGTGAGGCTCAAAAATTACATGCTAAATTCCTAGAATAGCACATCAATTTTGACCGATTTGCTCTATCTAAATATTATATAAGAATATTATTTTGTTAATTAAATAGACTATTGTAGTAAATACATTAGAATTCAAAGTCAAGTAACCTTCTTGATTGTTTGCGATATATTTTACGTAATATATATACACATTACGAGAACTACAAGGGTGCGAGTGTAAAATAAAGTTGTTCAAGAATAAGCAAATATGACGTATAGGTGTTTCTTTAAGATTAGTTGGTATGTCCGCGCGTTACTGCGGGTGCGTCTTTTTTGTCGCATGCGTGTTGTCACAGGTAATTGTCTTTTTGGCGCATGTTACGTGATGACCTTCACATAATTTATAAAACTAATAACACATTTAAGTTAACATGCCAGCTTAATAAGACAACTAACACACTTTAAGTAAAAAGGTATCACTAAGTCACATTGTAAACAAGGCTAAAGCCAGTGTCTCTTATCTTATTCTTAACTAGCGGGGGACTTAGGAATTATTTTCATGGGGTGTGGAATCATAAACCTTATAAAGGTCATTTATCTATTAGGTCTCTTGGATCGGGTTGGTTCGGTTCGGTTCGGGTCGACTCGTACACCAAAAAGTGTGTCGAAATTACTTATTTGATATGTCATTCTAAAAGTGTGTTGAAATTACTTATCTATCCATCGAGTTTCATTAATAAAGTACATAGATAGATATAGATATAGATGTATGGCACTATATTTTAACCACAACTCAAGCTTATTGGAAATCTCTAATTAAAACATAAATCGTTATTAATAATTAGGTTCCCTGCTACATTAGTAATTTTTGCTTTGCAAAACATTTAAGTTTCTAGCAAATAAATTCTATACGTAGGGTACGTTTGGTAAAACTAGCTAGTGGTTGAAAGTTGATAGTTGTAGCTTTTTATATATATTTGATGTTTAACAGAGTAGTTGGAGCTTTTAATAAAACTAGCAGAGAACCCGCGCGTTGCAGCGTAGTCGACAATACAGGGCGGAAACATAATTCAAACCTTAAAACGATTAAAAAAAATCAACATGTAAGGTGTATGTTTGTGTGTGTAAGCACCCGTGCTTCGCAGTGGGGTAATTTTTTAGCGGTTTGACTCATTAACAATTATTATTATTATACTAATAGTCCTACTCAATATGTTGAAAGTGACAAATTTTGAGAGATTATGAGGAGAAGAAATCATAAGGACCTTTATAAGATCCACATTAAGAGGAGGTTGGAACGGCTCATATGTAATCAACCTGTAAATAAGCATCCACATGATAAAAGCAATGCAACACAACTGCTAATTAAGTACATCATAAATTTCTATTAGTGGCATCAGAAAGTGAAATTGAAAGTTAGGTTAGTTAAAAATATTCCACATAAGACATCCCAAACCCGAGAACTTTATAGACATGCACAGATTGTTTTATTTTCTAGGAACCGAACCCGTTCCAAACCAGTTCATGTCCAAGCCGGTTTTGATTCAGCCCCGGTTTCACCCGTTTGAAAGACCGGTTTCAAAGTCCAGTTTTGGTTTTGGTTCGTGAACCAATTCATGCGCACACTATTTTTTTTAAGAAAAAGGCATCACAAATTTTTTTACGTAAAGTTCGACTTTTATTGATTTCAACAATCTTTTTAACGTGTATAGGTATATATTTGTATGTGTAGAAACATTTTTGTATAATTTTGTTATATATAAATTTTTTATATAAAATTGTAATTTTTTTAAATGTGGTAATTAGTTATTACTTAATTTTGTTTGATGCCCTTATCAAATGCTTTATAATATAATCTATACGTACTATAAGTCTATAATAGGAGAGTCGTGAGTTACATAAGAAAGCTGAGTTGTCAAGCAGAGAGGCAGGCCAACAATGTGCGTGTGATGCGAAAAGTGATGTCATTAATCACCTTAAAATATTCAGAAAAAATATGTGGGCCACTTCATGTAACACTGTTATCCTCAACAGAGTCTGTTTGTTATTAACGAACAGATGTTCAGACTAAATGTAGCTGACCTGTTAAGTAGTAGATGTTATGCACATCTGTTGCAGTTGTTAAGGCCCTATGTTTGAATTTTAAGAGGAAAATTTTAAATTAACATAGGGAAATGTGGCTCATTATTTCTTCACATAACAAATTCAGTCATTCGTAATATCATATTTGAATTTTCTAAACCACGATTTTCAAATTTCCCCCTTAAAAGATATCTTTAAAACCATGTCAATGTCAATGTCAATGGACAATGCTAAAGACAATTTTAGTTTTATTCGTGATCTTAATCTAGCTAAAAGATATGTGGAACATGAAGACTCGAATCATACGAAAGTGGAACACAAATTATAAGATGGAGGTGATATTCATTGATGAGTAGGTAACGTTTATAACTTGGTTTTCTTTTTTATTCTTGAATATGTGCTCTTTTCTATACAATTTATTCTTTCTGTTAATTGATTTGCAGGGTGACAAGATTTAAGCTTCTATCAAGGCACATTTCATGCAAGTTTTTGACAGTCAACTTGAAGAAGATGCTGTGGTTGTGATATCCAAGTTCGGTGTCGGTGAAAACAAGGACCACTACAAAGTAATAGCACATGAATACAAAATCAATTTTTATCGTTGTACAACTGTGAAACATGTTAAGCGTTGGCAAGGTGTTGAGTATGGTTTCAAGTTCATTCCTTTAAAGATATTCTTAACGGAGAAGCTAAGAATCTGTTGAGCGTTGGTTTGTATTTTATTTTTCATTTTAGAATAAACTTTGATATCTAGTGAAGTTGAATATTGTTGCTTTATAGTTAACACATGCTTGATAAAATTGTTTTTTTATTTTTATAGATGTTGCTGGAAGTGTCATTTGGTGGGGTGATTTGGATGTGTTTGGACGAGATCCTAATGAAACCAAACGAATGAATCTTGATATTCATGACTTGGAGTAAGGATTCCTTAAAATTTGTATATTATACATTTTTTTGGAAAAATATTGTTTCTTCTTTTCACACATCACAATTAATAAAAATATTCTATTTTTAAGTTGAGTCTTATGTTTCAATAGTCGTTTACAATCATTGTTAGAATTGCAAATTTAATTTGTGTAATAAATGGTATCAAGAAGTTAATTCTTGATTGACTGTTTTATTTTTTATGTGGAACACATTTATTAATGTAATAAATTATCTCTAATTAATGTATAGTATCAAATTTTGTGTATGTTTTACATCTATGGTTCTGTTGTTTTGTTGTACAGGTATGACATTAAGATGTACATTGTGGAACTCTTATGCAGTACAGTTTAAGGATTTCATTTCCAACATGAATTTCAATAGCCATGTAATGGTTGTTATCCAGCATGGAAGGATTAAGGAGTGGAACGGTAACTTGTGTTTCTTTGTTGTTATTTTAAAAAGATATTATTACAAATTAATTCACTAAAGCTATGTATTTTGTGAAATTTTTAGATCGAATTACAGTTCAAAGCGATAACTTTGGATCTCGCCTCTTTCTCAATCTAGAAATAGATGAAGTTGATGACCTAATGAGGGGGTACTATGTATTTATATTTATATAGGCAAATTTACATTTTGTTTTAGCTAAGCGAATTAATTGTTTGCACCTTTTTATAGTTTTATATTGAAACAAGAACAAGAGTCTGGTTGTACTTCCCAAACAGTTCTTTCTTCCCAGACTGTCTATCCATTGCGTCAGGAATTTATAGTTAGAACACAGAAGAAGCGTGTTGATGAACTCATTGAGATTCAGGAGGTTTCAATGCTTTATACATAGCTTGGACATTTGTTGATTTAATTATATGTTTATTTTCTATAAAAGTATATATTGTGTTTGCAGCCAATGTCTTGTGTTGTGGTTGGAACTATAAAAAGTGTTGAAGAAAGCTATGGTTGATTTTATGCTGCCTGCCGGAAGTGTTACAAGAAAGTTTTAAGTAAAACAGAATATTTGCAACATGCTAAAGAAGTGTGTGAATCACTTTTTTTTTGTTTCCATATTGTTCATTTCATTTCATACAGTTTTTTAGATAACTTATGATTTGTTTTAGGTTCAAGTTGCACATCAGGGTTCAAGATGAAATCGATAGTGTATCGTTTGTGATGTTTGATAAAGATGTGATGAAGATCATTGGAGCTGCCGCATGTGATATTAGGGAAAGCCAGTTGAAGGACAACGACACAAACAATTTGTTGCATGAGTTGTCTCGAATTGTTGAAAAGAAATTGGCTTTCAAGATTGATGTTTTTTATTACAATCTTACAAATGAGTACCATGTGTAGACTGTGGCCAAGATTTGTGATGATCCTATTTTAATTGAAGAGTTGGTTGACGGAAATGAGAATGTAGAGGATAATTCTGGCGAGGTATTTATTCAATTTCTTTTGTAATAACTATTTATTTTCTGTAGAGGTTCAAATCTTTTATATTTATTTGTGTATATGATCACTTTTTAGGTCAGTCAGGAAGGTTGTGAAAACAAATCTGTTAACCTTTCAGAATCTTCGCAAGTTGGGTTTCAACTTAGGTCTAAGGTAAGTATGCTTTTGTCAAGTATGTCTAGGTTTTTGCTACACTTTATATTCTTATGTAACATTTTATTAGTTTTTTTTTTGTGATTTGCTTGAAGGATGTTGTGTGTATTGATGTTACTGTGGATTCTGCCACAAGCCCCAATGAAAAAAGAAGTGTTGAAGATTCTGATATTGTAAATGTTGCTGAGCAAACTTCTACAAGAAAATGGATGAAGAAGAAGCCAGTTAGGTTCAAAAGTTAGGAAGGAAATAATTAATGTATTCAAATGTGTATGTATTCTTTTCAGTGATAAGTTTTTGTTAACATTTTTCAAGTTCAAACATATGTATATCATGTTTCTACAAACTGTTTTAACAACTTTGGATGAATATATTTTTGTTAACAGCTGTTGTTTAACATCTGTTGTAGCAGTGGATGATGTTCTTTTAATTTCATCTATTTTAACTTCTGTTATCCAATGTATGTTCAAACAATAGGGTCTGAACTATTTTAGAGCTTTTTCACAGTTATCAAGTTGAAGAGATGTTGAGGTTATAGAGTTTGCATTTCTGTATTGGAGCCTCTGATTGGAAAATTGTAATGAATGACAGTTGTTTTGTGAACATCTGTTGACAAATAATCAAATATTGTACAACTTTCAACTTAGCATAGTCTTGAATACCAAAGTTTATTATTACGACTTTGAAATTATGGAGTTTCCATAATAAGTTTTATTGGTATCAACAATTTTTTGCAATATTAGTTGACAAGTCAATAGATGTTTATAAAGAGTGTGAAATAGATGGTTATAACAAGTTAAGTGAGTTATATGTAAATATTCAATTTAGTTTCTTTAAAATATATTAGTTACAATTAGTAAAATTCATGTCATCGGTTAAAAAAGCGTGTCATGGAATTATAATTAATTTAAAAATAATAAATCGTGAATAAAAGCTATAACTACACATTTTATAGATGCTGATAATTTTTTAGAATTTTTATTGGTATAAAATATATGTTCTTTTTTTTTAAAGTTATAGGAATAATAAAAGACTTCAAATCATTTGTAAATTTATGGTAACGTTTACAAGTTGTTTAACAATAGCAAAAATAAGTACATTTAGTATTAATGACTGTTCTATTTTTTTTTTTTTTTTTGTAAGTTTCCATATATCGTTTATGTATACAGTGTCCATTATAGACTTTTAGGGCTATGGACTGTTTATGATTATGAATTTTAAAAGAGTGATATAATTAAAATTTATAGTTATTTCGTTAGATATTGGAGTGCAATTTAAGTATTACAAAGTCTGTATAAATATCTAGTTAAGTGGTTGTATCATCCTTCAGTGGAAAATTGTAATGGATCATAGTTGTTTGAGAACACCTATTGATAAGTCTTCAGATATTGTATACCTTTTAAATTAGAATAGGCTTGAATATTCAGTGGAAAATTGTAATGGATCATAGTTGTTTGAGAACACCTATTGATAAGTCTTCAGATATTGTATACCTTTTAAATTAGAATAGGCTTGAATACGTTAGTTTATTACTACGACATTGAAAGTTAGTTTATTCAACTTTATATTGTTTGAATGTTAATTATTATAATTACAAAATTATTAAAAATAAAATTTTGTTATTTTATTTTTTGTGTTTGTAGTTGTTTTTCAAGTTATATAAGGGCTTGAAAACCCTATTATAGTACGTATAGATATGTTTTCACTCTATAAGACTTGAAGTTGTTCTCATTTCAATTTTCAAATTTATCGTAACGTTTTTTAGTTGTTTAATAATAGCAAAAATAAGTACATTTAGCATTAATTACCGTTGTATTTTTTGTAAGTTTCCATCTAGATCGTTCATCTGTACAGTGGCCATCATAGACTTTTAGGGCTCTGGACCGTTTGTAATTATGAATTTGAAAAGACTGATATAATTTAAATTTATAGTTATTTCGTTAAATATTGACTACAAGTTAAGTATTACAAAGTCTGTATAAACATTTGGTTATATCATCCTTCAGTGGAAAATTATAATGGATCACATTTGTTTTACAACATCTATTGAAATCATCGGATATTGTATACCTTTAAACTTAGAATAGGCTTGAATATGAAAGTTTATTATTACCACATTGAAACTTAGTTTATTTAACTTTGTATTCTTTGAATGTTAATTTGCGACAAAATTATTAAAAACTAAAATTACACATTTTATAGATGTTGATATTATTTAAGAATTTTTATTGCTATAAAATATATGTTTATTTTTTAAAGTTATAGGAACAATAAAAGAGTTCAAATCATTTGTAGATTCATTTTCTAAAATGAAATAATTTTAATTGTTTAATTAAAATAAAAATGATATTGTCCTTCACGGGTAGCTCAGTTGGTGAATGGACCGGGGATCCCTCTTGGGGTCTCAGGTTCGATTCCCACGAGGGACATAATGAGAAATGATGGATAACTCTTGGCCTATGGTCATGAGTTCAAGTCCTGATCTCGCCCAGGTTTTACCAATCCTTTACCGTCGTGCCTACGGGCAGGTGAGGGGTTGGGTTTTCCCCGGTTTCGGGAACTGCATGGGCGGGCCTGACTACCCCAGCCGCCTGAGGTACGTATGGGCCCTCCATTGGGTTGGTCGTGGGGTCTGTCCATAGTGTGGGGACTCCCCTGAGTACTCGCGCAAAAATGTTTGTTGGTCGTTCAAAAAAAATGATATTATGTAATTTTATTGTAATATATTTTAGTTTTTTAATAATAGTAAAAATGAGTTGATTTACCATTAATAATCGTATTTTTTTGTAAGTTTTCCTCAAGATCGTTCGTCTATACAGTGCTATCATAGACTTTTAGGGCTCTGGATTGTTTGTAATTATGAATTTGAAAAGACTCATATAATTTAAATTTATAGTTATTTCGTTAGATATTTATTACAAGTTAACTATTACAAAGTCAGTATAAAGATCTGGTTATATTATCCTTCAGTGGAAAATTGTAATGGATCACAGTTGTTTGAGAACATCTGTTGAAAGTCATTAGATTTTCTATACCTTTGAACTTAGAATAGGCTTGAATACCGAAGTTTATAATTACGACATTTAAACTTAGTTTATTCAACTTTATATTCTTTGAATGTTAATTATAATAGTGACAAAGTTATTTGCAATATCTGTTGACAAGTCAATAGATGTTGATAAACAGAGTATGAAACAGATGGTTATAAGTTATAACAACTCAAGTGAGTTATATATAAATATTAAATTTAGTTTCTTTAAAATATTAGTTAAAATGAGTAAATTTCATGTCATTGCTTAAAAAAGTTTGTTATGGAAATATTATTAATTTAAAACATAATACATTTTGAATAAAAACTATAATTAAAAATTTTATAGATGCTGATATTTTTAAAAAAATCTTATTGCTATAAAACATATGTTTAGTTTTTAAAGTTATTGTAACAATAAAAGAGTTCAAATCAATCGTAGATTCATTTTCTAAAATGAAATAATTTTAATTGTTTAATTAAAATAAAAATCATAATATGTAAATTTATGGTAACATTTTTAGTTGTTTAATAATAATAAAAATGCGTTCATCTATCATTAATAACTATCGTATTTTGTAAGTTTCTATCTATATTATTCATCTGTGCAGTGGCCATGATACACTTTTAGGGATCTAGACTGTTTGTAATTATGAATTTGAAAAGACTGATATAATTTAAATTTATAGTTATTTCGTTAGATATTGACTACAAGTTAAGTCTGTATAATTAAACATTTTATAGACGCTGATATTTTTTAAGAATTCTTATTGCTATAAAATATATGTTCATTTTTTTAAAGTTATAGTAACAATAAAAGAGTTCAAATCAATCATAGATTCATTTTCTAAAATGAAATAATTTTAATTGTTTAATTAAAATAAAAATCATAATATGTAAATTTATGGTAACATTTTTTAGTTGTTTAATAATAATAAAAATGAGTTCATCTATCATTTATAACTATCGTATTTTGTAAGTTTCTATCTAGATCATTCATCTGTACAGTGGCCATGATACACTTTTAGGACTCTAGACTGTTTGTAATTATGAATTGGAAAAGACTAATATAATTTAAATTTATAGTTATTTCATTAGATATTGACTACAAGTTAAGTATTACAAAGTCTGTGTAAACATCTGGTTATATCTTCCTTCAATGGAAAATTGTAAAGGATAACAGTTGTTTAATAACATCTGTTGACAAGTCATAGTTATTGTATTTGTTTAAACTTAGAATATGCTCTACAATTTTTTGCAATATCTGTTGACAAGTCTATAGATGTAAATTTATTGTAATATTTTTTAGTTATTTAATAATAGTAAAAATTAGTTCATCTACCATTAATAACCGTCATATTTTGTAAGTTTTATCTAGATCGTTCAACGGTACAGTGGCTATCATAGACTTTTAGAATTCTAGACTGTTTGTAATTATTAATTTGAAAAGACTGGTATAATTTAAATTTTTAGTTATTTCGTCAACTATTGATTACAATGGATGACAGTTGTTTGAAAACATTTGTTGACAAGTGAACAGATATAGTAAATCTTTCAATTCAAAGAGCGTCGAATAGCAAAGTTAATCATTACGATATTGAAACTTAGTTTATTGAAGTTTATATTGGTTGAAATTTAATTATATTAGTCACTATAATATATTGTAATGAGTAAAGTTCATGTCATTGGATAAAAAGTGTGTCATGGAATAATAGATATACTTATTAATTTTAATCATAGTATATCGTGAATAAAAACTATAATTACACATTTCATAAATGATTATATTTTTTTAAAATTTTTATTACTATAAAATATATCTTCATTTTTTAAAGTTATAGGTATAATAAACAAGTTCAAATTATTTGTAGATTTATCTTCTAAAATTAAATAATTTGAATTGTTTAATTAAAATAAAAATGATAATATGTACATTTATGGTAACATTTTTTAGTTGTTAATAATAGTAAAAATAAGTACATCTACCATTGATAACCGTCGTATTATGTAAGTTTCGATCTAGATCTTTTATCTGGACAGTGGTCATTATAGACTTTTAGAATTGTAGACTATTTGTAATTATGAATTTGAAAAGACTGATATAATTTAAAATTTATAGTTATTTCGTAAGATATTGATGACATATAAAGTTTTACAAAGTCTGTATTAACTTTTGGTTATATTAACCGTCAGTGATTTCAAAATGTTGAGTATCTACATCTGTTGTTTGATAACATCTGTTGTTAAGTCATCAGATATTTTATACGTTTCAAATTCACAGAGGCTCGAATATCAAAGTTAATCATTATAAGATTGAAATCTAGTTTATTCAAGTTTATATATTGCTTGAATGTTAATGTTAATGTTAATGTTAATTATTAATAATATTATATTATATTTTATTATTTTATTATTTGTGTTTGTAATTGTAATTGTTTTTCAGTTTATTTATAAGACGCCCAAAAACCCTATTATAGTAGGTATAGATATTTTTTCAGTCTATAAAAGGCGACTAACTCTTCATTTTAGTTTCAACTTTCTAACACTTGAACCATTGGAAAGCAAACCAACTTTTATACCTGCAATATAATGTTATTTCTTTTAAACTTCGTACATGTAGTCTTCTCCAAAATTCTTTCTATGAAAGAAATATGTATTACCAATAACCCTTTGGTAATGAAGTTCGAATTGGTGTTCTTGGAAGATTCTTACGGTCAAAGAAAAATATTTTTTGTAGTATTAGAAAATCTAGAGTCTGTTCAAAATGAGATGGGTGTCTAGATAAATAGTATGTCTCTAGCTTTACGAGGAGCTAGAGACATGTTATTGTATATGTTTTCTTTTTCTTTGGAGTCCGCCTTCTTTGGTTTTGTTTTGTGGTGTTTTGGCTGTATTTTGTATTTTATTTGTTGTCTTATATAGAAATGTGTTAGTTGGTATTAGTTCACTTTTGTGGCGATATCGGAGTTTTTTAGAAGACTTATTTTTTGTATGTTTGTAACCATTTTTCCTTTGTGGTGTTTTGGCTGTATTTTGTATCCTGTATGTTTTTAACCGTGATATTTTAAGTAAAATTATGCAATTGCACTTATAAGTTTCATTGCTATAGTAGTTTTTTTCAATATTTGTTTACATTTCAACACATGTTTGTAAACCCAGCATTGTACTATAGAAAAAATTGAAGACACGTTTGACCAATGAAGACTTTGCTGAAACAGACTGTTAATATTTCTTAAAAAACTGCTACAAAAACATATCATTAAATATTGAAGTTAAAATTTGACTTAAAGGCTCAATTTAACATTAACGGTGTTGAGTGGTAAATAATAATTATGATCTCGAGTACTTCGTTTAAAAATTTTATTAACAAATTTAATTTTACAATCTTATTGAATCAGAAAAATAAGTCTTAATATAAGGACCCATGTGATTTATATGTAAATAAATGATTTAGTTTATTCAGAATATTGATTATATTCAATAAGCTTCATGTGAATTCTTAAAGAGATACTTATTTCATCTAAATCGAGCGTCGAAGTCCAAACTTAAAGATTAAGATTTTGAAACTTAGTTTCTGTTCCACATTGTAACGTCTAATTGAAAATTTGTACTAGACGACGGTTATTTCATAACAGCTGTTGACAATTCAACAGACGTTGCAATATTTTATTTTAAAAGATAGTTTAAAAGTATGATAAAATATTGAATTATAATTTTTAAATGTGAACTAAAGCTCAGTTTTATATTAAGGGTGTTCAATAGTAAATAATAAATACAATCTCGTGTACTTTATTTAAAAATGTTGTTGTAAAATTTAATTTCATATCTTGTTGAATCTAAAAAATGAATGTTACTGTTGTTAGGAGTCAAGTGAATTATATGTAAATAATAATTTATCTAGCTTCTTCAAAATATTACTTACTTTGAGGAACCTTCATGTTAATTGTTAAAAAGATACTTAATTCTTCTAAATAGAGGATCAAAGTTCAAAGTTAATGATTAAGATTTTGAAATGTAGTTTATGTATATTCATTGTAATTTGTAATTGTAAAATTGTATTGAATGACAGTTGTTTGATAACAACTGTTGATCATTCAACAGATGTTGTAAAACAGAGCATATAGAATAAAATGAGTATACTTTTACCTCAACAGAGGTTCGAATACCTAAGTTAATGATAACGATTTTGGGACTTAGTTAATTCTATTTTATATTAATTGAATGTTAAATTTTATAATAGTAATTATAGATGTTTATTCACTGTATTAAAGTGATGATGATATTTTTTTGAAGTTTTATTGTTATAAAATATATTTTTATTTTTTAAAGTTATAGGAATAATAAAAGAGTTGAGATTTATTTTCAAAAAGTAAATAATTTTATTTGTTTAATTAAAATAAAAATGATAATACGTAAATTTATGGTAAGATTTATTAGTTGTTTTATAATAGTAAAAATAAGTACAACTACCATTAATTACCGCCGTTTTTTGCACGTTTCTATCTAGATTGTTCAACTGTACAGTTATCATCATAGGGTTTTAGGGCTATCGACTGTCAAGTAATAATCATTACCTTGAAACTCGAATTTTGAAGTTATTGGATATTATTTATTTAGTTATTTATCAATATTTTTTTATTATCACTATTATTCTATGAAATTGGTAATACGTAGGAATAAATTAAGACATAGATATTTCTATTGATTACAAAATACTAATAAATTGGGTTAAATAAACTTTATTATATGTTGTTGTATGTGAAATCATGTGTAATTACTAAAAATGTTTTGGGGGTTAATATTTATCATTTGTTTTCCAGTTTAAGATTTGAATTATGAAGTTGAAAAGACCTATATAATTTAAATGTATAGTAGTTTCATAAGAAGATTTTGAATTTTGTATTAAAAAAATATTTGTTAAGTAAAGTAAGTGTACATAATAATAATAACTTTAATAATATTAGGACAACAATATTAATTGTAAAGTCTGTATAAACATCTGTTATATCTTCCTTCAGTGGTTTCAACATGTTGAGTCTGTACAACATATATTGATTCACCATTATCTGTTTGTTTTTAAAATATGTTTTGTCAAATAAATGTTTTGATCGTCTGCTGAATTTTATTTTGACTTACTGTATGTTTGTACAAAATGAAATATAATTTAAAAAGTATAATATATACTTATATATAAGATTTATATTTTTTAAGCATGCTTTGATTCCAAAATTACAGCTTTTTCCATGTCTAAATACTAAACTATCGTGAAAGTTACTATTGCCGATTCTTTATTATTTCATCCCGACGATGCTTCCTTTCCTTACTGATGGAAATAATATTATCAGTAAGGCCTTTCATCTTCTTGGCAATATCGTCGTTTAATGCGAGTTGATCCGCAAGGTACTGTAGAGCTTTGTTTCGTTCAATTGACTTGGGAATTTCAACCATATCAGCGATGCTTTTGGCGTTTTTCCTTAGGTCTGCAATACTAGAGATGTAAGCATTCCACATGAGTTTCTTATTGTTTCTTCTTCAAAAGATTCTTTTTTGAAAGCTTTAGTAAGTATTTCATTTGCTGTTTGTTGGACTCTGGTTTGGTAATTTTGAGAGGATGACATGTTTTTGTTTTATGTAAATATTTGATTATTGTATGGTTAGACGTGCATGGTATTAGAGTGTCTTGTATATTTATATATGTATATATAGATGTGGTGAATACAAAATAACTTTGAATACGCTATGCTACACGTGTTTTACACAGGGAGACGTTTAAATTCCAAGTGATACATTATACATTTAATTTTTGTGTTATAGCGTATAGATTTTACAGTTGCCACTTGGTAAATATAGTTTTTCGTCTACCGCATTTATAGCATTAAATTTTGGTAATTAATACAAAATGGGTAAATTTGGTTTTTATTTGAACTACCGTCTTATAAATATGTAAATCTTTTACCGAAAATTCTACAATATAGTCATAGTCATATATAATATAGGATATTTATTAGTAGTTTCTTCAAGTTATGGCATCATCATCTTCACCGGCAGTACTCTCAGGCGATTTGAAGGTTGATTTAATTAGACAAGTTCTTGTGCAATATGATAAAGATGTGTTGAAGCAGAGTTTCACGCGTATTTCAAACTGTTTTGATAAAAAAAAAAAAAAAGACAAGGTAATCAGAAAACTGAAGTTTTTGCCCCCATCAACAATTCGTGACATTGTTGTAGTGTTTTATATTGATGCGATGAAAAGTGATCTGGAGAAGTTAGAAATAACTGCTGATATCGTAAACTCACTAAAGTGTTCTATCGAGTTAAAGTTGAACTTTGTAAATTCATTTTGAATCTTATTATGTTTAATATCTTTCTTTTTTATAGGTTTTTTTGTAATGCAGTAAATGTTCATGTAATAGCATATTATTTAAATAAAATATTAGTTTTTTGTTTATCTTATTTGTGTAATAGATACATCAACATTTGTTGTAAAAAAAGTTAACTGAAATTCTGTTGGAGTGAACAGACACTTAAGGCAAAATAGATGTTAAACGTCAGTAGATATTGAACTACTGTTGAATGATTTGAGGATATGGGAACAACATATAGCATGTTATCAGATGTTCGTAAAATCTGTTGTCTCAAACAGGCGGTTAGAAAATACATAAAAGACGAGATTAAAAAATATTTGGTAACTTTTATTGATTTAAATGTACTTAAGCAAATTTATAAATGTAATTTAAATTAGTAAAAAGATGTCAAATAAATATTTCATTTAAGTAATTAAGTTTGTTAAGAAAGGATTTTAACTAAAAATTAATTTAATATAGAATTTTAAGTTACAAAAATCGTATATTATTTTTGTTTCTCAATAGTCTATTATCGTTTGTTTATCAATCGTCCATTATTTTTGTTTAATTATTCATTGTAAGTTATTTTTTATCTTTTATCTTTTGATTAATGGAATAGTTCAAAAAAAAAAAAAAAAAAAAACTCTAAAATATGCATGTTGGTTAATAATTGTTCAAAAGTACTTAAACATGATGTATTTTATTTAGAACAAAAAAATATTTTAATATAAGTCTATAGAAGGTAAATACACTTTACAATGATTAATATCTGTGGTAAAAAAGTTAATTGAAATTCTGTTGAAGTGAACAGATACTTAATGCAAAATAGATGTTAAACATCAGCAGATATTAAACTACTGTTGAATAATTTGAGGATATGGGAACAGTATATAACATGTTATCAGATGTTCATAAATTTTTTTGTCTCGAACAGATAGTTAGAAAATACATAAAAGATAAGATTAAAAAGTATTTGGTAACTTTTATTGATTTAAATGTACTTAAGCAAATTTATAAATGTAATTTAAATTAGTAAAAAGATGTCAAATAAATATTTCATTTAATTAATTAAGTTTGTTAAGAAAGGTTTTTAACTAAAAATTAATTTAATATAGAATTTTAAGTTACAAAAATCGTCCATTATTTTTTTTCTCAATCGTCTATTATTTTTGTTTAATTATTCTTTGCAAGTTATTTTTTATCTTTTCTCTTTTGATTAATAGAATAGTTAAATTAAAGTAAAACACTAAAAAATGCATTGTGGTTAATAATTGTTCAAAAGTACTTAAACATGATGTTGTTTTATTTAGAACAAAAACAAAAAATATTTTGCTATAAGTCTATAGAAGGTAAACACACTTTACAATGATTAATATCTATGATAAAAAAAAAAGTTAATTGAAATTCTGTTGGAGTGAACAGATATTTAAGGCAAAATAGATGATAAACATCAGCAGATATTTAAACTACTGTAGAATGATTTGAGGATATGGCAACAGTATATAGGATCTTATCAGATATTCATAAAATCTGTTCTCTTGAACAAATTTTAGAAAATACATAAAAGATAAGATAAAAAAATGTTTCGAAACTATTATTGATTTAAATATACTTAAGCAAATTTATAAAGGTAAATTAAATTAGTAAAAAGATGTCACATAAATATTTCATTTAAGTAGTTAAGTTTATTATGAAAGGTATTTAACTAAAAATTAATTTAATATAGAATTTTAAGTGCATTATTATAATACAATATCTGAAATAGACCTAATTATATTGTATTATTCATCGGTATTCCCGTCTAATATATAAGCTATGAATTATCACTGTTAAAACTTTCTATCAATGTTGTGAATTAAAGACTTTCAAAGGAATTCGTAATCTACATAGCTTTTAGTATTTACTTTTTTTTTAAATCAGTTTAGTGATTCATTTATTTATTCTAATACTTAAGTAACATGCAAATCAGCCGTGTTGTTTATTATGATTATATTTTTATGATTCTTCTGAAGTAATATAATTTTCTTAGTAATTGGTTTTACATTGATTCTAATAGGTTAAACAGTTGAAATGGGCTCTTTCATCGCATGTGTTTTTGATCCACAAGCTGAAAATCTGGTATTTATAATGTTATTGAAAGTTATATTTTTTTAAAAACCTTTAATAAAATCTTTTTGGTTCTTACATTTTTTTAAATGTTGTTTGTTCATAGAACCTATCAGAAAATGTTGTTGGTAGCTTTCATCCTTCTAAAGATATGGATAAGCACGTAATAATAATTACTACAAGAGATAGGAGGGAATATAAAGTTGTTTTAAGAAGACTTTTTTTTTAATGATCTGAGTTCAGTGAAGGATGGCAAACTGTTGTTAAGGATATGGGACGTGAAGTCTATGACATATTATTATTTGAGTATGTTTCTAAAGATACTTTGTTAATGTACTGCTTTCAAAACTTGATTTGTGGGAATTCTTTCGTACAGTTGTTGTATGACCCTTCAAGCAAATTTTTAGTACGTATTTTTCTGCTATTGTTATCCCTATATTTACCATTACAAATAACAAATAACAAACATTTTTTTTATTTGTTTTACTAACAGAGAGTACCTGATGGTTTTTCTTCTGTCTATCTTAGTGCTAAAGTTTCTGAAGCTTTAGTAACTATTAAGTTTCGTGATCTTTCATGGACTTTAAAGATAATTTGTTTGGAGAAACAATATTATTTCTATTATGGATGGTTGAAAGTAGTTAAAGATCTTATGTTGGATGTTTTCGATTTTATGTTTCTAGAGATGAGAGACCTGTTCACATTTCGAATTAAGGTTTTTTTAAACAATTCTACTACTCTTTTTCTGCAAAATCAGCAACTTGAACAATCAGTTGAAGGTATTGAAATTTCTGATGAAGCTCAGCTTGATATGCAAGTTATAAAACTGTTTATATGTTTTGTATATATTATAAGAATTTATATTCAATTAATATTACATCATATCTAATGTTATGTACTAATATATTTTTAAATGTTTGTACAGATAGATGATTTAGATGAGAATATTACTTTAGAAGTTTATGAGCATAATGTTGTGATTGATAAACGTTATGTAAGTTATATATTACTTTATGTTTTGTATTTTTAATTATCTTCGGTAATGATAGTATCTTGTACCTGAACCGGTGGCTCACTTTTTCTAAGTAATGGGGAAGAGGACCGAAACATGCCACTGAAAGACTCTACTGAGACAAAGATGGGCTGTCAAGAACGTCAAGAACGTAGAGGAGGTAGGATGGGCAGTTGGTCTTTCTACATATGCATCGTCTAAAACAACGATTTTTATTAGCTGTAGAAAAGAAAGAAACTTCATAGAAGTTGAAATATGAAGAAATAGATATGCCTAGCTATTTTAGTCTATGGGTAAAGGATCTAATTGATAGAGTAAGCACCGTAAAGATCAATTAGCGAGGTTTTTACAATAAGAACTGCTTACTTATGTCATGATGTGAGACAAACGTTAGGAATCCACTTATGTAATAGAGTCGATCCACTAAGGTATTGAGCAGCGGTGTAGGATCAGATCCCAAAGATAGTAAGTCTTTCCTTTCGAAAGTCTTTTTCAAAAAGTCTATATAATATCAATTTCTATATGATATGAAACTGAGATAGTTACCTTTCAGAAAAGTATAATGATAGGCGAAACGTCTATTTTTTATTCTTCTGAAGGTGGGATAAAAGATAAAACTAAAATAAACCGGATTTTAAATCCAAACTTAAGATTTAAGTTTGAAGCTCATTTTATTAACTTCTTTTCGTTAACCCGAAAAATGGGATAGATCTACGAGAAATCTTATTGAGTTAGATATGGTAGATTCAAATGGACGGTAGTTGGAGTCTATATTTATCTTAAATACTCTAACAGACTCTAATTAATACATCATTCATGATTGAATATACAATTCAAAAATTTTTATTACATAAATCCTACTCTATTCTTTTTTTTTTTCGAATAAAAGATCAGAAAGTAAAAATACTCAAAAATCACAATGAAACCGTCCATTGTCTAATGGATAGGACAGAGGTCTTCTAAACCTTTAGTATAGGTTCAAATCCTATTGGACGCAATTTTTTTCCAGATATTTTTTAGATTTCGAGATCCAAAAATCTATTTTGAATGATTTGAATCGAACTTAATTAAGTAATAATGTTTTCAATATAAATCAACTTTTCAGCGGCTTTCATGCTACAATAGTTAGGTTAGCTAAGATTTGTTGGCCACATAAGATTTTGGTTCAAGTGAATGGTGGTGAAGTAAGCGAGTGTAAACTTTATGTGGAACAATATAAGAATAGAAAAAGATACTACTTAAATTTTAATAATTAAATTTGCATTTAATTTTAATAATATAACTAACACTCTTATATTCTCATTTCATAGGTTTGTGGTTAGTCAATGGGTAAACTTTACAAAATCCAAAGGTTTGAAAATGGGTGACTGGTGTAATTTCAAGTTTGATGAATCAGAAGGAATTTTGGTCATAACATAACATTAATCTATGGTAGGTTTTGGAAATAGTTTGATGTTGATTTAATGTTAGCATATTGGTGGTGTTTAGTTGTAAATCTTAGGTTAAATGTAGTAACTTCCTGACTCTTTATTTTGTAGTTCTAAATATGGTTATTTTAGGTCGACAAATATTGATCAGTTTTGATGTAAATTTATATGAAGAATTTTGAAATTATAAATATGATATCATTGTTAGTAACAAGGGTTTAAGTCAACATCTGTTTGAAGGAAACTGTTTGAGGATCATTTGTTTGAATCAACAATTGTTTGTAGTTACAACGGTTTTAGAAATATTTCCTTAACTACTCTAGATAAATGAATTTATAATTTGTTGGTTACTAAACATACTATAGATGTTGGCCTGTTTATGTTTTTTAAATTTTGGTGAGTAATTGTTTTAAATAAAGATATACTATTCCTCTGTTTATTTTTAATATGTGATATCTCAACAGAGCTCTAATCCGTCTGTGTATTTATCTTTCCGTGGTTGTAACATCTTTCAGTATTAAACATCTGATCAGTACTATTAACTGCTATCATGAAAGGAACAGATGTTACTAAACAAATTTTCCTTACAATAGACGATTGGCTTCTTAATGTTGTTTTTAGTAAACAGGCTTTAAAATATAATAAACCAGTGTTTCGTTTTCTAATAAAATTCAGTGTAGAATATTAAGAGTCGTGAGTGATAAATAATAATGACGACCTTGAAACTCGATTTATTAAACTCATGCGGTATTTTATTTGTATTTAAGTGATTTTTTCTATTGATTGTAATTATCAATCTGAAATAATCTATCGATTACACTTCTAGAAAAAAAAATCCATTCAAAGTGGCATAAGTTGTTTGTTGGTTTCAATCCGTCTGTTGATTTATCTTTCCGTGGTTGTAACACCTTTCAGTACTAAACATCTGTCAGTACTATTAACTGGTATCGTGAAAGGAACAGATGTTAGTAAACATGTTTTCCTTACAACAGACGATTGGCTTCTTATTATTGTTTTTACTAAACAGACCTTAAAATATAATTTAGTCTTCCTGTGTTTTCACACGGGATTTCACCTAGTATAGATTATAGATTATAGATATAGATTAATGGTAATTGGAGGTTATGATAAAAGAATGTGTACAAGTAGGTTTTGATAGAATCGCTTGGAATGGGGACGCAACTGTCTTAGCCGATGACTGGAATGCAGATACATATACGGTTGCAACCATATCTGAGATGGAAGACGCTTTCTTTATGTTATCTTCTATTCAATTATCGAACAAACAAGATAGTTGGACTTGGGACCCAGATGGATCATGCGTTTTCTCGGTGGCGAACATTAAAGAATTAATAAAGAAAGGCAGGAATGAATTCAGACCTCACCAATTTACTTAGGAATCTTAGGTTCCTATCAAAGTTAACATTCATATGTGGCGTGCTGAAATGAACCGTCTTCCGACCCGACTTGCTCTTACAAGGAGAAATATAATTATGCCGTCTTTGGCCTGCCTTCTCTGTGATGTGTTTGATGAATCTTGTGAACATGTTTTTATTGATTGTGGGTTCGCCTTTGGTGTCTGGTGCAGCATTTGGAACTACTGCAAGGTGCAACCAGTAAGTCCGTTTGATTTTAAAGATTTACTCCAAATACATAATCAGGTTCAAGGGACGAAATGGGCCAAGAAAATTGTTAAAGGTATTACCATCATGTTGGGCTATTTGGAAAACAAGGAACAAAAACGTTTTCGATAATAAAACTCCAAAGGTGGTTGACGTGGTGACCGATGTGAAGTCTTTAACGTTTTTATGGATTAAGAGTCATAGTAGGTTTGATAATATCTCATGGAAGGATTGGACGGTTTTTCCTATGTATATGTTTTAATCAGGGGCAGAGGTATATATATTGTCCCGTAGTCACGGGACATCAATGTTTTTTCGGTTGTGTATAGACATGTATGCATGGTATTTTCGAGTGACATCAATGTTTTTTGAACGGTGACTACATTCAGTTATGTGACGAAAAAAAAGTAAAAAAAAACTGCATCTTTTGAAAGCTCCGGCAATCGGAGGGCGAACTTTTTGACTCTGTACTTGGGAAGGGAAAGATGTATACCAAAGAAGATAGAAGAAATGGTTGGTTTAATAACTCAATAAGAAATAAAAATTTAATTTACGGGTTCATATTATAGACTAGGATGTACAGTGCCTATCCTCTACTCTCTCTGATTTGAAATGACCACTCTGATTATTTGTCTTCTTTTAATTGTTTATTCTTTTATTAAAAATTATTATACTGTATGTCGTTAAAAAAGTAAAAAGTTATACGAATTTTAGCATTTCTCTTTTATGACTTTATTGTTCATTTATGTATATACTATATACTATATAGTTTGCCTTAGGAATTTCATTTTAAATAACATTCAAATCTATAAAAAGGTTTCTTTTTTATAGATGTTTAACCGCTACAACTCTAGCAATCTTTCATAGTACACCTCATTATTTCAAATGCAACATTACCAATTTAAAATTAAACTCAGCCAATTCTAATTAAATGAGCTCAGTTCTAATTAGATAAAGTTAGTTACTATTCTAAAAACTTACTCCCTAGTTTTACTGGTTGCAACAACTAGTGTAGAAATAAGTTTTTCTTCATTGAAACATGTGAAGCCAGGATTGTGTAATAGGATATATGTGAATATATAAACGATACTTGCACTTGTTATGTTGGAGAAGAGTTCTTTCAACAAGTTTTGATCAAAGATGTAATGCAACATTTTTCAAAAGATTAAAACTCGTAGGGAACAACTATAAGTAGTTTTTAGAATTCGTAAAAACTATCGAATTTAAATTATCTGTTTTTTTTCTAATGACAATGTTTTTTTATTATTGTATCATATTTTTATTATGTCATGAACCTTACTTGATCGGACCTGTCAAACTGACCTGGAAATTTTTATGTCCGGTTCTATGAAATTCATCTAAAAACAGTGACAACATTGAAAAAAATTCCTAGATCCGCCACTGGTTTTAATATCTTGTATTTTGTTGTGGTGGTCCTCAGTTTGAGGCCTGCCTGTTTTAATGAAGTTAACCGTTCAAAAAAAAGTAGGTTTTGCATAAAGGGTAGAAAACGAAAAAAATTACATGACATTTGGGTTTTAAGCATGAGACTTTTTCTATGCGGCTATGCCATCTTAAAATTTATGTAAAATTACATTTGTAGACATATTTTCTCATTTATAATGTAGTATAGATATAAAATGACCAAAATGGGCATAACTAATAGTAATCTAGAAATAAAATATTATCTTTAAAGGTTATTTAAGTAATTTTAAATATTAAAAACTTGTAGCTTTTTTTAAACGCTAATAGTAAAAGCGTTGTAATATAAAGTTTTTTCTCTTGGCCTATAAGTTTCAAACTCCTCCGATCAAAATTCTTTCATAGTTACAAAGGGGGCATGAACCAAAAAAAAAAAATTGTTAATTTGTAACATGTGGAATTAAAAAATGGTAGAAAGTTTTTTCAAAGACTACTACAGTAATTTCACAAGTTATTGCGGATGTGAAGGCCCTCAGTTTTCTTTGGTTTAATAGTCGATGTAAGGGTAATGCTGTTAGTTGGGAGGGTTGGCGTCATTGTAATTTTGATGTATTGTAAGTGATTTTTTGTGGCTATCTCTGCCTTGGAGATAGGCCGGTGTGTTTTAATGAAAGTTGCCTTCAAAAAAAAAAAAAAAAAGTATATATAATTGAAGGGATAAGCCCACGGTCTGGCCAACTATGGCGAAATAAATGACTCTAGAGGCCATCTGGTCCACGTGGGCTCGACCCGTGAGTCCGATCGTTGTTGTCCTTGTTGTACCACTTGTCCACCATAGACTTTTCTTTTTTGTTTTTTTACGAAGATTTATTGCTTTTTTTTATAACAAATTTAGTATTCTAAGAATTTAGACAAGTCACATACAATCTTGTCTAGTTTTAATCAAGTTGCATGCATAATTGCATAGATGATGGCTATGACTTGTAAGTTTGAATATTATGTTATGTTTATCCATCTAATTATTAAATGAAAAGCCGCCTAACAATTGTAGCACAGACAGCTAAGAGACGATACAAAACCAATTTAAGTTAAGATTTAGTCCTTCACGTGCAGTATAGTGGTAGGCGATCGAGATTCCTTTTGGGAAGACTCCGGTTCGACACCCACAGGAAGCATTTGGAGGACACTTGCTAAATGATGGTTGCGCCTACTTTCTTCTGAGGAGTCAGGTTCGATTCTGATGGCCTCCCGGCTTTCTATCACCGTGCATTTACTCCAGAGAGGCTTGCCTTTTGTGGAGGGTGCAACAACTGTCAAGTGACAGGTGGCGGGAAATTTTCTGGGTGAAAGCCTTAGTGCCCCTTATGCGCAGCCTCGACTCGCTTGTGGGCCGGCCACTCTCGCGTCAGCGTGAGCCCGGTTAAGACAACATAGTCTGACCATTGTAGAGTGGCTAAGGGATCCCCTTCTGGGGGTTGTGATGAACTCTGCCACAACATAAAAAATTATCTTCAAAACAATTTAAGTTAAGATTTAAGAATTAAATGAAATACATAAAATAGGGGTGCAAATGAACCGATTAGCTCGCGAGCTACTCAATATTGGCTAGATAAAAAGCTCAAAACGAACCGAGCGTTATCGAGCCCGAGTCGAGCTCAAGTCTAAAACAAAGCTCGTTTACTTATCGAGCCCAAGCTTGAGCTTGGCATATGAAGCTCGTCAGGTTCGTCGAGCCTTAGTATAATATTAGTCGAGCCGAACTTTTGACTTATCAAACAAACACGAACAAATGTCCGTTTGTTTAATAAATGAACGAACACGAACAAAAAATTCCGTTTGATTAACTAAACAAACAAACACGAACAAATGTCTCGTTCGTTCGATTGCGTTCGTGAACTTTCGACAATGTGTTTGTTTACGTTCGTTTGTTTATATCTGTTCGTGTATGTTTGTTTATGTTCAATCACTAGTTAAAATCTAGGATTATTATGAACTTTTAAATTAGGAATATCATGTATTCATGCCTAAGTAATTTTAGATAATTATGTCTAAATTAGTACAATTTGACTTATCGTACATTGTCTAATAGTTAATATTAACAATGTTTTTTTTAGTTAGTTGCGTATTAAATGTTTGTTTGTGTTCAAACCCGTGTTCACGAACAGTTCGCAAACAACTGAATTTCTTAACAAACAAACACAAACATAGAATTATGTTCGTTAGTGTGTCCGTGAACGGTTCGTTTGGTTCGTTCACAGTCCTACATAAGAATGTTCGGTAAACGACCCATCCACTATATTTCATATGAAACCAACAATAGACTACACACTGTGGTATAGAACGCTTCAATAGCTCTCATATTTTGAATTCTAACAAATAAGCAAGATATTTTTACTAGGCAAAATAACATTCCATTATAAAACGTTGATTATTTTAGCAGGCTAACAGGCCTAGGCACAAAGGCACCCTTATCATTCCTGCTAATAATATAGTTTTAGGTTTAAGCCTTGTGTAAAGATACTCATTTGTCATATCAAAAGCAGAACTTAACATGTATTGTGGGCACAATATCCTGATGACAACCATCTCTTGCTTTCCAAATTTAGAGATGGCATCTTCCATCAGATAGATTGTAGTCTCAACTCTCCAAAACTGCGAAACCACAGGGCACCAACAATGAGTGTTAAGAGAGGGCAACGATACGCAGTTGTGTAACGGGTTAAAACTTATTCTAGTTGAAAACCTTTTGTCCATTTTCTTCAACAAATAATGAATGGGTTTAAGTATTATTAGAAAAGAAAAAAAATATTAGTTCAATAACAAATTAACAGTCAACATCCAAGATGATTTAGGAGGCTGAAAGCGATGTTCACAGTCTGGGTCGACCAGTTTTGACCAGCTGGTTTGACTGTAACGATTTGGTTTTGACGGGTTTGGCTGTTTGAACCAATTTCTTTTAATTTTCAAAATCATTAATTTGTATTTTTATATAATTAGGTGGTTCATGATCATAACACATATCCCAACCCCATACCCGATTAAGTATGGTTGTCCCAAACCCGTCCCAAAACCCGTCGGGTTTGTATCGGGTAATTACCCGTCGGGTATCGGGTATACCCGCGGGTTTCGGGTAAACCCGTTAATTTTAAAACTTATCCATTTGGTGTATCTGACTAAAAACCTGTCGGGTATCTATTGCGTGACTACTAACCAATACATTTAGCATTATCAAATATGTATGTAAATGATTACAATGTATAAATATAAAATAGTTAAATCATGTAAAAACACTAAAAGAGATAGATAACAGATATTATACACAAATAATTGGTGTTTTTTTTTTAAGAAGATGACAATCTAGATGGACAATTAGATATATTATGAATACATATTTTAAAAGATATATAGGAAATTACATCGGGTATTTAATCGGGTAAACGGGTATACTTTATCGGGTAATCGGGTCGGGTAAATGGGTATATCATCAAATCCCAAACCCGCGAAAAAAATAAAAACTAATCCCATACCCGGACCCATTCCCGATTACCCGACCCAAACCCGTCCCAAATGTGTCGGGTTTCGGGTTTACCCATCGGGTTCGGGTATGATTGCCATCCCTAAATGTATAAATAATAAATGTGTTCCAAGCTCAAAACCGAACCGAATGGTTAGACCAACAAACCGTCAAAACCGAACCGTTTGGATCTCAAAGTGGCCAACCGGACCGACTTGCTTCGGTTTGGACAGTTTGGTTGGCTGGACTTAGCGTGACTTTTAACCAATTCAACACATTCCCCCTTTAGCTAGCTTTTCTAATTTCACACGTTTGTCATAAATCAATGGTCAAAACTGTGATCTGTGACCAGAAGAATAAGAAACAATACCTTGCAACAGCTTTTAAATTTTCCCAACGGTTTGAAATCTGGTTGCAAGAGATGAGCACATAATGTCTCTTCTGAAGAATTGATATCTGTGGACGAATATGACCTTGTTTGAAATGGCATTTTGTTTCCATGATTCCCAATTCCACATGTTATAGAGTACCCTTAGTCCCAAACTAGGACACATGTGAGAACATGCTAGCGCATAACCATCATCAAGAAAGGTGTACAAGATGGAGTATGTGGGTCAGATAGCTTGCAGCACAAGTAAGCCCTTTGAAGGCTCAAATCCACGGTGTCCAACCTTCATACATGTTGCAGAGATTATCCACACTCGTGGCTTGCCTAAGAAGATAGTCGACCTGCTCTGCAATACTTGTATCTCTGGAAAACAAAAACAAAAAAATATAACGTTTTAACGGACATGTGCTATAGAAGCTATACGACTAAGGGTGTTCATCAAGTCGGTTTTCAGGTTATTGAAATTGAGTTATCAAAATTCAAAATTTTGAAACTGAATTTGGATTAGAACTTGAAAAACCGAGTTGAATTCGGGTTGAGTTGAATAAACTGGATTATGATTAAAAAAGTAAAAAAAAAAAAAAACAAATAATACACACAATCCGAGTTTGAATATTTTCGAATTCAAAAACTGAATCGATTTAGATGTTAGCCCAAATCGAATAATGAACACCGCTATATACAACGATAAGTTAAAAGATGGAAGAACACGTGCCTTTTATCAGTGATATCTCTACCTTCTATTTTCATTTCAACTCTCCTTAAAACGGATACAGCATATGCATTTTTACCTAGGGGCCAAACATTTAAACACAATAAGTAAGCATCAAACCTTGACCGCAACAAGGAAATATGAAATTAGTATAGAACGTACTTTTTACTCTGCTCGCTTGAACTGCAACATCGGTATTCTGTGTAGGGGATTTATGGCCTTCCTCTTGACGTTGGGAATCGAGTTTTATATTCAAGACTCCTACATTTATTTCAGACAAACTTGAATGTGATGCCACGTCATCTATGGGATTGCCATCCTCTTGGCTAGCATCCTTATCTCTAGATTCCAATTCACAAGGTGAAGAACTAGATGCATCTGTGTTTTCTTTGGAATCATTTCCATCTGGATTTGGTTCGGTTACTTCTGAGCCAGTGAAACTATTCAAAGCTGACGTGGCACCAGAGTCTGAGCTATCATCATAAATACTATCTGGAGGAGATAGCCATCCTTTATCTTGCAAATTGAGTCCTGTCATTTGAGGCAATTCTTCATCATACTCGCCATCAGATTTGGAGAAGATGTCAGTCTCTTTGTTATCATATCCAGCGTCATCCCCAACAAGATCCTGTGACCTTATTTCCTGGCTTTCACCCAGCCCTTCAAGAGCCTAGTAGAGACCACAAATGTCGGATAGTTAACGATTAGGTGTGGCACGACGAGTGCGTTGGGAAAATTAGGTAACTAGTCAAACGTGTATGTTGAAAACAGAGCGGGTTGGGGCAGGCTGGTCCAAGGACACTTTTTTTTTATTTTTCTTATTTGTTAAATTTTTAATGTGAAATGTATGATTAAAAAACTAAACTACTACAATCCGCACATACCTTGTGAAGATTTCCTGCATGGATATTTGCGGTTCGTGCCAACCTTGTAAGCATGGAATGGAGTCCCTTAACAGAACATGTAAGTGATGGAACCAAAGGTTTGATCACATGACAAGCCTCCTTGATTTTTGCATGGTAAGAATGATAAATTGCTTGTCCATGAATAGGAGATATTTCCATTTTTGTCTCTTTATCCTTGTTCATAGCTTCGGTCATTGCCTCAACATCCTTAGACAGCACTGATTCAAGTGGAAGTAAAATGCTATTTGCCTGTTGAATACAAATTGTTTATATTCATAAATCTCACAGAAATTTATAGTCCAGGGGGTTTTTTCAGAAAAAAAGTTAAACCTTTGAAAGATCTCTCATAAGAGAAGAGTGTAACGCAGAAGCCTCTTTTCCTAGAGTGTGAACATCATGTAGACCTTTTGTTATTGCCAAAACCTATGAAGTAAATAAGGCTTTAGTAGGATTAAACTGGGAAATGGATATTTCCTATGAACCATGTAAAGTTATAAATGATTGATCGGTCAGTTTGTAAGTATCTTACCTCTTCAAGCATGGAACCACACTCAGAAGTCAAGGCAGTGTGACCCCTGGTAATGGAACCGAAAGAAGACAATGCCATGCTGGCTTCATAAGCACAATCTCTCATAGCAACAAAAGTTTCTTGTAAATCTCCTGGAGGAAGTAAGACACGTAAACATAACGCCATACTGAATCATAGTATTAAACAGAGCAAGAAAAAAACTGAATACCATATGCAGACTTTGCTTTAGCAGAAGCAACGCGAAGTTCATTGCTTGCTGTGAGTAAACCATTTGAAGCAGCTTCCATGGTGCTCTGTGCTAATTCCCACTCATGCTCAGTACCTAATCAACCCACAAGCACCAGAACTTTCTTATACATACAAGTGATTAGCACAATGTTTCAGAAAATTGACCAAAAAAACAAAATAATGCTCACGTGTAAAAGAATGATAAGTGGCATCCAAATTTGTTAATGCACTAAAGTAAGCTTGCTGCCATGCCCTGCCATCTGTCCCACGTACCCCGTCTCTAGATGTTTCAAAATCAAATATTGACATACAGATTTTGATTATGTCAGATGCCTTCTCACGAGCACCCCATAATAACTGTCGTCGTTTTGCTAAATGATCATGAAATTCGGGCGGAATTCCAGAGCTCCTTGCTGAGGCGGACCCTGTCATACTTGTATTAGGACCACCACATGCCCAACCCATGGCTCTCTCCAGCTGCCCTTCGGCTGTGTTTGAAGTTTGTTCACAAGCTTGCAGGCCCTCTATTGACCGAACTACTTTGGCTACTGAAGACTGTATAGTTTCCAACAATCGAGACCTGCTAAGGTTTAGAATAAGTGGAAGTGTGTTGTCATCATTTGAAAGAAATTTGTGACATATCAGCCTGCAGTTATGCAAGGGGCTCAAGGTAATATCATGCATCCATTCCAACTGTACAATATCCAAGCAGGTCTTATGCAGACCCTCTTTAAGTTCCTTCACTTGTCTCTTCATGAGTAATGCAGCCGACATTCCGGCTCTTACCGTTTCATGAGCATTGCAGTATTCTTCAAGCATTAATTTCACTCTTTCAACAGAACCTGTGTCTCTTGTCATCTCTTCATAATTTTGGTCATCTAGACCTCCAATCATTTGTTTTAAATGTTCAGTTTCTGTATCCAACGTAGTCAACAAAAGAGGTGCAACTTTGTCTCTTAGATATTGACTGATATGTTCTTGGAGTTGACTAGACAGCTTTGTCTTAACAGCATTTACAACCTGGTCAAAACCTAAATTTTGATCCCTTGATGAAGCTGCTACACGTATGCAGGAATCAAGAAAAGAATCCATAACTGCCACTTTCCACATAAAAAACAAACGGGTTTCCAGTATGCCAGAGAGTTTCCAAATATATGTTGGTATTGCACTACCATAGTTGATCGAATCTGTAACATGGGAAACTATATTTGAAGAATCTGATGATCCACCATATGATGATAATGTCTTATCAACAGATTCCAATTCAAAGAAGGGCTGGACAATTGCCAGGAGAAGCGCTTTGCTTCTTGAATATTGTGGTTCCTTACCTTGTTCTTGACCAATTAAAGACTGAAAATGATTTTCAGCAGATATTAATGCATTTCTTATGCTTGCTTCCCTTTTTATTAAAGAATTAGTTCGAATATCCCTCTGATTCCATGTTTTATGGAGTTCATCCAGTTGGGCCCTACAAGCTTCTTCTTGAGATGTCAACTCATCAGCCTCCTCCCATGAGAGATGATCCCGGCCCTTAACAGCAGCCTCTTCAAGAGCCAACTTTTGTTCAGTGATAAATCCTACTTTCACAAAATAACTCTGCTCCAGCTCTAGTAAAGACGCTCTCTCTATCTGAATCTCAATTAATTGTTCAAGTGCTGTATCAATTGAACCCCTGATTTGTGAAAGAGATCCAAATGTATCCATGATTTCCGAATCATACGAAATAACAGATCTTACAACATTTGGTACAACATTTTCAACCATTTGTGCAACCAAGCCCTTGCATGAGAGTAAACTGGTTTTGAAAATGGAAGCCCAGTTTGTTTCAATAGAATCATTTGGTCCATTCATGAAAATTGATTGCTTTACTTCATTCACCCAATCTGCTACAAGAGCACATTTCTCTATTTTCTCCTCAAGCTCGTTGAGAAGAAAGTTGTTCATAGCTCTTGTCCCGCTTGAGTGATTCAATACCTCAACTAGTCTATGCTTAACATTATTATAAAGAGAACTTACAGCTATGCCTACTACACTTTGTAATCTAGAATCCTTGGCTGGTTGACTGGTTGACTGCAAGAAATTTGTAAAAGTAGCCATGAGACGATCCTTGGGCCGGGACTCGGTCTCCGCACCAATTGAATTCACCAATTCTTGGTATTCTTTTTCAACTCTCTCAATCTCATCCCCATACTTCTCAACTTGAAGACACAAATCATTATGAATGATTTTCACCGTCTCAAAACCATCTTCACGCACTTTTGCTACTAGTTCAGCACCCTGTCTTCTGGTAAGGGACAAAACATCTGACGAAACAGAACTAACTGAAAGTTTCAGAATTTGGGCCCAACTGTGAACCGGGCTGGTCGTAAGGTAATTTAGTGGCAAAATCCTTTGTAAGGCCAATGAATATGTTTGGAGTGCCGTGACAGCAGAAGTGAGCCCATGATCCAAATCAGAAACTAACTGAGAAACTTCTGTATCTATATCATGGCACTGTACCTGTGTAGGCTCCGGAACAACTGTAAATGGAACCCCTGCCACCAAAACCGCAGACGTAAGAGACAGAGATTTTTCGTTACCAGTTAACTGTATGTGGGATTTCATCTCTGGGATAGAACTGTTTCTTAAAGCATCAATAATTCTGACATGTTGTTCAATCCAGGTGGCAGCCTCTAAGGCTTTCTCAGTTACAGAAGCTTTTGTTTGAGCAAATTCCCGAGCTTGCAACTCAAATGCAATATGGGTTTTCTCTAAATTATCAGTTGCTTCAGCAACAATTGCTTTAGCTGATGTCTCCTGAAGAAGTAGGCTAGATCTCTCTTGATCTGTGCAATTGTAGACAGCAGATACAATCTCGTATTGATTTAAAACATCTGCAAACCTCTGGAAACAATGTAACATACTCTTGAGTCAAAAAAATTCTGGATAAAAACAGTTATAAGCTGCAAAACAGATTGAAACTATTTCAGCATACCTGAAGAGCAGATTCAACAGCTGGTAATGTAGTCAATAAGAGATCATGATGTTCCTGGACAGATCGAAAACAGTTTCAGTACTTAGGCTACGAAGAGTCCAAGATGTACATTGCGCTTAAAAATCTCACAAACTTAGTAAAAAACGTAAAAGTACCTGTAAAGGTACACGGATTTCTTGCACACGAGAAGCAAATAAACTTAAGCTAACTGCCAGCTCCATGCCTTTTCTTTCTTCACCAACAATTGCTGCATCATCATGGAAATCGCCACGTGTCCATTCCACCAGAGGATCCCAGACAAAAACTTCCAATAGCATCAAAAGTACATCTTTATTTTTCTTCAAGATACCAAGAACTGCTTCACAGTTATTTCTAAAGGATCCTTCAGTGCCCATTAATCCTAAAGCTGCTTCAAGTGTGTGTGTCAGTCGAAAGGGCACAATTTCAGGAACCTTTAATCGTTGTCCTTTGTCAAAGCACACGTTATAATCAATGTGGACAATATCCCCACTATGGAAATCCAAAAGAATATTATCAAGATGTCTGTCCCCAAGACCTAATATGTGTCCTACCATGCTCATGGCAGCTACACTTCCAGAATACCTGAAAGCAAATAAAAGCAAAGTATAGGTGTCAATTTAAATCTCAGTAGCTACTTTCTTGCAATTTATAATTGGTCAAAGATGATAAACATATAAGAATTAAAACAACAGTCTAGTGAAGAACCTTTTCAATTTAGAACGGAAGGCTTTGAAACCTTCACTTGCACACCAGATTTCTTGTTGAAGAAGTTGTTTAGGAGTCTCATGCATAAGATCCAAAAGAACTTTTCGTTTGACTTCATGAGGCCAATCTTTTCTAGAAATGACTCTTCTTATGCCTTTCTCCTTAAGTGCTGGTATAATTTTACCATAAAACATGTCAGTTGGCCGAGGTATATGTGATTGAACTGAGTTCTTTGTATTTCCAGAAGCAGCCCCTGAAACTTGTGCAGCCTGTACACGGTTCTGCCAAGATTTATAAACACTATAAATACTTGTTACATTTTCCACCCACTGAATTAAACCGGCCCGACCACTTATAGGTGTTACTGAATAATGACGGATGGATATAGGAGACGAATGTAAAAAACCATTTACAGCTTGCAATAGTTGCATTACTCTAGCATCAAGACGTAGGTCTTCCCTGCCTTTTAATAAAAAGGGGTAAGTCTGACCATCCGAGCCCACTATAACAAGTTTCTTAGGTTTTGTTTTTGTTGGCAAGATAACTATCTGCTGAGAGAAAGATGCAACTGTGATAATACCCTGAAGATTAGTTGTCAGACCCTGTTGACCAGGCATTGGGACATCAGACGATGATAATAAAGCTAGTTGAGGAGCAACTTCTCCCAAGGATATTGAGGATTTTCTTCGATAAGATGCTAAAGATGCAACAATAGTATCAAATGGTTTCCAAACGTCCCCTAGTGCAGCAGCAGATGCTGGAGTCTTGAAGTTTGAAATGGCTGATTTGATCTGTGGCATATACTCATTATGGAACCAGACCTCGTGAGGTGTTTCGGGTCTCCGGGAGGTGGAAGCTAAACGACGGTCCAGGGTTACTACAATGGGTGCCATCATAGCAGAGTATTTTGCCGCGTTTATTTTGTTCTTTTCAGTGTGACTAAGAGTTACATTCTCTGCAATACGTGACGCCTCCTCCTTCAGTAAATTTATTCGTCCCATTACATCTAGAAAGGTAAAAGAGAAGATGATGTTCAAACGTGCAAATAAACAATAAATAAATATATACGGCGTGTAGTTTATCCAAATATGTGCAATAAACAGCATACAAAAAAAAAAAAAGATGAAGTGTTATCAGAGGTTTCCTGAAGTATGTATACATGTGTGTAAGTTAAATAGCTAAAACTTAAAAAAGGCAAATAGATTAGGCATATGAAATGCTTGGCAGCCACCTTAAGTGATAATATCTACAAGATTGTGACCCCCGACCCCCCACCCACTCTCCAAAAAGCTCAAAAGAGTTAAAACTTAACCAAAAAATATGCTTAACTTAGAAACCATCTTGCTTCGAATGCATGGTAACAGCAAAGACCTACTGAGATGTTAACAATAACAAACAAAAAAACTTTGCTGAACTTTGGTTAATTTCACTATTTGGAAGAACAAAAACAAGTTGCAGGCATATGACACTGTATGGCATCAGAGAATTAAATCATGTATTCATGTTCTTTACCGTTTCTTACTCAATGGCCATTTGCATTTAGATAAACCACACAGGTTGATTGTATATTGATTATGTTTATAATAGGGTTACATTTAGACCAAATTGCTAGTGAAAAGTTTAGTGTCCATAAAAAAAGTTTGGTAAGAAAATGCTACCCGAGTGAAGATCTTGCAATGTGCTGAGCCACAATTCATCCCAAAGAACGGTTACATTTTCTAGCTCTTTAATCATGAGCTGAGCCTCCTGGACTAACCTTGGATATTGCTTATTCTGCATATGCAGTATGAATGCTTAGGTTTTTGGTGATCATAAACAAGAGCTGGCAATATACAATCATACTGTTATCTACCACAACAGAAGACAGAATGACCAAACTTATTATTATCAGAAATATACAAATAACCAAATAGAAAAATTAAAATCTAACTGACCAGCATTATGTTTGGGCTTTATATTTAGAAGTTCAAGTACTTTCACATATAATGACATAAATAATATAAAACAATATAATTCACCTTTCAAGCAAACTGTTACTCATCACAAGTATACCCTGATCACTTACCAAACTTGCCAAAATGCGTTGAAGCTCCTCTGAAGGATCCTCTTCACTTGTGTTGATATCAACAAGGGTTGGATAAATTATGGACCAAGGCGATTGCTTTGCCAGCATTACCAGAATGCTCTCAAGCTGCTTCCGAACATCTTCTTCAGGATGAGAGCTTAAACGAGCAAATATTTGTGGAGTTACTTCCTTCAAATAGAGATAATAATCAGAACATAATTGGTAAACTGGAACATTTAAATAGCAAAAAAAGGGCCTCACCTGCCATGGCAACAAAGGAACTGTTGAAAGTGCAGGTTCCAATATCGTTTTTAACTCTACTCCATAATTAAGAAGAATATGCAAAACATATAGTGTAGCTTTCAAGGTAAAACTAGCATTCTTTTGACCTTTATCACTAGAAGCTCCGGCCATTTGACTACCCCAGAGCCTGGAAGATGAATGTGACAAGTAATTTATATAAGCTTCAGCTGCATGCCCAAATAGAGATACCCTTCTTTTTCTCAAAGACCACCAAACATCAACCAAATCATTAAACAACAATAAGTTAGTTCCTTCAACACTGATATTTGCAAACAGAAAGAATTTTTGCAACTGGGAGGTAACAACAGCAGAAAGGCTTTCACAACTAAAACTTTCAGCTCCAGGTTCTCCAGCTGCAACTTCTAATAGTTTCACTACTTGCTCAACCACTGCATGGTCATAGTTTTCATCTTGTGGGACACTGTTTGAATCTTTAACATCTCTTGCTTTGTGAAGAAGCTCTAAAACAGCATATTTAACTCTTGAGAGTTCTTCTTCAGTAAATTGGAATCTGTTTGGCAGAATTTCTGAACCAAGAATCGGAGAAAAAGAGCAAGACTGAAGGGTGGATTCATTTGGGGTAGTTAGAGTTGCCTTTGCTTGGGCAAAACACCAAGAAGCATAAGAGATCCATGACTTACCCATAGTGGGACATAGACGTGAAGAGAGCTTAGTAGTTGTACCTATAATTTCTTCAACAATAAGATCCATACTCAATTGAGAGTTCATATTGTCATCACTTGCACTGAGTTCTGATCTAATCTTGAAAATAATATTCCCCAAATTGACATCCATACGGTCCCTTTTTAGCCAATTTGAAAGTTTTAAGCATGCTTTTGCGTTTAGAGTGTCATCAGAATCAACAGAAACAACAGATGAAGTGGGACCCATGGAAGGACTAATAAATGACCATAGACCTGTATAAGCCTCTTCAAGCCTGTTTTCAGCACGCATCAAGAGAATGCTTTCATATTGCACGCGTGGGAAGACTGATTTATGAAAACTTTCTTCTGAAGACCCTAAATGACACTTGCTCAAATAGTCATTGAGATGATTTGCCAACATTATGTTTTTTTGTTTTCGAGCTAAATTCAGTAAACTCAGACTGAGATATATAGTCACCGGAGAGGTAGGATGAATGGTTCGATAAACGCGAAGAACTTTCATCCATGGCTTACAATCTTGATGAACATGATTGCTTGGAAACTGCAATTTTTGAACATACGAGTTTAGTAACAATGGATGTTTTACATCCTGGGAACCTGAAATTTTGCAACTTTCTTCAAATGCAGATATGCAATGCAACTGGTTAACATGTTCCGCTGCTTCTGTCAACCCATCAAGTGGCAAAATCGTAAATGTTTCATTCAACATTAACTTCGCCTTTTGTAGTTCATGTTGCACCTTTTCCACCTTCCCTTCAATATTAAAAAGCATTGCTTGTAAAAGCATCTGCTCACTTCTTTGCAAAGCAACTTTTGGATCTAACGCAAGTTCATTGCTACTTTTAGGTGTTAAATCAAGGCAAGCCCATGCTGACGTATAATCACCATCATCAAAATGAGCTAAAGCATGAATCACATTTAATTCATTCCCAGCCATTGTTAGAGCACCAGAGTAGCTTTTACCAGCATGCTTAGCACGAAGCAGTTGCAACTCTGATAGCCAAGATTCAAGAGATTTCCAATCTGAAACTGCACTGTAACTTTCAATTATACGATCTATAGCAAATTGTACACCTTCAGATCCCATAGAACCAAGTGATTCTTCAGTTTGTAATAAATGTGTGAAATGAGCAGCAGCCTTTTCGTACTGACCTTGTGCTTGATAAACAAGCCCTTCAATCCAAGACAATGGTCCAGGTCTACTATCATCAATCCCACTTTGGTTTTCTTCCACAAATAAAGGATAAAACGCACCCAATACCCATTTCTGCAACCCAACTAAAGCCTCGGGCTCATGATTTTTACACATAGACAGAGTCATATGCCGTAGGACCCGCAAGATATCTCCTGAAAACCTAGATTTCATGTTTTGAAGGCTTTCTATGACTTGGGTTCTTGATTTTTCCATCATCGATGAAGCCACTAAGCTTTTGATTTCTTGCAAACGCAAACTACAATAGTGAATTGTAGCTTCGTGACACTGTAGAGCCATCCCTGCATTCATCATTGGCTCACATATTCGAGAAAACCACTCTTCACAAACTTTTTTATTTGCTCGGAAAAAAGCTAAACTCTGACGCGATGGAGATGGTAAAACAGTTGATCCATCATAAGCATTGTACACATTTTTCTTCAGTGACTCAACAAAATCAAGTAATAATCTCAATGGTAACAAATGCGTGTAAGAAGAATTACCTATAAGATTTAAGTTTGCATCACTTTGGTCAGAATTAACCTGTAATACATGTGCAACATCCAAAAGCATTCGCTCCAAAGCAGCAAAAGTTTGTGAGGGCCCACCAAGATTGGTCCGAAGACGTGTAGTAATACAGTATCTAGCTGCTTCATGTATGGCCCACCATGCTCCAGCAAGGAGATTTACCGAACTTATCCTTTCAAGAAGATTTTCCTCTACATTCATGTCCAACCATAAATTTGTTGCATGCAAGTTTATTGTGTCTTCTTGCTGGGCCGAAGTAATATCCTTTTCATTTTTACAAGTATGAACAAGCCGTTGAATCCAAGAAGAAAGTGGCACCTTCCATCTTTGTGATATGTAACTTAAAATTGACACTAACTGCTTTGAGTGAAGCTGTTGTGGCAGTTGCTTTAGTGCAAAAATTTTCTTCCACTGCATGATTGGCCTATACTTGGTAAACGATCCATCGTAATGCATGCCACATGCAAGTATTGTGACAGGTAATGCATGAGAAAGCAGTTTTAGATATAATTCTTTGATATCTTCATCTGGATCTCCAAGCTTTTCAAGAATAATTTCAGTTAAAGAATACAACTGAAATGGGTGTATAAGTTTTGAGTGCAGGAACATTTCCAATACTGATACAACCTGACATCTCACCTTTGGTTCCCTATCAGATGCAGCATCAAGAACAGAGAAAACTATCTCACTAAAAAACTCAAGATAGCCATAGTCTTGATACTTTGAATCGTCATACATATGCTTAACTGTTTCACAATATGTATGTATCCATTGTAGTGCTTCTAATTTAACTGCCAAAGGAGATGAAATATGAAGAGCTCTTGAGAATAGCACAGTGTACTTCCTTAGATCACCAACTAAAATTGTTTCATTTTTATTTTTCCTTATTGAGAACTTGCTAAGGAATTCCACCGTACTTAGCCTATTCAACATCTTGAAAATACTTACTTGCAACTCCACATATGCCTGAATAGGTGGTTCAAATGGATTCAGATTTTGAATAAGATGATATTTCATTTTCTCTGATCTATTAACATATAAAGAATCTATTTCGGCTTTGCCAATCAACGTGTTACCACCACCCAAAGAAACACAACTCAGGAGAACTTTCATATCAAACTTAAAGAGTGCAAACAGCTCGTTTTTAGAGATTATGTTAGGGGAAAACTGATTTACATTCCCAATCATGCTCTTTAGCATGTTCAGTTCTTCAAGTAATGAAGTTATTGCAGATTCAACAACATCATTGTTTCCATGCTGAAGTAAGAAGACATAAGTAGCAGCAGAACTTGAGGTCACCAAGTGATTTGGATGCAAACGAAGCTGGGATACAGGTGAATTAAACTGCAATAGTTTATGTACAGATGACGATAGAAGACCAAGCTTCTGAAGCGATAATAACTGAAGATTTGTTTTAAGAACTCCATGAACCTGAAAAGAAGTAAGTTTCTCAGTGTTTAAAGTTTTAGTGGCTCTCTTCATATCCAAGCTTTGGAACAGGATATCAACGGCAAAACTGTAGAAAGGTGAAAACCTTTCACTCAAAATTTCAGCCAAAAGAGTCAAACATTTCCAGGAGTCAACAATCCATTTTGACCAGCCATATTTCTTTCCAACCATTGACAAACAACCCAATAATTGAGGAAGCATTTTGCTAAGGGGGTCTTTAATTTCTTCAAGTAAATTTATCTCTAACAACCCAGAAGCCGTAGACTGCAAAACTGTAGAAAAACACGATAATAACACAAGCAATCTTTGACGCTGTTGTGGAGTCCCCTGGCTTCCATCCTGAAGCAGCACATCCATGTCACCCAAAAACTTTGAAAGTAACCCCAATGAGAATGGTAAATTATTGACCCAGTGTTTCTGAAATTGCAAAAAACTATTCATAATAACACTCCTATCAGCTTCAGCGAGATCGGGTATCATTGCCCACCCAAGAAGCAAATCAACTATGTCAACAAAATGGGCCTGGAAACAGGCAAAGAACTTCAAGGAAATTAAAGTCAAAATGGTCAAAATCCGGTGTAGTAAGTTTAATGAGGTTCTCTCATCTTCTAGAAGCTCTTGGCATGCTTTAAGAATGGGTAATGCATATCTCTCAGTAGCCGCAATATCTCCAACACTAAGGAACTCATGGAGAGCTTCTGCTGCAAATTCCACTGTCCCATTACCAACATTCACATTGCTAAACAATGGCAATGCCCAACTAATAAATCTATCTACCAAATTTCCAAGTATAACATGGTTCTGCCTTCCATTAGGGAGTGAACACAAGACAGCACACAAGGCACCATAGGCTGTGGCGGCAGCTTGGCGTACTGAATATGATCTGCATGATATAATCAGAATAACTTTAGTAATTATAAAAAATAAGAAATATATTTCAAATCTTACAAATAAAGTTCAAACAAAGATAGAAACTTAATAGGAGAAAAGGAACATGTTAGAAAACATTCCAAGGTGAGAAGTCAGATATGCAGCATCTACTGTGTATCTTCAGAAAATCAATCATTATGCAAAACTGAAACTGCTTAAGAAATACATGCATTATGCAAAACTGGAAACTGCTTAAGAAATACATGCATTATGCAACACCAAATGAAGGCATTATAACTTATAAGAGAAAATTATGATCTAATTCATAAGCTTGAGAATAAGCTTCCACAAACAATCCACCTGATTCAGAAACTGTTCATTGACTAAATTCAAAATGGAAAACTAGGGAGCATGTCGGCTTGGTTGGGGTTGCATACTGAACTTGTTATAGCACTATTTATTTTTGTTTTACATTCTATTATGTATCTATGTGTTAAGTGATTGCGTAGTATGGCAATTCTCTGCACTCTTACAAACCTGTGCACCTTACAGACTTCAAACCCCAACTTTCTTCTCTTAACACGTCCATCATTAAATGAAGTTTAAAGGAGAACGCTTATAGCAAAACCAGTCTCTTAACTTTCTATTTCACTGGAACTCACACCAACAAAGAAAAAATCATTTAGGCTACTAACTAGTTTCAGGATAAAGCAGAGAGCAGGATGTTTTGTTGGAGTAAGCTACCCATGGTTTTGTGGGAACATTAATTTCGTTAAGTCACAAAAACCAACATTATTATGGTAATGATAACTCCATAAAAATCATGGTTTCGTTGCAACTTGCAACATTATGCCTTTCACTAACACCAAATTCACAGATCACATTTATAAGTATCCTTGAACCTTATATATATAGCAGTAGCGTAGTAAAGCCAGTCGATGCAGTAAATTTAGAAATGTCTGATGTCTCACAAAAAGCACTTAGGTTTAGCATAATAAAACATCATATGACTATTGCACACCAATAATAACCAATATCCAGCCGCTTATAATGCAAAAACCCTGCCTTAGGCACTAATAACCTAAAACATTTAATCAAATATCGCGCATACAAATCCAATTAGCAATCACAAACACATTCAACGGCAGTAAACTTTGTAGATATCTCACACAAAGCAACTAGGTTTAACATAATAACCATTATTCAGCATTTCATCCACTAATAATAACAAAACCCTACCGTATGCACTAATAACAACTAAAACACATGATCAAAATAAACACATACAAATCCAGTTAGCAATCATAAACACGTTCAACGGCCGCTAGATATCTCACACAAAGCAATTAGGTTTAACATAATACATCATATAACAAATAACAACCACTACTAATCCGCTAGTAATAATGATAATAATAATAATAATAATAATAATAAAAGTCGTATATAATAACAGTTACTTGTCCGCAATGAGTTGCGAGAACCCCTGGGCGAGGAACGAAGCAGAGTGAGTGACCAATAGCGAGTTGTGAGGGTAAACAATGGCACGGTGAAGTGAATTGATGGCGGCTAATCGAGGAGTATCGTCGTCTACGGGTTCAGATATGTTGTTAGGTTTTGATGATGATGAAGAGGATGATGAAGAGTCTTTGTCTTTAGGTAGGGCTACGGAGAGTAGTGCAGCTAATTGTTGTTGTTGATGATGAAGACCTTGCATATTCATGGCTGCTGTTGCTGGTTTATGTTTGCATCTCTTTTGTTGGTTTCTCTGGTCTGTGTGTTTGAATTTGGATAGTGATGATGATGAATGAAAAGGGTGAAGACTAGCAGAGGTTTTGGAAATTGTTATTATCTCCCCATGTCTTTTCGCTTTTTTGCAAAATTTTATCACAGGTTATAAAATTATGACTAGTGGGACTGTACGGTTATTATCGTACTCGTATCGTATGATATCGACACTTGTTATAGTATATAATACGAGAAAAATACCATGATGTTAATACAACTATGTTTTTAACGAAGTTTTTAAAGACACGTCAAGAAAAAAGTCAGACATAACTGCATATTCAGTTTTTTAAAACTGCATATTCAGTTTTTTAAAACTGCATATTCAGTTTTTTAAAGGTTAATGAGTGCAATTTACTAAATAAGAATGAAATCATATGAATTTTAAAAGCATTAGAAGAATATATTGTTTTATGGTATAATTGTTGAAAACAAAACTTATAAAAAGGGTATAATGTGACAGGTGAGAGCACTACCTGTATATAATTGGTATGTGTGTTTTTATAACAAAATAAAACCAAAAGATGTTTAGTGCTTTGATTCACGAGTTACAAAGCTGAGATCGTAGAGCATCTTTTAAAGTCATTTCATACCTCATCTTCTTTCCTAAAGGATACGGAATATATTTTTTCTTTTGAAACAACTTTATTTTTCCTACTAGTGTGGGATATCATGTTTTTTAAATTATATTTTCTCTTATTTACCAATTTACGATACTTTTTAATGTGACGTGACATCTGAAGTGGGGGTTTAGTGTTGTGAACGCTAATATAAATTTTCCAAAAGAATATTATAATGAGAAATATATCAAACAATTATATCACTCAAAGTTAGAAGAATAAAGTTCATCTGAATTTATGTATACATACATAAATAAATTAACATATATTTATTATTTATTAATTGTTACTATGCTCATGTATAGCCCTGAGCGAGATGCCGTTCAAAAAAAAAAAAAAAAAAAAAAACACTTACTTTCTAATTCTATTACGATATTACATTCTTTTCCCAATAAAACATTATTCAAAACTTTTGGTATCGATAGGCGAAAGGACACTATTAAACCAAGGGATGAGTTCAAGTGAGAACTCATTTCAATTATAAGAACTTGAGAACTCCATTGGAAATCTTATTTCCTATGTGATTTTTTTATCCATTTTTTCATAAACATATATTCATATATAAGAGATCTGTAAAATAAATAATTGAATAATAAAGTTGTAGGTCGTCCATTGATGAATTGGCTCCATTAAGCCCCATATCAAGAACGCTTGTTATTTAAATAATAATAATAATAAGACCCACAACTAAAATTTTATGGGCTGTTTGGCAACCTGTGTTGTTTTGAAACCTGTGCGTCATTAAGTGCTGAACGATTAAGAAATCTGATTGGGTTAGAGGCTCAGAACCAGTAAGAGGCTTGACTTAATTTGGCCTGACTAGTTGGAGGTGTAATAGGTGGTGGTGGGTTGAGGAAGCGGCGCGTGAGTGGCCGATTAAGGGTTATGAACATAGATGAATGGATAAATAGGTAAAATTTTCATTAAGCATCATTTAGAAGCTTAATGGTTAAGAGGCTTACTGGCCGATTCAGTTGTATTCTGTCAACTAAACAAACACAATTAATATTAACTGATTTAGAGGTAGTTTTTTAATGAAATAATTAAGAGACTACT